>OU974018.1:7202500-8402500 GCA_918843925.1 Eulithis prunata | reverse complement strand
GGGCGGGTGGATGGTTACCCGCCGGTGGCTGTGGAGCGGATGCCTTTCTGATGCGACAGATCAGGCATCGATGTATGGCCATACGGGCCGCAGGCCGCAATCTGAGTATCCAGTAGTGCTGGCGGCACTCATTGATGGTGGTTTCCACGCCAGCATGATGGAGTTTTCTGTGGATGCTATCAAGAAAAAGATTTGCTAACCTACTGTTCCCGTCTAGGACGGGTGGCGATTTTACTGTCTCTGATACGCCTTCTGCGGCTTCTATTCTGGATTTTAATACTATCAGATTATTTCTAATCTCTATCTTCAATGACCTTAGTCTGCTGTTGTTGGGAATTTCTCTCCCATATTGAATCGCATCCAATTCGCTACTGAAGGCGTCTTCTTGGCTCGCTCGTACCAAGAGGTTTTCGGCTCGTCTCAGGGTTGCTATATCTATTGCCTGAAAACGATCTATTCTGTCACCTTTGGCTATTTTTGGGCTGGAGCGGGGAGTCCCGAGAGGCTTCTGGCGCCAGTCGGGATCTTTCTGTCGATTTTTCTGTGTCCTCTTGAATTCTACTCTCTCTGTGAGACGTATTTTGTCAATAAATTGCAGGACTCTTGCAGTGGTTCTCACGAGTCGTTCGAACTTAGAAAACCTCTCTGGATCTGGCAATGCTGAGCTAAGTTTAGGCTTTACCTTGGCTGTTGTTACTGTTGTGCGCTCTTCCCCTGTTGTCTCTGTCGCGGTCGGCAGTTCGGTTGGCCAATCTTTAGGATCTTCTTTCAGGAAATCTGGGCCCTGGAACCACCTGTGTTTTCGCGTCAGGTGTGCTGGTACGTCTCGGGTGGCGTCGTCAGCCACATTCATTTTCGTGGGCACCCAGCGCCATTCCTTCAACGAGCTGTTCTCTTCTATGGCCGCAATTCTGTGGGCTACAAAGGGTTTGTAAGACCTGGCACCTGTCTTGAGCCAGGTCAAGACCGTTTTGCTATCTGTCCAGAAGAAACGCTGGTCTGGTGGTCGATCGTGCTCCTTAGACACGGCTTCCGCCATTCTGCTGCCCATGACCGCTGCTTGAAGCTCCAAGCGGGCTATTGATAACATCTTCAGAGGAGCTACACGTGCCTTTGCTGTTATCAGAGAGATTCTTACTGTGAGATCCGGGTTTACCACGCGCCAGTAGAGTACAGAAGCGTATGCTAACTCTGAGGCATCGACGAATGTGTGAAGCTCTACCTTTGACGCGTCGCTGTAACTATTGTAGCACCTTGGAATAGCTACATGCCTCAGGTTTTCCAGGTGCTCTAACCATTCCGACCATTGAGGGACCAGATCCTTTGGGATTGGGTCATCCCATCCTGTTCCACGCCGCCAGGTTTCTTGGAGAATTTGTTTCGCCCGAGTTGTTATCGGCGAGGCGAATCCTAGTGGATCGAACAAGGACATAATTACCTTCAGCATCTCTCTCTTGGTCGGATCGCCCTTCTTGAAGATGTTGGGTGGCAGCTTCGCCATCTCGAGGTTGAAGGCGAGTTCGTCAGTGCCTGGCTTCCATATAAGGCCCAAGGTTCGTTCGGCCTTTGTACCGTCGTCCAGCTGGCGCGACGATGTCTGTGTCTGTCCGGGCCCGAGCTTCTCTAGAACCTCGCTGTCGTTTGAGGTCCATTGGCGAAGCTCAAAGTTACCTTTGCTGTGGATGAACTTCACCTGACCAGCGATTTCTATTGCCTGATCCGCTGTTTTGAAGCTCTGGAGATAATCATCCATGTAATGATTATTGACTATTGCTTTTGCTCCCTCGGGATACTCATTTTCATACTTGGCGGCGTTTAGATTCTTGATGAATATTGCTGTTGCTGGTGAGGACGTGGCTCCGAATATTAGTGACGTCATCCTGTATTCTGTCGGTGGGATCTCACCTCTATGTTCACCGCGCCATAGATATCGCAGTGAATCTCGATCTTCCTTTTTGATCTTGATCCTCATGAACATCTCAGCAATATCGGCCGACACGGCCTTCGGATGTTGTCTGAACCGCATGAGCACCCCTGGTAACGACTGGAGCAGATCTGGGCCGGTGAAGAGACGACTGTTCAAAGACGTACCTTTGGTTATGGCGGCGGCATCATGTACGACACGCAGTTTGTCCGGCTTCATTGGGTTGACGACCGCAAAGTGGGGCAGGTACCAGGTTCTGTTTCCTGTTGGCGGTGGTGCCTCCTCTGCGTAACCCTTCGCTATCAAGTTCGCCATCTGCGCTGTGTACTTTGCTTTAAGGTCGGCGTCTTTATCTATCTTCTTCTCGGTGCTGATAAGCCTTTTCAAGGCGTTCGCTCGATTGTCGGGCATGTCTATCTGTTTGTTCTTCCAGAGAAGCGACGTTTCAACGAAGGAAAAATAATATCTCATATTACGGAAAACGATTTCATTTGTCTTTGGCCTGAGGGTAAAGAAATTGCCCAGGCTAAATTAAATGACCTGAAATCAATGATGCACCTGATTCCAAAAGACTGCCAGAGTTTTTATAAAAGTTTGAAAGGAATGCATTTTGTGGAGGACGTAGACGGTATCGGGTCACAGCTAGATTTTGCGGTGGATCAGGGTGAAGACTTTGAAGATGTCATCTAAGAACATCTTTTTTTTATAAGTATAAATGATAATTATTTTGCGCATGAAAACTCATTTAATAAAAAAAAAACACTTTTATTACATACCTTTTACTTCTTTTTGTCACTTAGGTTCTTTTAGAGAAATAAAAAAAAAACAGTCCGTCATGTCAAACCCAATTTAGCAGAAACGACTCAACTCCATATTTTTCGCAATAACTGAAAAAATAAGATAGTCTGTGTAATATAATTATGCTCATACGAATAATAGTATTTTTGGTCATCAGACATAATCATTTCAATATTATCCAAATACAATAACATTGTTGAATCATTGTCTAAACTTTAAAATTACATAGCTCCAAAGTAACATTTTGTGGATTGAGTCCTTTCAGCTTAACTACGTCCAAATAAACCTCTCAATGTAAAACTTCTTGTGCTTATATCTTGCGAATCCTGTTCGTCTCATCGTCTGCGCATCTACAAGTTTTAAATGTCAAAGTTGACATTTCACATCGGCCTTGTCAAAGGCCATAAATTAACATTTTAATTAAATAGTATGGAGCCTAGAACGATTCGGTACCGGTCGTAAACTTGGCATTTCCTTACAAAGTGGACATTAGTTGATATCATCGAGTTTTAGTTGACCGAAGCTATAAAACATCTATTTGGATAGCGCTCAGATTAGCAGAGGTTTCAATATTCTGAGGGATAGCGTCTACATGAAAAAGTAGCTCCGAACTGCGGCATCCCGTCGGATTTTTTGTATAGTGTTCCGCAGCTAGAACATAAATAGGTTTGATTTGAACTGAACTCGTATACTTAGGCAGTCGAGTTTTTTTTTGTTTTGCGAAGAGTGAGTCGCAATCTAGGTTTTAACTGAGCTCGAACTAAGTCGAGTTTTATTTTGTTTACGAAAAGTAAGTCGGAATTTTTGAACGGACAAAAATTGTTTGGTAAAACGAAAACTATACCTTTCTCCATACTTTTTGCAAATAAAACTCATACTGCGGGCACAGTAGGGTTACCGCTATTGCATACCCATTCTGCGGGGCTACAGGGCTATAACTAATCTGTAGTATGTACTTAGTATCTTTTACGGGATCACTACATAAGCTGGCCCAAGGAATGCTTAAAAATACAACATTTGCAAAGGCTCACAAACATTTATCACAGGTTTCTTGAGGAATTTCACTCATACTTACCATACTAGTTTGTCTATGTATAGGCATAATGTCAGGGGTGAGAGGACAAGGCACGACTTTGACTTTTACCAACGTCCAGCAAGCAACCTGTTGCTGGCTATGTGGTATTTAAAACTCATCTTTATTTTTTACTCAGAGTAAATTCGAGACTTCAACCGTAAAACAAATTTATTTATTTTGCAAAATAAACGTATCTTTTGACCATACATAAGAAAAACTATGAGAATAGGCGTCATGGCTCAGTCGGTAGTAGCTCTGCCTTCCGTGCTGTGGGTCGTGGGTTCGATCCCCACCGAGAACAAACATTTGCGTGTTGTAAAACATAGATGTTTGTTCTGTGTCTGGGTGTTTCTATATATTATAAGTATGTATTTACAAAAAAAAAAATGTATGTATGTATTCTATCAGCTATCTAGTTTCCATCGTACAAGCTTTGCTTAGTTTGGGACTAGAAGGCGTAGTGTTAAGTGTCTGTGAATATTTATTTATTTATTTAATAATGGCAATTAATATAATGGCACGTAAACGCTCTAAAGTAGCTCGTAAGTACCTTTTTTTTAAACTCACGGAAGTTTGTGATAATTTTTACATTTCGGCTTGCGAGATTTTATTTATTGTCTTTGAGATTTGGGCACCGACTGCTCTGTGTTATAATATAATAGGGAACTTGATATTATTTTTGGTGTATGGAGAGATATCTAGAGTTATCATAAATCTTAGTAAATCTGCTGGCATAGGTGCTGGGCAAGCCTACTCCATCTAAACATTGTCCCAGGCACTACAGTGTCCCGTTAAGTGTAGGCATAGGTTGCCTGCTGACGCTATATAAATCATCATAATCAATTATCATCATCAATATATATAAAACTCTTTTGAAGCTGACAGAGAATCAACGCACAACCTAAACCATAAGTTCTAGAGGTATGAAATTTGGAGGGTAGTATCCTTATATAGTGTAGGGGTGCACTAAGAAAGGAATTTTGAAATGTCACACTCTAAAGGGTAGAACGCGAGCATCGCCGCGGGCGACGGCTAGTCTTCAATAAATGTAAAGGCCTATTGTTGTTGTAGTATATCTATATAAGAAAATCTCTAGATAGAAAGGCGATCAAGTTAGAAACCTATTATTTAAAACCTCAGGTGTATCGTATCACAACATCATCACATCATCGAGAAAGTGCAACGTGCTCCGTGTGCCAATCATTGCAATCTTTTCACCTTTCCCTCGATTTTTTGCGACATCGACTTAATATCGCTCGAGTTCTAGAATAGGCTTTTCGTATAATTTTTTCGAATGAAAGTGGTTTTGCGAGTATAAATTTGTAATTTCATTCACAGATTCATCCAATACAATACATTCGAGAACTTTTTTTTTTTTTTTTGTAAGCAGTTGCTCACCTCACATTATGTACTGAGCCTCGAGTCTTAGTTTAATTCGTAATGTCGTAATTTTTATATTCAAAAAATAGTTTGATGCAACAAAAACTTTTTTCCATACAAAAAATCCGACTTACTTATCGCGAATTAACCAATATAAAATTTAAAGCAAATCGCTCTCGTAGGTATTTGATTCAAGACATTATAATATTTTTCTAATTAATTATGTAACTTTTTAATGATTTCGAGTCTTCAATAACTTCTGAGACTACATTAAGTTGAGATCATGAATATGGCTAATGGCTACGTTTATTAATTTATTAATAAATAAATAAATATAAATATTCACGGACACTTAACACAACGCCTTCTAGTCCCAAACTAAGCAAAGCTTGCACGATGGAAACTAGATGGCTGATAGAATACACACATACATTTTTTTTGTAAATACATACTTATAATACATAGAAACACCCAGACACAGAACAAACATCTATGTTTACAACACACAAATGTTTGTTCTCAGTGGGGATCGAGCCCACGACCCACAGCACGGAAGGCAGAGCTACTACCGACTGAGCCATGACGCCTGTCAAAATTAGCTACCAACTTCACTGATCCACTGTTCATGATGCCAGAAAATCATTCCAATTCACTTCGCTGGCTTTAAATGAATTGTGATATGTTATTTTAGTTTCGGATTACGTCTCTCATTTGGGACGAAACACCTCGTTTCAATTTACTGTTTGGTCCCAAACTAACCTAACTAACTAACCTAACTAACCTAAAATTACGAACTTACTTCTAAAGACGAACACATTTGTGCCGGCCAGTACTTTTCATAAAATATTGCTTCGAATAAAATACGTAGTAGCTAAACCAAATCGGGGGAGAATGGACCGGGTGAGTACGGGATCGGGTGAGAACGGGCCTAACCCAACATAACAGTATACCTCTCGCGATTGAATAGCTACTTGTCGCAGGCCACCGGTGGCTGTGGTCGGACGCCCGTTTGTGATCGGCAGCAGCGAAGTTGATTGTACTATTACCTACCTGTCATGATGAAGCAAAATATTACGCAGTCGTGAGATAACTGGCATATTGATTGAGTGACATCAGTTTATTTTTCAGTCATGTCTATAGAATAATGTCTTATTTGTGTCTTATAGAAAGTCGTTTTGGCGGGTGACTGATTGACGCGCTATAAAACCTGTGATATCGATATCATTATTGAGATTTCGAGACAATTATAAACTTGAAAGTTTTATTTATTGCTTGCTATTCACTGAAATAAATTAGACTTAAAATATAGAATGTTTAAAATAAAAAAACATGCTGAAAAACATGAACCAACTGTTAGTTAGTTGAAAAATCTTTGCAATACGTAGGAGTACATAGAATGTGGACTCAAACAAAGTGCAATAAATGAAGTAACTTCATATACGTTAGTGGTCAACTCTAGTGACAGAGGTTATACGCCGTGCAATGCTTACCTACCAATCTCTAGACTAGCTATGTAGAGAGATAGAGAGAGATCTACCCAGCTCTACCCATGGATTTTTTTTTTTATTGGCGTCGCACTGTACTCATGGAATTACTATAAACTAGTATAGTATTATATGATCTGTGCTATAAACTTTTTTTTTTTAAAGTCAACAAACTACAGGCTATCAATAGAGGTGAAGTATTCATTGTACACAGCGAGTGGAGCAAGAAATAGGTTTCATAACGTACCACGGTTGACTTGATCCGTAATTTCTTTATGATATAAATTGATAGCCAATGAGGAACTGTCAGCTGCAACTGACACTACCTCTGTGTCACGTGGTCACTGTACTTACAATAATTTTACTTATAGCATGCCTTTTTAGTACAAGCTGGTACCAGCTTTGCTAAGTTAGGGACTAAAGAGCGTTGTGTGATATGTCCAAGAATATTTATTAATTTTATAATTTATTTATTATGCGTACATTTTAAACATCGTCAGGGTCAATTTTCTCTAATGGATCCCGTCACGTTCCGTATTGCAACCTGTCTACGGTTGGGTGCGCGGTGCTGTGCGCCTCATCGGTGCCAGTGCGGTACGGCTGTCGAACAGCTTGGTCACCACGGATTATCGTGCACTAGAGCCGCCGGTCGGATATCCCGCCACGCTAGCCTTAACGATATCATCCGCCGGGCTTTTACCAGCGTGAATGTGGCAGCTATTCTTGAGCCGAATGGTCTGCTGCGTGACGATGGCAAACGGCCTGACGGTATGACTCTTGTTCCTTGGGAGTTGGGAAGGCCTTTGGTGTGGGACGCTACTTGCGTCGATACCCTTGCTCCTTCACATCTGCCTAGGACTTCCGTTGAGGCTGGTGCGGCGGCAGATTTGGCCGAGGACCACAAGAGGCGCAAGTATGCAGGTCTTGATAGGGCCTACACATTTGTGCCTCTTGGGGTCGAGACTCTAGGTCCGTGGGGTACCGAGGCCCTCCGGGTTTTCAAAATTCTTTCAGGGCGTCTAGTCGAAGCGACGCGTGACCCGAGGGCTGGTGATTATCTAGGCCAGCGTATCAGCATTGCTATTCAGCGCGGCAATGCAGCCAGTGTCTTGGGCACGCTTCCGATTGGTACTGATTTGGACCAGTTGAGCTATCTATAAATCGTTTGCAACGGTTTGTAGATAGCTCAACTGTTTCATGTGTATTTTGTAAATATTGTAAATATTGTAAATACTGTATTAGTTGTAATTTTCTTTGTGAATAAATAACTTCAGTTCAATATATTATCTTGATCTAGTCTAGATCACAGATCTTATTTTATATTCGTAATTTTAATATAAAATATAAATAAATTGCTTGTAATTTTAGATGAACTAGACCTGTTTGTCTTGTCTGTGGAATAACCGGAACCGGAAACCAGTAGATGGAGAAGGCTCAGTAATTTTTTCTGGAAATGTATAGGGCTGGATTATGTCCGACTGTAGACTCCTACCAAGCTAAAATCTTCTTCTTTTCCCACTATCCCTTATCCCACTAGGTGGGGTCGGCACAACATGTTCTTTTCTTCCATTCTCCCCTATCATTCGTCATCTCAGTGTTCACTATTCTTCTATGCAAACCATCTCTTACACAATCCATCCATCTTTTCTTAGGTCTACCCCTTCCTCTATATCCTACCTATATAATATCCTACCAAGCTAAAATGATGATGATAAACGAATCGAATATAATGAGTTACGAGAAACACGATAGCGCCTTCCAATAAACCGTCGATAGTAGAACTAACTACAGTATCGAAATGATCTTGCAATATTAAATGGATACCTACTTTCGCTTTGGTTGAGCGAGAGAGCAAGGAATTTGAGATATTACATTCAACTATTTTTACTCGAAAGTTGAATTGCCGACCAAAACTAATTGACTTCTTGGTTATGGGTCCGGGTGCGTTAATTAGTTGGTTATGGGCCCAGACGCTGCGTGTAATCAGACAATATAAAGTTTTTGACTTATTGTAAGTACCCACGTCATTTCACTGTTGGGTAAAGGTCTCTATTGAGTAACTGACTAATTTATAATGATAATTAAATAATTAAGTACATACCTACCTAGTTAATGTTCAATTACTAAGTTAAAGTCTAAGTTATTCACAAAGAAAATTACAACTAATTCGGTAGGTAACTACTCAATCCACTCATCTCATTTTTCTTTCTGTGTAATTTTATTTCTTTGTATTGTTGTTAGTTTAGTTCTGTAGGTGTATTTTGTGTGTTACTTTATACGCAAATAAATGCCTGTCTATGTCTATGTCTATGTAGGTACACACTAATACCTATAGTATTTAAAATATTTACAAAATACACATGAATCAAACTAAAATGGTCCAAATCATGGTGTAATTACAGGCACATGAGACTTCAAGATCTTTACGTCTCAGAGTGATGGACGCAGTGCATTGCCTTACAGGGCACGTCCTCATTAGACTTGCTTGTTATAGGCAGAAGTTACTACTTAACATCAGGTGTGCTATTAGCTTGTTCCATCACATTTATCATAAAAAAATAAAAAAAACAGGTTAACTTTATTTCAAATTAAAAGTTACGCATGTCCGTAATATTACTTTTGCAAGAGATATAGGTACCTAGGTAGTAAGTACCTAATGCAGTCAAAATACTAAGTTATATAACAAACCGCAAAGCCGTCTACCTGCCTCGATTACACTGTGGTAACCGCAACTAAGTATTTAGAAATTACTAGTTATTTCATACACTATCACTTATTACTTAGTTATTACACTTCACTTCATCTGGTCTCAAGATTTATGAAAAAATAAAAGTCTTCTGTTATTTAAGAAGAGTGAAAGTAGGTAGATATAAGTAAGTATAAATATTGAACGAATGAATGAATGAAAACATTTTATTGTACACTAAATCACAGATCATATTATAATCTGGTGTCTGTGTCTGGGTGTTTCTATGTATTATAAGAATATATTTACAAAAAAAAAAAGTATGTATGTATTCTATCAGCCACCTAGTTTCCATCGTACAAGCTTTGCTTAGTTTGGGACTAGAAGGCGTTGTGTTAAGTGTCCGTGAATATTATTTTATTTATTTATTTAATACCTCTCATAACAAAGGTAATAAGTAGGTAGGTATTTCTTATGTCACCTACATACAAGTTAGCTTATTCAATATTCTTGTTATACAAACTTACCTACACTTAGACAAAGTAAACAGGTGGGTATGTACCTACTAGAACAAGCAAACGTATAATGTCCCACATAGTTACGGTACAGTACATAGCAGTCGTGATTTCTCACGATATTACTGGTATTACGTAGAGGTTATTTTGGTATAGACAATTAAAATTGCCAGAATGTATGTGACCTTAATATTTCTGTTGTGAAGTAAGTAAAGCTACTATACTTACATATTTTTTATTGGATATTTCAAATACTTGTAGCTTTGTACTTAAGCATAGCTTAGTTATTTATACTCAGCATTGATATAAGAAAAAGTTTTCAGAGATGAAAAAAAAATTTGGTAGGTTAATTAGAGAATGGTATTGTGTTAGTTTGGTACGACTCAGGAGCTGTTCTTCTTCTTCTTCTTTTAAACCTATATGGCCTGTGTCCGTCATTTCGACAGACAATTTTGCCAGTGTCAAGTGGTGAATTTGAAATAATAAAGTCAAGTCAGTCTTCGTCAAGTCGGCTGTCGTTGGTTTGAAAATTTTTCAAACCGCTTTACAGAATTTACTTTACTTAATCAGAAAAACCACTTTACACACATTTATTCCAAGGGCTCACACTTTATGTTACGACCTAAGTATTATTGGTTAAAATTCCACCAAAATTAAACAATAATACAAGAAAAACTATTAAAATAAAAATGCTGTGTTGTTTCGTGAAAACTCGAATCCCAGGAGTAGTTCAGCATAAAGTAGGATGACGATGACACTGACGATGACGTCTGCGGATGACAGTTGTGAAAGAGCAAAGCGAGACGCAAACATTCTTTATCCATATTATTGTTTCTATCAACATAAACAACTAGATTATGTAGGGATTCACATACTCATTAGATTCAATAACCTATGTGGTTTATATTAATGTGTGAAAGGAGCATTCAGGCATTTCGAATGCCACCGTAACTCTGAGAACGGTGTCATGGTGTCAGTCATTTCTGACGAATGCCAAATTAACCTTTATAATCACGCACGATAGCGACTAATCTCCCAAAATAAGACAATAGGTAGTCATCATTAGTGAATTCAATAGTACGTCTTATCACGAGGATTATGTCATCTGTAAACATTAGGCAAACAATGCTGTTATCAAAATAAAAATTATTACATGTTGACAAGGTCCAAATTTAAATGGCAATTAGCAAAATATGAACACGCCGGAAAACCCTTGAATAGATTCCAACCATTTCCAGCTAGAAATCACAATAAACAATACATACATAGTATCGCATGGGAAGTAGAAGTGAATGGGGGAATGCAGCCTTGCAAGCCGGCGATGAACGCTGATCACGAGATAGTACCATTAGGATGTGAACATTGTTGAAGGAAACGAGATTGCATATAAACTGCTGAAGAATTGTTGGTTTCATTCCCAAAATGTCGTATATTTTCCGCTTCGCCGTCGGTTGGTTTGAATTTGGACTCGAGAATTGTAGTAAGCCAGTATATTGACCTCCATCTTTTATGGATGCAACCTCCTTAGCCAAATTGATTTTTCTACAATCATCTTCAACCTCTTTTTTATGGTTTGCTAGCTGAAAACAACCGAAAGCTAATCAAAATGCTTGATAATGACAGTATTTTCTGAACACTGAACGATTCTGAACGAGATGAACGTCGTCGTTTTCTAACCGAAGTGAGAGTGAACGGATAAGCATGTTTTTTTTAATCCCTATTCAAAATTTGCTAAGGTAATATTTATTACCCGGCAGTGTAAATACTTGTTATTACGATGTTTGTAGAAAGCCTAATGAGGTAATCGGATGTGTGTAATAGCGCCTATTTAGGACGACGCGCGACGGCTTCACCGAGCAATGATTAAAAAAAAGCATTGGTATATCGGGCACCTATGTGTATCTATCTAATCTACAATCAAAGAAAAGCAGTTTTTTTTCTGTTAGTTATGATGGACATTAACTGGAGTATTCCAGACGGTTGACGTCTTTTATCTTCAGTTTCGTCAGTGGAAAACTAACAGAAGATGCAGAGTTTTGAATCTAATAAGGAAAAGATTCTGGGGATATCCAGGGTTGCTTTTTTTAAATCGTTTGAAGAATTCTCTGCTTTGAGATCTTGAAATTCAGAAGCACGTGCTAGGTATTATAGTAAGTATACCTACAACCTAGATGCCGCGGTACCACAAAATTATTCCGGAACAAATAAGTAAATTAAAGTTGAATCACCGCTCTACTTTAGTTCTACTGTCATATTCTTTGTAATAATGTCATGATCTTTGCAATATTGGTGCTAACCTTCATCATCAAGTGGAACGCAAATATATACAGCTTTTTGTTACACCTACGACATCTACATACAGAATTCTTATATCTTGTAGAAATTAGAAGTAAAGTCATCACATCACAGACAAGTAAAAGAAAAATCAGGGAGTGACTTTCTTAATCTTTGGATGCCATAAGAATCAGTCCGTTAAAATAAAATCACACTGTCAGTTTACCGGTCTCTGATCAGTGGGTGATTACCTACTCAAAGAATTATGAATTATCGATCTAGTGAAATAATGAAAGCTGTAAAATCTAGTGTCTATAATCTATGCATCTGATTTCCAAACGATCTGGTTCAGGTCGAACTGTCTCGAATCCGTTTTGTGACGCAATAGTAATTGATTACCAATTGAATGTCCACTTCTGTGGTGTTTTTGAATAATAAATTGTGTAACATCAGGAAATATCGAAAGAATGTACGGCAAAATAGCGATCACCAATGGACTGAAAGCGAATGGCTGACATAATATATGCGGTATCCAGTAGTAAGTAGGTATAGGTATGTATATCTGCTCCGCAAGGATCGGAGCCCCGAGTCAGTTTTGACTTATAGCAAACGCAAAAGCATTCGCAATGTGAGAAATATTGTTGAAAATTGCACAATTCTACCGCTAGAGAGACTTATCTGGTTTTCATACAAAATTTCTAGCTTTGCGAATGCTTTTGCGTTTGCTATAAGTCAAAACGGGCTCTCGTTGGACATGACTAGGTATCGAGTCATTACAAAACATTCAAAATTGAATCTAAAGGTAGCGTATACATATGTATGAGTACCAACGAATGTCAAAATTAGGGAGACCAAGATCCGGTTGACACAAACTGAATATTCGGTAACATAAAACGATGGGCATTTGGTAACTTACACTACAAGTATTTCTGTGTCATATTTACCATTGCATAAGCAAAGTGAAATCCACAGCATCGCAAAAATCAACTGAGGAACTGATTTTCTAAATATCAGATTCCGTCAGTAGCGGCGATTCTTTTTTTGCAAGGAAAAATTTCTGTGGCTATACTGTTTTATTTTTGCTATAACATCCCTCGCGCGCAACAATGGTCTTATTTTAAAATGAAAATGTCCCAAAATATGTAACGAGCTTGAAAAACATAAATACCGCTCAAAATACTTATTTATAATCTGTTATTTTAATAAACTTAAACCATTGGTAAAAATTATAGATTGTTGAACCAATATGGATCTAGTCTAGAATGAAAATAAGTAGTAGCGTTTATGAAATTTCCAATAGAAATTGCCTAGCTGGTGCAAAATAGTAGTGTGATTTGAAACCGCTCATATATTATGCAAAAAACACGGAAGTAAAATTACGGCACCCGTATCTTAAAAACCAATACCTACTTGAACGTTTGTGGTTGACATTGCGAGAGGTGGTAAAGGCCAGCCGGTGATATGTGGTACCCTTCTACTCGCTGTTGAGACCTCTAGCTGTATATAGTTATTGAATCTTTCTCTAGATCTTGGAGACTAGGAACTAGATTGGTGAATTAGTTTGCTTGACGGTGACAGTACAATTACCTACTACGCGGTTCTAGTATTTTCGGAATACTAATTAGCTGACTATTCTGTGACATACATCTTGTTAGTGGACCAGACTCTACACATTTTTGCCCATTGCCCTTTAGGCTCCCCGAATCAATGCATGTATTAGTAAAAAAAAAATCTTAATTGATGGTAACACTACGCGTTTATTTACTTCGTTTATTGCAATGTTTTTTTTACTTTTACATGCATTGAAATTCCGTGAGCCAAACCTCCGAGATATTTCCGAAAATAACGGAACATTAAACACGCTTACTGACTGGTATAAAATTAGGTATGTACCTAGAACGATTTTATGTAAGGTATTTAAACCTTTAGACGGTTTTTGATTAAAAACTGCTTTGATTTCAATTATTCACGCAAGCAGACTGGCGAAACTCTCAAACTAGACTCGTGCTTTCGAAAAACTAACAATGTATAAAACGGGGTTCAAAATTTGAATCTCGTTTCATACAAAACGAGATTTTCAGTGTGTAATTTTGGTAGAATGGGAGTCCCGCTTCTTCTTACGTAGGAACTACGTATTATTCTTTGCACGCAAGCATTTGAGTAAGTAATACACAAACGGGTTCATTGGACCCGCATTATGAGCTTTTTATCCGGAAGAAACGTTCACCTTATTAAAATTTTACGCACGTTCCATTCCATAGCGCTTCAAGAATACAAACGATAGAAAATGCGATTTTCCTTTGTTTTTGTAAATAACTACACCACTACGAAATTATGTAGGTCCTTAGAACCTGCCTACACCTAGAAGGAAAATTCGAAAAAGTTTTTAAAAAATGTAACCTACTTTATTTTTCGGAGTAAAACTATACCAAAGTGAACGAGCGCGTTGAAATCTTTTGTACAGTAGTTGTAACTCATTGATTCTATCAGATTTCTTTTACCTAGTAACTTCCTATGTTGATTTTAAATAAATGAATTATTTGTAAGTATCATGCTTAGTTTTACTGTAACGAATATTTTTGAATTTACAAAATGAATATTTACAAAACCACTCAATACAAAAAATTATCGACAAGCGATCTACGTTTATAGAACTTGTGGTTATAGAGCCTTGCTGGAAGTCACATTACACAAATAAAGGATTCAAATAGGTATGAGTTCCTCGTATACTTCTCAGTGGAAGACGGTGCTGGTACCGACATGCCTGAAGCGCATTGAACTTTTCTCCTTGAGACATGACGTTGCGTTGGGTTGGTAACGTGGGTCATCACAGGCACGCAAAAACACGTTGTGAACTCTCACTTTCTGAATAAACCAGAGGCATTACTGGACTTAGTAATTTTTTCAATGTATTTTCACTTTTATTCTCATATTTAAAGGTTTGATATTTGCATGGTGGTTGTGTGTGAGTCTGTGGTGGGTGGCTGTGATGTAATCGTAATTGAATGATAGGCATCACAAAATGATTGCCAGATGTTATGTTCTGCAGAATCACAGTAGAGATCGGCCTGCTTCGTGGGTCTTCTTTTTTTTGTGGCTAGACAAGTTCAATCAAATCGATCGAATCAATCATTTATTTGACAGCAAACGTCAGTTTATTTGTCTTTGATTCTGTAGATTTTGAAATATCTAAAATACTTGTGGCTACATGATGTATAAAATAGGGTTATTATAGTAGCTAAACCCTTCAAATAAAAAAAAAATTGTTAGTAGGTTTTAAGAAGCTATGCACATTGCACATGCTGCCTACAATAAAAGCAGAATGGAAGCTGAATGGTACAAATAAAGTAGGAAAAAACAATGTGCGCTCGATATAACTTGTTAAAGCTTAAAGTACAGTCACGCAGTAAAGTGTTTGTGTTCGACAAAGACGAGAGGGAATGGTCAAAATTATCCCACAGATAATAAACTTAAGAATAAATGTAAAATACTGAAGTTATTTTAACCAAATGATACCTATGATATAAAATCACGTTTACTTTACGGATGGGAGTTGAGTCGCTTGATAATTGAACAATAATTTATTTAGCGTAGTCAGTATTGTTTTCAGTACATTGTGTATCTCGCTGTACCACATTCCACATACCTCTAGTAGGTGTTGTCACAGAAAAAATAATAGTATGTACTATCGTGAGGACAGCGAGGAGCCGAGCTGTCGGCGCGACGGGGAATGTGCGCAGGCGCTTCAAGGACACGTCACAGTACCTTCTACCGAGTAGGTACTGCCAAAGAATATTAATGTTGAATGTACATTAAGGTACTTAGCTATTCAAATTTTAAAAATATAAAAAAGACAAATAGTTTTTTGTGAAGATATTTATTTAGCCTTTGTAAAGTTTGCTTAGTTTGGGACTAGCGGGCGTCGTGTGTAATGTCCACGAATATTTTATTACCTTTACTTTATGATTACCTTACCTACCATTTTAATATTATTTGGCATTTAAATATTTTCAAAATAAACATTTTCATTTTCTAAATAAGTTATAAATTTTCTGTTTGTGGTTGGTACCTAGTACCTACCTAAAATAGTACTCATTTGACGGTCGGTAATAAGGCTCTTTATAGCTAGGAAACTATGCATTACATAAACTAATTTCAACTAGACTCAACGCGTTCAAATTACACGCCTGCATAATAATTATCAGAGCAAAACTGCGTCATCTTTATACTTACACACTTTCCAGTAGAGAGAAGAGTAATAAAATGATTACATTTTGTATCGTCAGCGACAAAAGTGGATACACGATTTCAAATTATTGGTCAAAAGGATAATGGGCAAATGTGTCATCATCATCATCATCATTAACCTATATCGGTCCACTGCTGGACGTAGGTCTCTCCCAAGAAGCGCCACTGAGCCCAGTCTTCGGCTCTTCTCATCCAGTTTTTGCCAGCTACAAATGTGTATCATACACAAAAGATAACATAACTTACAATCAATGTTAACTTTTTTTTTTTTCTTTTTTTTTATACTATTAAGTAGGCAAACAAGCGTACGGCCCGCCTGATGGGAAGCGGTTACCGTAGTCTATGGACGCCTGCAACATGCGCGTTGCCGACCCTTGAAGAATTTTAAAACGCCCTTTTTGAAGTGCCCCATATTGTAGTCACTAGGGAAAGCCTCGACAGGAACACACAACCTGAGTGTTCGCGGGAGGAAATTCCTCTGAAAGCGGACGGTGCGCGACGTAACGTATAGGTATTGTTTGCATAAATGTACATGGTGAAAAGATTGTCAGTAATTATTTTATATTACTATTCATTTTTTTCACCCCCTTTGGGGTTGCAACTAGCTTGAAGTTTTTTATACAACTAAATGATGGAACAAGCCTGTTGTGTGTTCTTCACTGCAAAATATTATACTAGCGATTCATCGCAAATGGAAACTCTTTCAAAACGATATACTACTTAGTTTACGCAGTAGTATATCAATTATTTAAAATTCCAAGGAAAACCAGAAATCGAACAAGATTTTAAATGTTGAAATAATTAAGTTAATCTCCTTTGAAATGGTAAGTTAAAACATTTTTTTAAAAACGAAATTTTTTCCTAAACATTTTCTTGTAAATCAACTTTTATAGTGAAAAATATTAATTCAGTTATTTCTAGTGAAGTGGATAATCAAGTCTTTTTACTTATGTAAAATTAAAAGTAAAGTTGTTCTGGAATGTTGCTTGGACCAGTAGTAGGTACTCTGTAGTTTGCTGGTACCTAGTTAAGACCTATTAATAGACATAACATAGGTACCTAGGTACCTAATTCTGATCGGTAGAAATAATTACCCAACAAAACGGCACTTGATTGTTATAATTAAATCAGTTAAAAAATAATTATATAAGTAACTATTCAATTCGAATAAATAATTGAACAATTACGCATGTTTTACAGATTTGCCATTATGTAGTTTTTAGGGTGAGTACGAGTATGTAACTAAGTACTGTCCGAGATTTTCTGACCAACATTCTATTAGGTACCTATATTTATGGATAGTTTAATAGTACTCATAGCATCTACGTTCGTTACTTTCTTAAGATTTCTAGCACAATATCATGACAAAGGAGCTATGTCCATCTTATGCATAACGTAATAGAGAAATCCTCAGCAAATCGCATGAAAATCCACACCAAGAAATTACGCTTACATTTCAATCATCGCCATACCTACCTTGGTGGTAACCAACCAGTCGCTTCGTTTGTTTAATAAATCCGGTGTCTTCGTATATTAATAGTCATATTTGGTTGAATGCACGAAATTAGATTTGAATATTATGTTAATACACTCGTAATATCTTGTTTTGACACACTTAGAACGTTAAACGTTTCCACATATTCGAATCTCATGATTGGCGTGCTGCAATAAAAATGTTAAAAAATATCGTTTAATAACTCACCATTTTGAAATATGAATCGGCACCCGTCCGAGCTTTATCTCCCATTTTATTGTAATTGTTTTACGAAACAACCAAGTCTATTTTCTGCAATAACAAACAGTTGCTTTCACATAATTCACAAAACACTAGTAAACCCGACACACAATAACTTAATCGGACACTGGCCACTGAAAATAAAAAATTATAGCTCGTTCGAAAATTCAAATTTACGTTTCGGCGGGAAACGTTACTTCGCGCAGGCTGCGCGCCTAAGACTGCCAAGATGGCGAAGTTTTTTGACGGTTCACACGAGCCGATTCACTTTCTACGACCTTACGTTGTGTTGTGTGCGACTCGTAAGTAATTAAGCATAGAACCTTACGTAAGAACGATGTAACCTATAGCAAAGTGTGATTTCCGTGATAATGTTAAACTTAAGCTACCTACCTAAATGTCAAAGCCAAAAACTTTGGAAGACTTGTGTCAATGACTGTACCTTATTTCAAATTATGAAAAAACAACCACTCACGAACAAATACCCCCTAATTTTTGTTTTAACCTGTTATCTATTCACATCAAGACTGAAGGCCATAAATTGAATAGCCTAGGAGATTTAGGTCAAGTCAAGAATATGTAGGTACTAAGTACTACCTACCTAAAATTGAATCAAGATAGGTAGAGTAGGTACCTACCTACCTACCCACCTAATCATTAAACTTCTGGGAAAGTAGGTGAAAGAGGTAAAAACCATTGAATTAATATTACTAGCGTATGGAACAGACGCCGCGAACAACAAGTTTGCGCCATGAGTTGTTGCCGACCGGCAACAACTCATTTAGTCGCTCGCCAACAACCATCGTGACCGCATGCGAATAAAAAGTAATTCAAAATGCCGTCTTGCGTTTTAAAAACGTGTAAAAACCAATCGACTGTGAAAAAAAAAGATAGTGGCGTGACTTATCATCGGTAAGTAAACAGAATATCAACTAGAACTAACCAAAATTAATTTTTGTAGATTATTTTCTATTGTACGGACATTTTGTATGAAAATCATAGATTATGAAAAGTGCATCGTACAGATGGGATGTTTAGGATACCTACTAAGGGTTGGTGACTAAGGTTTAACTAATTATTTTGAACTCATATTACTCGGAATATGCCGTCTGTCTGATCAGTAATATGTAGTAGGTACTGTAGCTATCTTTTGAAATCGTCATTATATAAAGCTTTACTATACCTATATTTCTTTAATGCTATGGCAGAGTGAGATAAGGTGTGGGGTCTAGTTAGTGCAAATAGGTACCTATGTAGGTATGTACCTACTTTTTATATAAAATACCAATTTATTTTAAAACCAATGATTTTAAACGCTTAACAATTCATTTTAATTTACTGTACATTTTTTCACGTTTTGAAATATAATATTCATAGGTACTGCATTAAAATTCAGTTTTGTATGTACAAAAGCTGTCTGAAGTGTCCCTTCTGCGGTGAAAAAATCTATGAGAGCGACATTTTGTTACACTATGTTGAACGAAACGCGTAAGCGCCCCGAAATTCATGGCGCTTACGACGTTTTGGTCGCGAGAAAACTATACTCTATTAGCGATCTAGCGCTGCATGTTTTGATAGTATGGTTAGACGACATCTAATCTTTTAGCGCTGCAGCAAATACTTGTCTTTGGGCGGGGCGCGCTCGCCTCAAGTTGCGACACGTTTTTGGTTTGGTATAGCTTCTCTATACGCTAGTAATACTTCCTCAATGGTAAAAACTAACTTTGATCATATAATTATATGAAGGAGGCCTACACAGACGTACTTACTTTGTGATGCCACATATTATACCTACTTGTAGGCAGTTTAAGGTACCTAATTTGTGGTGATTCTGAGCTTAGGATTACGTAGGTACAATGATGATGACGATCACAAGTTATGATCAGCCTCTAGCAAGTGGCGACTAGGTAGGTACCTAGTTAGACTAATTATAGGTATAATATGTAGGACACATAAGACACCTATGTTTGTAGAACCGGTGACCTAATAATAACACATCTTTATAAATTATACATGGCAGCACTGACATGACATTAACTAATAAAATGACTGCTTTGTCGCCTTGACTTTGCAATGCTATCTGTCAGGCATGAATAAAAAAAAACAAAACGTCAAACGAAACAAAAGTGCGGATGCGGAGTATTGCGGAGGGTCGTCGTCGCTGATTTCTAAAAAAACATGAAATTAAATTGATAAATAATTTATCGATTGCATGTGTTTGAAACCTATTGGTGGAAGTATACGTAACATGTTGTGACTTTTATCGTTTATACAAAGCAGCAGTTCCCTTCGAGATGGCAAAGTGAGTAAAATTATCCAGCCAGACCTAGGTAATTCCTTCATGCTTCATTAGAATCGCCTACGGTTTTGCGGTCAGTAGATACGAATGAATAATCCAATTCTCTAGTGAACCGAAGGTAAAGAAAATCCAATACCTACTCTAAGGTACCTACGCAATCCCAAAAGCCTACCAAATGGAATTTTTGACATTATTCTTCTGGTAGCTTCAGAGTTTATAGAAAAAAACCTTATTTTTTTCACTTTCTCATTATAAAAGAGGCCCAAGATAAATCATCAACAAAATATCTTGCCTCTTTTTATGTCCATCTCTCTTTTACTTACATAGTACCTACTAAGTATACTTATCTATTCTGCCACAATCAGCCTACTTTTCTTAACCCTAATGATCAGGGCCCTGCATATAATTGTACAAATTTAAACTATTTGTGTAAGGTAAAACCAGAATCATACAAAACCACTAGGAACCAGACTGTAGCTTATTGCCTGTTTTTCTAAACTCTGGTCGCAAGGAACTGGCACCTAGAATGACTTAGTTTATAAGACTCCCAAACCACTTGGCTACACAGCTCACTACCGTCAGCTACCTCAAAAGACTACGCAGACAACACATTGAACTAGATGGGTTATGATTCCCAGGAAAAGGAGAAGTGCTCGCTGGAACTCCCATCCTACATGCCTGACTGCTTACACAAAACCTGCTCATAGTCTGAAGACTAATCGCAGATCAAAACCGAACAAAAAAAAAGTTTACAAAACAATTCTGATCCTTGTCATTTTACTGAATAAAAGATTTCTGTTGACTTAGACCAAGATAGAAATCCTTTTTTAATAACAGAAGAGAGGTTCAATAACTTGTAATACTTCCAGGGAGATGATGATAGTGTTTGTGTACGACACACAATGTTGCACAGCAGAGGAAGATGATCCTATTGATGCTGTTCTGTACTTCCATCCTGGATGGGTGTCTGACACACAGAGGCATGCTTTAGCTGGCCAGGTATTTTATCCATTACTAGCTTTCCATCCGTGACTTTGTTCCCGTTGGACCCTGTTGATTTTCCGAGATAAAAAGTAGCTTATGTGTTAATCTAGGTCACAGACGATATATATTCCAAGTTTCATCTAAATCGCATCTGTATTTTTTGGGTGAAAGAGTAGCAAACATCCAGACGTACAAACTTTTGCGTTTATAATAATAGAAAGATTTTTGTCAGTGGTAATTAAAAATTTTATTAGAGCACTTCCATATTCCTAAATGGACATCTTTAAAGATAACTGTGCATGTAAAACACTCTACAATAAATGAGTTAGAGAAACCAAACTCAATACAAATAAATTTTCAACTGCATTTCAACATTTTGCTCCAAATATATTGTAAGATATGTCACAGGATAAGCTAAAATAATATTTTACAAGTTATCCCTATGATAAGCCAATACTTTAACTTGTATGATTGTACTAGTGAGTCTCGTCATGCATTTGAACAAGAGGAAATGTGTTTAAAACTAGATAAATAGTAGAAAATATCTCAGCTTTCTGATTGGACAAAACAACAGTCACCTAAACCATGTTACCTTACCTCAAAGTTTTGATCTCAGTTTGGTTACTCTATAAAAATAATTTGAATTAATTAATTATTATTTAAATGAGATCCGCTTTGAATCGATAAGATCACATAGTACTGATGTAATAGGCAAATCAAATTTTAAAATGGAAGAAGTTCTTAAAAAAAATATCAGTGATAGGTAGTTTTATACTTTTGCTGATTTTGTTCAATTTTTTCATACCTGTTTCTTATAAACATAATAATACCTTTTGACATCTACCTACTTTATTAATTGTACCTATGTTTTGTAATTAAGCTTACTTTTTTACTTTGCTTGGCCACAATCAGACAGTTTCAAATATATTGAACATTTAAGAGTACTAACTAATAACTATACCATGACTGCATTGTAAAAATAAGTAGTATTTTCTCCACCAGCTACCTAATTAGTTAATAACGTAGATTAGAAAGTGAATAAATTAATATTTCGATTATGAGAGGAACCTGTTTCATAATGCTTTAGGTTATGGCCTAGAATTTTAATAAATTATTATTAAAATCATATTTTATTGCTAACTATTTGAGAGAAAGATATGGTTTATTAGAAAAAAAATCCACATAGAAAATTCTTTGCCTATAACCAATTCATCTGCCTGCATTTTATAGAATATACTCTATCCTGGTATTTCATAGGGTACCTGCTTGCTTAGGCACACTACTACTAACGTGAAGTAACCACGGTTAGCTGGATAGCGCTCATACACGGTGATGGAAAACATCGCGAGGAATCTCGCGGCTTACTCAGTTACACATAGATTTCCTGTGGATAGACCGACTAGGTCAAGAGAGTCGTTGAGGTGCTAAACTAGCTTACTCTTTAAAAATTCCCCTGGTTCTACGACTTTCCGATCTTAAAGACACCTTGGTGTGGCTAGAATATATTTACCTACTTATTCGCGATTATCGGTTTTACGAATGATTGCAAGAAACCTCCGCAACTAGTCCTTGACATTGCGTATTCATTTACTCGAAAGGATTTGGTTACAGTACATAAAAGGTAGGTAGAGAGACGGTAATGTATACTTATCCATTGACTGCGTTACTCCAGACCACTTATTACGAGTACCTATAGCGTCATAGGGCTTTGGCAAAAAGTTATAAATGATGCAAAAATTCATCATTAGTCAACATTTTTCTTCAGGGTTTATGAGTTCATGACCTGAAGGTAAGCTATTTTAATCGTGTTATGAAGCTAAGCTAGGCTTAGATTCGCCTGTAAGTAATTGGCTTAGTTTCCAAATCAGCTAATGCATACCTAGATCAAAATTTAAGATTTGTGGTGAGATCCCTTTGCATCCATATCTGTGAGACGCAAAAAAAGATGTTACCCGTAGGTACTCTTCAAACGGGTAGGCACAGCAATGCGACAATCCCTGCGTGGTAAGGAAGAAATAGATAGGTACGGTGGTTGTAGGTACTTCCTCGGACGAACTGATTTAGTACCGCCCGTGCCCCAGTAATCTTCGTAGGGAGTAATGGAGTTATAAAAAGTTAGAGCAGACATTTACCATACGTAATCGGGACATAATGTCTACTCTAACTTTTTTTAAGATAGATAAATGTTTACCTACATGTACTAAAAGAGCCCTATGACTACTAGCGTAAATCGTATCTACACGCGAATAAGCTTAGATAAAGATCTAATTAAAATGTGTAGGCAACATCTCATTAGGTGAACAAATATTCGTTCTAGGTGGTCGGCGCCGCACACTGCATCAAATCACTCTTCTCACAGCCTCTGGCTATCACTCTTCAGAGTGGGAAGTTTATCCTGAGAGAGTATGGCCGGTATATCCTGGTAAGTTCCTGATTACCGTCTCAACTATCAACACTATCAATACAAAACCAATCCTGTCAATTAATGAAGAAAGCTCAAACTCTTTCTGGAAAACTATGGGTGAAGCTTCTATTCAGCATTCTATACCTTACGATCTGATGATGTATCCTATAGATGGACCACGAGACTCCACGATTGATTATCATCAAAGCCTAGACTCTTACTAAACAATTTTCCAATAATTCTGCTATGAAAACTACAGAAATTAATTTTGTTCTCTTCCAGGCAATAGGTAGTGACCGCAACATTCCCGACTGGGTCCTCAAAAACCGCGCTTCCCTTCTCACTTCCATGATCCGAGTGTACCACGGTGACCTGCAAACTATCGCTACACAAATAGACGATCAGAAACGTTTCTCCGAGAAACTATACCAGGTCTTTGAGACTTATCTGCCTGTACTGCAGTTTGGCTGCCATATATTCCAACGAGTGCCTATGTTGAGTCTTCCTAAGGTAAGTGATTATTTGGTTTCCTATCAGTTCTTTTATAAGGCTTGTACAAGATTACTACAAGGATTTACTACTCAAGCAAAGATTTTTGTATAAAAATCTTTCCTAAAATCTATACTTGAGTAACTATTTCTTTGTCAGCATGCAAGCCTAAAAAAGAAACCAGAAATGTCTCTGTGAGAAACTGTACCAAGCCTTTGAGACTTCGAAACCTTCCTTAGTCTTGAGATCTTCATTCAAAGGCACCACCACACCAGCATTGTTGATGAGCACATCAATCTTGTAGAAGCCGGCCTTTACAACTTCTACAAACTTCTCTATAGATATCTGCCAATTCGTTATCAATGAATAATAACAATATGAGGCAGTAATTTGATTATAAAATGTTTATTTACATTAGTAGTGTTATCATTCGAGTAGAAAAGTAAATAGAATGCACAAACTTGAAGTTATCGATTACCTGTATTTGCTGGGTTTACATTGATGAATACTCGTAGGTTGTAACTACTTCTACTTATGTAGTTTACACATGTACTTTATGTAATATCTTGACATCATTATTGTAACGACCTTTGTGGAGGATGAAGTGGAGCAGTGACCAACCGGCTGAGACGCAAGAGGTTCGATTCCGGCGATGACACAATTTTTAGAACACAACTTTTTAGCTATCCAACACTACTTGGATTACGAAGATTTCTAAATTATCCTTTATTTTTGCATTATTTGCTAAGAATAGTTCTAGATCTGGGTGACCAGTTTTTCACCTCGCAACAGTGAAGCAAATAGGAGGGTATACTATTTTAACTAGCTTCAGTCCGCGACTTCGTTCGCGTCCCGTTGGATCTCGTTGATTTTCTAGAATATAAAGTAGGCTATGTGTTAAAATCGGATAAGTAGTTTTTTCGTGAAAGAGGAACAAACATACATACATCCTCACAAATTGCGTTTATAATATTAATAGGATAGGAAATAGGATTTTGACCTGTAGGTAGGTATGTATGTAATTTATACCTGTTAATTTGTTGGTCGAGTGAGCGAAGCGAACGAGATCTTAGTGACAACTTGGACGAAAATGCTTTGTATGTTTGTTCGACGAGATCTTTTGGACCGCTTATCCGATCTTCACAGAATTTGGTAGGTATACGGATAGTACTCTTAAGTTTTACTGGTTTGTTAAATGAAGTAAATCGGTCAAGGGGTCGTGAAGTTATGAGGATCCAAAGGGAGTAAAAAAAAAGTCGTACAATAATATCAAGTGGGGTGTAAGGGCAGGGAAATGATGATGGGGTGTCATATGATAGGGTTTTGTTGAGACATTCCAAAACCGTTTTTATTTTGATTCTAGGTCTAATAGTTTTTGAGTTGTAAAAATTATAAAATTGGCAAAGCCAGTATAACGTGAGCTACTATTTCTAGGAGTTTCAATGATTTTGTAGTTCAAGTAAGACTGGTACATAGCTAGACGGCGATTTCGAAGCGATTTGCAAAGTTTATTACAACCATTGGTCAATAAAAATTGTTTGGGTTTTATTAACCTCCGACCATCACGAGATCTCAGTTCGGGGCGAACTACTAGTTTATTCTTGACAAGATTATTTGTATTCCAGAGTGCCACCTCAGTTTACATGGAGGCGATGCAGATATTGGATCACTGTCGCAAAAGCAAAGGCGTATTAGGAGGCGTTGTACTTTACAATAACAAGTATGTATCATACAATAGATAAGAATGAAGTTTGTTGACTTCATATTGACTTCATAAGACTACTGTAGTAACTTTTAGGAAATTACAATTTTTTTTATGGGTTCTGTGTTTCTTTTCTACTGTAAAATATCTAAATCTGTTTTCTTAACGCAAATAAATACCTAATTTCATTTTATGTTTTCCACAGAATAATCGCGACCCAACTACCAGCCAGCCTAACCTCATACCTAACAGTAGTAGATCCGTACCGAATAAAGTCCCCTGCAGAACGCCTCCCGACAGACACGCCTTTACCACTCGGAGCGCAACTCCTGGCTGTATATGTACGCACCAGGATGTATCACAAACTGAAGAGAGAAGCCGACCTTATACACCAGTTTAAGGAGAATGGAGAGAAAATGGTCGCTGATTTTAAAAAGGCAAGATAATGTAGAATAGATGTAGATAGCACTTAGTTTGTAAATGTTCAAAAAATCCCACTAATATTATAAATGTCAAAGTTTCGATGTTATTGTTTCAATCACGCTGCAATTGCTGGTCCGATTTTGATGAAACTAGTTAAACTATACATATAGGTAGTTCGTAACCTGAATTAACACATAGGGTACTTTTTATCATAGAAAATCAACAGGAACCAACGGAAAACGGGCGGAAGGTAGTGTTATAATATGTACCTCACTTTCACAGAATCAAGAAGCCGAACGCGAGAAATTTCCACAAGGCGGGATGAAGCGAGATAAATCGTTACTATTCACCGCCGTGCCAGAAGAGGACCATAACATGATCTCACCTCCCAACAAGGATAACACGATCAAAGACAAACCGGCCATGCCTGACGTAGTTCCATTCACTAACAAGCCGCGACCACGACCGACTAAACTATCCCTCAGTTTCAAAACCCAGCAGTCCTTAGACGAAGAAACGAAGGAAAATGATAAAGTATTCACCGGACAAACTAGCGTGTGCTCCACCCCAATGGTCGAATACAAACGCTTACACGGAAATATGCTGTCCATCTGCCAAAACCCAGACACACAGCCACAAGACAAGGCGGACATTGAACCAGACGTTTTAAAAAACATTGAAAACAACACCAAAGTCATCGAAAACGAAAAACGAGACAACCAAATCGTGTTAGACATGAACTGCATAGCCGATCACTACATCAACAAACCTGAACCAATGAGAAAACTCGCCAGTGTCACGGACTTGCAAGAGACCTTCAAACATATATCGAATAGGGCTACATCGAAATTCAAGTTAAAAAGATCCGAAGCCGGTCTTGGGGATTCTCCTTCACCGGACAGACAACTGCAGAAAAGTGTTAGCACTATGACAATAAACGATCCCTTGTTCCCAGTGTTTCGAAACGACGGAGTAGCTATATCAGAATCGCTTTTCAACCAGTATTTAGAGCAGCATTACTCAAAGATGAAGCAAGACGCGACCACAGAAAACATGTTCACTTACAACATGAAATTATGCGAGCAGGAGAAGTTTGAAGACTTTGATTCTGAGATAACTAGGTCTCCGCAGCGAACCCCAAAGAAAATTGCCAAAACCACAGACCAGTCGAAGAGAAAATCGCTCACTTTACCATTAAAATCTTTAAATGAAAGCACAGATTCGCAAATCGAGACTGAATCTACGGGTTTTAAGAAGAAACTTTCAGGCGTACAATTAACGCCTCTTATGGAGAAATTGAGTCATCTAGCGTTTTCTGATAAGAGTAGTGGATACAGCAGTAGGGTTATGACTCCTTTGGAATTGAGGGAGTTTCTGACGCCGGCTAATGAGAGACAAGTCACATTTTCTGATAGGCAAGTACCTTATAGTATTTTACACATAAACTATTCGATCATAGCGCTTTGTCTACGGGAGAAAAACTAAACAACACTTGCTTTCCGTCAAATAAAAGAAGATATTTCTGTCTTCTCGAAATTATTGTAATGTAACTTTTTTTAGGCCAAAATCAAACAGACAAGACTGCGACAGTGATTCAGATTCAGACTCGCTATCCGTTCTCCCCGAGTTCAGTAGTCATGCTGTCAAATGTGGTTTGTTCGTCAGCGGACTACAAAGCATGGCGTTACTAGCGCTAGTCGATATCGATGCCGCAAACGATGTGGAAACTATCAACTCATTGGTAAGTAGTACATCTTTGAGCATGGCCGTAGATCAAACGAGTCAGAGGTAAAGTCATCTAACTATGGCACATTCTTGTGACTTACATTTTCATAATATACGACAGGTTATCGTTTGTACTTCAATATCAATTATTGAATAAAGAAAATCATTGGTTTCCAACCCCTTACACTTAAAAACCATCATCATCTTAGTCGTAGTCTGTCCAAACGTCCACTGCTGAATATAGAGTCCCCTATAGATTTCCTTAGCAATTGTAGCAAGTCCAATGGTTCACTGTTGAACATAGGCGTCCCTCATAGATTCTCTGAGGACACTTGTGAGGTACGTAACCGCTCGAATTACGGGTATAGAACCGTAAAGTGGAGTAATTTTGATCTTTCAGTGGGAAACCTCCCTGAACGCGTTGGGTCCTATCGAACAGAAATGTATGGACCCTCTCCCCGCGGGCACAGAAGCGACAGACTACAGCTATCTCACTCTGGACCCCGACTGGGGCTCGGTGAAAAAGGGCGGTCCGTGGGCGGCGTTGGATATCGCTACTATGGGACTCATTCATAACGAGTTTGGCGATGATCCCGAGTTATCAGAGTTTATATTGAGGTGAGTTTGTATTAAAAGTCTGTAAAGCCGATAGCCGGGGGGAAAAAAAAAGAGGGCGTAGGACGACGACGGCCCCCCATCCGGTCGACTGACAGCACTGGGAAAGAGTTGATGTATAGAAAATAACATACATGGCTATATCTATATCGTCGAATAGTACTCGTCTGACAGATACTATCAATGGCAGCAGCGCCCCGGGAAGGCTTACATTACATAAATGATGATCCCCATATAATATACATAGTTTGCGTTATGTTTTAGTAAACGTAAAACCATGTACATAGCGGGTTGAACTAAGAAAAAGTTTTTTTTAGCGGCATTTTTTGCCTTCTTACTTCGCTCTGCGCGCAGTGATTCCGACGCAGTCGACGCGCAGCTTAAATATGGTTTGTTTTTAGGAGCGACGAATCAGTAGTCCTAGGCGTATCCTGCGGCGGTGCTCAGATCTACTATCAGGAGAACGGCACTCGCGCCGCAGGTCCGCCCGCGCCGGCGGACGCGTTGGCCTCGGCGCCGCTCAGGGCACGGCGCCGGTTGCACAGGGATCATTCCACGCTTATATTGTAAACGGTTCCTAGTAATAACCTGAAAACCTCTGAAAAATCATCAAGATCACACCTTTTGCTGTATAAGTTGGAAGGCGTCGACTTCACGATCATTCCGCTCATAAGTTTCCCTGTAAAATCATCCTAAATACCATCCTACTCTTACTAATATTATAAATGTGAAAGTTTTTCTGTTTGATGTATGTTCCTAAATCACATAACTAGTCCGATTTGTATGAAACGAATATAGAAAGTTCGTATTGTGGCTAGATTTTATATAGAAAAACCGGATCTAAGGAAAATTGCGAATGACTATGGTGTGAAGGCTAGTAAAATATTGTGACCGTTTTGGGATTGCTATTAGGCAAATAACAACTATAACTTATCAAGCTTTATTTCCGTCTCAAGTAAGTTTTTTTGAATAATAAAATATTTTTAGAATTTTTCTACTCACCATGTAGGATAATTTTATTTGAAATTTAATTAGAACTTTTAATAGCATTCTTAATCAAAATAACGTTTTTTTTTATAGAAATTCATAGGGCTGTAAATAATGCCAACGATATTTTTCATCTTTCAAATTTTTCATCAAATCTTATATTACTCCTTCAAATAGAATATTTCGTTCTAGAATTTGTAGTAATTATAGTGATACACGAGGTAGCAGATATCAGGAATGAATTTAGTTTGGTAGTTGTAAGGCCATAGTAGTTGAGTAGTATAGAAACGGTTTAGATGAATTTGTGATTTTTTACATTCATGATGGAATGAGGCGAAGATAAACCGTGAATAGACAGGCAGTAATAAGAAGCCAACATTATTTGTAGCTTTTCTGGGGCTCAATTCCACTAATTTACATTGATTGACGTTCTATCGATTAATCTGCAGCTTCGGCAGTTAAAACATCCCTTTGGAATGACTGTGCCGCTGGATCAAAATAGCCTAAAATAACATGAAAAACTATGGTTCAGGTGCGTTTCACCTGTCAAAGTTTGATAGTAGAATACGAAATAACCTAAAACAGAAAAGCTACGGTTCAGCTGACTAGTTCGTTAGTTGAATTGGCTCCCTTGAGCCTTTGTTATGCTAGTTGTGAGGGGACAACGCGAAATTATAATCACTAAGCTCCATTGTAAGGGCAAATAAGTTACACCATTATTGCGGTCTATGAACGTTAAAAGAAGGGAATGCAATTTATTTTAAGCTCATGTTAATCTTGCCATTAGTTAATAAGTTGACCGCCAGTTAGTCACATAGTGCTGCTACCGTGTTGCAATTGTTGTGTTATCAAAATAGTGCAATCTTTTTATACTTTATGCATTAGGCAGCTGTTTTATAATTTAATGGTCTATCTTATAAAAAGTTAAGAGTAGACATTATGTCTTGATTAGCATACGTACACAGGACATAATATCTACTCTAACTTTTTATAAGATAGGGGGTAAATGTTTATTTTGTTACTACACGAGTTTATGTTACAGTATTATTTATAATTCCAAGAATATGTTACAGCATTCCTTGTTTTATAAGCTAGTTATAAGAACTGTACAAATCTGCCAAACATACATATTGAAAAAGCGTCCAGTCAATCAAAGCTAAATGAAAAATATTTTGCCATAATATGCAATCGTGATTTTATTATTTTTTTATACTTAATTCCGAAGTATATTTTTAATAGCGGTTAGTGTGGTGTTGCCATATGAAGGAGTGCCAATACGATGTGTATGTGGTATATTTAAAATAATTTATACATAAATAATAAGTGTTAAGAATTTTAATAAAAACTTGATAGAGATGTGCTTGTTTTAACTAGATACGTTATACCCAATATAGAATCAGTACATAAATATAATAAAACTAATGAACTAGGTACACAAGTACTCCCTTATTTAGTACCAACTGAAAAGGGGAAGGACAGATGGATGAGAGGACCATAGGACAGAATTGGAGAACCAAGAAGAATCAAATGGCATTACATAACTAGTTTATTAACAAATCGCTCACATATTTCTAACTAAATAAAATAAATGTCCCGATACATAGAATACATAAGTATAGCTACAACTACAAGTTCCAATGAGCACGTTTGTGACAGATTACTGTACGGTCGTGTGGTCAGAAGGTTAGAACGGTCTGTTTGCGCGACTTCTGTCTTCCGTCTTGCAAGCTTGAGTTTCCTACTTCCTATTCGGGAAAGGTGAATCATACACTCGTTTCGCTAATAACGGTGGTAGCTTCGCTTCGACCGATTTTTCTTTTTCGGCACTCACCGGGGACTGATCAGCGACCGCCTTTTCAATACGAATTTTCGATTTCAAACATTTTCAAAACTTCAACACAGTTAGTTTCAAGGAACTTCATCCTTTACTTCTTGTTTCAACACCTTTTCAAACAAACAAAATCAATATTAGACTTAGTGTTATCTTTATTAAACTAATATTATTACATGCTAGAGGCATTGTTTTATAATGCCCGCCCTTTACGAGCTTTAACAGGCTATCTTAAAGGCTAAAGACCCTATCCATTATCACTAATGGCGCGCTTCCGTTCGCTGTTTCTAAAGTACTTTAGCGAGAGCACAGCCGTTAACTAAATGCCGGAACAAAAATATTGATATTAGTAAAGTTTTAGAAACAGCGGACCGAGACGCGGTGCGTAAAACAAAATGACTTGTGGGCTCGTCGATGCTCGACAGTTCTGCAACTATTTTACAAAATCCTTTACAAAACGTGACAATTCGTCATAAACTACAGAAGCCGGCCCGCACAGGTACGTAAATGCAAGAGGCCGGAGACATAATGGCTGTCGTATCTAAATAAATCTGAAGTCAGCTTCGCGAACTTACTAATAACGACCTGGAAATTTAAACAGGGGGGGTAACCATGGTGTTTATTAGTAATGATCTAACATGGGCCTTAGTTTTGCATCAATTTGTATGTTTACGTCACAAACTTTAAATTGATGCAAAACTGAGCAAACATCAACACAGTATAAACTGAATACTAAATGACTTCGAAAATGTACTTGGCTGTTCTTTTTTACAGAAATATTCTAATAGGTATTTGTAGGCATATTTTTATTTTACTGTATTACCATTGTTATTTTCGAAGATTATGATTTAGGCTAGATTTAGGCTACCCAGAAATTTTTTGGTGTGTTAGTAGAGGTGGGGAAGTATACAAATCTATTTGTTGGTATAAAACATATGTTACTCCAAATCAGTATTTTTAGGTAGCCTAAAAAACACTATAACAATATGAATGAAAGCTACAATGGGATCGCAACTAAGATTTAATAAAACTTTGGTTTGTTTTTCACTTTATCAACCAGTTTTTTCAATACTTTACATTCTGGGTATCACTCAAAGACCACAAAATAAAGGTTAAATGCGGATGTGTTACCAAAGTCAACAATGTTTTTTATTTGAGCAGACATCGCTGATGAAATAAGTAGATGCAATTAGAAGCAAAAATTCATGACCAACAGTAGGTAACTTGAATTTTGAACTTCCCTTTATTCCAAGGCCTTGAACCCCGTACAGACAAATACAAGCAAAGAGTACTTTTTCTGTAAGTCACCAAACATCTTTGTGACTGTGAATAGACATTTGCGACTCAGCTGCGCATACAGTTGTAGGAAGTGAATACGTAAATTCAGAGCTACAGAGATTGTACAGTGACAATGTAAGCCTTGGTCTCGCGATTGTAACGCACAACGCAGAATACCCCGTTTGCTCCTCGCCACTGACGCAGACTGCGACGAAACAAAATACCATACTAGACGTTTTCCATACGATTATGTATCCGGCGCTGCATGCTGCATACCGCTGCGTTGTGCGTTACGATCGCGAGACCAAGGCTTAAGGTAGCTTAATACTAGTGCACAATGTGTGTACTGTCAATATCAGAATTATTTCTGTCACAACTCGTAATAGCTACGGTTTTTAGCGCACTTACGCTGGAATTAGTAGTCAAGATGGGATAGGGTGTTCCTCTAAATGCTGGTTTATGAGCTATGTCAAACACACTTTGCCAACAACCTTTACTTAGTGTAGTGCATTCAACTAAAAGGCACGCAAAAATAAAAGGATGTACTTGTTAAGTTAGGGGCTGAATGCCCAATGTCGTTTTTGGTATTGCCTTATATATTTTAGTTTAGTGTCTATTGTGTGTTCAGATAACGAAAGGTCAATCAAATTAGCAGACTTTGAGAAATGCTCTGTTCAATCTCAAGACTATGGCTGCGTCTTATTAGACTTAAGCATAGATTTTTGGCTTACTTAATAAAAAAGATCGCAGCATACGAGCCTATGAATTCCAGCGCTAGTACGAAGCAGACTTTTTATATTAAGTCTCTAGTCTAGCCTAACAACAGGTGTTTGTTAATAAGCATACTTACTTCTAGAGTAGGACCGTTCACGTTCGTAGCGACGACGGCGGTAGTGCGGCGACGGTGAGCGGTGCCGGTACTCGCGGCTGCGGTGGTAGTAATCACGCTCGCGTTCGCGGTAGCCCCCACCGCGGTAGTAATCACTGGAAAAACTAATAAACTTAGCTAAACGTACAAACGGCGAAGTATAAGACGATCTGATGGACCGACGACATGATATTCATATCTATACTAATATTATAAAGAGGAAAGATTTGATTGTTTGTTAGCATTGAATAGGCTCCGAAAATACTGGACCGATTTGAAAAATTCATTCACCATTGGGAAGCTACACTATCTCCGGGTGCCATATGCTATTATTCTATTTTTTTAAATTAGGGCTCCTTACTAAACCTCCATCAATGTAACTCAAGGTGTAAAAAAATTACCTGAAAAATAGCTTACCTAAGACATTTTTGTTAAATACTTGTGCAAAGCCGGACCGAGCCGCTAGTTAAAAATAATTATGTACTTACTCTCGGTCCCTGTCGCCGCGACCTCTGCGTTCGTATCCATTGTCACTGCGGCTACTATAAAACAATTAAAAATTAATTCACATTGAATTGCTAATGTACGGTAACATAAGATTAACGAACTCTAGTGTTTATTTTATAATTTTTATAAGTGGTGTACAATAAAGAGTGTTCTATCAATTTATCTAATGTAAGCATTTGGCAGAGCTTCTAGATAATTTCCTTACTATAGTTTGATGCATAGAAATGAAACTCGGTTTTATTTTAACAGGACAATTATGCCCAGTTTATATTCGTCGTTATCAAGAATGACAACGTGGCAGATAGTGTCGCTGACGGATGCATTGCAGAGCAGTTATTTATTACAAAATGAACTACTTTTTACTTTTACTGAACCAACAGTGAGTGCCAAGAAATCAGATATTCCATACATTTTGCCAAGTAACATGCAATGACTGTGTTGATTTTTATTTTTATAGACAACAGATTCAGTGGAATAGTATACTGAAAAAGTAATGTAGTAACAGGCCTTTAGTGAATCAGCTAAGCCTTATGGCTGGCTCACTCTAAAACTGCTTCTTTTATCTACCAACACATCTATACACATAAAACATGTTGTTTTATGTGCTATAATTATGTTGGATGTAGTTACCTTTATTAATAAGATGGTTGGAGTTTTATTCTAATACCATTCTAATGCTTACAAGCTCTTCTTCCATTCAATGTGCCCTTTGTTGATCTGTTTCTTAGCAATAGTAGTAAATAACTTTCGTGCAAAATTTTGTCAACGCATTTGTCAGAAGAATATTATGGTAACCTTTGCCTATAACAATACATTACCTCACCAGGCACATTCTTTGCAGACATGCTCTGTGAGGAATAATGTGAGCCCTCTTTAAGCCGGAATATAGAAATGAGGGCATCACTGGCGACAGAAATAGTTACAGTAATTTCCCAGGTGAGCTCTTTGCCAAAAGCCTTACCACTATTTCACACATAACATACCCTTCAAACTGAAACACAGGAATGTGAGCATCTGTTTGGCGTCAAAAATAAGTACTGTGGCAGTACTTCAAGCTCATTCAAAAATGCCTTACTATTTTAATTCCTAGATTCAGATACTTACGTAGGTTTCCCCATGTAGATCCCAGGAGTAGGCGTGTGCGCGCGCTGTGTGATCGAGAAGTCGACGCGAATGCGCCTGCCATCGATCTCCATGCCGGTGCACTCGTTCTTGGCAACTTTAGCGTCTTCTTGGTTCTCGTAGTACACGAAGCAAAAGCCGCGGGAGCGTCCGGTCTGGAACATTAGGTAAAATAAGTCTTCTGCATATGTAAAAATCGATTGTATGTATAATTTTGGTATGAATGAATAAGTTTAATCATTTTAATTTACTAATAAAAGTGTCTTTAAAAAACTAAATATTTCAACTAATCTAAGGATATTTAGTAAGCAGATTCAGTGACTAGACTATTACTTTCTATCTACTAATTAAGAGAGTCCAAAAATTGTGTATATTTTATGTAATAGTAATATCAGCATAACATACCTACATGTTGTTAAATTTGCTTCAAAATTAGGCAATGTTTCTAGTTTCGTTTTCTACATTTTCTACAATACATTAAATGAAGTAGCTTGTATATTTTACCTTATAATAAATACCAAGTAAAAAAATATAGTTGGTATAAAAAATTTTTATTAGTTTTATTTTAGATTTTACATCATTATTGATTATGTACCTACCTACATCATACTAAAACCTTATTTCATTAATAAACTATCATAATTAGAAAGTTCTATCTTGAATTTAAATCAGGGTCATTTGTTAATGTTGTGGGAATTTATAAAATAGAAGAATTGTAACTCACCTTAGCGTCAATAACGACTTGCACTTTGTCAACAGGGCCAAACTTAGAGAAGATATGGTTAATCTGTTGCTCAGACGTGTAAAGACTCAGACCGAACACTCCCAAACACCTAGATGGAGTAGGATTCTCCTGCTGGTAACAATAAATACATAGTTATAGAAGGTATTCCTAACCTACACATATATAAGAGTTTGATGTAATTGTTTTGTTGCTTTTTTATCAAGCTCTATTGATTTGTTGAATATAAGGCACAAGAACAAGTCAAGAAATGTGTTGATTAATTTTGCTTGATCTAGGAAAAAAAACAACACAACAACAGCAGTGGAATTACAAGTATGTAGATATACTTGTTGACGGATTCAAACTCACAACTGAAACACCTGAGCCATTTGATTACTATCTGCACTGTAGATTTTTATCAAGTAGATACTAGGCAAGTCAGCAGCTTGGCAGAAATTATTAACTGGCGCTTAGCTTGCCAGTTTTTCCATTTGTTGCAGAGATCGTCAAGTAAATAAGGACTTAGCTATTGCGCCAGAGGTCGTCAACGCTTGGCCAATTAGCTCATTAGTTAGTAAATTGTTGGTATGATATAGTCAAAGAGCAGTTCATCTGTTATACCATCTCTGGTCTCACCCGATCGCCAGCGTGACGGCGACGCGATGACATCGGGCTATGCGAGTGAGAGCGCCGATACGAGCCGCGCGGTGAGTACGAGCGGGAGCGAGAGCGAGAATATCGCGCCGTCGTCGCTCGCTGGTAACGTCGCGGAGAACCAGAGCGAGATCGCGTTCTGAAAGAGACGAAGCTAGTGGGTAGAAACGCGTCTGTGCATACAAAAGACAGGTGTCACAGCTCTGCCTCTCGTGCTGTGGGTCTTGGTTCGATTTCTACATGTTTGTTCTATGTCTGGGTGTTACTATTGTATGTTATTTATGTATTAAAAGTATGTATAAAAAAAGAGCGATATAAGTATTCTATCAGCAATCTAGTTCCGATATTACAAGCTGTGGTTAGTTTGGGATTAGAGGGAGTTGTGTGTAAATGTCCAAGGATATTAATTTATTTAAAAGAGTTCAATAACAAAAAACATTGACTTGATTTGAGTGAGATAGATTGCCAAATATGGTGATTTAAAATGTGCCCCCTCTATTCATATTAACTGTAATTTTAGAGTGGCTTTCTTGCATGACAACAAAATGAGATGACAACAGATTTAGCAATATACCCCTGTAATTTTATCGGGGCCAAAATCCCTCAGTTATTGGTATGCAGCAGTAAATGCTAGTACATAATTACCATATTTTGGGTCACAGAGGTCAGTGAAGAGGAAGTTTGATTTCAATACCTACTAGTCAAGGTTTTATTTTTAATTCACCTTGTTATTTTCTGTTATTATTACATGTGTTCGTTGCACTTAGAATTAATACATAATGAAAAACCATGCAGTGAAAAATATGAAAAATACTATGGTAGGTAGGTAATGAAAGTCAAAGCATAAAATTTAATAGGTAGGTACGTACCTACCTTATCGTAGCCCAGTAGCCATTTGTATACAAGCTTATCAGCTTTCCCCCTCCTATACCTCCCACAAACTAGTTATTGACTAACCATTGGTTGCTAAGCATTTGTTTTATTGATTATACATGAAACCACCTTATTGATTCAAGTGAGCATAACCAACCATAAAAGTCGAATGGCTTTATGAAAATACTTACCCAATAAGTAAGGTTGTAGTGAATGAATTCTAGGAATACCAAAATCCAATAAGTACCCCATGTTTGTTTTATGGTAATTACAATAGTTGACCGTGTTGAAATCTGACCATTACCTACTCTACACATCAAATAACCTTGAAAGCGAGGTTAGGAAATATTTACAAAAAATCTCGTAATTGAACTCAGTGAGATGACAACGAAATATGATTACATAATTGGCACATTGTTGTAATGTAGGTATACTCACGGGCTTCGGTATTTCCTGCTTGATGCTTTTGGCGGGGGCGGCGTCCTAGACCGGCTTCTGCTGAGACCCATTGGCATCCCTACGGGTTGTTTCGGCCCCTGGTCACGATCCCGAGACCCGTTGCGGGTCCTCGAGCGGCTTCTCTGGAATATCTAAACGATTACACACTCTAATAGAAATAGTGCAAGACACAAACCGACAAAATAAAACACACGAGGTGGAGCGGGAATGCCTGCCGCCCGCTCGATAGGTGCAAACAATACGATAAATATAGTACCTCCCGATCAGACATGGTCTCCGACGGAAAACTAACACTAAACAAAAACAAATAACACGGATTCAATCTATTTCTGGATCAATAGAATAAAATTACACCAGCAGCGCACGAAGCGTTCTTTTCTTTCACAAAAATCGAAAAACAAAATGGTGGAAACTTGGAATGAAAATTTGAGATAATGCAGCCAACATATCGAAATAAATAAAATCCATTCTCGACTCGAACCATTTTCACCCGATGAATATAGGACTTAAAACTGTCAGTGTAACTGTTTGATCTGACTATCACTCACTGTCACGTCAGTCAGCAGTCACACCAACCACAATCTACAACACAATCCACACCACACACACATCACCAAAAAAAAAAAACGATCGATCGCCGACACTTTGGGGTAGAGGTGTCAATATCGGTTGAATTTTTTTATGAGTTAATGATAAAGTGATAAAAAAAATATCAATAATTTTAATAGTTGATTTCCACCTAATAAGTGAGTGAAAAGTCTGTTCATATCTTAGGTCTCATTCACTCATTCATTCATTTTGCCAAAAATAGCAATTGTATTCATGATCCTTGGATAGAAATCTATTATTGTTTTATTATTAACTAGTATACAATTAGCATACAATTGAATGAAGGTAACTACCTAGCGTGGGATAAGGGCAGGGAAATGATGATGATGAATGTAGGTAACTGTGGTTAAATTTACCTACGCTAAACGACTTTTTGGATATAAATAACATTCACTCTAATATATTGTGCTTTATCATGTAGTAGGTACATGGAGTACACAATTAAAATGCAGGATGAAACCGGTAGTGAAATTACATACCCCGGAAGTTAAAATAAACGGCTCCTACCCGAAACATAGCACTACCTTCAGGCCGGTCAGAGTAATGAAAATAACAATACTATTCATTAAATCTAGTAAACGTAGGTTCAAATTTCAATGCAGTAAAGTGAATAACAAAAATATTAGTTACATACGTTGTTTTAAAAATTATCATGTGATAATAAAAATATTCGATCACCTCCATTTTTTTTATCGAATCGAATGATAGTGATATTTTTTTTTATCGGTTGTTTTCATTGGTTGAAAGAAATATTCTCTTTAGAAATATTATACACCTCTACTTTGGGCGACACGGTCGACACGGCAATTTGTCGGCAAAAAGGCATTTTTCAGTTTTTAGCTAAGGAAAGATTTAGCTTAGGTATCATATAGTTTGATTTCGTGCGCGAGAATGGCTGATAATAATATAGAAAATGGTACCACCGGAGACCCGCCACAAGAGAAAACAGCCAAGCAGCTGAAGAAAGAAGCCGAAAAGGCTGCCAAGCTGGAGAAACTGAAGGCTAAGCTAGACAAGAAGAGCGCTGCACCAGCTGTGCCTAAGGAAAAGCCAGAGGTAGGCACCATTTTCAACGTTCATTTAACTTTCAAAATAACTTGTGCTAAATACCACTTTCATTTCGAAAAGTTTGGTTTTAGTCTTTGTTAGGCCACAAAGGTTAGGATCAATCTCAGGGTGAAAGGATTAAGCAATTATTATGGTTCTTTACCATATTATTATGTTGCATCATTCTATGTTCATTCATCACCTACTTGAAATTATTGGTCATGATTTAGGTATCAATAAAACAATTCTCCATTGGAACATGGTAGATTTCAATTACCAGATATAAAATTAAGAATCTAAGGCCAGTATGCTGATTTACTGCTCAGGCACTGATCCGGACTCAAGCATCGATTCTTGTATCAAAATCTCTACTCAAATCTTATACCTATGCTTGAGTAGGTAGTACATACCCAATTTATTTATCAGCATACAGGCCTAAGTTCAAATCATAGAGCACACTTCAGTCTTCCCTCACACAGCTTGCAAATTATTTTGTCATTGGTTTCACAATCGTATACATTCTATCAATCTGCTATCTGGCTTTATTAGATTGCATTACAATACTTTATGACATCCGTGATAATGCATACAAAATATAAAAATGTCACCCGGTCAAATCGGTGTTGATCCTTATGTGCATTTCTTTAAAATAACCTAATTTGACAGCACTCAAAATTCTGCCGTCCCTCTCTCATAAACTGAAATGGCAAAGATGGCTATAATTTTAACACTGTCCGGTGAGATTGCATGGCTGTGGAACAAGGTTAACAGATTTTTTTAAATCTTCAAACAGAAAAAGGCGAAGGATGTGAAAGAGGCTGCAATATATACTTCGACCACTACGCCGGGGGAAATGAAGGATGTCCTCGGCCCCATGCCAGATGCTTACAGCCCTAAATATGTGGAGGCAGCCTGGTACGACTGGTGGGACAAACAGGGTTTCTTCAAACCTGAGTATGGAGTGAGTATTTTAAAACATTACAGATATCCCAAATATGCTTACTTGTAGATCTTACCTGATCAATATAACTTAAGCGCTCGTGGAGTAGCTTGCTTAGTCAATCTTCACCGATTATCTAAGTCAAGCGATGTTCTGTGCGATCACTATTTGGATGGGTGACCGTTAGTGGCATTTACATCTGAGTGCTTCCCTGCTTCGGAGGGACGTTAAACTGTCGGTCCCGTCTCTTGCAGTCGTTAAGCCATGACGGAGGCCTTAAGGCGGCCTAAAAACTCCATCACCAGAGTTGGCCACATATGAGCTTTCTTTTTTGATATAACCTAGGAATTTTCAAGAAAAGAGTGAATCGGTGGATTATGGCTAAGCACACTCCACGTTAGGCTGCAGCTACACTCACCATTAGGTGTGCTGGCAGCCAATTGCTTAGCTGTAGCACATAAAAAAAAACTTGTAGATGGCTTTTGCAATATCAGTCAGCAGTCCCATCCTATCTCCGATCGGAAAAGGGTTCCCTTGCTTTCGTTCTGCCAGTCTATCTCTGTACTCACCACCAATGACTTAGTGTCAACACTGAGAAGTACCTACGCCTGATGAAAAATTATTGAACTTATAACATATCTTTTTAGGTGTGGTTCAAATAAAAGAATGTTATCAGCCAATATAATTATACAAATTTTCTGAAACCCTTACTTACTGCTACATTGACTACCTTTTTTGTTTTATTTTAAATCTCATCCATATTGTTCACAGAGACGATCAGTGTTAGAAGAGAATCCAAACGGAAAATTCGTAATGGTGATCCCTCCACCCAATGTCACGGGTTCCTTGCATCTTGGACACGCCTTAACTAATGCTGTTGAGGATGCCATCACTCGGTGGCACAGGTATGATCAACTACAACATCCTACTTAGTACTATCCACACTTTCTACTACTGTACTTCTTACTACACTACTTTCTACTATACTACTTCTTACCATATTATTTATTTATTTATTAGTTTATAGACTAGCAGCTTTCGCTGTTATGTCTACGTCACACTATTACTACTATTATCTTACTATTATCCTTCTTCCAGCTATTCTAGTTACTACTATCCTACTTCACACTATCCTACTTCATACTATACTACTTCCGACTGGATAGGAACTCGGAAGTACGTCATCATTATACAGTGTAGATAATACTTGAACAATATAATTATTCTGAATGTATTTTCAGAATGAACGGTCGCACCACCCTGTGGAACCCCGGCTGCGACCACGCCGGCATCGCCACTCAAGTGGTGGTGGAGAAGAAACTTTGGCGCGAAGAGAAGAAGACGAGACACGAACTCGGCAGGGAGGAGTTCATCAAACGAGTGTGGGCTTGGAAGAATGAGTGAGTAACTTTACTTGTACAATTTTGATGGACAAATGCACAAATGCAGATTATTGAGATAATTTTCAAAAGGGGGATTTTCAGACTGAAGACATTATATCTGTGATGATTGCTAAAGTTGAATACCTAGTTTTTGATCAGTGAACTACCCCTAAAGTGATAAATTTGTAGCTTGTGGCTTAACGACTCCTAGAGCCGGGATCGACAGTTAAACGTGCCCTCCAAAGCACGGAAGGGTTTAGATGTAAATGCCACTAACGGTCACCCATCCAAATAGTGACCGCGCAGAACGTCGCCTAACTTAGATAATCTGTGAAAATTTACTAAGCAAGCTACGCCACGAGAGCTTCACATAATCGTTTGTAAACTACCAAAGTAGATACCTACTATGATTTCGCGCCTTTTGTATGCTCGGAACGACAACACCATAGGAAAGTTAGTCACATGCTAATAGTTAAGAAACAAAGATTAACATAATTAGGATTAGTCTCAATTTCAAAGTAACCAATACATATTCAGTACAGTGTATTGCTCCGAGGTGATTTCACGTTTTTAACTGTGTTGTTGTTAGAAGTATCTTACCATTTCAATTAACATAAAACAGGAAATTAGTGTTTTTAACAGTTCCAAAAAGATTCTCGATTTTTCTTTCATCATCGATTCAACTTTTTACTTTCTTCACAAATAACTCTTTTGTAGTGGCTTTGGCAGTTTGGCAGCGGCTTGACCGAGGGTTTCCTGTTAGGAAGCGTGCTTTGCCTAGGTATTTAAGGGTTTACCCTGACATACCCTGGTCTACCGTTGGGTAGACATTGGGTTTAATGTATTTATTATTATTTGTGTTAGTGTGTAGTTACCCCCGTGATGTTACCCTGCTGAGGTCTAGCCTCAAAACCAGCGCTGCTTCCTTACCTCCGTGCGGGTGTGGCATTACGCTGAGACTAGACCTATTTGACAGCATTTTCACAGGGAAAGACTCTTCTTTTTGTGTTGTAATGTTTCCTACCTACTTTCCTATTATGTTTGTTCTTGTTATCCGTTAATTGCTTACTTTTCTATTGTGTCTTTCTTTTTTCCGTGTTAGGTTAGTCAAACAAACAAATTCTTATTCTTAGACTGACCTTTTGTAATTTAACCTCTTCACAAACATTTGTCTCCACAGAAAAGGCTGCAGAATCTACGAGCAGCTTCGTTCCTTAGGTTCCTCTTACGATTGGTCCCGTGTACGTTTCACGATGGATCCGTCAATGTGCCGAGCTGTGAACGAAGCGTTCATTCGTCTGCACGACGCTGGCGACATCTACCGAGCGAACAGACTCGTCAACTGGTCATGTACTCTTAAGAGTGCTATCAGCGATATTGAGGTGGATAAAGTCGAGTTAACTGGTCGTACTATGATGAGTATACCGGGATACGATCATAAGGTGAGTACTGAAGACTTATTTAGTACTAGCTTCCGCCCGCGACTTCGATCGCGTCCTGTTAGATACCCTTGGAATAAAAAGTAGCCTATGTGTAAATCCAGGCTACGGACAATTATGTATTCCAAGTTTCATCCAAATCGGATACACTGGTGATTATTTAAATAACATCTTTATACCTATTGTCAATAGGTTGAGTTTGGAGTACTAGTGCTGTTCGCGTACAAAGTGGAGGACTCTAACGAAGAGGTGGTGGTAGCGACCACACGAGTAGAAACCATGCTGGGTGACGTCGCCGTCGCAGTACATCCTAATGATCAGAGGTAACTAGCTAATATAATTATTTAGAAAATAAAACAAACAAGCAAGCAAGCTCGTATGAGTTAGTAGCCAACTCTGGTGACTGAAGTTTTTAGGCCGCCTAAAGGCCTCCGTCATGGCTTAACGACTGCTAGAGCCGGGACCGACAGTTTAACGTGCCCTCCGAAGCACGGAAGCGCTCTAATGTAAATGCCACTAGCGGTCACCCATCCAAATAGTGACCGCGCAGAACGTCGCTTAACTTAGATAATTACCATTTCGAACATAGCATTAGTGTTGAAAATTTGTATACAAACGAAATGCAATTTTTTTACGTGTCATTGGTTAAATATCATCATCAATATATATAAAACTCTTTTGAAGCTGACAGAGAATCAACGCACAGCCTAAACTATAAGTCCTAGAGGTATGAAATTTGGAGGGTAGCACCCTTATAGTGTAGGGGTGCACTAAGAAAGGAATTTTGAAAAGTCACACTCTAAAGGGTAGAACGCGAGCAACGCTGCGAGCGACGGCTAGTATGATATATAAATTAATTTTCTAGGTACAAACACCTGGTGGGGAAGAACTTGGTACATCCGTTTGTGGACAGGAAGTTGCCAATAATAACTGATGATTACGTCGACAAGAACTTTGGAACTGGTAACACTATATTATTATTTTATTTCTTTTACTAGCTGATACCCGCGACTTCGTACGCGTGCGAGACTTTCCACCAAAATATCTGTCAACTAGCTTACGATGAATCTCGTAGCAAATGGCTGCATTTGATTTAGAAAGTTCAAGCTGTATTTATGAATCCACGTCTTTGATTTCAATGACATATAGCTTATATTTCAATCCCCAAAAAAGGCTTCCGAATGGTATAAGTTTCATTGAAATTGGTCCATTCGTTTAGGCGTGATCCGCGAACAAACAAACAGATAAACAGACAAACTCGGTTTCCGGAATCAGAATCGTTTATTTAGTAGATCTGCATATTTAGTTAATCCATATCTGTAATTGTAGTTTTTTTACAGTTTTATAATAGTATAGATAGATATGGAAACTAGATTGCTGACAGAAAATCTTTTTTGCTCTAGGCGCTGTAAAGATAACTCCTGCGCATGATCCAAACGACTACGAGATAGGAAAACGTCACAATCTGCAGTTTATAAACATCTTGGACGATCAGGGTCTAATGCTGGAGAATTGTGGAGCTTTTGCTGTAAGTACATAGAGTTCAAAGTTGAGTGATCTTCTCAGTGTAAATTATAACTTGGCAATACATGTTTATTAGTGAGAGTTCTTCTTACAAGACAGATGATTTAAAGGGGCTGGGGAAGTCTCCTTTATCTAAACGTGTTCCAAACACTAGGGTTCCATCCATATTCTGTTAAAGGCAGTGCCTTGGGCAGTGGATTTATATTTTTTATGAGTGAAGGCCACTTTATTTCCTCCGCCCCATGTCACCTACCTTTCCAAAATATTTTTATTGTGTCCCACTGCTGGGCAAAGGTCTCCTTCAAAGTTTTCCCACTGGTCCCGGGTTGTATAAACCTTGACGTTTAAACCGTGACTTTCTTTAGTCCCTGTTCTGGATTATGACCGCTAGGGTTGATAATTTTTGACAGGAATGAGTTTCTATAGGGATTTAACGTGTTAGTATAAAAAACCATGAGAAAACCAGTGAACTTATTTGACTTTTATCCTCTGAAATCCAGTGAGCGTCTTCTGAAATCTGCCGCTCCTCTAGGACGCTGCTGCCCCTAGGCAGCGGCCTATACGGCCTATTGACAAATCCAGGACTGGTTACAGGGCAAAGGCCTGTTATATTGGCAAAGATTATAACCTATTGTACAAAACCCCACATTTTTTTTTTTTTTTTTTTTTTATGAGCTATAGCTAAGCATTTGGCTGCCAGCCCACCTGGTGGTAAGTGTAGCTGCAGCCTAGGGTGAAGCACGCTTAGCTATAATCCACCTATCCACATTTTTCTTTTGTTTTTTTTCTGTAATTGTTTTTATCAAAGTTATGTGTATTTAGTACCGCAATATCTACTAAGTTAGTTTTATCGATTGAAGTTATATCCGGTCTGTTATTATGTACTTGGATTATTTCCAGGGTATGAAACGGTTTGACGTCCGCCGTCAAGTCACCAAGACTTTAGAGCATTTGAAGCTTTACAAGGAGACGAAGGACCACCCTATGGTTGTACCTCTCTGCAGCCGATCTAAGGATGTCGTAGAACATATGCTTAAACCTCAGTGGTAAGTGTTCAACAAGAAACAAGTATAACATAGAATATTAGTTGAAGTGGCAATGGGTATGCCATATTGTTAATGCTTAAACTTACAAATAAAGATTTGCATTCGACTCTTAACAACTAATATAGATCATTACATAGTTTAGTAAGCATCTTATATAGGTTTTAACTTTATGTATACATGGACCATTATAGTCAACTCAAGTGGCAATGGGCAGGCCACATAGTTTTGTGTACAATAAAAAAATAAAGGCTAGTCTTTCGGCTCATGGTTAAATTAATCAATTGTGGTCAATTGTGAGCCCATTTAATGCGTTCATGTTGATGCACTCCCCCCAGGTACATAAGCTGCGACAAGATGGCCGCCGACGCGATAGCAGCGGTCAAATCGGGCGATTTGAAAATTATCCCGGACGTGCACGAAAAGACATGGTTCCATTGGATGGAGGGCATCCGGGATTGGTGCATATCTCGACAGTTGTGGTGGGGACATCAGATACCGGCGTATAGACTCGAGGTTAGTTTGTATTAGGTGTATTATACTTATCTAAATGCTAATGAAGAACATTGCTCCATATTTGTAGGCTGAGTTACAGTGTATGAAAACTCAAAAGTCAAAACATATTCCACCTTTCTCCTGCCACTTTCCTACCTATTCAATTCAACCCTACTTCCCTATTCTACTTCTCCACCTTTCAATCCGACTTCCTCTCTACTTCCCTACCTTTCTACTACTTCCCCTAAATAGCCATAAATAGAAGAAGAAGAAGCAATTGAAAGAGACTTATAGGTCACTTGAACTCTTCATAGTGCAACTCTGAGCGTCCAATATGAATAAGAGGATTAATTGTGGACGTAAAATTAGCGTTTTCCATATAACAATTTGGTCGAAGGTGGATCCTCGTAAACCGTCGACCGCTCCCCGCCGCAAGTACTCTCGCTCCGGGCACAAGAAAAGCCAGGCGCGCGCGCGGGTGCGACGACAAACTCGCCCACACGTATGTTGTCTGTACGACTCAATGTGGTTTTATTCGCATGCTAGTTACACGGCTATAAAGTTCTAAATGGTCTAAAAGTATCAGTAGGTTTCACAGAAAAAAATACCGAATTTTGACGCTTATAAGCCAGCAAGCTCGTATGAGTTAGAGGCCAACTCTGATGACGGAGTTTTTAGGCCGCCTCAAGGCATCCGTCATGGCTTATGATGTCATTGACGCTTATGGGAGAAGCACTAGTTTCATCATCAACAACGCGCGTTACGAGCTTATAATCACGGCTACACTCATACGAGATGTATCAATTCTGAAAATCTACCAGACCTACGCTCGAATACTGAAACGTCACTCAAAAACACCACTTAGGCCTGTATGCTGATAAATCGTTACTCAAGCATAGATTTCAGTAGAGATTTTCATACAAAAATCTATGGATCTGATCTGAGTCTGGATCAGTGCTTGAGCAGTAATACAGGCCTTAAAATTGCCCTACCTCTGTTAAACATTACTCATTGGTAAAAGATGGCACATAAGTAACTTAACTTTTTTTTTTATTGATAAAAGTAATGGAACAAGCTGATAGCTCACCTGATGTTAAGTAGTAAATTTTTTTTGTATGATAAAAGTAATGGAACAAGATGATAGCTCACCTGATGTTAAGTGGTAACTTCTGCCTATAGCAATGCATTACCTCACAGGGACGTGCCCTGTAAGACAATGCACTTCGTCCATCACTCTGAGACGTAAAGATCTTGAAGTCTCATGTGCCTGTAATTACACCGGCGCCCTTACCGGCTTGCCAAACCGGAACACAGCAATGCGAGCATCGCTGCTTGGCGGCAGAAATAGGTACGGTGCTAGTACTGAACCCGGACGAGCTCTCACAAAGAGCTCTACTACTACTAAACTTAAGCATTCATTCCATTCCAAGTTGAGTTTCAGTATTCAGACTTTATAATTATGGACATATCACACAACGCCCTCTAGTCCCAAACTAAGCACAGCTTGTACTATGGGAACTAGATTGCTGACAGAATACTCGTATACATTTTTGTTTGTAAATGCCTGCATACTTGTGATACATAGTAACACCCAGACACAGAACAGCTTTAGTAATGAAGAGATTATTTCAGATTATTTCTATTAGATGTATTTTTTAATAACAAGCACCTCAGCATGTTTTCTACAGCTGCCGATTTTCTGTTTCAACGTATTTGTGTATGGTTTGATTTTTTCGCTCGATTATGTTATTTAGCTGAATGCGATTATGTTATTGAACATTTTGTGATGATTTTGTATCTTTTGTAATGTTGTCTTGTAGAAAATTGTGCAGTGTTCGGCTTTTGTTTGCCAACAAATGTGGATTTTGTGTCAACTTGCTTGGTTCATCTAATTTATAAAGCATTGTGAATTGTGTTGTGTATTGCAGCATGAGCCTGTAGCTAGAACATTAAGATACTCTAAAAAGATTTTTAATCTAGCTTCCGCCCGTTACTTCGACCGCGTCCTGTTTGATCCTGTTAATTTTCCGGGATAAAAAGTAGCCTATGCGTTAATCCAAATTACGAACTATACAGGGCTATACAATTTGGTGGGTTCGATATCCGTTTCAGACAGGCGATTATTCAAAATTCTTTGAATGCAGTTTAAATTGTTTTTAAAATCGAAATAAAGTCTTCTTTCAGTAAAATTGTCTATCTACATTATTTAAGATACTTTCCCTCCATGTGGCATTGCCATGGAACACCCTGTATATATATTTCAAGTTTCATCCAAATCGGACCAACAGTTGCAGCGTACAGATACAGATACTTATGGCGATACAGAAATACTGAAGCATAAATTTTACTACAGATTTTCATGCCTAAATATATGCTCGAGTCCGCATCAGTCCTTGAGCAGTAATTCAGTATACGAGTCATACATCGCGTTCACACTCAGCTCATGCCGCTTCCGCCATTAACTCCGGACTAATTGCCACAGCAACATCGCCTTTATTCTTTAGAGAGCAAGAACATGAACATGCTGGGACAGAGGCATAATAGTGTTTAGACTATCCTCATGCCCAGTTCCCTGCCGACTGCAGCTGAGTGTGAACGCAACAATAGAGTACATAAAAAAAAACCTAATAAGTAAATATTCAACAGAATGACCAAGAGCTGTGGGTATCAGCTCACACGCAAGAGGAAGCCATCAAGAAAGCTGCCGCCAAGTTCGACATTCCAGTTTCCGAGGTGAAACTGAAGAGAGATGATGATGTACTGGACACGTGGTTCTCTTCAGCGCTGTTCCCGTTCTCCATATTCGGCTGGCCGGATAATACTGATGATTTGAAGGTATAGTTCTACTAGGTGACCTATTTCAGATCTAAGTGCGTTAAACATAATACTTTAAAGCTGGTTTTTATATGTTTAATATTAAGATACACACTGTAGTTTAAGAATATAGGTTTTACTAGCTTCCGCTCGCGACTTCGTCCGCGTCCTGTTTGCTCCTGTTGATTTTTCGGGATAAAAAATAGCCCATGTGTTAATCCAGGTTACGAACCATATATATTCCAAGTTTCATCTAAATCGGACCAGCAGTTGTAGCGTGATTGAAACACAAATATCCAAACTTTGACATTTATAATATCAGTGGGATTTTGAATCAAATTATTAAAAAAAAACTATATTCTGTAATTGGCTACCATATTCATATCCTCACTCATTTGCTATTTGAGCTTATATCAGTAAACAATAGCATTATCAAACTGGCTATTTTAAAAAACGCAAATATATGTACATATAAATCTAGCATTTAAAAACATATCCTAAGCACTAGTTTCCTGTTCATAGGAATATGGGAGAAAGTGACCACTGACGCTGTATAAATCATCTAGTTGAGATGCAAAAGCCTTAATATCATTATATTTGTCTACTTATCTTATTTTTATGTAATTTAGGCGTTCTACCCCGGCACGTTGCTAGAAACCGGTCACGACATCCTGTTCTTCTGGGTGGCTAGGATGGTATTCTTCGGACAACGGCTCATGGGGAAACTGCCATTCAAGTTAGTATTACTTCATAAGACATTTACTGAGGACATGAAGTACATAAGCGTATCTAAGCCTGATTGACGTTGTAATCTTTGATATATACATTTTAGGATAAAATTTACACTGAAACTTGTACCACATAAGCTTTTTATGTACAAATAAGAATATTTTAAAATTTAAATTGAATTGACTGAGGACATGGTTTCCATTATGTCCATCTATTGTGACAATATCTTTCAATAACATCACTCTTGCATAGAAATTCATTCAAACATTGCAAACACAACCCTAAAACCAACCTCATAAGAATTAAGATCCATTCCTTACAGAGAAATCTACCTCCATCCAATGGTCCGCGACGCCCACGGTCGTAAAATGTCGAAATCCCTCGGCAATGTCATTGACCCCGTCGATGTGGTGACTGGAGTAACGTTAGAACAGTTATACAAACAATTGGAAGAGTCCAACTTAGACCCGAAGGAGATAGAACGAGCTAAACAAGGACAGAAACAGGATTATCCGAATGGAATTCCGGAATGTGGGACTGACGCTTTGAGGTAAGTTTTATGTAAATAAATATTCTTAGACATTTCACACAACGCCCTCTAGTCCAAAATAAGCAAAGCTATAGGAAGTAGATTGCTGATAGAATACTTATATACATTTTTTTTTCGTAATAACACTCAGACATAGAACAAACATCTATGATTGCCACACACAAATGTTGTTTTCAATGGGGATTGAACCCACGACCTACAGCATGGAAGGCAGAGCTACTACCGACTGACCTGTGACGCATGTGTCTTAGACCCGTATGCTGACTACTCAAGCACCGATCTAAACTCAAGCATAGATTATAGGATGAAAATCTATGCTTGAGTAATGTGCTTGATATGTTGTGGAGGGAGTCTGATCTTCCTACTAATTCTTCGGGAGGTAATGATAAAGTTCAGTGTTCCACATAATTATACATGTTTATACTGTGCGAGCGGGGAGAGACGACTGGCGATGCGGGACACAAAACTATCGCGTCAGCCCGATTTACTTACTTGTGGCTAGTCGCCACAATTTATTTATCAGCATGCAGGCCTTAGTTTTATTTCGATAAAACAAAGTGCCTCTAAAACTCTTTATTAATTTTCTTGACAGATTTGCGTTATGTGCGATGGCCCAGGGCCGGGATTTGAACCTGGACATCCTCCGTGTGCAAGGCTACAGGTTCTTCTGCAATAAACTGTGGAATGCGACCAAATTCGCGCTCATGTACTTCCCTAAGGACACTGTCTATGAGGTAACTACTCAGCTTTTATAAGTAAGGCCCTAAAAAAAGTATGTGAATAATATTTTAAGTAAATAAATAAATATTCTTGGACGTATCACACAACGCTCTCTAGTCCCAAACTAAGCAAAGCTTGTACTATGGGAACTAGATTGCTGATAGAATACTTATTTGTTTACCATGACGCCTGTCTTTTTATATCATCATCATCATCATCAATATATATAAAACTCTTTTGAAGCTGACAGAGAATCAACGCACAGGCTAAACTATAAGTCCTAGAGGTATGAAATTTGGAGGGTAGGATCCTTTTATAGTGTAGGGGTGCACTAAGAAAGGAATTTTGAAAAGTCGCACTCTAAACTGTCTAGAACGCGAGCAACGCCGCGGGCGATGGCTAGTAAAACAAACGAGTCTTTATAAATGCAATAGAAGATGTTGTTTGTTTGAAACATGAATATTTGTTGCAGGTGGAATCACCAAACCTGTTATCGGATTTATCGGTGATGGATCGTTGGATGCTGTCCCGGGTGTCGCTCGCGGTGAACAAGGTGAACGTTGGATTCCAAACGTACGACTTCCCAGCCGCCACCACGCATTGCTACAACCTCTGGTTATACGATCTCTGTGATGTCTACTTGGTAAGTTAGCTGTCATCTATCAATCATCAATCATCATCATCATCATCATCATCATCAATATATATAAAACTCTTTTGAAGCTGACTAAGAATCAACGCACAGCCTAAACTATAAGTCCTAGAGGTATGAAATTTGAAGGGTAGTATCCTTAAGTAGTGTAGAGGTGCACTAAGAAAGGAATTTTGAAAAGTCACACCCTAAAGGGTCTAGAACGCGAGCAACGCCGCGGGCGACGGCTAGTGTATTATAAGTTTGGTTTTCTGTGTATATCTATACTATTAAAATACTGTTAAAATCCATACTAATATTATAAATGCGAAAGTAACTTTGTCTGTCTCGCTTTCACGCCAAAACTACTGAACCGATTTGAATGAAATTTGGTACACAGATAGTCTAGAGCCTTAGAAAGGACATAGGCTACTTTTTAATGCGAAAAAAGAGTTGTAAGGGGGGGGGGGTGAATGTTCCTTAACCTTTTTCATGAAAACTTTTTTAATGTCGCATTTGAAATAACTTGCAGTGGTTTGACAGTAAGAGTTTAAATGACAGGACAACGTCATTTTTTGATTTTTTGATGGAAAGTTTTGCACGCGTTCGAAGTCGCAGGTATCAGCTAGTATTGTATAATTCTACATATCTGTATTAACCGTTGAAGCACAATTATCCAATTTTTTTTTCAGGAATATCTAAAACCAGTATTCGCCTCCGGTTCAGAAACTGAAAAATCAGCGGCGCGTAAAACCCTGTACACAACCTTAGAGTTTGGCCTCAAACTGCTGAGTCCCTTCATGCCGTACGTCACTGAGGAGCTGTTCCAAAGATTACCTAGGAAGGATAGGAGTTGTCTGAGCATCAGCGTGGCTCCTTACCCCACTGTAAGTTATCCAACCCTAAGGCGTCAAACGCACTAGCGGTTAACCGCGGGGGCGGTTAACCGCGGGGGCGGCTAACCGCGCGTTACCAGTTTAATATGCAACCGCTTGATTACTAATAAGTACTCACTTGTTTCTCAGGACGCAGAGACTCCCTGGAGGTCTGAAGAATTAGAATACAACGTGGAAACAGCATTAAAAATGGTGCATCTGATCAGATCGACTCGCGCAGAGTACGCGCTGGCTAATAAACAGAAAACTACAGCGCATCTCATCATATCACCCGAATTACAGGTTAACGTACGTACAGCCTTTGTTTAACCTCCGTATGAAAAAATAATAGGTGTTATATGTTTGAGGATTTAGTGAGTCTATGGCATCGCAGCTCCAAAAGTAATTAGTAATCCAGTTGTAATGCGGTGTCTTAAAATAAAATAATTTATAAGTTTAAAGAACTGGAAAAACCGACTTCAATTTGATACGCCTTCATCATCAAATGATGATGATGATGATAGCAGTTCATTGGGACTGTTCTATTGATCTTAAACACAACAGAAAAGCAAAATACGCAACGTCGTGAAAAAAAATGCAGCCGAATTGAGAACCCTCTCCTTTTTGGAAATCGGTTAATTAAAACGAATATTATATTTATTTGCAGGTGGACACACTGAAAGGCCTGTTCAGAAGTCTATCGTCTCTGGCGAACAGTGAGCTGTCTGATGAAGAGCCCCCTAGCGGATGTTCTGTGCTCACTGTCTCAGACAAGATTGAAGTCAGACTTGTGCTCAAGGTAAAGATGTTGTACCATTTCTATACATTTACCCAGTGACCCGCACAACGCTGCGGTATGCGGCTCAACGCAGCGTACCGCGTTTGCTCTTCGCCGCTGACGCATACTGCGACCGAACAAGATACCAGTCTAGACTTTTTCCATACGGTTATGCGTCCGGCGCCGCATGTCGCATACCACAGCGTTGTGCGTTACGATCGCGAGAACAACGCTATAGGCTCACTTCAATCTGAATCTAACACTTGGTACTCGTCAGTGATCTAGGTACTCTTGGCCTTTACCTCTGAACACGCCAACGTCTGATAAATCATTTATTTACTTTATTATTTGACAGGCGTCATGTCTCAGTCGGTAGTAGCTCTGCCTTCCGTGCTGTGGGTCGTGGGTTCGATCCCCACCGAGAACAAACATTTGTGTGTTGTAAACATAGATGTTTGTTCTGTGTCTGGGTGTTTCTATGTATTGTAAGTATGTACATATTTACAAAAAAAAAATTATGTATGTATTCTATCAGCCATCTAGTTTCCATCGTACAAGCTTTGCTTAGTTTGGGACTAGAAGGCGTTGTGTTAAGTGTCCGTGAATGTGACTCGTCAAATGTTACAATGTAAAAATCCACAATGATGCCTCCTAACGTCTGGTTTACGTAGCAAGGTTTACATCGCAAACCCTGTCATCTCAACATATTTTTTCATTACAGGGCCTAATCGACCCCGAAAAGGAGATGGCGAAGCTCGCCAAGAAAATCGAGACCCTATCACAAACAATCACCAAAATACAGGAATCTATCTCAGCTGAGGACTACACTGTGAAAGTACCCGCGGAGGTGCAGAAAAGTAACGAGGAAAAGTTAACCCAGTCACAGGGAGAAGTGGAACGGTTGCAAGCTGCAATTGAAACGTTAAAACTTATCTAAATAATTGAAATTATAAGGATAATAAAGGCCCAATTACACCACACCATTTTCTTGTACGTACCAGTGCAACAATTGAATGCAATAGTTGAAGCGCCATAATTGACGTTCAAGAATTGTAAGCAACTGTTTACACGCGGATATATTAAACAAAGTTGAATGCAATTATTGACCACCACCAAGGAAAGTTTTGAAGCAAAACTTGTATACCAGATCAAATAATGTTACGTGTTGTTTACACCATGCCATTCATTTTTTGCTTTCAATTATTGCACTGGTGCGTACAAGAAAATGGTATAGTGTAATTGGGCCTTAAATGAAAATGTATCACAGAATGGCAACTTGATTATAAAAACAAATGACTAGCAGAAGCGCAAACAGGTCATCGATCACAGTCACTGGTGGCCACGACTGCCATATTGTTTTCTTTTTCATGCATTTTATAGACTGTCTGGCTCGTGGCAGCCACTGATCACCATGTGAAACTAAAAAGTGGCTGTGGTCGGTGGTACTTTAGCACTCACACTAATCTAAAAAAGAAATATGTTTCGTAAAAGTCCAACATATTCATTAAAGTAACTGGCAGGTTAAAACGTCTTTGCAACTTCCAAGGTTTTCAAATATCATAACATAAAATAGTCTGTAAGTGATTATTAAGTGACTAGCATGTTCAACTGTAGGAATCCCAGTTGGATCTATCTCACATAACTCTTTTACCTATGGGAGTTTCGCTTCTATAGCATGTATTTTTCTATCTCGTAAGCTGTTGTGGGACCTACAAACTTCCATAGATTTTATACAATACTAGCTTCCGCCCGCGACTTCGTTCGCGTCCCATTGGATCCCGTTAATTTTCCGGGATAAAAAGTATCCTATGTTACTTCTTATACCTCCAAGAATATATGTATAAAGGTTCATGATGATCGGTTAAGTAGTTTTCGCGTGAAAGCGTAACAAACAAACTTACATTCACATTTATAATATTAGTATGATAATCCGAATGTCTCCAATAGTACTAAACATTACACTTATGTATTTCTATTATAATGATAAAGTAAATTATTGATAAGTACTTATGTAATTTATTTTTCCTTTTAGGTTATGAAAGTAGTGAGATTTTGCCAAACCATTAGTGGTTATACCAACTTTTTGTACTGTGTGTAGTGAATGTATTTTTGATGTAAAATAGTCGTTTTGATCTTACCTCTTACAAGGAATTTATTTATTTCGTTTTTTATTGCAATAAATTATGCTTTTTTAGATTTGGTTTTCTTTTTAAAGCCACATAATAGGTACCTACACTACTAGCTAGCCAGCTAGCTACCTATTCAATTCAATTCTTGTCTATGGCCTTTGCAGTGTTGCCCGCAATTTCGCCAATGTCACGTTTTGTTAGACCTTCTAAAAAAGTATTTAGTCCTAAGTCAAAGATTGACGGCAGACTGCGACCCCAAGCGACACTAGGTCTGACAACCAATTAGTTTCAAAAGAGATTCATACAAACCTATGTCTCATGCAGTTTGTAATTTTTTTATTTTTTTTTAATTGCCGTCGCACTGTTTGTGCATTTAGACTTGTACTTTTAATTGTTACTTGTCACTGATGAAAGCAAATGCAACTTTTTTTAATTGAATACCTATATTTCTGTTTTTATTACATTCAAGTTTCAGTTTCACCCAGCATTCACTTCAGGAAAACCACAAAAATGTTCATACAAATAGTTTGTTATTTATTAAATAAAACTATGATTCTGATAACTCTAAAAACAATTGTGCATTTTGATCTACACTTTTCAGTAGCTCTGTATCAATATACTCTACTGTCAGCTTATCTCCTTGCTGAAGTACTTGTTGATCTATCAATTCCTTTATTTCCACATCATTCTTAACAGGACTTATGCAGTATCCATCAAAAGTCCGGAAGAGTTTGACTTTAGAACGGCCAGGGGTATTATTTACGTTTCTGATTTTGCATAGCTCGCATATCCCATCTAGCGCTCGGCCGAGGGACCAATCAGCGTTGATATAGATTGCTGTTGTATCTTTTAAATCTGGATCTATTGTCATTGACTCAATTTTCAAAAGTTCGTCTTCTTTTGTGATTATTTTTATAGGTTTTGGTTCGGCGCTTTCAGGTTTTTTTATAGCAAAGTATATTCGTTTTGTAGGTGGTTGAGTTTTGTCACCGATGGCTTTTTGTTTGATTCTCATAAGCTGTATTTTAGCAGCCGTCTTCATTTTCGCTGATGATTGTAGTGCTTTTCGTATGTTTTCTGTTATCTGGAAAGGTTAAAAAGAGTTTTGATTTGAATGTATTTAGACTGGTGTGAGCGCTGGTCACAGCCACTGACTGCCACAGCCTGCGACAGCCACTTTTCAGTTTCACATGGTGTAAGTGAGTAAAGTCATTTCACTAACCCCATGTTTTTGGAAAAGGTAAAATAAATGTAAATTTATTTTTAATCTGCTGGGGATAATAGGGCTGGTAGTTGGCATTGGTATTGTTTTTAATTTTAGTTTTAGTATTATTTATACCTTATCCTGTGATATTCTATTAGCTTCTTGGTGCAAAATCCTTGGTGCTTGATACTCCTCGAGTTTTGCTGCCCAGGTCTCTTCTCGATCTTCAGGGCATGACCTGAAATATAAATATGTAGGTATTACTAGTTGCAAACTCAGTAATAGATATTTTGGTTTTTTTTATCAGGCATAAAAATTAACTAGGTATGTTTACATGAAGGGTTTGGAGGATAAACCACGCCAATTTGGCAAGCAAATAGTCCCTAAAATGCGAGCCTGGAGCTTTCAGAGAACCTTCAATCAGCTGAGACCACAGACAGTCTCGTTCATCTGTGGCTGAGACCTATTGTCACCACACTAAACAGCTAAGATTAGAAGTACTTACGGGTGGAATCTATGGGCAATACAGTAGTGTTTCGAACACTTCAAGCACGCGAGCTTATGTAGACTTCCCATCTTGCATCCCTTCTGAGAGCATTTGAAGATTTCGTCTTCATTTTTGAAGTTTATGTCCTTGGGTTTTGGAGCCACCGGGCATTCGCCAGACAGGCAGTGAGCGCCACAGTGTTCTCGGCAGAAAACCTTCGTACATCGGCATTGGATCGGCAGAAAATCTATTTGATTGCAACCTTCGAAATCGCAGTTTTTACCCAAGTCTGGAAACTCCATGGATTTGACAAGTAGACTGAACTGTATTCTATTCTAAGTAAATCTAGATTACGTGTGCACCAACCTACTATCTTATTTATTTTACTGAAGAATGGAAAGAAATACAGAATTTGCAGACGCTCTGCGGAAACCAAAACAAAACAAAATTGACTTGCAGATTTTTGACACGTTTGACTTTGACATTTCAGTGGATTGACGTTGGCATTTAACACTCCGTTCAGGATCCCAAGTCTCTAAAGGAGGAAAAATGATTCTACCGTTTCTCTTTCTACGTATGTATGATGGATATAAGTAGGCACTTATTTATTATACCCAAATAAACCCGTCGTGAATTATGTACATAATGCGTACATTACATATTGGTGTGTGTACATAATAATATCGTGGTGTAAAAAACCCTTTTATAGCAATGTATTTTTAAAATACATAGGTACTTATGTTCATGCCCCAATGATCTTATAGGTACTAGGTACCTAGTACCTGCCGACCTCTCTAGGTATCTACTTACCAATCCTATGAAACTATAGGAGGCTGAAGCGAGGTAAAAGCAAATATAAATAAACGACAAACAACTGTAATAAATAAACATTTAATATCATTTAAACATCTTAAAACTAAAACTTAGTACCTACCTAAGTAGGTACTTATCTACCTTACCTATATCATAGCTGCATCACTGCTGTAATCCTTGCTAACTTGTGACTGACTTCTTTTGTAATCTACCAGGGGCACACTAGCGGGAGCTGACGGGTTAGTATGAGCAGTCGGTGGGGGCGTCGTTGCCAGCTTATACTTCTCAACCAGCCAATTGCATTGCCCACTTCTAGCTACCAACGTCATGAAGTCTCGTCTGTACTGTTTTGTTAGAATAGCGTAGAGGAATGGGTTCGCACAAGCGTTTAGAGGATAAAAGAAGACTAGTAGCACTTTTCCATGGCTGACATCTACCAATGGCACGCCAGCTAAGGCTGTGACGCCGAAGAATGCAACAGGCGCCCAGCATAACAAATCAGTTCCGATGAGTAAAGCCATTTTGTTTGCGATTTTTCTTTCTGCAGCCGCTGCGGCACCTCTGCCTCCGTAGCTTTCACCCCCACCTCCTAAAGACCTGTATATCTGCACGTAGCATATCACGATCGTCACCCACGCTACTGCATTGGTCATGAAGAGCCCCCCCTGGTATGCAACATCTCCGATATCCTTACTCTCAACCGGCAGGCATATCGACGTCGAAGAGTAGTCAGAGACTCCGATCAGAGGTAATCCAGCCATAAGGAACGAGAACAGCCATCCAGCGATCATTATTTTCGCCGCTGCCGACAGAGAGATTCGTCTTTCCAAGTAGATGGCGTAGGTTATCGCGAACCATCTCTCTAAGGTTACTATTGTCAGCGTGAAGACTGATAGTTGCCCCGAAAATACCGACAAAAACCCAGCAATTTTACATCCGACTCCATACTGCCAATTGTACGCGTAATTAAAGAACTCCCCGTACGATCGTAGATCTACCACAGCGATCATGAAAAGGTACAATCCTGTACACAGATCGGAAAACGCTAAATGACACATGAGGAATCTTGAGACAGTCAGCTCAGCGTGGTTGGTCAGTAAGACCATGAGAACGGCTATGTTTCCGACGACGGCCGCTGAGATGACGAACCACACGCTCGCTCGCAGCCACGACCAGCCCATCACGTCTTCACAAGGGTTCAGAGCATCTGGTAGTGGTGAGCAGTTCACCACCCTGTGCCTATAAAAAAAGAAAGTTTAAGTTTTCAAATGTAACACGTAGGTACCTACCTAATGTTTTTTTTTGTAGAGCTATATTTTATTTTGTTGTAAAATCTTACCCGATACTAAAATTTCCACACTTTGACGACATTTGCCCGCCCAGGGTATTGTTCACTGGATCATGGAACTCGCCTTGGTCGTCGTCTTCGAAGCTGCCAGAATCCCCAAAGTATTCGTCTATATTGTAGAGTTTGCTGTCATATTCTTCGTTAGTGGTCGCAGTGGACAGATCCTCTTCAGGCGAGCTGAGAAAGAGTGAGTAAAGATATATGAATCAACATCTACATAGGTTCCCAGGTCTATCTACAAAAATACAAATTTGGAAAGTGATAGGTACCTCCTAGTAGAGATCCATGCAGTTCTAAGAAAAGATCCGAGGGTTGCTACTCAAAACTGCCAGTTTTGAGAAGCAATCCTCGGATTTTAAAAGAGAAATAAACTAACAGGAGATAATGAAGATTAGAAGGCACTTAAGTGTCCTGAAACGGCTAACATCTACTTGCTTAAATAAAGATACAAGATACAAGATACGTTTATTTGCATAATAAGTGTTTACAAAATTGGTCTTAATTTAGGGTATTAGGCACTTTTTAACTTATTTACCCATTTCGGGTATCGCAAAAGTTTAGATAGATAGAATATTTTTTATTGTAGGTAGGTACACCACTTAAAAGTAAACAAAATAACACGAAAATACCAAAATTGGCAATAAAAAACAAGTTTTAGGAGAAATGGGTGGCTTTATTGCTTAAGGCAATCTCTTCCAGGCAAGCAGTTTATTTTAAGATCAATGTAAATTTAATAAATGATTTGATTTGAAAAAAAAAACATGAGATATATCTGTGTCTCACCTAGAAGTCCCAGTATTGACCCAATCCGGGTCTATAGCCCGGATCGGATATAAAGACCTCTTCGTTATTTGCCGTGTCTCGTCACACGCTCGCTTCATGATGGCTAGTTGTGTTTCAAACAGCTTATGTCTGGCTGGATCATGGCGTTCGGGGAACTTAAACGCGCAGCAATGAAAATGGTGGGTCAGGTGCGCCTTTTCTAAACTCTAAAAATTTTAGACTGTTATGATTTGCTGAAGCGTGACTCTAGCATAGATTTTTGAGTCTTTTCCACGAAATTCTGGTAAAAAAAACCATGGCTGAGTCATGTTTTTTGATCCTTTAGTATAGATAGACTAAGGGCCCGTAATGCCCGTATGCTGTCTAGATTTGAAGCATAGATTTGAGTAAATATTCTCATGCAAAGATCTATGCTTGAGTCCGGATCAGTGCTTGAGCAGTAGGTAAATCAGCATACGAGCAATGAGTTACATTTTTAAAACTGAAATAACTTAGTTGTTAATAAATTGAGACTTGATTGAGGCTGCGAAATGTTTGCTACGCCATACGAAAGATATGAACGCGCTCCTACTTATTGCTTCTCTATAACATAGCGGTATTCAGCTTCAACCATAGAATATTGAACCTCTGCGGTAATCTGAGATTTCAGCTATAATAAAATTTAATGAATACAGTTTGCATTACATCTTTTTATATAGTACCAATACCAACAGAATATTATTATATAATATAAAAAGTTTCTATAATGAGTGCGAAAATAAATCTTTTTTGCACTCATCATAGGCACATATTATATTGATGAGTAGTATTTATTTCTACTATTAGTACCTAGGTATTTGTTTTTAAGTAGGTACCTACCTGAAATTCATATATCGATGGGATGTACTTCAACGACGGTGTTTTCTCTATTCTTAGTGTTTCTAATTTCTCTAATCCTTTAGTCGGTAGTGAGGTAATAGCGGTACTACTTAAATCTCTGAAAAAAAAAACTTACATTGGAAACATACACGTACTGGCAGTAATTTTTCAAATGAAATCAAAGACATCGATTTTTGGAATAGTTGTTGTTAACTTACAATTGTCTTAAAAGTAAATTCCCTGAGAAAGCATTATCATCTAAACGTTTTAGTTTTGTGTTGCCTCTGAAACTCCTGAAACAAATTCATGAAACTTTATATTCCGCTACTCAACAACAGATGGCGCTAGTGGTTGTTTAGCGCACTCGAAAACATGCTTTTACTTGTAGATATTTTCTTCTGTATTATAATAATATTACGAAAGTCAGAGTAATAAAAACATAGATTCTGTATTTATATGTAGAAAGGTTCTGGCCTGTATTTTTTACATGTTTAGTTTACCTACCTTTCTATATTAATTTAAAATCAAGTGTACGCAGGTATATACGCCTAAACGTATACCTACCTACCATACTACGATATATGACTACTTGTGCTATCGCATATCGATTGTTGAAACATAAATAAACATCTTACAAGCCTTTTAAATCAGAAGATAATGTACCTACTTATTACACAGAATTAAACTTGTAAGTAGGTAAGTAAATTGTTTTTATTATAGATAAGATATCAAAAACTGCACTCACAGTTTAGCGATTTGCGCGTTCTTGAAAGCAAACGCTGGGACTTCCTCAATTAAATTGTAATTGAGAGATCTGGAATAAAAGGAAAGATAATGAAATAGATTGAAGTATTCAATGTGGATTCCGAAGAAAGACATAAGTAGTATTTTTAGAATACCATATTATAGCAATATATATAAAACTCTTTTGAAGCTGACAGAGAATCAACGCACAGCCTAAACTATATGTCCTAGAAATATGAAATTTGGAAGTATCCTTATATAGTGTAGGGATGCACTAAGAAAGGAATTTTGAAAAGTCGCACTCTAACGCGAGCAACGCCGCGGGAGACGGCTAGTCAGTCATAAAACCCAACTTTACATAGTAACGGATAAGATAATACCTAAGTCCGCGTATTTTCTTTACACAGGGTGTTTTTTTAAAGGAAATTAAAAATATACTGCTCCTATCCGATTAAAAGTAGTTATAGGTATTTGAAAATCTGTCAGAGAAGTCTATACCCGGACCAAATAGTGAACTTCGCTATAGTATTATATAAATAAATAATAAATACGGACACTTAACACAACGCCTTCTAGTCCCAAACTAAGCAAAGCTTGTACGATGGAAACTAGATGGCTGATAGAATACATACATAATTTTTTTTTTATATTATCAGTGAATTCGTCTACAAATGATGATGATGACTACATGTGTAATGTAATGCAAATAAAAAGTAAAGTAGCAGTGGTATGTACCTAGTGACTTACACTTGATCAGCGCGCACGCGCAGTGCATGCGCCGGTATCCGTTTTATATGGTTTCCTTCCAAATCTCTGAAAATAAAAAATTAACTGTTATTTCTTCTACATTTATTCTACAGTAGGCATATTATTATAATGCTTCATTCACAAAGAAAATTACAACCAATACAGTACCTACTAATTTACAATATTCACAGTACCATTTACAAAATACACATGAAACAGTTGAGCTCAACTGATAAGTATACATATTAGTTTAGATAAGTACAGAAAAAAACAAGCAAAATGAGTTATCTATAAATACTTTGTTAATATTGTACTAGGTACTGTACCTAGGCATTAGTCGTAATTTTCTTTGTGAATAGAGTTACCAAGTCAAGCAAAATGTTTATGTAGAGTACATGGTAGAGAATTTAGATCAATAAAATTCATTGTCCATGAAACTGTTGGTGTTCCATTTCCATAGTGTATTTGGTGTGCATACTGCATAATAAGAGATAGAGCTAAAAACTTTATAGCGTAATGAAAATAGAAACAGCTTTCTATTAGAATAGAACACGGACTGTTCCACACTTTGTCATTGTCACCAATATTTGTTCATTTTATAGCGTCGTTTATTTACCAATAAACTTCATATGTAAGCTTTGAATAATAATACAGTGTTTCTATCAACGATTTAGTAAGTAGTTTGCAAAAGTTAGCAAATAACTTCTTGCTGGCACGTTTCAATATTTCTGAAGTTATAAAATTACTGAAATTGAATATCAAAAATAGCAAACCACAGTATTGTGTGCAATAACATTTCACTTAATTTAGCTTAAATATAATTTAGATCCAAACAAGTCTTACAGTATTTACAATATTGTGAATATTGTAAATATAATGTACTTAGGTACTATATTAGTTGTAATTTTCTTTGTCAATAATTACCTTTCTCATCAGAAGTTTTACAAATGAAAACGTAAAGAGACAAAACATAATTTTTTGTTCGTAAAACTTGTTTGATTGATTAAAAATGATAAATATTTGTATTTTTTCACTCGTGTGATATCTGTGGCAGGATGATGATGAGGTACTTACATGGCCTGTAAATAAGACATGTTGCCCTTCTTACTGTCGTGCACATGACTCAGATTTGGAACTTCCAACAGTCCGGATGTTGTGATGATGCTGCAGAAATAAACGCATTTAGCACATTTATTTTAAGTTTTATGGCAGTGAGTTTCATTTTACAAAGGGTACCTACAAGTTTATTGTTGTTAATAATAACTTCACGACTGAAATCTTCAAGGTAAACGTTTTGGAATCTTTGCATGGTTTTAGGAAATGACAATCTATTTAGGTAATGTATAGGTCCTCTAAAATGTTTAGTAAGGAATATGTGTTTAAGATATAATAAAAAAAATTACTTAAGTGACTCAATAAGTACCCACCGCTGTACGGTGGCAGTATTTCCCCCGAAGAGCTCTCAGAGCTTTCAGAGCTCTTCTTAGTTACTAGCACTTTGAAGTTAAAAAAGTATTTTAGTTTTGTGCCTGTTATTGTGTATTTTGTAAATATTCTAAATACTGAATTAGTTGTAATTTTCTTACGAATAAACCTTTTGTTTTTTGTTTTCAGATCCAGAATTACTTATTTCATCTGTTTTTTTTTGGAAAATGAATAAGACTAGAAGTGCTAATAGTAATCTATTTTTGTCACTATTATGAAATGAACACAAAAATAACATACATACGTACAATGTGCGGAGTCCGGGCAGCGCCGGCAGCGGTGCGATGCGATGCAACAGTGGCGCTTGCGTTATGAAACTGAAATAAAACTTTCATGAAATACTTACTACCTAAATAAAACATGCTTAAAGTAACTGCATGATAAGTACAAAGGCCATCAATGTGTTGATGAGATTGGGTTAAATTTTCCTCTGTCGATAGTCGCAGGGGTCGCTAAGGGGATTATTGGACAAAATTTCCAGAAATCCCCCACCAAAATCCAGAAAACGCAGAGGAGAAAACTGGAATGAGCCAAATAACTGTTGTTTTTTTACAGAAAGTTTTTGATCATAGGTATTTTAATCCCTGAACTTTCAAGGAGTGGTCTTTTCACCCAGTAAATGGTGAAGTCTTGCATTGAAAAATACCTAGTCTATTAACCTGAGTAGTTGACCTAATAGTCGGTGCTGTGTCGTCAGCGAACGTCAATCGATAGAAAAGTAATCAGCTTCCCTTCCACTTTTTACGTACCTACTTGCTGACAACGCTACGAGATGCCTAAATAGAAAATGTTTTTTCAGACCACTCACACAACACTGTTGTATTTATAACAACTAAAATATCCACACTATATACAGCGAAAAGGAATTGCAGCAGGCGAGTTTTCAAAGGCCTAGAAACTTGAATGAACTTGACTATTTGTCACAGCGATGTTGAAGGTGATGATGACAGTAGAGTCCTCAGCGATGAACATCAATAAAACTCTTAGTAGATATCTCATTTTTGTTCTAGGCCTTTGGCAGCTCGCCCTTTCTGACAAGAGACACTTATGTGGCTGTAGTCTGTAAGATACGTACAATGATTTGAGATTAGGCATTTTAGACAGATCTTCCACGACCACATGTTCTAGCTTCGGCGCGTCTATTATTGATCTGGAACAATACACAAATCTAAAACACGTGTATATGATTATAATATTTTAACTAATATTTTACGTTCTGCGGACGCTACTAGCTGATGATTGGTGCTTGCATGGCTGATAGAAGCTGGGAGGATGAGAGACAGTAGATAGATGATGATCGGCTAGATCGGTGATGGTTGAAGAATGTTGTGTTTAGAAAACTTCAGTCGGTTTTGGCAGCTGTTCCGTCAGTGGTTGGATCACGTCGGGGTCACCAATGAGAACATGGTAGGATGTGTGTCCTCCTACGAAAAAGGATAATGTTCCGTGCAGAGCGAGCTTTGGCTCGGAGACCGATGGATGGTATTTGGTAGCATTACTGATGTTCAACCTCCGGGATAACTTCGTTTGCGCGATCTAGGATAGTTCCCATGTAGCGAAATAGATGGCGCTACAAACATGTATCAGTATTGGCTGTACTTACAAATGCTCCACCTTGTGTAGATGGTATCCAGCCGCGTGGATGGCTCGCGCTGTCAGTCGCGTGATGTTTGTCATGTGTAGTACCACGGATCCACTCTCACTCATGGTCTGGCTGTGGGCTGGCCGTCTCACTGCAAAAAAACATCATCTTAAAATCTCTTTTAAAAAATCGTCAAATCCAATTTTTACTATTACAAGAAAGCAGATATTTTTGAAACTGTAAATTGTAGACAAAATTGATTTTTATTGTTTCTTACGCCATGGCGCGCTGGTATGCTGGTAGTTTTATATAATCTACAGATTGTGAAACAAAATTAAAAAAAAAAAACAAAAAAAAATAATTCAAAGATGTGTAGTAGTTGTAATTCGCAATGTGGAAATAAAATTAATGGAAGTTAAAATAAATAATATGCTAAACAACTTCAATTAACTTTTAAATTTTTATCTACTCGTAGCGATCGACACCTCTACGGCTCTACGCCGTAGAGGGTTTGCTACGAATATCGGGCCCAGGGAATTACTCATAGTCATTAAACGTTACTAGTTGGATGGTTGTAAATACATAAAATATATTATGTAATAATATGGAGTTTAAAACCGGCCTTCAACAGTAAGCAAGTAACACGAGTAAAAATCTGAAGCTATCTAAAGTAATACTTATATCTTTACCTAGGTACCCACATATAATTTCATCAGTACAATCTATCTAGCTATACAGGGTGTTACCAGACCACTTCCGAAAACGAAAGGGGGAGCTACAGCACACCAAAACCCAACCAAAAAAAAAATCAGTTATCCTGAAAAATAATTATAGCCGGAGAAAACAATGTTTAAAGATTTGTATTTATTTCGCCAGCCCGCAATGTACGCATTCACGTAGGCAAGGTCGAGGCGTAGTACTATTATTTATTCTGTTTCGTAAGTGCCTACTAACGTAGGTCGCACGCACGTCGCGTACTTGAATGACCCGCGATGAACTCTCAGCTGTTCATGCTGTAGTAGACGTAATCTGCGTGCTGCGTGTACATTGCTGCTTTATTTATTTCATTTGTTTTTTTGCTTTTTTAAATGAGATAATTAGGTAGATATGTCTTATTATGCTGTACTGTGTGTATGTAACTAGAAAAAAAATTAAAAAGAGATAGTCAAGTCAATTTTTTTTTTCGCGATTTTTTTCGCTTAATGTTTTCAGTATCATGGTCTGATTGGAACCTCCAAGTTTTCGGAAGTGGTCTGGTAACACCCTGTATTTAAATGGAATTACAAGAGCCCTATGAATAGAATGCAATCAAGCCTGGCCCTCTAGATTGGATGCCAATTCACTATTCAGTGAGTGGTAGGTATTGGTACAAGCGTTCAAGTGCTTCTCCTAAAAATAGTAGACCATTGTTTGTCGATATCCAACGTACTTGTACAAAAATGTTGTTTTGTCTGATCGAAAATATCGGCCGTGATCGATTTTACCACTTTGCATTGAGTGTTCTAAACATAAATAAATTATATATCTGAGGTTTTTTTAAAGTGATTTCGTTAGATGTCGTCATGTCTAGAGAGCTCGTGCATGAGCAACTTTTATACCCGCAACTAAATTGTCAAAAAAAAAACGATTATTTCATTCAAAAGTCAATACCCACGTGGCTATAATGTATGGAGCAACGAATTTTTTATTCGTTTTTATTCCTTCGTTCATTTTCGTTCGTTCCACAGGGTTTCGTTTCATTGGCGGGACGAATGGGAATACAAAAAAAATACACTTTTTGAACAAAACAGAAATATTTACACTAACGGAATTCGTTTTTCAAAAGTTCATCGTATGTTTATCAAACAACGCGTATCACGAGGACATCTTTTACAAAGGTTTTGTCAATTAAAACAGCGCTATCATATCACTGACGTATCGAGAGATAACGCGGCCTCTTTGATGAATCTCCCGTTATCAGAGACTGGCTGGTTCACGAGAAGAGTTTTCAGATTTCCGTATTTAACTCCTTCCATTTTAAAAACTAGAAATGTCTTTTTTTCTGCTTTTTTACCCTTCGCCCAGCCTCATCCACATTTTATATGCCTTAAAAACTGTCATTTCCATTCATTTTCATTTGTTTCCTTTTGTCTGGCGTTTGTAATGAGCTAGGTAGGTCCAAATCCTATATAACTTTTATAAGTAGGTATACTTGTGTTGAAGGACAGTTTGTTAATAAATAAGTAGGTACCTACCGATGTTTCTAATAACTAATATTGTACAAAAAACCACTGGATATACGTACGTTTCAGGTGATGCGCGCGCAGGTGCAATATATTAATAGCTACTTATCTCCGAATTATTGCATTATCTTTGGAAAATTCCATCGTATTTATAAAACAGTTGTACCTATTATTATCTTTTAAAATACTTAAAGTTAAACTTATCTTGATAACTTACAACCAATAATTTATTTATAGCGTAGATTTTGTTTATCAGTAAGTAGCAATCGTTCACATGCTTCACTTGCGTACTTAGTGATAAATATAGATAGTGTGCTTTCCTATGAAAAATAGAAAATAAACCTGAGTGCATGCAAACCCTGAATATAATTGGAAACACAGAACGCCCTCTAATTCCATTCTAAGCAAAGCTTATGTAGGTACCTACTAAAGGAACTAGATTGCAGATATAATACTTTTTTGTAAATACATAAGTAGGTAGGTAAGTATTTATAAAACATAGTACATACTAAACATCAAGATATAGAACAAACATCTGTGTTAGTATCTGTCTGTGGCATAGCAAAAATGTTTATTCTTGGTGGGATCGAACCCACAACCCACAGCGCGGCAGGCAGAGAACCCATAGCTATTGTGACGCCTGTCACTTCAGAGGCTCGAGTCTGAGTTTTCTTAAATAGTAAGTAACCAACATCGAATAGCTTGCGAGATATTTTGAATGAAAACCGGATAGAAATTCGCAAACGATTTCTCCATACAAAAACTGCGAGTTTCACGATTCTCGCTTTTTGGAGATCAACAAAATAAAACTCAGACTAGGGGCTCTCACAATTAAAATTTTTTTTTTTGCAAACAACTTGGTCCATAGAATAAGTCTCCGACAAGCGTACAAGAGACTCCATAGACTCCGCTTCAAGGAGGTTATTTACAGACTTTTGATACGTAATAAATAAAACATGATCGAACCGCGGTTTGTTGACGAATTCACTCACAACATTTGGGTCGTGACAAGTTCGATACAGGTTTTGTGCCTCTATTTGATTTCTTGCTACTGTTGAGATTTAAATTTTACAGCATAAATACACTTCCGACTCCATTCGACATTCTCCCAGTCCTTCGCGGTTCGCGGACTACGCGGTCAAAATAGGCTGCATGCGATTGGACTTTCAATTGTTTTTTTTTTATCTTGGTTTCATCACATACAAATACCGATATAAGTACCTAGATACTTGAAAGATAATTAGTTGTACCTTAGTTTATAATATCACTAACACAATAAACAAGTAGGCATGTATTAACTTATTTACTTACTTACTTATGTACTTACTTGTAGGAAAATTATACAATAAATCATATATATTAAAAAGTTATAGGTATTCTTATCGGAGCACGTGTAATAAAGGAAATCCATAAATAAATTACACTCCATAAATTATCTGAGAAACCGACAAAAGTGCACTAACATCTGTATTCTTCGACGTGAATCATCGGTAGCTAGCTAGAACATATTGTAGCTAGTAACTCTAGGCTCTAATAATAAATATAATAGTACTTCAGTCTAGAAATATACCATGTTCGATGAAGTAAACGTTAGTTTTCAGACGAGAGCTATCAAGTATGAAAACAATTCAATATTTTTTATCACAAAATATTTGGAGTCGAGTCGTGAGTGATTTTCATTTTACTCAAACTCAAAGAAGTTGGACATTTCATTTTCTGCCAGCGTCACCATCTCTTCCCAATGAGTAATGTCAGATAGAGAGGTAAAGAGGTTTTACATTAGGTGGAGTCCGAGTTGTAAGGCTACTCTCGACCACCGCCGCCGTTCCAAATTTGATCCAGATTTTGACAGATTCCGTGTCATTTTGTACTGAAAAATTACACGACTTCTGTCAAAATCCATATCGAAAATGTGATCCAGAGTAAGGACACGAGTTTTGACATTTTTTGAAACGACACATAGCACTTTTATTTTAATAGTTTTTCTTGTGTTATTGTGAGTATTGTTGTTTAATTTTGGTGGAATTTTAACCAATAATACTTAGGTCGTAACATAAAGTGTGAGCCATTGGAATAAATGTGTGTAAAGTGGTTTTTCTGAATGTGAAAATTCGTGTTAGGTTTTGAAGAGAAAATCCACCATTTTCTTTTCAAAACAAACGACAGCCGACTTGACAAATGGCTTGACTTGACTTATTTATTACAATCTAACACTTGACATTGGCAAAATTGTCTGTCGAAATGACGGACAAAGGCCATTAACGAAGGGAAGAAGAAGAAGAGAAGGAGAAAAATTACACGACTTCTGTCAAAATCCATATTGAAACTGTGATCGAGAGTAACTCACGGTCATCGCAGGCTGGGCTGCAAATGCGTCTGTAGACTACACACAGCACAAGCACTTGAGATGATGTACTTAGGGTTAAATAAATATTTTTACATTTAGCCCCGTTCAATACCCTAACTCACTCGAAAATATGCTATAGTAAATCTATCTCATCAAACTATAAATACAGCGTCCATCAGAAAAATGCTATTGGGTAGTAAAATGAGTTTCGTGTAATGTAGGTCTGTCAGAGTAGTTATAGCAAGCTGTGGGCTGTAGGTAAACCACATACCTACTCGTATGTCAGTCTACTTCGCAAAAACAGGCGTGAGGAGATCGCGCGAAGATCTAGTTAAAAATAATTAGCGTTTAACTACAGTTTAGCTTACATAAAAGTACTTGGATACCTACTATAATAGGTAGCGTAAGCATTTCCGTCAATATTACCCAAATTAAACATAACAAACACCTACTTTAATCTAATTTTGTATAAATAAGCAGATAATTCCGAGATCTCTTTCATGAAAAAATTACTATCCTACTCAAAGTTGTATGTTGCAAGATAATCAGCGCGTCTATTAATTATTTCTTACCAATGATTAGAGACACCTCTAAATCGACCGTTACTTCTGTTCATACCTATTTATTCCCCGTTTATCTACCTAAATATATCTCTGAGGTGTATGTACAGTCCATAAAAAACAGGGAGTAATAAATAAAAGTTATGTGCTGATTTGATGAGTGCAAAACACGAATAAATCTAAATAAAAATATTACTATTGTGTTCGCTTAGGTAAATAAATGTTATTTGGCCTAAAATATTACTTAACCTGGTTATTCCACTCGTTTTACGTCTCACCTATACAACAGAATTCACGTACCTAAACGATATTTTTGTATATAGATTGGGCAGCGCCCCTAGCGGGAAATTTACGAAACCGATGAATATTAGCTTACGTGACTTTGCAGTAAACGTCAAACGTACACACAGGGGCGGGCCTAAGATGCGCACGCGAGATATTTGTCATGTCGTTCTGTCAAAATTTAAGCATTTTGTACCAGTTTTTGAATTTTTGCATTATCTGTGGCAATGTTGTCGACAAAACGCGCCTTGATTCTTCAACTTTTGACATTTCTGCATGACTATTATCTCGTCCTCAGAGAGATACGACGACTAAGAAGACGTGTCAAAAGTGTACAATAACAAGGCGCGTTTTGTCGACAACATTACCACAGATAATGTAAAAGTTCAAAAACTAGTGCAAAATGCTTACATTTTGACAGAACGACATGACAAAATATGTCGCGTGCGCATCTTAGGCCCGCAGGTATATTCATTCCCCCTATCTTATAAAAAGTTAGAGTTGACATTATGTCCTGATTACGTATGTTAAACAAGACATCATGTCCGCTCTAACTTTTTATAAGATAGACCAATTGTCTTTTAAAGCTGAGCTAACTAAAACGATCGCTAAATCTGTTGTCATCTCTATTCATGTAAGTGGCAATGATAGAGCATTTTTAAAGCAGCGCTAAAATGACTGTTGAATATGAATAAAGGGGTAAGCATGCCGGCAACCCGACGTTTGACTGACTGGCTGCCGCTGCAATTTAGCCTAGTGCATTGGTTTGGCTACTTATAGGTAGGTACTGAATTTGGTTCATAATCATTCAAGGCAAATAAGGATTAATTTCGAAAAATTTCACCACTGCCAATTTAGGATTTTGATTATGCACCACTTATGGCTAAGTGGCGAAACTACAAACGATTGGGGGACGTGACACACTTGCAAATTATATTTAGGTACCTTAACTACCTACCTACTGACGACAGCACGTTTGCAACATTTAATGTTTTATTTAATAGAAAAGTTTTTATAAAAAATACTAACTTACCTGCGTATATCTATTTTAAAAGATTTCACAATTACCTACTTAGGTAATGTCATTTTTAAAATGACAAAATTGAATTTGAAAGTTGTGATAAGTACAAAAGATTATAAAAACTGAAACTGAAAAACTTTTCGTAAATCGTTTTTTTTTATGATTAAAGTTATGGAACAAGCTGATAGCTCACTTGATGTTAAGTAGTAACTTCTGCCTATAACAATGCATTACCTCACAGAGCAAGTCCAATGAGGACGTGCCCTGTAAGGCAATGCACTGCGTCCATCACTCTGAGACGTAAAGATCTTGAGGGTAAGGGCGCCGGTGTAATTACAGGCACATGAGACTGTGCCTGTAATTACACCGGCGCCCTTACCCTTCAAACTGGAACACAGCAATGCGAGCATCGATACCTTCTACAGTGGATTAATATACCTATCTAATTTTATCACGAATCTTTCAGTGTCATGCTATTTATAATTTTATAAGATAAAGAATCTGAAGATAACATCAGTTTTCATTATTTTTAGTAAAAAAGCCTTTCCTCTAAGAGCCAAGAACATTGTGAGAAAATAACTAATATGTGAGATCTTTAGAAGTTTAATGAAATTATCTTAGGAACTATCGCAACGGCGGCACGATTATAGCTCTATTGAAACACAGCTTTTGCGTTGCTTCGTGACATTCAGAATATGTACCTACGATGTCAGTACATCCTGGGGCGAACTCTACGTTGCCCAAGAAAGAACCACTGACATTACCCACTACGCAGTTGCGGCAGTCGTGAAATGTTCATAAAGTTAACATATTTCAGTTGACACTGCGTGACTGACAAATTACTGTGCCTACATCAATAATTTAAAATGATAACAAGTTTACAAAGTGTAGCCGGTTGTGATAATGGATTCGCCAGATAACATTCTTCGCTTTATGTAGTTCGTCTACCTGTATTCTCACTGAACAAAAACCTTGGAAAAATTATATAAATATTCATGGACATTTCACACAACGCCCTCTAGTCCCAAACTAAGCAAAACTTGTACTATGGGATCTTGATTGCTGATAAAATACTTATATGTATAATATTTTTTTTTTTGTAAATACATACTTATACCTACACATAGGACATAGAACAATTTAACAATTACATAGTAACACATAGAACGTATAACAATTAAATAGTAACACATAAGAAAATAGAACAATTAACATCTATGTTTGTCACACACAAATGTTTGTACTCAGTGGGGATCGAACCGACGGCGACCCACGAAGGCTAATACCGACCGCTGTGACGCCTGTCAAATAAAAACAGCCGATTTCAGCCTACAGTGGTCTTGATCAAGAGTTCTGAAGGTATGGGGCTCGTATATCCACTAGCATTGTCGTAAACATGATGATTACATCCTCAAACACGAGCAGATTGAGGTGAGAGGTACACGTAAACGTGCAAGACTCTTCAAGTCCTCATGTCACCGACACCGGAAACCTAGATGAATACGTAATACACAAGGGGAGACTGCCACTGAAAATTGCTATGCGCAGCTCAAAACTAGAGGAAAATGTTCGACTAACCACAACACTGCTCTTTCAAACTAGTGTATAAGGCTAGGAATATTTACTAACATTCAGTGTAAAGGATAGGAAAATGTTTTTCTAACCATCTCCCTCCTTATCTTGATCACAGATCACGAAGCCATAAAACAATACTTAAGTAGTGTCAAAAAAAGATGTCACTCGCGGCTGGTTTTGAGAAACGTCAAATAGCATCAAATAACTTCGTCTAGATTGCACATTTCAAATTTTTTGAAGATAAAGTCTTGTTCGACTAACTTCGAGTAACGCTATTCGTCAGATAAAATGTTATCCGTCTCTAGATTTTTTTTTTTATCTATCTATAGAATAGTGTTATTAGAAGTTGGTCAATTCCGGCCTCAAATGTAATTATTTAGTATGCAAAATAGCAAACCTTCAAGTTTTAGCGAATAACAGTGCAAAGGTTAAGCAAAAATATTATTTTAAAAACGAGAAAACTTGTTTCGATTTCCGTTTTACAAAGTTTATCCTAAGTATAGGTGAAAAAATGTTTCTTTTGGTTTTAGGTAGGTATTTCCTCTTTTAGGAAAATCACGAAATCCTCAGGACAACTACTAGTTTAGCAGAGGAAGCGCACAAATGCCTCTGCATGCTAAAACTATGAACATTACCTACAAAAATTTATTGACATGACAATTGATCAATTTGTTTGATTTGTTTTAACAAGCAGTTGGCTTGTTGAAATAAATGAAACAAATTGATCAGTGGATTCCCCCAGAATACAAAGGACAATAACTCCTATACTTGGTCAATGGTTACATCATTTTATTGCTATTGAGTTATTGATTACTTAAATGCATCGTACGAGTATCAGCGTATCTGTTAATCTATTCTTTAAGAACATCATGATGTACTAGTTGCCACATCCAAGTATCATCCATGCAAAATGGTAATGCCCTGTGCTTCGGAGGGCACTGTCGGTCCCAGCTCTAGCAGTGGTTAAGCCACGACGGAGGCTTTAAGGCGGCCAAAAACTCCGTCACCAGAGTCGGCCACTTACTCATACGAACTCACTTTTTTAATGCAAATGCTATGCTACGGGTACTTTAGTGGCATATGTGGCTCCACATACTCTAGCCCTTCAAAATATTAGATGATGCCACATAATGTTTAACTAAAAAATATGCTCACGTCTTCGTCTGAGCATAATTGAACCGTTCCCCTTATGGAACGTCAGTGTAAAGTCCATTATATAAAATATCATGGCTACCACGTGACCACAACCGGTGCACTTCAATTTTTATTTCGTTTATCACTACATCAAAACAAACATACTTATGACATAAACTGTGTAGTGTATGTAGATATTTTTATAGAAGACTTATAAGACTTAGGTACTTGTCTTATCTATTGTAACTACAGGGGGTAAATTGCGATCGCATTGGGTCGCGTCGTAACGAAATGTTAACAATAATTATTTTTTCTTTTATTCATTTACTTAAAAGTATATTTTTTTACAGTGAATGAAGAAGGTACTTACACTACTCACGTTGTTTTAGGTGTTACCAATAGTATTTTACATTACAGCAATAATGTAGAAGGTCAATTGTTTAGGTGAAGTATAATTTTGAGTAAGTACCTAATGTAGGTAGGAAACAAAGTTTAATGTAAGTATGGTAAGTATACGCAGGTAAATGGTAAGTAAGTATAGGTACATTGTGAGTACTTACGTTATTTCAAATAAACTCTATTTACTTAGGAGTAATAAAATAAAATTTAGTAAAAAATTTAGTAGGATTTTCTTTGATGTCTTAGTAGGTAATAAAAGTTTGGAAATGTGTCATACTTATTTATAACTTTTATGTCATCCCAACCATTATACTTATTACTTATGCAAATTATTTCAAAACACCAGTCAAATTTTTAGCTACCTAGGTAGGTACTATATTTTTATTAATTTATTTATTTATTTTTGCAAATAAATATATGTAAATTGATAGGAAAAAATTGGTTTTTTTAATAAGTAGAAGTAGTTCTACTTTGTATATTTCTTACCTAAAATTAGCAGACACGCACATATATGAAACTTCCAATGCATTTTCATTGTCTCTTGTCACTATTTGCAAATAAAAAAAACTATTTCAAAGCCATTGTTTTTGAATAAAAGCTGGCACAGATATCGCAATATTTACACATTTTTCATCCTTTCTCATATTTTATTCACTGCAAAATAATTGGGTGTCCGCGATGTAAAAACCAGTATGGTAACGAATACCGCACGTGCGTTCAAGACGCTATCTAAACAGAAACTGATCGAGTCGAGACTGAATCAAGCAAGATGGAATAGAAGGCGATGCGATGGGCAGTGGATTGTAGAAACCAATTCGATCGTTGACCGAGGATTTCAATTTGAGATTGTTTTAGCCATAAATTAAATTTATATGTATTGAGGTTTAGTCCGGTCAATTTAGACCAAAAAATGAGAGTGAAGGTGCATAAAATCCCAACAAGCTGAATGTCTAGATTGATCGGACTAGTTTAGAATCTAAACCTTATTAAATGCGATTTTTTATATTTTTGTGACATACCTACGCCTATTTTATATAACCTAGAAAATAATTAATACTTCTACTAAATCTTACTTTCCTCTTTGCATTCGCAAATAAACGACTTGTTTCTTTTCTTTCAACTTTTTAGAGATTATGGTATGCTTCAGGCTGTAAAGATAAACTTTTTATATTGCAGATCATAAAAAAATACAAAAAACAGTGCATGAAAGAGATATTTTATGTAAAATATTTCGCTAATCTAGTAATCTATTTTCGTGCATTTACATCATTAATAAACAATAGTCTTCTGAAAACTAACGAGCAATAGTAACTATTTTATAGTTTACTAGCCTAGTTTTATAGTTGCTCGCGTTCTAGACCCTTTAGGGTGCGACTTTTCAAAATTTCTTTCTTAGTGCACCTCTACACCCCTCCAAATTTCATACCTCTAGGACTTATGGTTTAGGCTGTGCGTTGATTCTCTGTCAGCTTCAAAAGACTTTTATATATATTGATGATGATGATTATGGCTATTTCCCATATAGACGATTCTAACGTTTACAATTCTTTAGCGATTCTTCAATGTCACAGGTTGGCTAGAAAGAGTTTGTTGTATTTTAGTGGAATACTTCCGATTGACCACTACCAACAGGTGGATCTACAGGTGGACCAAAGAACACTATTAATCCTAGATGATAAAATGGCTAATTAAAAGAAAATAATTCAAAACACAGTATTTGCTGGCTTGATACACAAAAATAAAAGAGGTTTCAAATATAATAAAAAATAAATGCGTAACCGGGGGGCAATCGTTGTCTCATAAAAACATAAATCTGGCAGGTTTTCTTAACTGTTTTTATACTAAATCATAAGTAAATTATATGGCTAAATAGTGACATTAGCGCGCTTCAGCTCGTTTTTTGCCGCCAAAAGCTTCTTGTTTTCGTATATCTGTTGCCACGTCGCTTGATATTATGCTGGGCAGCGAAAGCAGGAGCTTACGATAAGGAGGCCGGTCGGTGATTTGAGAAACTAATTAGTTACTTTTTCAGAATATTTTTCACTTGTTTTTCTTTCTTGTACAGCTACCGACTAAAGAATGTTTCGATTTTTTATAGGTTTTAAACCAAAATACAAACATCTCACTCCACAGTCGTAAATGGGAAAGCCGTCAAGCTTCAGATTAAAACACTTTTTTTTTTTTTTAATTTTGTTCTAGCACTGGAGGCTTGTCCTTTTGCCAAGTCTGTTTTGGTTAACAACACTATCTATTGGGTGTATTGCCTGTAATAAATCTTCTTTACACGACGTACGCGTTAGCCGAAGCTTTTTTGCAAATAGTAGTGTGGCGACTAGCCACAAGTAAGTAAATCGGGCTGACGCGATAGTTTTGTGTCCCGCATCGCCAGTCGTCTCTCCCCGCTCGCACAGTATAAACATTATGAAGATTAGAAGACTCCTCCACAACATATACAATTACCCTTCAGTAGGTACACAACAACACTAGGTAATTAATAAATAAAATATGTATTGAATTTAAAATTAGATAAGAAAAGAGTGCATAACTGCATAATGCACTCCTGTCTATCACCCGAGACGTTTGTCAAGGCCTTTGTATATTTCTGTAAGTCGGTTACGCAAACATACGGCATCTTATATTTGGAAGTGAATATTTGCAGCCGATTTTTAGATGGCAGTAGCCCCGACATGATTTAGTAGCTCTCAGCGAACGTGGAGGGGATTATCTATTTCTCTTTTTCACTTACTTATCTATTTTTCTATTTCTCTTTTGAACGATTTCGGTTGGTAAATTTTTGGACTAAACAGATGTTTGGATAAAACAGTTGAGCTATCTACAAATCGTTGCAAACGATTTATAGATACATACTTATTTCAACTGTTTCATGTGTAAATTTGGTAAATATTTTAAATACTATTCGTCGTTATTTTCTTTTTGAATATTTTTTTATCCCTGATCCTATTTTACTTATTTTTTTATAATTTTAGCAATGCAAGTCCGTATGTACCTACTTAAAAAGCTTACTTACTAAGCAATAAAATTCGTGATTGTTCTATCTTTATTTGTTAAAACAACTGCAGCAATAAATAGATTAGGTGAGATATTTGACGCGATAAGATATTTTTGAATAATAAGGGTACTGTGTCTTTCACCTTATAGGTTTGTTGCTACTGTACTTTATTGTACACCACTTTTACAGAAATTATAAAATAAACACAGAGTTATTTATTCTTATGTGAAGTACAATGGGCGGCCTTATCGCTATGATACCTACTTAGGTAGATACAAAACCTTATTAGTGTAACACGAGCGGCCAGTGTTTGTTGCAAATGTTTGCGTTCCGTAATCGAGAATCAATGCTGATGAGCTGTCCTAAAGATTAATAGCATGTGACGTCACTGGCACACAAACATGGGAAGGAAGCTACGTGCTTGTTAGATGTACCATCGATAAATAATAAATAAAATATTCACGGGCACTTAACACAACGCCTTCTAGTCCCAAACTAAGCAAAGCTTGTACGATGGAAACTAGACGGCTGATAGAATACATACATACATTTTTTTTTTGTAAATACATACTACTTATAATACATAGAAACACCCAGACACAGAACAAACATCTATGTTTACAATACACAAATGTTTGTTCTCGGTGGGGATCGAACCCACGACCCACAGCACGGAAGGCAGAGCTACTACCGACTGAGCCATGACGCCTGTCGATGCATATTCAAGGACGGATTCAGGGTTTCGATTTGGGCTTCAGCTATTTGTATTTTCTGATAAATTCTGGTTCACGTTTGTTGTTCCACAATCAACATAGGCATATATTTCAACTAGGTTACCTCTGTTACTTGTTGGTAGTGATTTGGAAAAGTAGTTAGGACTTATTCTGTAAACGAACCTCGGAACTAAGGGTAGAGTTTGAGTTTCATCACATCATCATCATCATCATCATCTCAGCCCGGTATCACCCACTGCTGGGTATAGGCCTCCTTCATGTTATGCCAGCCTCCTCTGTCTTGTGCGTGCCGCAACCAGGTGTTTCCGGCTACCTTTACGATGTCGTCGACCCATCGCGCTTTCGGACGACCCAGATTCCTTCGGCCTGATTTCGGCCACCATTCCGTCAAGGCTTTACTCCTCAAGGAGTCAAGGAGTTTCATCACAGTTTTTTAAAATAACTCTTACGAATTTTACCATTATATGTAAGTAATTTGATGATCTACCTAATTAATTTCATGGTCGGGGTTACTAGTTTTGGGACACCCTGTAGATCGCTTGGAATGGTCTGCAGATGATAGTTGCTCTTTCAATTAGTACCTTCCTACCTTATTACTAAGTATATTTTCTGTATTTGTCACGGATCAAGTAGGTACTTACCTAAATATTTTCAAGAAATAGGTAGGTAAGTAGGTACCTAACACTGGGCGTCTAAATAAATAGGTATACTTACTTAGTGACGTGTTTAGAAGAGATATATCTTTATTTGAGTACCTATAGGCCTTCGTTTGAGTGGTACTACCAAAGAGAGGCCTATATCCAGTAGTGGGTGAAGTCAGGCTGTGGATGATGATGATAAGGCCTTTGTTTACCTACCTATCTTATCATTCGTAAGTACATAACAAACAATAGTAAGAATTACAATTCAGAATTTTATCCCCCGATCTAACCGACTAATATATATAAAATCAATATCTGGTTAGAGCTAGATAGGTAGGCAAGTTTTAAGGTGTTAAATACGTTAGAACACCTACTACTTCCACCTACTTATATAAATAAAATCATGCTCTACAAATATTTAACTCTGTAGGCACACATTTTGGCACTGTATAGATATACAATGACAAAATGTGTGCCTACAGAGTGATGAGTGAATTGACTTTGCCTATTTGGGCATCATTGCTACATAAAACTTAGTGTCAGTGTTTGTAAACTTAGCCATTTGAGGCAGACTAGAAACGAACACCTACTATGAAGGTTCCTAGCAACACCATTAGATTCGAACCCACGCCCGCAGAAATAACAGCCATGGTAGGCGCCAGCTTACCGAAAACTCGGTCATTGGTTGACATTATAATGTTGATCTAGCATTTTATTGCACGTAGCAGTCGTTAAAGATAATCTAAAGCAGTAATTTGGAATAGTTTACGACGTTATAAAGTTTAGGCCAGTAACACACCTCCGCAGCTCCGGAACCATAGCAAACTAAAACACCGCTACGAGTTCCGCGCGGCGCAAAGGTGTGCTATCGCGAATCTTGAAAACGGAATCTCTAGTTCTTTCATTCATAAGTAGAAACATAGTAATGATTCCGCGGCTGATGTGTGTTGCGAGCGTTAGGTAGCGTGTTGAATGGGGCGTAGTCGCATCAACTCAAATTGTTGAGTCGTAATTTATTAGTTTTTTAAACGCTCTTTTTTAGCATTGGGTGACATCTGTTGTTGAATAGAAAAAGCTTGATGGAAATGAGTGACATCTTTTGGTGAGTAGCTAAAGCTTTGATAAGATTTGTATCATTTAGTGCCATCTATTTCTAAAGGTAGTAAACTTACATAGACAAGATTATTTTGTTTCACGATATAAAAATATATATAGTGTTGGTACTTAAACCTATGTATTTGCCAAAATAGAATCCAGTTTTTATTGTAACGTTTTTCGTGGACCTTCATAGTTTAAAAAATATATTAGGCATAAGTATGTACATGGAAAATTCCAACAATTTGCCATAAATATAAATATTTTGTCTATGCCCAACTCTATTATTTTGCGCCTGCGCTCTTGCTAGTCTACGCGACATAGCTACGATCATTTTGTGGAAAATTTGAAGTTTGTTGTTAATTTGTGACAACTAATTATTCATAATCATTTATGAAAGCTTCGTGCTAATTACCATTCCAGGCGCGAGGCTGGATTTCACAGAGGTGATCAGCCTGGAAGCCCTCAGACACTACAGTTTGAGCGGTGTACGGTAGCCATCTTGGAATCGAACAAAGCTTCAGATGTGTAGTTTGTCTGTTTATCAATAATTTCAGTGCATTTTACTGTAAATAATTTGTATGTTTAGGATATGTACGGAACGTTCGTCCCTATGTGTAAATAGCTATGGCTGCGACAAGGAAATTACAAGGTAATTTGTCATGTTATCAGGTTAGAGATTGATTGACCCCAACCGAACTAGTACGTGTTCTAGAGCATTATTGTCAACTGATGAGACCTCTGCGTCGCTGGAGCTCCTACCTGCGGGTACACCTTTTTACTTACGAATGCTTACCTTCGTTAGTGTGAAAACGCGTATGTGCACCATTGTTTTTGGAATCTCTTGAGTTGGGTTACTTTTATTGTGCTTTCTTTGAGAATTTATTGTTATTCCTAACTGGTTAGGGTAGCCAGCTGCGCGTAAGTGACATCTGTTCGAACAATCCAACTGGAAAAGTGCCTTTTGTTTCATGTTTCTCCCAGTGAATGTGTGTATAGTTGAAATTTTAGATTACCCACACATATCATAAAATAATTGTGTAAAAGTGCCCTTTTTAGGAGCAAGGTGTTTCTTGAACAGGTCTAAGTGTAGCTTTACCAAATAACAAAAATAGCACTCATTTTAATTTGAAGACCACTCAAGATTGTTGTAGGTAAAGGCCGTTGAACTCAGGACAGCTAAATGTCAGTCAGTCACCATCAGGTTAAACCAGTTGACAGGTCTAATAAAGTGTTGAAGTAAAAATAACAATATTGGTGTACCTAAGTAAACAATATTACAGGATAAACTGCTCTCAATTAATCTAATTTTGTTATCAAATTCAATATCACATAGTAACATTTGTTTGTCCAATAATCAGATTGCTTTATGCTCTAGACGCTGCTATATTTTATAATCCCTCACATAATATTTAAATCGAGCTCAGCCATCTCTCAATAGTTGTAAACCCAATGTTTAAAAGTAAGACTCCCTTTGAAGTAAGTTCACTAATCATGTCTATTATATTTTTTTAACGAACAGCTTCCGAGCACTAAGTTTGACTAGCTTTAAGTCACAGACTGCATCTACCTAATTGTAGATAACTACATACTGAGGTGCGGCCAATTTTATTGTAATAAAAGTACTAATGAAAAAAGGCAAGTATTTATTCCACAGAGTAAAGAGAAAAATGTGAATAATATTGCATTGTCTAATTCCGCTTTGAATTTTCAGGTGAAATAGACCGGTGTTTAAAAAAGGTGACGGAAGGAGTGGAAACCTTTGAAGATATCTGGCAGAAGGTGCATAATGCGACGAACAGCAACCAGAAAGAGAAATACGAGGCGGATCTCAAGAAAGAGATCAAGAAACTCCAGAGGCTACGGGATCAAATTAAGTCTTGGATCGCCTCCGGGGAGATTAAGGATAAGAGTACACTTTTAGAATATAGGAAACTTATAGAAACGGTGAGTCAAGTTTAAAACTTGCTATATACTTTGATGTTCTTTTTGTGTTTGATCCCAGGCAGTCCTTGCAGTCCAGAGGTTTAGAGGAGGTTTAATATTCTAGGCCTCATCTCAATATCACGTCACAATAACAAAAAAAATACGATAAAGGCACAATCAAGTAACATAATTATAAAGAGTAGTTAAATACCCCTACTTCATGTGCAATTATACTTGTTTTCTTAGTATTATTCAACTCCTAGCTCCGAATTTCGGGAATAACTTTCATACACCTTTAGACTTTAAAAAAAAAAACCCTTACTGCTATATACATATAGTAACACTTGTCTTAAATATCAGTCAGTCAGCACTACAGTTTTATATTTAGAAGAAGACTTATAAATGTTTGCCTTGAGATGTTTACTGCACCCATATCATGTCACAAAATTAAATGGGTATGCTCCTTATTAACATGTGTGATAGTACAGCTGAGAGTGGCTTTCTGAAATCCAGAAGATGAGTTTGAGTTGAGTGGTTTGAGTTTTATCCTCAAAAAATTTCAAGTTCGGGGTTTTTGTAAAAAGAAACAAAAATCTCAACTCGCCTGTTTAAGGCGTCTATGGTAACCATGATTCACAGCCTGACTTCACCACTCCCTGTTGCACACAGGCCTCCCCAAGTTTGTGCTATCGACCTGAGCTAGTCTTTCCTATTTACGGCCCGCGTCTTTGACGACATGGTCTGCCCGTTTCGCTGCAGGACGCCCCATTTTTCTATAGCCAAAAAGTTTCAAAAATGCCATGCGTATGAACTCAGATTTGAGCAAACTTGCAGGCTAAGAATATTTAACCATAGGTACACGTGTAATAGGTAGCTGATGTACATATTCAGAAGTACAGTGCCGAGTAGATTTACACTACGCGGCAATGACGATTCGACTGCACAGTGTTGCCGCGATACCGCGCAGTGTAAAACCCTTTTCAGACGTCCTAGTTGCAGGGTACCCAGCGGCAAGTGACCGGGCAAATTACATCGGTACGTGTGAAAAATAACGTAATGCCCATATACTGGACTGACTAAATAATAATTTGATAATTTGACTGTCTTTAATTAATTAGTGTAATTGGTTAATCCCGTGCTAGTTATTAAATAAATAAATAAATAAATAAATACTTCGCCGCCGGGTACCCGGCAACTGAGACGTTTGTAAAGAGTCTTATTTTATAGCAACCGTACCTACTTATTTTTTATATATAATACATATTTATACATATATTTCAAGAAAAAAAACAGTAGATCAGATATAGATTTTAGATATTGCACCCATAAACTACTTAAGGAAATTATCGCATTGTAAATGATTGAAAGACGCATGAAAGTCGTCATTATCTAATAATTCTGTTTGATACAAATGTACGTTATTATTTTTAGCAAATGGAGAGGTTTAAAGTTGTGGAGCGAGAAACAAAAACGAAAGCATATTCTAAAGAAGGGCTCGGGGCGGCGCAAAAACTCGATCCCGCACAAAAGGAGAAAGAAGAAATATCTTCTTGGCTTATCGCATCCATTGACTCGCTTAATTTACAGGTAAAAACATGGAATAAGCTTAGTTTTTATTTAAAGCAATCCTCACGCCCCAAGGGGTGTTGCTCTGTCTAGTTATTTATTGTTATACATACAAAGGTACAAAACGATCGGCAGATCCAGGCAATCGTAATATTACCGGCTTTGATGCTCCTTGAGTTTTTCGTGTGGAGTAGGAATATTTATAAAATAAAAATTATAAGTATTCTACCCGCAATCTAGTTCCCATAATACAAGATTTGCTTAGTTTGGGACTAGAGGGCGTTGTGTGATATGTCCAAGAATATTTTTATTGATTTCAAAACTGTGTTCGAGTAAACAAACCTATTGCCTAGATCTGCCGATCTCAATATACCCGCTTAACAACAGGTTCAGATCATCAAATGTCTTATCTATGTATGTATGAAAGAACCAAAGAAAACACCAATATTGATTAATTCTTCTCTTGCAGGTCGATCAATTTGAGTCCGAAATAGAGTCACTTCTAGTTGGTAAAAAGAAACGATTAGACAAGGAGAAACAAGAACGTATGGAGGACCTCAAAACAAAACTGGAAAAGCACAGGTTCCACATAAAGAAGCTCGAAACGCTACTCCGAATGCTCGACAACATGTCTGTTGAAGTGGAACAGGTCAGTATTATGTCGCAGAGTAGGCTGAGCGTCCAATATCGCTGTCATTCTTACCTTAAATTCATAAACGAAGGCTGAACAGTAAACCCCTAAACTGATTCCACCAGCATTCGCCTATCGCAGTGTTTTAATCAAACACAAGAGAAGCCTCTACATCGCTTATAAATTCGAGAAATTTTGTTCATAACTAATCATAACTTAAGAATTTTCAAGAAAAGAGTGAATAGGTGGATTATCGCTAAGCGTGCTCCACCTTAGGCTGCAGCTACACTTACCATCAGGTGTGCTGGTAGCCAAATGCTTAGCTGTAGCACATAAAAAAACACGGTTGCGTTCTCAACCGAACCCCTGAACATGTAACGTGCGACAAGTGTAAATGGTCAATGGCTTTCAAACGTGCCTCCAACACCAATTGCTTCCAGTAAAGTCTCGACCACCGATTCAAACTGAATCCACGGATTTTAACAGGAATCCTTCTATTTATGGTCTCTGTCTATCATTTCGACAGAGAATTTTATGAGTCTAGTCAAGTCTGCTGTCGTTTGTTTCGAAGAGAAAGTGGTGGATTTGCCGTTGAAAACAAGCTCATCCATCGCGTAGTACGTAATCAGGGAGGTCCATGTTTTCTCCATGTAACAAAGAAACCTCCTTTTCCTGAGCGATATTGGACTCTTAGCCCACAATTTCCTTATTCCAAAAATGACATGCCCACGTGAAAGTTTTTTCATGTACGAACTGTATCTATTCCAAGTTTTATCCAAACCGGTTCAGCCGTTACTGCGGAATTGAGTGACACATAGTCAACAAAAATATCCAAGATTTAATCTTAATAAAATTATTAGGTTGGAATTTATTAAGCTGTAACATATTAAAGTCGGATTTTCAAGTTTTGAAACTTATAATTTTTCCAATCACTTTCCAAGTGGCATAGTCATTACTCCCCGCTTACCAAAGCAAGTGTCGTATCTAGAGTATCCTCACGCCAAAGTGAACATATTGATTGCAAGCATAGGACATGTGCTTCCAGATAAAGAGGATAAAAGAAGACGTCGAATACTACATCGAGTCATCACAGGAGCATGATTTTGAGGAGAATGAGTACTTATACGATGACATCACGGGACTAGACGAAGTTGAACTCAGTGGTGTTGGTCTACCTAGTTCTGCGACGACGGATAGTAACAACAGCAATGACTCCCGAGGATCACCCGCCAGCATGTTATCAGGTACGCGAACTAACATATTATAATAGGCCTTTACATCTATTGAAGATGATTTATACAGCGTCAGGAGGCTACCTATGTCTACACTTAACGGGACTCTGTAGTGCCTGGGACAATGTTTAGTAACCTATACGTAAACCATTTAAATGTGATCACTACATACGAAGTTTACTAGGACGCGGGCGGGTAGTTTTGTTTGGACAACATGTAAAATATCTGACAGGCGTCATGGCTCAGTCGGTAGTAGCTCTGCCTTCCGTGCTATGGGTCGTGGGTTCGATCCCCACCGACTCAACTAATCATAACGATACACTGCGCGGTGAAGCTACAACGTTTGTAAGTCATGCTAGCATTGACATGTAACTTTTACTCTGTTTTTGAGAAATAAACTATGAGCGTTGACGCACGCTTACGCTTACGCTGCAACTGTCGGATTTGCTCGTTACCACCCAGTGTACTATTCTTAATGCTAATTTGATTTGAACATGTTTACAAACATCGATCGAGCCATTATATGCTCTAGGCCTGTATTCACCTTGCTCAATTCTGAATAAATACTTCGTAGTCAAAAGTATACCTACTTGAGAATTATTTCTAAACGATGTACCTTAGGCTGGAATTCCTCTTACTCTGACATAGTCGCTGACGTTGGTCGAGCGTACACATAAACACTACGTTCTATGAGGTCCCGCACTAAGACGCTGAAGTCAGCAGTGGATAGTGCCTCATAGAACTGTCATTTGTACGCTCGATCGATGTCAACGTAAGAATTCCTCTTGTTCTCTTTTTCTAGCCTAGTTATTCTCTTTTCCCAGCCTAGTTATTCTCTTTTCCCAGCCTACTTGTTCCCTTTTTCCAGCCTAGTTGTTGTCTTGTGTTTGCAGGATTTTGTAGTCTATTTTCTGTTGGTCCACAGGAACTAGTCCAATAACGTCGCCCACCCTAGAGCTACACAACCACTCCACAGACTCAATAGACATCGAAAAGAAAAAGAAGGAAGAAATCATTGCGAAAGTAAGAACTCATTGCATCTCTGTACGTCACCTCACACACACCATTACCTCTTTACCTAGCTATAGGAGTATTCAATCTATTGATGTTAAATCTACGAAATGTTCAGGTATATTAGACTTTGTTTCAGTTAGCTTTTTTGTAGAAGCTATTTTACGCTTTATTGTTTTACCGTGAAGAGGTTTATTTGTCTGGCAATCCATTTTAAGTGCTGCCTAAAATACCCTTTTCGTAAAGCCGAATGTTTCTTTTTTATTTGTCAATGTTTTTACGAGATAAATGTTGATTCTTAAAGTTACGTGAATATAATTTTGCTACATGTGTAGATAAGTGTACCCTTTCCTAGCTTCACATGTACTTTTTCAAAATTATATTGAATTACAGAAGAGGGAATGTTGAGTTGTTACCGTGGTTGTGTCGGGGAAATCTCTTCAATATACTATTATACTACATATTATAAAACTGTAAAAAAGCCAAAAAGTTAAATTAAAGATATGGATTAACTAAATATATACAGATCTACTAAATAAAAGGTTCTGATTCCAAAAATCGAGTTTGTCTGTTTATCTGTTTGTTTGTCTGTTTGTTTGTTCGCGGATCACGCCTAAACTACTGGACCAATTTCAATGAAACTTATACCATTCAGAAGCCCTTTTCCGGATTGAAACAGGCTATATTTTATTGAAATGAAAGACGTGGATTCTTAGATACAGCTTGACCTAACCAAAAGCCGCCTTTGGCACGAGGTTCATCGTATGCTGGTTGACAGATATTTTGATGGAAAGTTTCGTACGCGTACGAAGACGCGGGTACCAGCTAGTATTAATATAATAACATACTTAATATGGGTGATTTACAAGGGAATTGTTTATTTAGTTAACTTATTCTGAAATCAAGCGTTTCAATGTTGCTCATTTTCAAAACTATTCAACAAATCCATGGGTATGATTACAGATTGAGCGTATGTTCGTCAAAAAGCCTACATACGCGTAAAATATACCCATTCTGTGATCGCCCTAAAGCAATTTCGTAATACTTCATAACCGTAATCATTATTTTATGAAAAACTAGTGAGACTAAAATACAGAAACGGTATTTACAGCTCCATAGAAATATGGAGCTATTGCAAACGTTCTCTATAACATAAAATATCAATGGATTGAAATTCGACTTATGATGTTATAGATTGGTTATAGTTGTCTTTTGGATCATTTTAAAAAAAGCATCTATTTTCGTTTATCTTTTAGTGTAACAGAATTCCTAACAGAGTTTTATATTTGTTATTCTCGGTTACCTATCGCGGTGCTAGATCTAAGTCCTTGTAGATTGGCTTAGTTTAAAAAGCAGTTTAAAGTCGTTTGCGACTATATTGAAAAAAGATTTGCTTTGACTATCATTACAGTATACCGATTACCCAGGTTCCATATTAGTCCAAGTATTTATCTAACACACTAAGAGCACATATTAGCGCAAATAAACACCTTGTAGCAATAGGTAGGTATATATACCCATGGTAACAACTCCCCGTACCCAAACCAATTCGGCCTATCAAAAGAAAACGGTACCAACTGATGTGTGTTGAATTTGCAGCCGGTAAAGCCACTGCCACTCCGCGCTGTGAACACCGCAGTGGTCAGTAATAACACGTCTAACGTTAGTTCCTTGCTCAATAACTCCGCAGCATCAAACAATAGGTCAGTCCCCTGTGACGCATCTATGGACGCACGAGAAGAATTAAGAGAACTTTCAATTTTATGTGTGAAAAGTGTGGTAATACGGTCGTACTCAGTATGTTGAGGAAGACGTCACCTTTAAAATGACTAAATTATCATCTCTTTTAGGGCTCCTACACACTTGACGGAAATTCCGTCGCGGGCACACAACGCGGAAGATCGGTCGTTCGTCGCGGACGACCGATTTTCCGCGTAGTGTGCCCGCTATTTGTAATTTATATGCAATAACATGTATTGACGTTCCGTCGGGAAAGGTCTGCGACGGAATTTCCGTCAAGTGTGCAGGAGGCTTTACTTCAATTATTACAAGACAGATAAAAATACGCGTCACTTACTTTTTTGTACGTAGGTGAGACGCAAGCACAACCAAATGTGCCATTATTGCAACCAAATGGGTCTGAACTTAACCGTTTGTGGCACAATCACAATTAAAGTATTTTCCCTCGTAAGGATAACATCCGTGCTTCTATTTCTTTCACTTTGACAGAAATCATCAAGCTCCCGAAAAAACCCCAAACATAGAACCCCAACAGCATATCATCATCATCATCATCAATCATCATCATCAATATATATCAAACTCTTTTGAAGCTGACAGAGAATCAACGCACAGCCTAAACTATAAGTCCTAGAGGTATGAAATGTGGAGGGTAGTATCCTTATATAGTGTAGAGGTGCACTAAGAAAGGAATTTTGAAACGTCACACTCTAAAGGGTAGAACGCGAGCAATGCCGCGGGCGACGTCTAGTTTGACTATAAAATCTACCAGGGTCCCTATTGGTTTTAAATTCAAAATAATAATTGGTCTTTAGAATTGAATTGCTTTCAAGTGCGTACTAATCGTCCCTATTACTTCAGTATCACCACACTTTTTTAAACACATCTACTTGAAATGTACTTGTTTGACGCGTGATAAAATGCGGATGAGGCTTAGTACACATGAATGAAGCCGCGGTTCATTGCTTGTTGTGACTCGTCCAATGAAGATGATTAGAATGTATGCACAGTTTTCATTCATGTGAACTGATCTTTACAAAGAGCTTCGTTGGGCCGGTTTCTACTAAACCACGGTAATAGTAAAGTTTCAACAATATAAAAACCAAAAATACTATAAATAGGAGTTGATATGTAGTAGTTTTTATTATATCGTGCTTTAGTTGAAGCTGGCCTTCGGGTGAATTTTAAAAGGTACCATAAAAGTGGCTTTTTAAAATGCACCCCTCAATATTCCTTGTTACTAAATAAGTTATGGCTGTCACTGTCAATGTTGTTATGATAAACTAAGTCTGGAATAAGTTCTATTTAACTCTTCTCGTGTGTACGACTTTATTTCTGAAACGTTATTTTTATCTACCCCAATTTTGTTTTATCTTTTTTGAGGGCCGTTTCAATCACCAACAAGTTTTATTGATATCAAAGCTGATTTAAATTGTCCTCATTATTCTGTAGTAGATCTTTCATATCACGAATAAAAAAATCTCGAAACTAAATGGGAATAAATAGTTATGTACGTCTTGCGTCATTATTATTTATTCTCAGAAGGTGTTTTCTTTGGAAAATGATTTATATTTGAAATATGGACAACGCCATCTAGTAGCGTAGTCCTACAATGTTATTTCTACAGACTAAAAAGGTTGCAAATAAATGTTTCTTGAGAACACGCCTTTATATCGCAAGCATGATCGCACATTTCATTTTAGCTAGTTTCATAGAATAAAAGTGTTTCATTGGTCATTTACAAGAAAAATCTTTTTCAAAATCTACCTTATTTATCCATTAATAAAATTCAATTGAATCAATGCAGAGATTTGCTTTTGTAAATGACTTAAAAGCTTATTTCCTTACAATGCTAATGGTATCTTTTCTTACTTATTGAAAGAAGTTTTGGTATATCAATCGAAATAGTAAGCAAATTTTATAACAAACATAACTTTACAGATGCTATATCTGTAGTACATAGAGATCTGATGGGATGTCTGCACTCCATGAAGAATTATGGCAATATATTGTCTGACTTTTTAATCTTCATTAGAAAGAAGCGCTATATGTATTACGTCGTAAATAAAAGTTTGCTCTTGTAGTTACGAATGGGATATCCAATTTCAAAGCAAATTATACGAAAATGATCTTACAACAATGGTTCTTAGAAAAACTTGCAGTCTGAGATCTGCTAGTAAACCAGAATAGGGTAAAAGCACACGTAAATTGGATCTATGTTTTGGTCACTGAAGATTACCAGTTAATAATGTACGCAATAAACACCACAAAGTACGAATACCTATAGAGGATCCACCTATGAGCGTATTTTATAAAAGTTTAGTAACGCTCCTGCGACGGCCCTGTAGGTTTCTTGTTCTGTGCCAATACGAAACCTAGGGTTGTACGTTTTCAGTAATATAAACTTTATGAAGCAAGGAAAGATACCAATAGCATTTATTCCCTGCATGCGCTCGTTAAACCCATAACCTATCTATAATATATTATCTGTGCGCAGTATAAACAACACTGGCGCGTCAGGCGCGTCGACGCCGAGCAAACAGCCGTCAGCGCCCAGTCCGCCGCCGCATTTACACATCCTGCGGCCTGTTAATATCAATAGCATAGGTATGTTCATTATTGTGTCAACCTTCATTTGTCCGGGGGAAATGCGACTGATTTTCTATGTACTGGAGAGTGGGGGGTTAGCACAAATAAATGTGACTATCGTAAACGTAACGTAACGGTAGCGTATTCTTCCTAGATGTTGTAGCATCGTTACGGTACGTTTACGGTGGTCACATTAATTCGCGATTGCCCAGCAGAACGCAAAAGTGATACTTCTGACTATTATCTCGTTGTAGCTTATTTAGGACGAGATAATAGTCGATATATCGATATAATAAAATAATTTTCTACCTTAGTAAATTATCATAAGAAGTGAGGAGTGCCAAATATTTCTTTTTATCATTATAAAGACGAAAATACACTGATAAAGAATCTGAATATTGTAGTCACTCCTACGTACAAACTCAGAGCGTACAAAACTTCTTGAGTCACGGTGAGCATCCTAGGCCCGCAGGACAGCTCGGCCTTTTAGTTCTGATTACTGCAATTGCGAGATTCATTATTTCTGCTTTTAAATTGTACTATAGAATGTTTTCATTGTAAAATTAACAATACATGCGGTCAAATCGCAAAACTAGATTCTTTGTAATGCAAATATTACCAGAAGAACCATGTTATGAATTGCCGATTTGAATACACTACGTAAACTTTTCAATGTGAAATGTAGTTTTAATCAGTGCCTACATCAGACGCGACTGGTCACGGTCAGCTAACATGGCTTTAAGCATGTTGGGTTTTGTTTAATGGATGAAAAAGACACAAAACCAAAATCTCAAAAGGTCTAATGTACACTCAAATTACCCTAATTTACAAGTCATATAAATTGCTAAAAAACCCCAAACAAACATTATAATGGTCTTCAGTACTAAACTGTTTCAATAAATTGATCTATACATTGTTAGTTTTGAAATAAACAAAATATAAAAAAACTGTTCCGAAAATTCGATGTAACATGCATGCAATTTTAAATTTTTGTAAACAATGATATAAAATGTATAACTAAATCCGTGAATTTTATTATTTTAGTGGACGATTCACCGTTTATGACGCGGCGCGAGCATCATCAAATTCTGGACTACATGCAGATTGACACAGGTTACAAACTCTCTATTATATATCCTCTAAGCGTCTTGATCATATACTAAAATCCCCTCCTGTTTTGAGTATAAGAAACTACGAGTAGAAGTCGATTTCCAATTCCACAAGTACGGTAGAGAGTAAAGTTTTACTTACACTGCACGGTAACGCGGCAGGACGTGGACGTGCAGTGTAAATTTCGCCACTGTACTTATTTATTCGTGCTGAGACCCCAAACATCTAATAAATATTTGCTAATCATGTCCTGCCGGGGGAATCGAACTCGCCACCTCTTGCCTCGCCTGCACCAAAAAGATCATCATCATGCAAGCTCTTCCGAGAAAGGGTCAGCTTGTTGAAGTATGACAAACGTTTGTGACGAATCGCCTAAGTGAAGTGTCCATTGAAATGACGTAGGTTGAAGCGGAAGGGATTGAGTGGTCAATCAATGGTATAAAAAATCTTGGCTTTTCCGTGTCTGTCATTGTTCAAGGACAGTGGCGGATCCAGAGTATAGGGGGGGGTTCTGACCCCCCTCCCCATACTCTTGTTTGGGGACAGTTTGGAGTTTCCCTGACAAATCCTGATTCACCTTTGAGTAGAATCGGAGCTTTTGGAGAGGGGGTCCCCCATAGCCCCCCTCCGCTGGAACCGCTAGTGGGCTAATATACCTACGTGGTTATATAAAAATGACCTTATTTTCTTGTAATACAAACTCAGTAGTGTTTAATCCATTTAGTGCTTTACGAAATCTTGGCAGAATATTTTTAGCGCAAGATTTACGCCAAACTAAATAAACACAGACCCACGTTTCCTCTCACAACTCTTGAAGATAAAAATCCGCGAAAACAATAGACAGAATCAATCTGATAACAATGTAAACAAATGATTTGTCAGCACTATCGTAAGATAACGTACGCTTGTTTACAAAATAAACAAGACGCTTATCGGGCCAGTGAATGGGACACGACTACCGACAAGCTCATTACTGACTAGATTGTAAAGGTTGGCACTAAGCCAGCATTGTACGAAGTATTGGCGTCCGCCCAATAGTGACAACGTCGTCAGTCGCCAGGCGTCAGTCCCCAGGCTGTATCGAACGTGACCTGTGTATAAATAAAACAAAAATATAATAAATAAACCAAAAAATGCTCTCACGCTATGAAGGATAATTATGAACGATGGTAAACCAATCAGATTTTTACAGTGTGTGCATGTTTTTCGTGTCATTTTCTACTGAGGTACGTTCAGCTCAGTACGTATGGTGTTTTCTTGTTATTACAGTGTTGTGAAGTTCAATGCTTGTTATGTAATTACTTTGTTTGCATTGTTTTCATTCCGCTTCTCACTGGGTAACGTTATTTTACTACTGAACAATATCACGTTAGTACCTCCATCACTTAATCGTGGTAAATAAATATTTCTTTGTTACGATCTCTTCACGATTTACATTCCTTTGTCGACGCTCACGAATGTTTTGTTATGATGATATTGAAAATATCGATTAGCTGTCATTGTCAGATGAGTTGGATGTGCGTAAGAAAGAACTTATCTACTATAGATAGGGATTCGAGTTTTCACATATTTTGAAACAACACATAGCATTTTTATTTTAATAGTTTTTCTTGTGTTTTTGTGTGTATTATTGTTTAATTTTGGTGGAATTTTAACCAATAATACTTAGGTCGTAACATAAAGTGTGAGCCATTGGAATAAATGTGTGTAAAGTGGTTTCTCTGAATGTGAAAAGTCGTTTCAGGTTTTGAAGAGAAAATCCACCATTTTCTCTTCAAAACAAACGACAGCCGAGATACATATCACTTGTCACTGGCAAAATTGTCTGTCGAAATGACGGACACAGGCCATAATCCATATACGGTAAAGAAGAAGAAGTACTATAGATAGATAGAAAATTCTTTATTGCACAACTTATAAGTAGTGTACCGATACAGGCGAATTTGATCATAAAATAGCATAACACATATACATAATAATGTGAAAATCAACACAATTCTTTGATATATTAAAAATAACTTTTGAGGAAACTGATTATGTAGAAAAATATTGGTTATTTATTATAGTGTGTGTAATATTCCTTTGTGTAATTCGTCTCATTGTGTGAACGTTTGTTTTAGTACCTACTTTTCAGGTTTTAGATGTTATTTATTGAAGAAACAAACAGCAAAGTTAATCACAAGTTTTGACAACCTTATAGCTAATACTGTGAAAACTTTGACAAAGAAAACGAATAAGAAAAAAACTACAAAAAAAATTTTTTATTTACCTACTACAACCCCTTTTTATTCACAAAATATTCTAAAGTTTACATATATATGCCACACGATTAATTTTTCAAAGGGCTCCGAAGGTTGAAACTGAAGTTACAAATTAATTATTAATTATAATTATTAATTAATAAATGCTATTATAATTTAAATGACTTTTTCAACGATAAACTGCCTACGTTGTAACTTAATTGAAATGAATACAAACAACTAGCTTTTATTTTTAACTTTACTCAAATTTCGGCCCGCTTCCACTCCAAATATTGCTATGCCCTAAGCTTAAGGGTTATTATGTCCTACTATTTCAAACCTTAAGACCTCACCATGTAACATGATAATTGCAATAAATGATATGAATATGAATAATGAAAATTCACAAATTCAATAAAAAAAGACAATTATTTATTAGCCTAGTTAAAGTTTTTGTGTTGACTTTCGATTGAAAACTATTGTTTAATTTCAACGTTCCGATGTAGTTTCTCAGAGTAACGTTTTACATCCGTATACATAAAAGTCAGCTGTTCTTTTGAAAACAGATGCTACATCTAAATTATAATTAGCGTGCGACGATCAAAGCAATAAGCATACCTACGTGTTTCCGATCCGTCGAAGAGATATCTGTCGTTTACATCGTAAAATTAAATCGGAAATCGTATCTTTTTGCACGCCCAGTATGACTGGTAGACAATGCTCTTAGCATTAAGTCCTCCTAGCACTACTTGTTTGTGTGAAAATTTAAAATAAATAAATAAACCATTACATATGTTTTTAATGAAAAGAGACGAAATATTTTCGAGTTTTAATTTTTTATTGGAACTATCCAAGAACTATCTCTTGTGTTTTTTTTTGCTTTCGTAAAAGAAAACAATACTTAGAAGACAGTACCTATTGTAATAGGTACTTATATTAAATCTAGGTTGCTAAATTGCTCCGATCGTTAAAAGATTAGTCTAGATAACAATTTGGATGAGTCAACAATAATCTGACCAATTTAAAAAAATATATCATGCTAGTTTACTGGCCTCGTTTTGAAATTGAGATTAGTATTTAGTCGTGTACGAATCAGTAGTTCGTTTTCATAAATGAGTAAGAAATCTTATATTTGACACTTCAATTTTGCATAGAATATCAGTGCCTTGATCACGAATAAATGTGACAATCGCAAACGTATCGTAATGCGAGCGTATCCGAGATACACTGCGCGGTGACGCTACAGCGGTTGGCAGTCGAGCTGGCGTTGACGCGCAATATAACTCTAATACGTTAACGCGGCGACTGTCAGATTTATTCGTGATCAAGGCACTGAAGACTAAAGTGATTTCACTTCATTTCAGTCTTCGTAGACGCATGTCGTTAGCAAACAAATTGTATTGTACCTACTAGTTGAAACAGAAAGTAACAAATAGTAGAGGAGCGTCGCCGCGCAATCGAGTACGCTAAGTATCTCGAATGATCCTTCAGTCCGATATCGATTCGTAAGCAAGCTAGGTTCCTCGACTAATAAACTATTCATTAACCTTCGTCAACATAAGAAATTACATGGCGACACTTTATCGACAATATCGTTGCATTTTACATTAATACCGGTCACTCGACGCGTGTTCTGCCGTTCCACATCGTGCCTTACCTCCTTGTAGTAAGGTTGAAGGTCGTCTAAATGTGTCTCTAATCGATAGCGTCATACGACGGCGCTACCTCACGTTTCGTACCATTCAATGTTGTTGCAAATGAAGTAACGCACGTGCGATAGTGACATTTAAGTTATTACACGAAGCTGTTGGGCAATTTCGTGATGATTTCCTGATGGATGAGCGTGGTTATTGATAATGGTGGAGTGAGGAGCTATGAGCGAGCTTGGTATGTTCTATGTTTGTTTTTGTTTGTACGATGTTTCGTCTCTGCCTGTAGGGGTGTCGCAGGGATGACCCAATTAAAATGTTTACGCCGCGCTGCCTGTGACTTGTTGTACCTTATTTGTTTTGACAAAATTCGAATGTTTATGCTTTCAATGTTTATTCGCTTTAAAAAGTATTTATTGAACATCAACGTAATAATTATATCTAAATATGGATTAGTTTAGTACATATTATAGTAATGAGGGTCTCGGGAGGCTAATGCGCCTTTTATTTTTTTCTTTTATAAATTGATTATTAATGAAAATTTTAGAACTTGGTAGAATTTATACTTTAAATAAAACAATACTTACTGAGCTAAAAATGGAATTGGATGAGCACATTTTATGTGTGCGGATTTGTATAAAAAAAGAATATTATCGCGTTTTTACCTACACAACAACATGTGTAAGGTATCTGTCGTTAACACATCCATACCTTAAATTATATCTTTTTACGGAAACTTGAGGTAGGCACTTATAATAAAATAAATGCGGGCGGCATACTCGCAAGTTGCAACACTCGCCAGCTACCCGCGGGCCGAGCCCAGTATTAGTTCGTGAGCGGTTGCCGATTGCCGGTTCGCAGCTGCTCGCCGGACTGGGCGGTTCAAATACCAACCAGATAACTTTATCTGGTTGCATTTATAAGTATGGTCAGTTTTTATTTCGAGGATGAGCCATTTAACACGTAAAACACGTTCTATGTGGTTCTATGCCAAGAGAAAAAGTAAGATTTTAAACATTTAAGCTCGTAGGTCATACTGTAGGTAACATACTAAAGGAGAGGGGTTGGTAGAAAAAAAAACATTGCTTTCGATGTTGTCAAACTAATCACGATTTTATTATTAGACTAGCCGTCGCCCGCGGCGTCCCTCGCGTTCTAGAGACCCTTTAGGGTGCGACTTTTCAAAATTCCTTTCTTAGTGCACCCCTACACTATATAAGGATACTACCTTCCAAATTTCATACCTCTAGGACTTATAGTTTAGGTTGTGCGTTGATTCTCAGTCAGCTTCAAAAGAGTTTTATATATTTAGAAAGAGAAAGATATGTATTTGATATTGGAGAACCAGGTACTTAGTCTACCTAAATTGATTCTAGAATTAAAAGAATATTGAGAGTCAACCATCGAAATAATAGTACGTAAACGATCCTATCAATTTGCTGGGCCCTAATTTCACTAATTTACAATGTTGACATTCAATTCAGTACTAACAATGGTTCGAGCTACTTGCAGCGTAGTTGAATGACACGTCACTTTTCAGCTGGATCTAAATGGCCTAAAAAAAGATAAAAAGCTACGGTTCAGCTGCGTTTCAGCTAAGATGTTCTTTAGTAGAATTAGCTCCCGGTTCTTATTTTATGACATTCATACCAGGCTGGTTTAATATTAGATTCAATTTGACATAAAAATACCAATCTTGTTACTCAAATCCAAACTTGTCACTCTAAAATAATAAAAAAAATCTGAACAACGATTTGAAAAGCAATGTACGTATATCGTATACCGTTTGCTGACGTCAACTACATCCCACGGGATGAAGAGAGAAAGGCATAGTGCGTCTATCCCAATCAACTTGCAGTATGCGAAACTGCGTTTTAACTCCATGCAATAAAATTCATATTTCAATATCCCTGGAGACCCAGCTTTTGTTAGTACTAGGTATCTAGATCTAGGTTACCCGTGACCTTTACAACTGAAAGCTCGATAAGGCACTTGCGTTCTAACAGAGTTGACATCCAATTTGAATCGTTATTTGAGCTGGGTTGGAATTGCATCTATAACCGATAGGTTTTGAACGTGTTGGAAATTACCACGAAGCTACTAGTAGTTCGCCCCGAACTGAGATCTCGTGATGGTCGGAGGTTAATAAAACCCAAACAATTTTTATTGACCAATGGTTGTAATAAACTTTGCAAATCGCTTCGAAATTGCCGTCTAGCTATGAACCAGTCTTACTTGAACTACAAAATCATTGAAACTCCAAGAAATGGTAGCTCACGTTATACTGGATTTGCCAATTTTGTAATTTTTACAACAACTCAAAAACTATAAGACTGTTTTGGAATGTCTAAACAAAACCCTATCATATGACACCCCACTTGAAATTATTGTACAACTTTTTTTTTTTTTACTCCCTTTGGACCCTCATAATTTCACGACCCCTTGACCGATTTACTTCATTTAACAAACCAGTAAAACTTAAGAGTACTATACGTATACCTACCAAATTTTCTGAAGATCGGATGAGCGGTTCAAAAGATCTCGTCGAACAAACATACAAAGCATTTTTGTCCAAGTTGTCACTAAGATCTCGTTCGCTTCGCTCACTCGATCAACTAATCGAAAAAATTACACGGTGATAAGTCTATAGATAGGTTATTACGAGTTGCCGTTTGGTAGACACGAACCATAGCTGTACCTTGATCACGAATAAATCTGACAGTCGCCGCGTTAACGTATTAGAGTTATATTGCGCGTCAATGCCAGCTCGACTGCCGACCGTTGTAGTGTCACCGCGCAGTGAATCTCGGATACGCTCGCATTACGATACGTTTGCGATTGTCACATTTATTCGTGATCAAGGCACTGAGTGCCTAATAAGTAACGAGTTTGTGATATCTACGACGTAAAATGCACTCAAATGTCTGATCGGAGTTTTTTTAAAAGCGTATTCATCTGTGTTCCCGTTCCGGCGTAAAGATCATAAAATCTGTTTCTTTGAGCCTTTGGCCGGAATACTGAAACGCCACTCAAATTTAAGCACCACTTAAAATTGCTCTGCCTCGGTTTGACATTACTCATTTGTAAGAGATGGCAATAATTTAAGCGTGAACTTAATTTAAGTGGCGTTTGAGTATTCGGCTGACAGACATTCATTTATTTACTGCTTGGTACTCAACATACAAAACATTATATAGGTAAATTAAATAATTGGTGGAAATAAAGAGAAAATAAAACAGTGAATAAGTAAGCTTTTTAATGAGTTTACAACCGTAGAAGTGAATTAGAATTTGTTGTTGTTTCAGAAGTAGTTGAGAATGGTCCTGTGTCGAGCGCGTCGCACACTATCTCTCTCCTACCGCCTCCGCCCACGCAAGCCGCGCCTGTGAGTACACACTAACACAAAACTACATCAAACAATTGACAAAAAAAGACTTTACAAACATTGTTGGCTGTATCGTCGCTTTTGTAAAGTCAACGATGGGAAGCTGCCCTAGAATCACTTGTCATTAGGCTTTTGTTTCTAATGGCCGAACCCGAATACTCAAACGCCACTTAAATTAAGTTCACACTTAAATTATTGCCATCTCTTACAAATGAGTAATGACAGAGGCAGATCAATTTTAAGTGGTGCTTAAATTTGAGTGACGTTTCAGTATTACGGCCTAAGTGTTTTGTTTACGGGCTATACTTGTATAAATACTGCATTTCAACAGCTGTAAGTTATGCAACGATTATTATAAGCAGGTATGTTTTTAATATCTGTAAATTCTCCAAAAACAAATTAAATAAAAGAAACACTTTATTGGGCAAGTTTTGATCAAAAAGTTTCTAATGATGTGTAAAAAAATTCATTATGTGAATACCGACCTCAAGTATATTTTAATTGTGATCTAATTAAATTCTATTCCACATTCCCATCCGATTTTCTTATTGTAAAAATTTCTAAATTCTACAATTTGTTGATTTTTGTTTACAGGCGACAAAAACGGCGTCTAGTGTCAGCACAGGGTTGGGCGCGAGTGCGAGCGAAGCGGCGGCGTCGCCGCTCACAGTGAACGGACCCGCGCCCGCGCCCGCGCCCGCGCCTGCGCCTACACTCACGCCACACCTCACGCCGCAACATGTTCTCAACAAGTGAGTTTATTTACCTGAAAGCGCTCTTACTACGAAACCCAATAACATCAATATTTTATCCATAATTGTACCCGAAATAATATAATATTAGTAGTATCCTACTTGTGGTACTAATTGATTGCTGATAGACTACTTGTAAATACATATTTACTTATGATACATAGTAACACCCAGACAAAGAACAAACACCTATGTTATTTTAATTTGTATTTGTAAAGTTGACACGAAATTAATTTTCATTTCCATATTTTCAAGTTCTGTTCGACTTCCTTAGTACTGTTAGGTAACAGTTTACGACACGAAGCTCTACAAAATAAACTTGCTCTAACGCGATCGCCTACACGTTTCTAACAATGTTGACATTCAAAGTTTGATTTTACTAGGATTCCCAGGAACTTGCAAATTGGCAAGGCGACTGGCGGCACGTTTTGAAGCTCTACAAAACTAAACATGCCCTTATTCGTTTGTTTTTCATTTCCTTATTAGTTTTCCTGGTTATTGCGATATTGAGAATTTTACTCAGAACGTTGACTGTTGCCTTGCCCGTCGTTACTTCTGGGGCCTTACGCTCAGTTCGGCGACTGCTGAAGCAACGAAATAGATTTTTCACGCGCTCCAGCTCATTAGTGCGCGCCGGAATTATTTTTATAGTAAAAAATGCGTAAAAGGTACCGTGCTTTGACAGTCTATGCGTGCCTTATTGTTAAGACTTGTCCCCTCAGTTAAACTAGTAGTTCGCCCCGAACTGAGATCTCGTGATGTTCCTGATAAATACCCAACCATAAAAGTCTCCTAAAATCCTTTTCATATTTACATCTATTGAAGATGGTTTATACAGCATGAGAAGGCAACCTATGCCTACACTTAACGCGACACTGTAGTGCCTGGGACAGTGTTTAGATGGAGTAGCCATGAAATCCTTTTCATAATTGCTGGTCATCATTGCTGGACACCCTAAGAGTATGAACTCCAGGTCATCTAATTTTAAAACTTTAAGAAGAATTAAATGTTTCAAACTGCAATTATGACTGATATTCCTCAAAATTGCATTTCAGATCGAATAAATATCCTCTTAACTTGGCAACGGCTTCACCAATTCTCACCAGACATGGCTAAAAACCATCGCAAGACATGATCCAATATAAATCATGTTATTTATGAGCAACATGTTTTTTTTTTTTTGTAATACAATATAGGCAACCGTTTGACCACAATCTCACCTGATGTTAAGCAATGACGTGGTCGACGATGTAGCACGGTTACCTAGAAGATACCTATTCACTCTACTCTTGAAAACTTCCAAATTATAGTCATTCGGTATTAACATTATACATATATAAATAATTTGATTGATTTCCAGCGGGCGAGTAAGCGAGTCGAGCAGCACACCTACACTAATACCCGCGGGCGCCGTGGTGAGAAGGGAAGACCTGCCCGCGGTCGCGGCCGCCACTCTCAAGAGCATGGCGCAGGAAGCCGTCGCGCGGGCGGGCCTCGACGCACCACACGATCACGTATGTATCCCACTTATCATCATCAATACATATAAAACTCTTTTGAAGCTGACTGAAAATCAACGCACAGCCTAAACTATAAGTCCTAGAGGTATGAAATTTGGAGGGTAGTATCCTTCCATAAATAGTGTAGGGGTGCACTAAGAAAGGAATTTTGAAACTTCACACTCTAAAGGGTAGAACGCGAGCAACGCCGCGGGCAACGGCTAGTATTACAAATATCAAAGTTTACATGTTTAGATGTTTGTGTTTCAATCACGATGCTACTGCTGGTCCGATTTGAATGAAACTTGGAATATATAGAGTTCGTAACCTGGGTTAACACCTAAGCTACTTTATATCCCGGAAAACCAACGGGAACAAACGGGACGCGCAGACACATACGGACATTTAATTAACATATTGCAGAATCATGCGAAAGCGGTGGCGCCTTTAATGTTAACATAAAATAAGACTTGAATACAATAAATAAAATTAAAACTTGATGAAATAGTCGAAGTTGCTGAGTAGTTTATTTTATGTCCAGATAACCCTGAGAAGAACAGTGGCGTTAGCGCAGGCACAGATACCTCCGTTACTAGGCGTCGCGCCGCTTGGACCCATGCCACTCACTAGCGTAAGTACCTTCAGTGGATATAAATAAATGGAGAAAACAAACTGATTCAACTCGCTCAAAACCATCGTATTTTACATACCCTGGCGGTAATGTAAACATACACACAACGCCGTCAAAGTTATGATCCTTCTGTTTTTAACCGATTACGGCGAAGCAAAAAGGAGGGATAGCTGTTGTTGTATGCCACCTCCCCTAACAAAACCATATATGGGTCATTCTCAGTTAAGAGGTACTTTCCATGGCCAGGACAAAAAAATACTTTTTTTTTATACTAACTTTCTAATTAACTTATTTATTACTTAAAACTAAATGTTTTCTTCATGCTCACTTAAATTTATTACAGAAATGTATCTAGTTTAGTCACAATTAATTCTAATATAAGAAAAAAGTCTCTCCCCTGGTCTGTCACCAAACCGACTTTATTTGTAAACCAGTTATTATGAATGTATTAAAATTCAATAATTACTTTATCATTGTTAATTTTATACAGAACAATAACTTAGTCACAGTGTCTTATAAGTAAAATTACTTATATTCCAATTTTTCATAAATAATATCAACGCCGAAATTTGTCCCACGTATTTCGTGTCTCGTCCCCTGGCTTTTTGTTTTCGTTTAAAAATCAGTTTTTTTTTAATATTTTGTGGAAGTTGTGACTTTGAGTGCATAGGATGTAACTTGAAGTTAGCAGCAAGTGACGCATAAACCGACTGCGCAGCCATTTTAATGGCCATTTCAGTCACGCCGCTCGCTGGGTGTAGAAGTGTTGAGTGAATGCAGTCTTTCCTCTGGTTAGTTTTATTTAGCAATTATTTGTTAAAATACTAATATAGACTTGAATATTCACTATGAATAGTGCATACATTGTTACGTTTGATTGTGAATTGCGTACGAGGAACACTTTTACGGCTATTTTAGATATCAATCGAAAATGTCTTCTCCCCTGGCGTATTTCCCCTGGCTCTTTTGATGTTAGGTGTGATACTTAATGTCCAGGGGAGATACATTTGTACCTATGCGTTTTCATGAATACTTCTAGATTTTTTTCTGAATCTTTACTTGGCATTATGAATATCTTAGCTTTACAATTTAATATGACTTTTTTACAGAAAAAATGGCACCTAGAAAAAAAATTACGCGCGAAGAACGGTTCAGTATCTACCCTGGTCACTTATAAAATGAGATAAAACCAACAAATTGACTGGCCACTTTGTAAACGTTTTCAACTTAAAAGTTTCCATAAAAAAGATGTATAATTAAAATTTTAAAAAAAAAAATCGCCATGCCGTCTCTTCATACAACATATTACCTCTTAACTGAGAATGACCCATATTTAAATAGTTGGGCAACGTGACATACGACCTCTGAACATCACTATAGTACTAACAATTTATGAGAATATTTTCTTGCGTGATTCCAGTAGTCTGGTTTTAGTTTTTGAACATAATTTTTTTTTAGGTCGTGGGTTTAATAAGTTTTGTAATTCCAGGAGCATCAGCTGCAGTTCCAATGCATGGACTCATCGTACTTCCACATGCCGCATCCCTCGGACTCGGAGCGCACGAGGCATTACCTGCCGAGGAACATCTGTCAGACACCCTTGTACTACAACCAGGTTTGTCTAATAACGTGTTGCATTGCATTTATTTCTTGCAATCAAGTGATTTACATAATATTATATTAGGCAAATATACATTTATACAATAGTCCTAGAATGAACGATGTAACGGGCGGATTTGAGAGAACCAATTCGAAAAAGAAGTATTCCACATTGGTCCCATAAAAAAAATATGAAATCGGTTTAGTAATTTGGCAGTTGAATAAGAATAACGCAAAAATCATTTCATCCACATAATTATACGATATTGTGTATGTTGCTTTCCTGTGGTGTTAACGATCGATAGACCAATCCCAATGAACTGCCATCATCATCATCATCATTATTTGACGATTAAGGCGCATCAAATTTTAGTTTTTTTTTTGTCCGTTTTCGAGTTTTTAAAGTTATAAATTATTTTATGTTTTGTAGTGTTCTCGTATTTGTATGATTTGAACGGAAAAGTGAATGCTTTTGATAAATAGATGAGATTATGGAATTTCCTTACAGGTGGTACTCCCTCACTCAGATTCTGTAGAGTTTTTCCAACGGTTATCGACAGAGACACTATTCTTTGTGTTCTACTACATGGAGGGTACTAAGGCGCAATATCTAGCGGCCAAGGCGCTCAAGAAGCAGAGCTGGCGATTCCACACCAAATACATGATGTGGTTCCAAAGGCATGAAGAGCCTAAGGTTATCAATGAGGAGTATGAACAGGTTAGATGGTTATACACTGGCTGGTGGCTATAATATCATATTTATTTCATTTACGGAGTCGAGATAACGTAATGAAGGTTAGTTACACTGCGCGGCATCGTTCGACGTTGAGCTGTTGTTGACGCGCAATGTAATGTAACTCAAAAGAAACAATACTAATTTTTACTCAAATAATGCTTAATTCAAATGAGGTTCCCTCTTGTTCAAGCTTAAACAAAGTTGATGTCTGTAATTTTTTTGTGGTATAGTCAAAATCAAATTCTAAAAATGTTAATTGTTAAGCTAAGTTCACGCTAAGTAACGCTAAGTTAAGTTTGTATTATTGTTTTGAATGTTCGTTATTGTTCCAGGGCACGTATATCTACTTTGACTACGAAAAGTGGGGCCAGCGCAAAAAAGAAGGCTTCACATTCGAATACAAGTACTTAGAGGACCGTGACTTGAACTGAGCGTGTATGAGAGAGACAGCCGACGCCGCGCTCGCTTGGAGCTGTGCGAGTGCGAGCGAGACGGAAGATGCCGAGCTCGGCACTCTGGTTCGAGGCTCGGGGGGCGAAGAGACGCTCACGTGACCAAGTGCAATAGTTTTGGAGTGAAACTCAACTGTGGATCGTTTGAGGCTAGACGCAAGAATTGTTTGAATCATGGAAAGTCCCACGCTGCCGGAACGCAAGGCAGAGATCGCTTTCATTCCTATTTGCGACAGTATTTTAGTTTTAACAGTGAATCGGTTCTAGTGTTTTTGTTACGAAAGTTTCTACCGTTTGAATCGTTCAAAATCATAGCGAGTGTGTCGTTCCATTTATTCCGTAGCTTACTTGTAAGGTGCCCATCGGTTGGTACAAAGCGGAAACAATGATTTCAATATGTTCCTTGCAAATTGTGTTGGTGTTGTGTTACCTATTTCCTGGCAGTGCGGTAAAAGACAGGCAAGCGAAAGATCATGTGATGCAATAAGTATAGTTTCAACCGTTGAAGGTTGTTATTGTAGTTGACTCAATGTGATATTGACTTTAGGGCTCCCGGGTCGGCCTGGGACATGCGCCTTGGCAGTCCTTTTGATTGCCGAAGCCGCACAGGGCCCAACTACGCAACATGCCTCTTCTTTTCAAGTCTTTTTTGTTGTAGACGAATAATTGTAGTTAAAAGTTTTCCATGTTGCCTAGAAGGGTTCTGATCTCGCTCGGTGTGAGTCTGTTCCACGGAGGTTGTTAGTGTTGTAATGTTTAGAATGCAGACCTCTGACAGAGCCGATGCAGTCCCCAGAGCGACGCGCGTCATCATTTACGATACAATGATCTCTTAGTCAGTACTGTGGGACGCAGGACGCTCTGGGGCGCGCCGAGCGGCTTCGAAGTCGTCCCGGGACTTGTTTTACTTGTGTATAGACATTGGAATAGTTTGAAATTATTGTAAGCGGAAACTCGTGCGCAACACAAATACACGCTATTTTGTACCTGCCTGGCGCCTTTGCATCTTTTACAATTGATCTGTTTTATAAAGGCCAGATTTTAAATCTTAGATAATGTTTTCGTAGTTCGGTGTAGTTGTGTTGGGCAGCCGGGCCGAGATGGACCCGCCCGACGCCCAAGCCGCGCATTTTCGCCCGCCTTTACGAAAGCTATAATATTTAATTTTAATTAGTGCATTTAAATTGAACAAAATTTGTTAAATTATGTACGAGCATGTAAATCACTGCCACTGTATAAATAAATATATTCGGATTAGATGTACTCGCTATACAAATTGTACTTATTTATTAGTTGCGAGGCGGCAGTCGGGCGGAGCGACCACGTCCTCGAGCGAACACCGAACCATGTTTGTCCATTGAGTGAGGCCATAGAATAGAATACAATAGATAACATACATGCATAGAGTATTTTGTAAGATTTTACCCAGAATTGTTGCACGGTCTGAGTCGCGGCGGCGGCAGCACGCGATCTCGTTATTCCGTGCGTTATGTTGATAGTTTTCACTTTTGTAAAAAGTCTATCGTGAAGAGCAGATGAAATGTGGATAATTTAAAAATGTCTGTACAGTTCTATTTGTATAGAAATAATAAATAACATTAAAAAATTTAAAACAAAATGTTGTGATTTCTCTTAAAGCTTAGTTCGTAAGTGCGGTGTACAGTTGTTGCGGCCGCGGCCGATGGTTGCATTTCTTTTTATTTATTTTTATCATTCTCAAAACAAAATGACTGTTTACTTCATAGAATAAACACAAAGCATTTTAAACCTTTTTGTTTGTTTCTAGAACGCTACCTAATTGGAAGTAGTACTCCTCAACATTACTTTAGGTAGGCAGGAGCAGGACTAACACTTACAAATTACAAACTGCAACTTACTAACAGACTCATCAAAAAACAAAATTAAATAATTCCTCTTTATAGTATAGTGAGAACCTTTTGTAAAAATCTCTGTGAACCTCAGTAGGCTAAAAATATTTCTTTTCCAAGGACTCTTCAGATTCTAGGAATCGTTTGAAAAAAGGTTCAAGTCACGTTAGTAGCGAGCCTTTTGTACCTAACGAATGTATTTATTATGCTTTGAATAGGACACTACGTCGAATGAAACAACAACTAAAAGCTACATATTTATTTATCGTTTCCTCTTTTTCCCGCCAAACTTATTCCCTCCCGACTTATTCCCCTTGCCCTTGATGCGTCGTCTGACGCCTGCTGCCTCCTCTGTATCATCGTCCGATTCTGCGCCGCGTTTTCTTCCCTTTCCGCCCTTCTTATCGCCCAATTCCTTTATTTCCTGGCAAAATAAAACCGTGTTAGAAAATATTTCTTACTAGTCCGAAGAGGTAGTTTTACTTTTAGCGCCACAGATGCCCTCCAAAACTACTACCTACTACGTTTACGTAATCTTGACAGTCAGACTAGAACACTGGGAACATTCCTCATTTTATTGGCCAGAAAAAAGTTAATCAAAGAGGAGATAAATGGAAGGAGGTGAAGCATGTACCTATACAACTTACAATGTTGGTGAGTCTCTGCGCCTCCGCGACTCTTTCCTGCAGTACCATAACTTCGTTTTCTTCAGTTGGATAAAGCGGCAACTGTTTCCCGATGAGCTGTTCTATGCGCTGGTACAGCTCCACATCGTACTGGAAAGAAAATTTATAAATAACTAGCGGCCCGACCCCTCTTCGCACGGGTATCTAACAAAAAAAATAGGTCATATTTTTACACCTTGAGTTTTTTATTGGAGTTTTAGTAAGGTTGAAAATATAATAGAGATAGACAAAGGAAAAGCGTACCTACCGATGACGACGTAAGGAATTCTTCATATCCAGGGGGGCTAGGGTTCCCAACCCCCTCCACAAAACCGTAATAGCTGGGTCAACTAGTGGATTTCCGAAGGTTTATAATTATGATGTTTCAGGTCGCGGCTGCATACTGAAACTTCTATTCAATGCAATGCAAGTAACGGCTTCGTAGCTTAAAGCTGCTGCAACCTGTGTATGGTCGCTCTTAGCAATAATCTTAGGGAGGTGCAATTACCTGTGATACAAATGTGATGGCCTTCCCCGCGCGTCCGGCGCGAGCGGTGCGGCCGACGCGATGGATGTAGTCCTTACTGTGCAGCGGGATGTCCAGGTTTATCACCACATCCACATGGGGGATGTCCAGACCTCTGTTCAAATGAAAAACAGGCTTTTAGATAGTGCTACAAAATTTTTGATATTGGGAAACAATGGCTGCGAAGTTTGAATCTTTGTAACCATAATGCCTGAGATTCCTTCAAGCCTGAGGATTCAGTTTGGAGATGATGAAGAATTACTCGTACCTTGGAAACAACCATTTACACATTTTTACTAACCCCAGCTGTGCCACAGCGAAGAATCCTTCCTACTAATATTTTTTTTATAATATAAACGCGTAAATTTGGAAGGATGTTTGTTACTCTTTTACGCAAAAACTACAGATCCGATTTGGATGAAACTTGGAATATATAGTGTCCGTGACCTGGACTACCACATAAGCTACTTTTTATCCCGGAAAATCAATGCGATCCAACGGGACGCGAACAAAGTCAGGGGCGGAAGCTAGTAACTAAAACTATCAGCTTTCTTATTTTCTCACCTGGAAGCTACATCGGTACAGATGAGTACAGAGCGGCTTTTGTTCTTGAACTTGTTAAGCGCAGCGAGCCGCTTGTTTTGCGACATCTGTCCATGCAAAGGCACAGCCGCAACGCCAAGGTTTCTAAGCAGCAAGGCGGCGCGTAGAGCATTCGCGCAAGTCGACACAAATACTATGAATGAGTTCCCAGACATCTCGTTTAGTATATGGACTAGGTATACATCCTGAAATTAATATAGTTAGGTACATTAGATCAGGTCACAGGAAACAGGAAAGTCCTAGAGTTCTTAAGAGGAGTCTTTTTCTAGCAACGGCGATGGAATTGTAGCTTATCACATTATGGAATACTTGTTCGTAGAAAATGTGTTTCTGCAAAATAAAGTGTTGTGACAACTAGCCACAAAAGCCACAAACCAAGAAGTTGAAGTTGAAAATAAAGTGTTAGGTTTGGACATGCATTCTTTACACATCTTTAGTGCATGAAGATCAAGGTAATGTGTACCATGTATATGAATAATGATACAATTGATAGCTTTTTTTTTGTGAGTAGGTACATATGCACCTCATTCTGTTACTAAGAAACCTCCCAACGTAAGACTAAGAGATAAACTATTATAATGCTTACTAAAATAATCACATTATCTATTCTTATTCAGAGGTACCCACCTTGAACTTTACAGGAATAAAGACATAATACTGTAGTAGTTTTTCAACTGTCTGATACTTCGTTGACACCTCCACTTTAACGGGGTCTTGCAAGGAAGCTCGTTGGAGCTTCTGCACTTTCTTAGTCATGGTCGCGGAGAATAAGTAGGTTCGACGCTCACGGGGTATGACCCGGAGTATCTTGTCAACTTCCACTTCGAAATCCATGTTTAGGATACGGTCAGCTTCGTCCATCACCTGGATTAGATAGTTTTATATTTAACCATGTGACATAGGTACAATCTATACTATGTTTTATACAGTTTTATAAACTGTAAAAAAGCCAAAAACTAAAATTAAGATCTGATTCCGAAAATCGAGTTTGTGTGTTTGTTTGTTCGCCAATCACAATACTTATACCATTCAGAAGCTCTTTTTCTGGATTGAAACATAGGCTATAATTTATTGAAATCAAACACATGGATTCTTAGATACAGCTTGAACTATCTAAAACAAAAGCAGCCATTTGCTACGAGGTTCATTATGCTGATGACAGATAGTTTGGTGAAAAGTTACGCACACATATGAAGACCTGGGTGTCAGCTAGTAATTTAATATTAGTAATTTTCACTACTTACAAGAAATTTCAAAGCCTTTAAATTGAATCCCTTGGTGTTCTCTAAATGGTCAACCAATCGTCCAGGAGTAGCGATGATGATGTGTGGTTTCTTGGAGAGCATGAGGGATTGGGCCACCATATCCATACCTCCGACTATGACTGCACATTTTACCCCTATACTTGCTCCTGCACAGAAAGAAAAAATGGACTATGTAGTAAAATCTAATAACACAGTATAGGTACATACTGTTAGGTATTTATTATTTCTGCTTGAATTTATAAAAAACCTAAGGGAGTTGCACTGTATTATAAGTGTAAGTATTACTATGTATTAATAAGTATGTATGTACATATTTACAAAAAAAATGTATAAGTATTCTATCAGCAATCTAGATCCCATAGTACAAGCTTTGCTTAGTTTGGGACTAGAGTGTTGCGTGTGATGTCCAAGAATATTTCTTTATTTATTTTTTACTATTTAAATAGGTATCCCATTAATTAATTACTAAAACTGAATTGAAAAAGTATAGGAAAATATTATTTTATGGATAAATAAAAACTTACCAAGTGCCTCAAACTGTTCTGAAATCTGGAATGCCAATTCTCTTGTAGGGGTCAATACTAGTGCAAAGTATCTCTGTGGGTTTTCTAGCAGAGCTTGAAGTATTGGTATAGCGAAAGCTCCAGTTTTGCCGGACCCTGTTTCTGCAAGGCCGATTATGTCTTTCCCTTTTAGTGCTACTGGTAATGCTTCCTTCTGGATTTTTGAAGGTTTCTTCCATTTTAATTCTTCACAAGCTTCACATAGAACGTCGACTACGCCCTGTGTAAAGAAATGGTAAGCTCACTCGATCCAAAACAAATGTATAACCTCAAATTCTAGGTACCTACCTAGAATATTCTAGGTATCTTTATTCTGGTAGCTAGGAGTTCAGGAGTAGCAAACGGTGGTACTCAGAGTGAAACCTTAGTACAAAAAGGAAAGTTTTTTACAGGAAACCAGTCCAAATAACGTAATACGTCTTACCAAATCTTTGAATGTCGTATTATCTTCTTCTTCGTCAATATTTGGCTCTTCAACAGCAAGCTCTGATTGCTGTTCATCAGAGCTTTCGTGCTCTTCATTACTAATAGGATTATCCGCGCCCATTTTCAAATAACTTTAGCAAAAGTTAATTGTTAGACACGAAACGAAACATGTGGAATTATTTTTATTTTTTGTGTACAAAAGAAATGTCAAGTCAACCGATTGTCACAAATTACGAAAATGTCAAAGTCAATTTTGTAACTTTTGCGTTCAAAAATATTTTTAAATAATAAACACATACAAGTCGGACCGTATGCTGATTTACTGCTCAAGCACTGATCCTGACTCAAGCTTATATTTATGTACGGAAAGATCTACTCAAATCTATACTAGTGTGTACATAACGATTTCTACAGAACGTACGAGCCCAAAATAATCATCAATATATATAAAACTCTTTTGAAGCTGACAGAGAATCAACGCACAGACTAAACTATAAGTCCTAGAGGTATGAAATTTGGAGGGTAGTATCCTTATATAGTGTAGGGGTGCACTAAGAAAGGAATTTTGAAAAGTCGCACTCTAACGCGAGCATCGCCGCGGGAGACGGCTAGTAATATATAAAATCATGTTTCGTTCAAAAATGTTAATTTTGTAAGAATTGAAATGTCAGTCAAGTGACAAGTCCATTTGAAGTCAATGTTAAATCATCATAACAAAAAATTTTAGGTTAGTTTTTTGGCTTAATTTAATCTCGGCTAAATGTTCTAAAGTTTGTTTGGCTGTTCCTAAATAAAAGGCACTATCAAAATGGCTAAACATCATCCTGATCTCATATTCTGCCGGAAACAACCAGGAGTTGGTAAGTTATAAATTTTATAAAGAATTACTCGCATGTTTACATAGCTACTCTACTATCTGAACTGCCAACTTTGGTTTTCCAGCTATTGGACGCTTGTGCGAGAAATGTGACGGTAAATGCGTGATCTGCGACTCCTACGTGCGCCCGTGCACCTTGGTCCGTATTTGCGATGAGTGCAACTACGGCTCCTACCAGGGCAGATGCGTCATCTGCGGTGGACCCGGCGTTTCTGATGCTTACTATTGCAAGGAGTGCACGATACAAGAGAAAGACGTGAGTTTTACCATTCCTGCTTATCCAATTTCCCTTATGGTTGCTCTTAGGGAACCTATATGCCACTTTGGATGTTGAAGACTAACCCCTAAATTCATCAAACCGTCAACTACCATTTGCCTAGCGTCGCGCCTAACTGCCTCTAGAGCCTCTACGAGTTTATGAATTTGTCTGTAAAACCATTTTTCAGAGGTTTTCAGTACCTGGTTAAAATATGATTCTCTTTTCAGAGAGATGGCTGTCCCAAAATTGTGAACTTGGGAAGTTCGAAAACAGATCTGTTCTACGAGAGGAAGAAGTATGGGTTCAGAAGACACTAGCAGTAAGCTTTGCATATTGTTTCTGGTGTTCCATTACCATCTAAGTGAATGGATTTCATACATGCTTGCGAAATATATAGATTAAGGCCTGTATGCTGATTAAGAAATTATTACTCAAGCATAGATTTGAGTAAAGATTTTCATACAAAGATGTATGCTTGAGTATCGATCAGTGCTTGAGCTGTAAATTGGTATACAAGCCTTAAAATTATATCACACAATATTGACATACCAATTCTCGGGCTCGTATTCAGATAACAAACTCAGTGTTACTCAAGCGTAGACTTGACTTGAGAGTCTCTTAGGAAACTGACAAAATTCTATGCTTGAGCCGATCCGGGCTGTTTGAGCATTGAATGTGAACATGAACCTTGAAGCAAACATTTCATATATGACTAATAGGAAGTGATTACAAAGAGGAATCCTTATCAAATGTAGCTAATAATATTCTTGTAAGCATGTACGAGTGAGTGAACATCGGTACAATATGCAAGCAAAAAAACAAGGTAAATGGTATCGATTGACTGTACCTTCTTGTTAGATGCAAAAACGCATTTTAAATTAGTTAAGTTAGTCATAAGTACTTTCAAGGAATTAAACAAGGCCCATTAACTAAAATAAAATCTACTTTAGGTTATAAATAATGTAAGTTACTCAATAAAAAACTTTTCCACTCCAATATTCTTTACTTCTTACTGTCTAGGTAAATACTTTTTTAATACACAAATTACATGATTACAATATAAGGCACTTATTATCTACAGCTTATAAAAGAGGCACAGCACTAAGGGGTATATTCATATTGGTCTTTTAAAGCTGAGCTAACTAAAATGATAGCTGAATCTGTTGTCATCTCTTTTCGTTGACATTCAAGTGGAAATGATAGAGGATTTTTTAAAGCCACGCTGAAATGACAGTTGAATCCAATGCTCCTAGTATTTAGTTTTCTATTTCACAAGCACTATTTTTTAAACCACAAAGTAACTGATTTATTGTTCATCTAAAATGCAAAAATGTGGTTCTTTAGTTCGATTTTGTATCTTTAGCACCAATGACTGATAAATTACTAAAATATGACAAATGCAAAGGCATTGCCCACAACTAATGAGTAAAAGTGCTAGTTAAAAGAGTAAATCGCAAAAGCCGCTTCGACATGATCAATTGATCAATCTACGCAATCCGAGCGTGTTTACACGTTACAAGTAGCGTCCGAGTAGACATCGGAGTTCACTCGGTCCGGGCAGACTCTGAACGTGTCAACGCGGCTTGAAAGAGGCGCCTGTTAAACTAAAGAAGTTAATAAGTCGAGTAAACTCACCCAAACCTAAGAGCCTTTTTGCCCTTAGCGTCGCGTCGGCAAGTTCAGGCTAAGTATCGTAATGTAATCATTTCTGAATGACGCACAGAAACTATTGAGTTTTTAAGATCCAAGTAAATGCAAATCATGTGGTTATCTCTACATATTCTCTATGTTGTGGGACTGTGTTTGAGACTTCAACAGTAATTAAATGGTCAAGTCTTAACTACCGCCACTAGCGACACTATTAGCTGAGGAACCGGCAGGGTTGGTCCAGATGTTAGCCTCATTGGAACCGGAGTATGTTGGCCTTGCAGGAATGATCGGCGATCGGACACACACTCTGTAGGAAAAATTGTTAAATTAAGATGTCTAGGTAAAACATATGGTTGGTTTCTCAGATTACTAGAATTCTGAGGGTTGGTTCAAGCAACTGAAAAATATGTGAAAAAAAGTGTGCTTCAATGATAATTTATAAGTTTAAAAACTAGAAAACTTATTTCAATTTGACTAGATTCATTGGGATTGTTTTATTGATTGTAAACACCAATGAAATGTCACAGGAAAGCAAAATAAAAGTATGCAATGTCTTGTAACGTAGACGACATGTTTTTTCCAGTTATTCTTATTTCAAACCCAAACTACTAAACGATTTTGATACAATTTTTATGGGTGGTCCCATGATTTTTTATCAAAATTGTAATAAATGACGTACGTAGTTCTGAGGTAACAAACATTAATCGAGAACCTCCTTTTTTTTAAGTCGTTTAAAAATAAATATTCCATTCGTTTGGAATCTTTAAAATACAAGCTTTGCTTAGTTTGGGACTAGAGGGCGTTGTATGTAATGTCTAAGAATATTCATTTAAAAGATAGACAATCAGCTCAGAGCAGATCTACAAGCTTACACTCACGAGTTGACATCCTCAAGCTTCTTCAACAGGCGTTCATTTTCCCGACTCAATAGCTCATGATCCCTCAACAGCTGGTCTCTTATACCGAATAACTCTGCATTTTCAGTCCTCAGAGCAGTATTCTCTTCCATATGCAGCTGGACAAGGTCTACTAGCTCTGATTGGGATAGCTGGTACAATTTGTTGGGCTCGATGTGAGTGGGTGTTCTGTTTCGGTGACCTGCAAATAGTTTTGATAGTAGCATTGATGCTAATGGTTTATTTTACTTTGAAGGAGCCAGTAGAATATAATAATATGTAATATGTATAGTAATATGTGTGAATCGCTGCTTTTGAGATAAAGAATATGAAAAGAATAAGAAACATTTATTGTAAAACTGTGTAAAAGAGATCTTACAAATAGGTTTCAACAAAGAGTTTGAAATACGGGATCTTAGGTGTTACAGCGTCTTTTTGTAATTTGAAAATTGTGACGAAAATTATCACGAAACAACCACCTACATATAGAGAATTCCAATTCGTATTATCAAGATAATTTAATTAAACTAGTAAATTACATAATATATAATGTTTTTTTTATTCAGTTATTATAAAAAAAGAAAAATTGAACTTAATACTAATGAATATAAATAACTGAAACTCGTGAACAAATTGACTCAGACCACGAAATTGAACAGTTAGAGAAGTTAAAACCTCTAAAATTTATTCCTAGTGTTCTTCGAATTATTAGGATTATAGGTTTACTTAGTTTACTCCTAGGTCTTGCTCAAGAACGCTTACCATAAGAGTCTGCACTGAAGTCAGTCTGCACGTGTAACGCTGTCCTGAGATGTTGGTTTTCAGCTTGCAACGCCTCTACTTCTCGTTTCAAGCTTAGGATAAGGGCGTCTCTTGCGTCCTGAAATAATGTTTGTTAATCTTCTATAATTTATCTAGGTATACTTCTGTAGTGTTTGTTATTAGTCATCTTCTAAATATATAAAACTCTTTTGAAAACTGACAATCAACGCACAGCCTAAACTATAAAGAGGTATGAAATTTGAATTAATTATATTATGTACTAGCTTCCGCCCGCGACTTCGTTCGCGTCCCATTGGATCCCGTAAATTTTCCGAGATCAAAAGTATCCTATGTTACTTCTAATACCTCCAAGAATGTGTGTACAAAGTTTCATGATGAGCGGTTAAGTAGTTTTCGCGTGAAAGCGTAACAAACAAACTTACATTCACATTTATAATATTAAGTATGATGTATGGTATTTCTTACCATTTTGATGATGGGTTTTGTTTTGATCTTCTTTGCCCTTGACGCGTATCGCAGTGTGTTGACGGTTTCACTCAGATTTGATCTTGTGGGTGCTATGCACGCGATCTATAGAAAATACTTCATTTATGTTTTTATTGTCCTAAAATTTATCCTCCCAATGAAATTCTCAGTTCTCATCCCATGGATGTGCTATCCAATCATTTCCAACTAGGTACTTAGTAGAATTTTATGTTACTATAGTCTCCGAAAGACTGCGTTATCAGATCTATGATGTGAGATCAAATGTTTAGTTTTTGACTACCTTTTGTTTCGGGGTCTAGCAAGATTTGACACACTCTGCGGCACAATGTTACGCACTGTACATACCATGAGTGTAACTCCATTCCCGGCTAAACTATCTGCCAATAGTTTGGTTAGTTTGCTGTCTCGGTAAGGGATATGGCCTCGTTTCTTGCCATCACTCAACTGTGCTATACAATACCCTGGAATTTTGAAAGCATTTTTTTTATAGAAGGTACATACTACTAGCCTATGTGTTAATCCAAGTCACGGACAATATATATTCCAAGATTCATCCAAATCGGATTAGTAGTTTTTGCGTGAAAGAGTAACAAACATCCATACATCTTTTGCGTTTATAATATTAGTAGGATACATTACATACCTAGTAGGTATCTGTGTGATAGAAGATACGAGTAAAAAAGGAGTGAACACCGAGATGACAGCTGATAGAAGAGAGTGGAAGACGAAGACATGTTGTACCGACCCCACTTAGCGAGGGACAAGGGTAGGAAGATGATGACATTCATTACAGTAGGTATGTATGTAACATTCGTATTCTTTTCAATCACTTACCTAGTACCATAAGACTTCTATTGATATTATTCGCTTCTTCCAAAGTTTTCCCAGTACTTTGAGTCCGTTTTGTCATTTCACTTCCAGCGAGATCCACAAAATTGATCTTTCCATGTGTGGAACAGGCGACTCCACCAGTTGGTAAGTCTCTTCGCACTCGTACACAAAGTAACGTGTGCGAGCGAGACGAATGAGCGTTCATTGTGTGCGAGCCTACTGCTCTGTTGCGCATACCTGTTATATTAAAAAGAAACATACAAACGAATTGAAAACCTCCTGTTTTTTTTAAGTCGGTTAGAAATAAGTAGTCTTAATCCTAGAGTCCTAACTAAGATGGTTAGTAACAGTAGAGTACTAATTGAAACGGTTAGTAGTAGTAGTAGTAGAATAACACTAACTAATACGGTTAGTAGCAGTAGAATACTTACTCAAACGGTTAGTAGTACCTAGTAGAATACTAACTAAAATGGTTAGTACCAGTAGAATACTAACCCAAACGGTTACTAGTAGAGTAGGTACTAACTAAAAGGGTTAGTAGCAGCAGACTAGTAACAAAAATGGTTAGTAGTAGTAGAGTACTAACTAAAATGGTTAGTAATAGTAGAGTACTTACTAGAATGGTTAGTAGTAGTAGTAGTGTTAACTAATATGGTTAGTAGCAGTAGACTACTTACTAAAATTATTATTAGTACCTAGTAGTAGTACAGTAGGTACTATTTGATTAGGCTCATCACCCTCTCTTCCCAAAAACTTACCCTCTTCTAAAACAGCAAACAGATCATCCAACTGTTCGCAGTCGACTGTGAAAAGATTTTCTACGTAGAAGCTTCTACTTTCCTTTGACCATCGCACTTGCAAAGGTTTCTTAGACGTGCCGGGGTTCAGAAGATCTATCACCTGAGAAATTCAAATTCTAGTCTTTAATCATTTCCTAGAAAGTATTCTGGGAAAGTTCATGTTCTCAAGATAATGTACACGTAGAGAATTCTTTTACAAATATCGGGAAATGGAATCTCACCTTCTCATTATAAATCTCCAAAAAAGACGCTTTCAATATGAAATGGCATTCTGGCCGGTCTTGTATCAGTCTGAACAGGTATACGAAGGAACGGACCACTAAGCCGTGGTCGGCTGCGAAAGGGCTAGCTCCCCTTTCCACCTGTAAACCAAAGGCAGGTCTGGAAAAACTACCCCTGAAAAGGGTTTCAGAATCTAAACAAAACATTGGCCCATTGAAAATAATTGACTATAGAAGAAATAATAGGATTCGTAGATGGTCTACGGCGTAGCCTTCGTTCTACGTCTAGAACAAAATACATATCTAATTATTTAAGTGTTTGGGAAAAAAAAACAATTATTTCGACTGTAATTCCCTTTTACAAAGTAACAGACATCTCATCAAATCTCCTGTTGCTCTATAGTCTAGTTGAGGAGACTGTTCTTCCGCAGAGGTATATTCACAACGTTTTGTCAGCTTTCGTTAACTAAGCGTATTTTTTTTATCTTTAAAAAAGACAATAGAATATCATACAACTTTCTCGTAGATGGTCTACGCCGTAGTACTTGCTACGCCAAAGCTAGTCTTACCACAGAACATTAGTACTATTTAGTAGTATTTATTTTATTTATTTATTTGAACACCAACACAATGTGTAATTATATCATATAGGTAGGTAAGTAATCATTTATAAAGTTATATATCTAAGTGCCACCACAATTACAGGCGAAGACAACATGCTAAAATATAGCCAATGCAGTCTCACTATAAAAATAGCCAATGCAGTATTTCAAGCTCGTTAAAATTGTTCGTATATTATGATAGGTAACCTTATAATTATTGATCGAATAGAGCAAATCACAACAAAGTGTGTTATTACGTGACAATAGTGTCCACAGTCACGGCATGCCTTTGCTTACATCATTAGTTACATAGTAGACTGGATTTTAATTGATTAGTACACATTTCTAAACAAATTGATTGTTAACAAAGAACATAGGTGGTTAAATAAAATAGGCTCATGACGGACATGACGTTTATTCAATATAGTATGTACTAGCATGTCTAGCTTACGCCCGCGACTTCGTCCGCGTCCCGTTTGATCCTGATCCTGTTGATTATTCAGGATAAAAAGTAGCAATAAGGATGTTTGTTTCGCATAGATAAAAGTCAAAACCTTTCAAGTCCCTTTCAATGCAATTTAGTAATAGCAATCATTGATCGTAATGTTTGAAGCGGAGCCACAAACTAGCTAGAAGTTCTGACAATGGGAATAAGTCGTCAATGCAGCTTTATTAGTGGAGGGTTGGCACAAGAATAGAGAAAAACATTTATTCTACACGACAAATAAAAACAAACAAAACATGGTGTAAATTGAACTTAATAATACTAAGGGGGAAAAAATACTAGTTTAAAAAAACAGTCCAGTTAGTTACAGTCACATCGTAAAGACTAGACCGATTTGAATTTTAATTTACTTGGATAGTTCATGACCCGGGAGAGTAAAAAACCATTTTTTTTTGAGAAAGCGGGAGTGTCACATTTCGAAACTAGTCAAAAATATTGTCATTTTTGTGTCTTTCAAAGGATTGTGAAGTTATGAATCCAATTCATTTCACTGTATAAACATTTTGTACCCATGTACCTGTAGAATTGAATTGAATAGAATAGGTACATGGGTACAAAATGTTTATTTTCTTAAATAAATGTGTCAATTTAGTCCATTCATCGTCGTCCGTGAGTGACATGCCAACCCTACATAGAATAGACAGTGGCACACACCTATAAAGTTATGTATAAAATCGATCGGTTTGACCACGAGGTCGGAGACGACGCCAACATTTTACAATCACAATAACTTTTATTGTTTGTTCATGATATCCATCTCTTGATGTCTATCATTCAAAATTTGATCAATTATCACTTTAGGTTATAGGAAATGTGTAAGTATTGATAAAAATAAAATACAGTTGCCTGATTTGGACCAGTTGAGCTATCTATAAATCGTTTGCAACGGTTTGACCTATTTGTAGATAACTCAACTGTTTCATGTGTATTTTGTAAATATTGTAAATACTGCAATTGTAAATTGCCTCTTTGAGCACGTCCACTTAGAACGCGTTCTGAGGCATCGCACTGCGTCCATCGCTTTGAGACGTATAAGGAGTTTCAGTACACAGCAATGCGAGCGATAAAAATGGACCGTCGGACTACTTCGGTGTAGTAAGAAGGTCTACTACGAATTTTTTATAGAAACATCTAGTACATACAATCCTTTCTTAAAAGGGCGTTTGTTACTCTTTCACGCAAAAACTACTGATTCGATTTAGATGAAACTGGGAATATATATTGTCCGTGACCCAGATTAACGGAAGCTAGAAGTTAATGTAATATAACATACCAGTCCTGGTGGTCCGGTAAGTGTATGCGTTTTGCCGCTGCCCGTCTGTCCGTAGCAGAATGCCGTGCAAGAAAACCCTTCTACGGCCATTTCTAGCAGTCTTTTGATTCCTGAGTACTCTAGGATGTCTTCCTGTTGAATTTAGAATAGTGACAACTTGAACTAACTTGAATAACGCCATTGAAAAGGTTCTGTTATATGTTATTTTATTTTTATCTGAATAAATTGAAATTGAAAATTGAACTGTCACATTGAAATCATTGTTCAACAAAAATTATGGAAACAAATGCGAGTGCGATAATAGAGTTTATTAACATTTCGCGTTCACATATTTACCAAGATTTCGCGCCCACACTTGTTAATGCTTATAATAGATGTTTTCGGGAGTGGTCCTATTACACTGTGGAGTTCTGCTTCAAGAATCTATTCAGCCCATGGTGAAATCCAGAGCAGAAATCTAGCAATGTTAAACTAAAGCAAGGCTAAGTATCATCATCATCATCAACCTATATCAGTCCACTGCTGGACGTCTTCGGCTCTTCTCATCCAGTGTTTGCCAGCTGTATTTCTCAGATCATCGCCCCACCTTGCCGGAAGGCGTCCTACACTAAGCATGCTAACCAATATACAAACGGGAAGGAGACACGAAACACCAACATTGTATGGCACAAGATTATTCCTGTAACTTTATTAGCATAGTCCAGCGTACATTACCTGAGTGGCAGCAGGTTCGAAGACCACATTGTATGAAAAGACCTTTGGCTTTTGACTGGCAGTCGAGTTCTGGCAAATAACTTGACCTTTGCCGGGAAATTCGAGCATAACTCTTTCACCACGTGCTTGCTCCTTGTCACTGAGTGGTCGAACCCTGAAAAAAGAAGTTGTGCTAGAATATACGAAAAAAATTGTCATAAACAGGCATTTATTTACTTGTGATGTGATGTGATGTCTTCCTGGCCTTGACATTGTTGCTGCTTGATGCCTATGGTGGGCTCTAAGGTGACTTGAATAGCCAATTTTGGTTTTGAAGGTTCTTGCACACAATGTGCAAGTAAGAGCGCCGTTAACGTAATTACTTGTAAGTTATCACACAAAGTACACTTACAAAACAAAACTAACAACACTACATAGGAACAAAAGTAGAATGAGAAAAAAAAAGAGATGAGTAGCTAGGTATGCTAGCGTGTTTTAATACTAAATAGTGTTATAGTGTTTCATACTTCTGTATTCAGCTAGACTTTATCGATGGTCTATGAGGGAGTGCAATAGTTAGAAGCAGAGTTCTCTCAAAAATAATCTAAGTTACTCGTAATACGAGGCTTGGATCTTCAATATTCTAGCCTAAGCCTGTTAGATACGGCAGTTCAAAGTAGCCTACATTCCATATCGAAAACTGAACCAAATACCGATTTGGTTATTATAGATATTTGGAGATTATTTTGTATTATGATGATGACTTTTGATAATGAAAGTTAAATTTTATCAAATAATAAAATTATCTATAACTAGCCGTCGCCCGCGGCGTTGCTCGCGTTCTACCCTTTAGAGTGTGACGTTTCAAAATTCCTTTCTTAGTGCGCCTCTTCACTATATAAGAAACCTACCCTCCAAATTTCATACCTCTAGGACTTATAGTTCAGGCTGTGCGTTGATTCTCTGTCAGCTTCAAAAGAGTTTTAGATATATTGATTACTAGCTGGCGCCCGCGGCTTTGCTCGCGTAGTAGCAGCATACGCATTATTTGGTCAAAATCTTTGATCCTAATTTTAGACCCTTTAGAGTGTGTCGTTTCAAAATTCCTTTCTTAGTGCACCCCTACACTATATAAGGATACTACCCTCCAAATTTCATACCTCTAGGACTTATGGTTTAGGCTGTGCGTTGATTCTCTGTCAGCTTCAAAAGAGTTTTGTATATTGACTAGCCGTCGCCCGCGGCGTTGCTCGCGTTCTACCCTTTAGAGTGTGACGTTTCAAAATTCCTTTCTTAGTGCACCCCTACACTATATAAGGATACTACCCTCCAAATTTCATACCTCTAGGACTTATAGTTTAGGCTGTGCGTTGATTCTCTGTCAGCTTCAAAAGAGTTTTATATACAGGGTGTTACCAGACCACTTCCGAAAACTTGGAGGTTCCAATCAGACCATGATACTGAAAACATTAAGCGAAAAAATCGCGAAAAAAAAATTGACTTGACTATCTCTTTTTAATGTTTTTTCTAGTTACATACACACAGTACAACATAATAAGACATATCTACCTAATTATCTCATTTAAAAAAGCAAAAAAACAAATAAAATAAATAAAACAGCAATGTACACGCAGCACGCAGATTACGTCTACTACAGCATGAACAGCTGAGAGTTCATCGCGGGTCATTCAAGTAGGCGACGTGCGAGCGACCTACGTTAGTAGGCACTTACGACACAGAATAAATAATAGTACTACGCCTCGACCTTACCTACGTGAATGCGTACATTGCGGGCTGGCGAAATAAATACAAATCTTTAAACATTGTTTTCTCCGGCTATAATTATTTTTCAGGATAACTGATTTTTTTTTGGTTGGGTTTTGGTGTGCTGTATCTCCCCCTTTCGTTTTCGGAAGTGGTCTGGTAACACCCTGTATATTGATATATTGATGATGTAATTAAATCTATAGTAAGTACTTTTGTAGTTTGATAATTAATAGCATTTAACAAAGAACAGATAAGTACCCTATCTACATACATGTCAATAATAAAACGTTCATAGAGGTTAATTACGGTTTCAGTCGCTTGTATTTTTTATGGTGCTATTTTTTATTCATACATTTTTATATCTTCAGTGTACTTATTACTTAGCTAAGTAAACGAAATCGATGTAGGCGGCGATTTCACCGGTCGTTAAAGAAAATCGATTTTCTCATTCTACTTATGTGACTTGGTGGTGATTGAAAGACTCTTGATCAGTGCTCATAAGAATTTTGTATACACCACTATTTTGTAACTACCAAAAAACCCGTATTCTCAGTGTCTTTTACTGATCACATCTAAGTAGCGAAAACTCAAAATTATTTATTAAAAAAAATATCCCAAAAAAAAGATAATAATTAGTTACTCGTTTTCCGAACGTGCCTACTGAGTCTACTGACCCAAGTTCCATTCATAATTTTCTGTCTCGATCCGAACGTGCCGCTTGCGCATTTTGCGCTAACTATAAATTGTGCAGGATTTTCGTTAAAAACAAACCTCGATAACTTGTTGAAAGTTCAATATTAAAAAATCTTGACAGTGCCAATAGCATTCAGTATCCTCTGCTGCAAATGTCCTTTAATTTTTTTTTTGTAATTTACTATATGGTGGTGTATTTATAACGTTTATGGGCAATTTTATGGGTTCATACCCGCACCCGTCCTCTACGCGATCCACGCCTTACCTGACGACGACGTTGATGTTATCCTCATCAGAGTTGATGGTGGAACTCGATCCTCGCGTGCTGCGATCCAGACTGGCTGCTCGACTGCTTCCGCTGATAATAAAATTGAATGTGAGGGTTCACTCACACTTTTATAAGTACATTAGGTATTCTGTGACTATTATTCATCTCTTTTTTGTTCTGTGGTAAATATGCGTTTCACTGCGCGACTACGTCGACTCGACTACGTCGACTCGACTACCTACGTATTACCATGTATTACCGCGAAGTGTAACTCTACTGGTACTCGCCATGGAAGTTATTGCTAGTAAATTACTTTTACATATTATAAGTATATAAGCCAGAAATTTCTGTGCTACTCTATTATAAACATATTCTAAGTTTTCGAACGTTCCTAAATTAGTGAAATATTTATTTTATAAAAAATATTTTAATTGTTAATTAATTTATTAAGTTATTTAATTGCTAAAGAAATTAATTTAATTTTAATTGTTAAAATGTGTGGTTTTTGTTTAAAAATAAATTGCTCTTAAGGATAAAACCGCCCATTTTATTTCAGTTTAAGAAATATAAGTTTTTTTGTTCGAGAAAAAAGTTTTTTTTTCGAGTAAAATTATGGTTTGATCAAAAGCGGGTCAGAAAAGGCTAAATAAAAAAATCTTAGAAATATAAGGATGATTATCAGTATCTATGTAGGTAGGTAAGAACGTATGGCTATTAGTAGTCAGTGGGTATGATTACTATAGTTGGCTCCTATCAGATGACCTTGTGGCAAACTAACCCTTAGTTGAATTATTCACAAAGAAAAATGGTACTAATATTGTGTGTTCATCGATTTGCATTTTTCTATGCAAATGCACTGACATAAACGGTTGATTGAGGGAATTTTAAAGTCGATAGGTATTCTATTGAAAATTTATAAAGTTATAGCACAGATCATATAATACTTTTTTAGTGTTTCCACCATCCATACAACATTGCCCAATATTTTTTTGGACAAGGAGGCTCTTATTTTATCAAAAAACTACCAGTATGTATGCATAGGACATGACTCTAATGTATTTTGCATTGAGTGACGTTTTAATGTATTTTAATTACGTAAAAATAACCCCTCGAAAGTCGTATCCAATTTCGAATCAAAACAAACCCCGCATGGAATCGTTGGTTACCTAGAAAACATCGTTAATATTCAAATAGTTTCCCGCCTTTCAGTGAGATTGACAGCGCACGATCCAACATGGCCGCCAAATGTCAAGGGCCTGACCAGCCAGTAATATTTTACAACGTACTTGCCCTCACTAATTATGAGATAATTGTGTAATTAGGTACATATCACAATCGGTTCTTGTAATATTTCCCCTCCCGAAAGCTCGGGTAAGCCTAAACCAATACTCAAGCACCTACCTACCTAGTACAATGTATTTTTTTATACAGTTTCCTTTCTATGAAGATATCAGGTAAGTACTCTAATCTATGCTTGGATTGAATCGCGCGCTTTTCAATCAACGCAAGGTCCTAGGCTTAGAAGAATGAAAAAAAAAGAATAAAAGTAGTCGAGGGTTAAGTTTAAAAAAAAAACCAACGTGAGTGGGCAGTGTGGGCACCCTAAATAGTCCCCTCCGTATCCTAAAAGTAACATGACCCTTTGGCAAAAAGACTATTTTGGCTTACCTACTCATTCTAATAAGGCAGAATGTTGAAAAAGCCTATTTTTGTGCGGTAGATAACATAGTGTTTAGATAAAAAAAGGTGATTATTAACCCTAATCTACGATCTAAGCCCAAAGTACACCAGCGATGTATAATTATTCAGTACCCAAACGTCCACCCACCGCAGCCCAGCCCCATCAATTATCTACCGTAAATAAAAACTTTCAAAGCTGAACCCCTCAATTTAGATCAAGGTTTCACCATAAGTCCATTAGATACTGAATAGATCAGTTTGGATTAACCTTTGCATAGCTTTGCCAGGGGTAATTGCTTTAGGTGACGATGTACGAAACGTAAATATGCCTAGAGTTATTCAAATAATAAACAAAGGGTAGTGGAACGTAACCATCAGCACGCGATAAATAATTAATAATTCGCCGCCAAAGGTACGATGCGGGTGCGCTGGTTCAAATGTAAAAGAATGAAAATCTAGAAATGCGGTGACCTATGACGTTGCAAGAGCTAAAACCCTAGGTATTGTAGGAAGGTTTACTCACCAGCAACGCCAACAATCCAGTCTGAAGGGGGGTCTATACTGATGCACTGCAATCCAAATTCACAGCACAGAGAAGTTTGTATTTCTACATTGACAATTGAAATCCTTGCGATGGAACGATGATAGGTATATCGTTCACGATGCGGTTGATCTCGACAGCAATAACTTAGCTGGAGAACGCGGGAGTCCGAGGAAGATCTTCGAGAAGACCACGAGAACGATCCACTCGGCGCGAAGGGCAGATGACAATGACAGCGCCAAAACATTAGAGTGAATGTAGGCGCGCGATGCGAAAGCATGAACTTAGCGTCTCGTAAGAAGTTCACACTGATGATTGCCCGCGTCAATACGACAGTATTGCGGGAAACCCCATATATTAGATTATATAGAATTACCAGAGAGGTAAACCAACCTTTTTTAACCTATAGGTATTTTTAACCATACAACGTCAAAATATAAATCGATTTGAATTTCACGCAAACGTGCTGTTGGCGTAACCATTTTCCCCGGCTTGAAAGATCCTACTTTCAAAACACAAAGAATGTGAAAACTAGAATAATTGCATATCGTCGCAAACTCTACGTTATAAGCGATGTAACAAAACAAATAGATTATGCTAAGTTACTTTTAAAAAAAATTATACTAAATAATAAAACTGTTAACTCTTAACCTAAATAAACTATGGCAATTAATTCAAATAATTATTTACTGAGTTGGAAGAGGGCACAGTTTTACAATCGGTCTGCTCTGAAGCATTCCACCTTGCACTTTAACCGATGCGACTCTACATATCCCATTCTTGTCCGGATAGATTTCACTAATTAAACCTAACGGCCAATGCAAGGGCATGACGTTATCCTGCATGGAAACTACAACCATACCAACACGTACTGGGTTGGAAGGAGTGTTCCATTTTTGTCTGGATTGAAGGGTGTGCAAATACTCGTTTCGCCACCGCTTCCAGAAAGACTGTACAAGTTGATCAGTTAATTCATATCGTGAAATAAGGTGTAAACGCGTTTCAGTAACTTCTCGAGCGGGTAAAAACACAAGCGGTTTCGTACTAAGGAAATGCGCCGGTGTTAGTGCGGTGGGTTCTGATGGATCTGAGCTAAGTGCATAAAGTGGTCGGGAGTTTAACAAGGCTTCAACTTGGGCTAACATAGTGTTAAGCTCATCGAAGGTGAGAATTTGTTGACCGACAACTTTAAGAAGATGCGTCTTGACACTCTTCACCTCACTTTCCCAACATCCACCAAAGTGGGGAGCTCTACACGGAATGGTTTTGAGCGTGATTTTATGGTCGGACAATTCCTTTTCCCAATAAGGGCGATATTCTACCGATAAAAATTGGTAGAGATCGCGAAGATACGACCTAGCCCCAACAAAGTTGGTGGCGTTGTCCGTATACAGACACTCAATTGGACCACGGCGAGAGATGAAGCGTTTTAGTGCGGACATAAAACTCGCGGTGCTGAGATCTGAGGCAACTTCCAGATGCAGAGCACGCGTTGTCAAGCACGTAAAGAGACAAATATAAGCCTTACGACTCTTTTGGCCTCGGCCGCGTACCGACGTTATCATGAGCGGGCCAGCGTAATCACACCCAGTGTGTGAAAATGCTTTAGGAGCAACCTCAACACGAGACTGCGGCAGATCAGCCATGATTGGAAAAACCTGTCGTGGCTTAGCTCGAAAGCAAATATTGCAATTAAACGTTATGTGACGAACAATACGTCGTGCGGACAAAATCCAATACCTCTGCCTCAAAAGAGAGAGGAGTAGGTTTGGACCTGTATGAAAGTTTTTTATATGATAGTGGGAAACAAGAAGTTCCACAATGTAGTCTTGTCGAGGAAGTAATATTTGGTGACGCGAGTCAAAGTCTAGCTCAGAGTTGCCTAAACGTCCACCAACGCGAATAAGCCCATTATGCAGAAATGGACTAAGTTTCTGTAATGGCTTGGAACATAATTGTTTGCGGTTTAAACGATCAAGATCTGATTCGAAATAGATGCGCTGAACAGAGCGCCACACGACCCGTTCTGCGAACTCCAAATCCGATGCGGTGACGGGCCCTTTAGGGAGACGTCTGACAAATTTGTAAACAAAACAAACCGTCCTTAAATATTTCATCCAAGAGGAAAACCGTTTGGCGCAATCGATTAGAACATCTTCTGTTACAAGACCTTCTGACTTAGAACTATCCAGCGTAACTGAAGGTAGAGCAATAGGCTTCAGTTCTGGCATCTCTTGAGTTTCCCCCGAGACAAATGGCTTTATTGGCCAGTGTTGCCGGGGTTTTCTCAACCACAACGGTCCATTCAACCACAGTGGATGATGGATTAGTTGAGCAGGTGTCAAGCCGCGAGAAAGACAATCACTCGGATTCTCAGACCCTTTCACATGAAAGAAGTGCTCCGCCGAAAGGTTTTCTTGAATTTTAGCGATGCGATTGGCCACGTAGGTATGCCAGCGATGTGGCGATGAGTGAATCCAACTCAAAGTTACAGTTGAATCTGAAAAAGCTACGACAGCCTCAATGGCATATCGAGCGGAATAGAGATCGAAAACTCTTTTAATCAAAATTGATAAAAGGAGTGCGGCACATAGCTCTAACCGAGCTAACGAAACAACTTTAAGAGGAGCGACCTTAGATTTCGCGCATATTAGTGCGACTACAATTTCACCGCCTGGCTTAATAATGTGAGCATAAACTGCACCACCATAAGCCTTCTCACTGGCGTCTGCGAATCCAACTATTACAAGTTGACAATTTTCAATAACGCCAATATGACGGGCGAACTTCAATTGCGCGATATCAGGTAACTCCACTTGAAATTGTTCCCAAAGGCGAACAATGCGATTTGGTGGGACATCATCCCATCCACTTTTGACTAGCCACAGATCCTTGATCAGCAGCTTGGCATACAAAATCATAGGTGCGACTAGACCCAAGACATCAAAAAGGCGAGCGATAGACGATAGGATATTCCTTTTTGTGCAAGGGCGTTCATCAGGATTGACCTGGAATGCGAAATAGTCATCGTCGGGAAACCAACGTAGACCGAGAATTTTCAGTGTCGGATCCTTACTTAGATCGACACTGTGCGAGAGTCGCAATGACTCAGGAATAGCTTGAAGAACTTTAGAACTATTACTTGACCATTTGGTCAATTCAAAATCACCAAGTGAAAATATCTTGATCAGTTGGTGAGAAGACTCTATTGCTCGCTCGACCTTGGGAGTAGAGCTGACGATATCGTCCATGTATATATCTCGGCTTAGTATTTCACTGGCGAGAGGAAAACGATGACCTTCATCCTTACACAATTGTTGAATTGTGCGAATGGCGACAAATGGTGAACACTTAAGTCCGAACGGGAGCACTGAAAACTGAAACATCTGTATTTCTTCGTCATCATGAAAGCGATAGAGAATACGCTGAAGAGAACGATCTTCAGGACGCACTGCTATTTTGAGATACATGGCTTTAACATCAGAAGTTATAGCCACAGCGAAGAGTCTCAAATTCAATAGAATATTGAGAAGGTCCGATTGAAGAATGGGACCAGCGTAAAGAATGTCATTTAAAGACGTTCCATTATCCGTCTTCGCACTTGCATCAAGCACCACGCGTAACTTGGTGGTAGTCTTGTCTTCGCGAATGACAGCGTGGTGTGGAATATAGAACGAAACTTCACCGGGTACTATTCCTTCCACTAGAGATATATAGTTATTTTTCAGATACTCTTTAATGACGTCATCGTAAAGAATTTTTATGTGGGGGTTAGATTTTAATTTTCGTTCGAGGCTAAGAAACCTACGACGAGCGATTTCGAAAGAATTTCCTAACGCCGAGACATTCATCTTCAGTGGCAAAGCAACTACGTACTTGCCACTTGGAGTACGAGTAGTAGTGGAACAATAAAACTGCTCACAGTGCTTATCATCCACGCTAGTGATGGAAGGAGCCTGAACTTCTTCTATTTCCCAAAATTTGCGCAAGTCGCAGCTTTCCAAAGACGACGTAGCACAAAAAGACATCGTAGCGGTCGGAGGCTCCAAAATAGGGGCGTCTCCCATAAATATGTAGCCTAGCACAGTCTCCAGTGCGTCTGGACCTCCAGCTGTAGAAGTAACCTTTCTAGGTTGCAATAACTTAGCAAACAGTTTCACTCCAAGCAGGATGTCAATATTCCCCGGCACACCCCAAGTATCATCAGCTAGTAACTGCGAATCAATATTACTGAGATCAGCGACATCTATCGAACACAATGGAAGCTGTCCTGTTATCTCGTCGAGCACCAGAGCATTAATAGTGTACTTAGGTTGCGCACGAAGGCGCGAGCTAAAAGTGAAGTCAACGGAACCACGAACCGACTGAGAAGTACCCCCGATGCCCTTAACAGTGACTACAGAATCGTCACGAATAGGTAACCCTAACATACGGCAACACCGAAGGGTAATATAGTTCTTCTGAGAACCTGGGTCCAAAAGACAGCGAACGACAACATCCTTCCCTTTCCTACCTACCACCAACACTTTCGCAGTAGCTAAAACTTCCGTGGTGCGAGTACTGGTTTGAGCCATGGCCGCATGAGTACATAAAGAGACACGTTCCTCATCTGAGGTCGGAACTACAGTAGCAACAGAAAGCGCAGTGCCATCTGCAGGTTGTTGTTTCTTCGGTGATGACGACAGCGGTTCATCAAAATGTAAAAGGGAATGATGTTTACCATTGCATTTCTTACATGTAATCGTTGATTGACATTTAGATACAGTGTGTTGACTACTAAGGCAATTACCGCACATACGATTGTCCTTTACATGTTTAAATTTGTCAGTCGCATTTAATTTTAGAAAGGCACCACACTTATATAAGTTGGGATGCGTCGAATGACAAAGCGAGCATTTAGGTGACGTAGCTACGTACACCTGCGAGACCCTAGAGGGTGCTGCAGTAGTCGCATTAGCGCTGGTGCTAGTCGACCGCTCAGGCCGCTGCGGCGCGGTGCGATACAATATCTTTACTTGTTCTCGAACGAACTTAACGAAATAATCATAGTCCACGCTTTGACGATCTTTCATATTGCGAAGCGACATTTCGTATTGTTTTGCAATGTCGGAATCTATTAACTTAAGACCCGCGTACATAAATATAAAATCAGACATATTATCTATTTTTAATTGCTTGAGTCCAGCAACAATTGCAGTAAATTTATCAAACACCTTTTCAACATTAGCGGGCGAGGAACCAGCTGACTTCAAAGAAAACAATTGATTCAAGTAGTTTACGGCTAACGCGCGCGTATCTTGATATTTAGCGATAAGCGCATCCCAGATAACACGATAGTTTTCTGCAGCAGGCACAATGCCGGCTGCCACGCCTTTCGCTTTGCCTTTGAGGTGACCCAACAAGTAATGGATGCGGTCCGAATCAGTAAGATCGGAATTTAAGTGAATAACACGTTTGAATGTTTCATAAAAGAACGGGAAATTCTGAATGTCACCATCAAAGGTAGGTAGTTCAATGCGAGGTATTTTAATATGCTGACCACTTGACTTATTTGTCGAACTAGCTGCAGAATTTATTGTTGCGGATAAAGAACTCAAAACATTTTTGATTTCGCACGAAAGATCATCAAAGGCAGACAATGATTCATAATTTACCTCGTACTTGGGGTTAAGCTTCATTGAAAGAATATTTATATTATCGATCGTAGAGATAAACTCGTTACGAATAATATCTATTGTTTTAGCTTGCGCAATAAAAGTGTTCCGCGATTTTTCATCATCAACATACGCGATCGTATCATACAATTTTTGTATGCGAGCAAAATAAGCGGCACGTTTGCCTTCATATAACTTTAGCTTATTTTGTAAATCCTCCATTCTAAATGCAAAATATTTTTAGCAAATGAAATGATTTATAAATATACAAAAAATGTACGGATTCGGAACTCAACTTATGTATCTGATGACGGAATCCTAACAAGCTAGTGCAAAAAATGCGTATCATACAAAAATGTTTGATGTGATAAAAATAATCAAATAAGTACGGAACCACTTTTCCTTACCTATGGAGCCCTAGTACCAAATTTTAGAAACTAGGTGCGTTAGAAGAATTATACAATTTGAATATAAATTATCTTCTAAATAAAGTGTGTACAGAACCAATTTTAAGTACACGCGACTCCCTAGCGCGCAGAACCCTGACGGAACGCACAACAACAGGATCAACAAAATTATTATAAAAATAACAAAAAAAAAATAGGTACAGGATTATTTTCCTGACCGTGATGCGGTACCTATCACAACAACTTAGTGAAGGCAAAACCTACAGTAGGTACAATTTGTAAGAACGGAAGCACTTTCCGTAGGTAAATAACTTATACCAAACGAACGCTTCTATTATACTTACAACCCAAATGCAAATAAACAAATATTATGTAATACAAGCAAGAGGATGCGATGCGATGCGATGCGATGCGAATTACAAATTCAGTATGGTATGGGTATGAAAGTAGCTGTACTTTCCCGTAAACCACATGAACCCTAACTAACTTATAGGAAATTCGCAAGACAAGTATTATGAATAACACAATGTTTTTATAGGTATGGAGACAATATCCAACCAGGCGGAACCCTAACACTAACTAGGTGAAGATACGGAAATAACTTATCCGATCTTACAAACGTAGCGTAAGTGTAGGTGCGGTGGTAAAATTACCTAACAAGGCTACCTACCTACATAGGTAGGTATACCTAGACAAATTCTATAGAGAATTGAATACGAATATTTCGATTAAATTGCAGTAATTTAATCAAATGCGGCGTGGACTGTATTGCGATTTATTTCTCGTACACTACGAGGAAACGAAATAGAATTACAATCACGTAGGTACAAAACTTCTCCTAAATCAAGATACCTAACAAAAGTTCAATGACCGGTCAGGAATGCAATCCCGGGACATTCGTTGTTGGTAGGTAATCCTCAATGGGTTCTACGACAAACGTTTACCAACCAACGTAACGTAAACCGACGACGTGACTGTGAGAACCCCAACCACGTTTCTCGATGAACACGAAACCACTTGCCCGAATCTACCCGCAAAAGGTACCTATATGCGATGATGGTTTTTATATGCGTAGTTCTTGAAAAACACCTATTTTACGACATAAATCACTGTAGTTACTAATAACTAATAGACCTTTGTTATGATTTAGTAAGTTAAAGGGTGAATTAGTAACATAAATTCACTAAACGTAACGGGACTGTGATAAAGAAAGCAGACCAATATAGACCTTACGTACAACGCAATAAGGACGAGTTTCCTATAACGATATGCAATTACACGTAATTAAAATTCTAGATTTTTATAGATTATAGGACAAATACTATCCGGTTCGTAAGGACCAAATGGAACGTAACCATCAGCACGCGATAAATAATTAATAATTCGCCGCCAAAGGTACGATGCGGGTGCGCTGGTTCAAATGTAAAAGAATGAAAATCTAGAAATGCGGTGACCTATGACGTTGCAAGAGCTAAAACCCTAGGTATTGTAGGAAGGTTTACTCACCAGCAACGCCAACAATCCAGTCTGAAGGGGGGTCTATACTGATGCACTGCAATCCAAATTCACAGCACAGAGAAGTTTGTATTTCTACATTGACAATTGAAATCCTTGCGATGGAACGATGATAGGTATATCGTTCACGATGCGGTTGATCTCGACAGCAATAACTTAGCTGGAGAACGCGGGAGTCCGAGGAAGATCTTCGAGAAGACCACGAGAACGATCCACTCGGCGCGAAGGGCAGATGACAATGACAGCGCCAAAACATTAGAGTGAATGTAGGCGCGCGATGCGAAAGCATGAACTTAGCGTCTCGTAAGAAGTTCACACTGATGATTGCCCGCGTCAATACGACAGTATTGCGGGAAACCCCATATATTAGATTATATAGAATTACCAGAGAGGTAAACCAACCTTTTTTAACCTATAGGTATTTTTAACCATACAACGTCAAAATATAAATCGATTTGAATTTCACGCAAACGTGCTGTTGGCGTAACCAGGTAGGTCAGTAATTAGGTTCACCAAAACACTGTTTTTCTTTTTCGGTAGGCGCTTATCTATAGAATTTCGATATATATTTTATTCACGCTCTAAGTCCCGTACGCCCATACAGAAATCGTTACCTACCCAAGCATAGATTTAAGTAGAGATTTTCATACAAAAATCTATGCTTGAGTCCGGATCAGTGCAGTAAATTAGCCTTAGTCTGAACGTCTATTAAGTTTCAGAAATGCTCTCTATACAACCTGTTTATTATTTTTTGGGTACCAACGTTTTACACAACTCGAGTAGTATTTTGTGTAATCAATCATTCTAAATGTAGAGTCCCCAAACACCTTGAATTGACAATAAATATACTGAATGGTGTAAGTAAATACTTATTCATTACACAAGCACACTCAAAAAAGCTGAGTGGTCCAAGAAAAGCACTAGCTTTTTATCGATAGCGTGTAACGCAACTTACCACGTTGCGTGTGGAATATTCAATTTACCATGATTCAACAGTTCAGTTGAAGCTGAAAGTTTTTTGAACTATACCTACCACTCTACGGTTAATTATTACAACGCCATTTAGCAGAATCAACGCGTCATTATTCTAGGTAAAGCTCGCGTGATATAAATTCAAGACATTTTTTGACGTCATTTCCGGGAAATGTCGTCAAAAAACCGTCGTCGGTGTGAGTTGTAAAAAGGAGGTTTGTTTTCCGCGGTGGAACAAAGAGACTAATCTCAAAGCTTTGAATTTTAATGGTAAAATAAAAATCGTTTAAGTAAACCTCCAGAGATAAATAGTAATTTTTGTAACAATATTTTATAAAGAAAGAAAGAAAAGAAAGAAAGAAAGAATAGTTATTTGTTATACAAGAGTGCAAAGTTGCTTTTTAACCGCGTGTTCAATTTTGATGACCGAGCAATCGAAGGATTCTAAAATTGAATCACGAGCGCAGCGAGTGATTTAAAATTAGAATCCTGAGCGTTAGCGAGGGAATCAAAAGAGCACGAGGTGAAAAATCTTTGCACTCGAGTGCAACACGTAACTTTTCATTCCACCTCAGCGAGGAAATGACTAATTTGCGCATTATTAACAGTTTCAGTCAATTCTGTTGGCGTCAAACAAACTTCCTCGTCGCTAGAATCACTCATTTTAGTTTTTTCACTTGTTTTCAAGTTTCTTGTTTTTAATATAAGGTTTAACAATGACGTGAAAAAATGCCGCGTAAAGAACCGCGTACAAAGCAAATTGAAAAAAGAACACCAAGAAGGTTCCGAGTCTGAGTTTTTAACAAATTAAAAAAAAGTTGTATGATATATTCGGCACCATAGAGGTAGCAGTAATTAGGTTTAATGTTTTTTAATTCACAAACTTAGTGCACACGATGTTCTAAATTCAATTTACTTTATCCTCTAGAGAATAAAAACGGCTTTTCCACTCAGATATTGAAGATTAAAAATACTCTTTCCGAGATGGTGGGATGAAAAATAAATTTATTTGCAAACACTTACCTATAATAAACTATAATACATAAGCAGGTACAATAAAGCCTAGTGTTGCAAACTAGTGTTGTGTTATACTTAAAGACTGATACCAAAGAATATGTAATAAGTAGGTACGTAGTTCCTACGTAAGAAGAAGCGGGACTCCCATTCTACCAAAATTACACACTGAAAATACCGTTTTGTATGGAACGTGATTAAAATTTTGACCCCCGTTTCATACATTGTTCGTTTTTCGAAAGCACGACTCTAGTTCGAGAGTTTCGCCAGTCTGACTGATACCAACCTGCCATTCCTAGATCTGCTGCGTAGACTGTCGTCATCTCTGCCCCAGGTCTTGGCGAGCATCGGCAGGCCGATTGTGCTGGAACCCTTCACTGAACCAACGCTTGGCTGTTCCGTGCTTCTGGTCTTTCGAGTTTTGTGCTCTGTACCTGGGAAAGGTATTAAGGTGATGAACTCTGGATCTTACTGCGCTGTAGGTACTTTTTCCAGCTTGTGAGTGAAATCACAAAAGAGGCTATAAAATAGAGTTCTCGGCTCTTCTACCGGCGTAAACAGCATTTGGAGATTTCATAGTACTAGCTTTGCTTAGTTTGGGATTAGAAGGCGTTGTCTGAAATGTCCGTGAATATTTATTTGTTATCATATCGTATCGGGTAATTTTCAAAATAGTTTTAAAATATTTAGAGACTCTTGTATTGAAACAATGTTTAGTCAGAATCAAAACTTGAACGCACATTTTGTGACAGATTTTTATTGAGTCAAAAAATCTATACTTGAGTCACACTTCAGTTGTAGAACATTACGAGGCGTTGAGCTGATATAAGTAAACACGTTTCGGAACACTTTCGGAACGAGCTAAACCCTTTTCTTTTAGTAGACTTATTAACATTGACATCTTTACAACATGTAATGCAATAGAAATATACTGTGACTTTGATGCTTATTAATCTTAGTGACTCTACCACGACAAAAAGCTTAAATAAGCTATGATACTGAAGAGTAATTTACCAACTGCGAGTGTAATTAGTAGACTAGATTCTCACCCCATTTAGGAGTCCCGACCAGCGTCTCAGCAGACTTGGAGATGCTCCTAGACAGCGCACTTGGCGGCGCTCTCATAGGAGTCGCCTGGCGGTACACCACTTCGGATCTAACTGGGTGAAATAGTTGCAAATTTTTCAGCGCCATTTTCTATATTGAATGCGCATCTTCGTTCGTTTTTCGAGTTTTCTTTTTTCATAACTTTTTTATCAACTCAACAATGTTTGATTTTTTTTGGTGCTGGGGTCGCACTTTTCGATTTTTAAAATTATTTAGTTATTTTTTGTTCTGCTAACTTTTCCGTCTTTTCAGCCAGGCCTAACTATTTTTTGAACAAAAAAGTTACACTCTAGTAATTCCAGTCAGTTTCTGGCACAATATTACAAACGAGCTTCATGCGTTATCAAAACTGGTTTATTATGCGGGCGCCAACAATCCTGGATAATATTTTATTGTTTTAAAAATACTTTCATTTCTCACACCTTTTAAAATGCCATTAAACTAAACGGAGTGCTTAAAACTATGTGAACCGACACTTGTTTGATAGTTTATAATTTCACCACTAGATTTATGAATATTCTTTATCAAAATCTAAGTAATTATTGTTTGTATTATTAATTCAAATTGAATGTTTTTTTAGCCATATGTTAGTACGCTATTACTTCTGTACGTACGTTATTACTATTACAATACTAGAAGATCACGGAAAAAAGTGGAAATTATGTTTGACACCGACACAACTGTCAACCGCACGAGCGTGGCAAAGACTGAGAACTTTACCAGCATAGCTAGGGTTGTTATTTGGGGTTGTTACTTAATTTGCTTATAGTGCAAGAGCCGATAATAAAAACTCAACATTATTTTATTTATTAAGTTCAGCTGCTTACTGAGACCATTTAAGTACATATCACATTACTACTATACTACTTACTAATAAAATTTACACATAATCAAAAAAAAACATAAAATTTTGAATAAAATAAGGTCAACCGTTGGTGATTATGAAAATCACTAAGGATAAACTCACATGTACACGTTCAAAAAGTTAACCCTAACCTTCATAACACCTGAAGGCTGAAAATTTAACGTATAGCTAATACTTAGTAGAGAACCCTGGTATATTTTTTCTATATGCCAGGGAATTTATCTATGTATCAAGTATTGTTGAGTTTGCTTCCGCTCTATAAAAGTTTCTGCAAAAAAAAGTACAGTAGAAACTACTTTGATTTATTCATAAGAAAGAAAAAATGAGGTCTAAATGGAACTTTTATAATGTTTTTTTTTTCATACTTATTAATACGATTATACTGCGTGTGTGTTTGCCGCACACTCATGTTAATTCCTATTTTACTTATACGATCGTAGGGTGACAAGTAGATAATGGGGTGTCAGGTTACTGACCTCTGGAGACCTAAGTCCAATGCCCATATAAACAAACCCATGAACGAAAGACTTTTCTAATAAAACTCTTTTATAAAAAGAAATAGAGTCCTATCCTACTAATATTACCTATAAACACGAAAATGTGTAAGGATGTATGGATGGATGTTTGTTACTCTTTCACGCAAAAAGTACTGATCCGATTTGGATGAAACTTGGAATATATATTGTCCGTGACCTGGATTAACACATAGGCTACTTTTTATCTCGGAAAACCAACGGTATCCAACGGAATGTGAATGAAGTCGCGGGCGGAAGTTAATATAACATAAGTAAAGTATAACTTGTAAGTAGTCAATATCAAAAGCAATATCGTAGGGCAATACAGCTATTCTTTTGATGCGTACAAAATCAAATAAGCCAGTACTCAATAGCGCCTAGTATTTGGTTTGGACGTTCATTTGAAACACTGTGATTGATGACTCTAGAGTCTAGAGGTTAGTCTAGCTAGAGTCATCAATCACGGCGCTTTAGTGTAGAGTCTAGTCTAGACTAGACTACAATTTGTATCATTGACTACATCAATATCCATCTGCTAAAGAAATTACATGTTTGAATACCTATAAATATCGGGTTCTTAAATTACAGGCAGATTTTAGAAGACTATGCGCTGTGTTAATCATTTAAATTCGATGCTAAAGCTCTGATTATTTTATTAAGGATCTTAATAGCCGGCTGTATCAAAATGATGCTTGTTATGCTATTAATAACATTTCATTTTGAATGGTTTGGAGCCAAAGTTTGGAAATTTTCGAAGAAAATCGGTCGTAAAAGTTTGCGTTCGATGTTTCAAATAAAATGGGATAGATTTGGATTAGATGATCTCTACCTAAGTACCTACCTATATGTATGGGTTGCTTAAATATGTAGTAGTAATTAAATAGTAGTCTCATTTTAACATTAGCCCATCACCATTCTTTTTCACCTTTGAATTCCAACTCGAATCGATAGCACTCTCTCGGACTTTTGATTTGTCAAAAATAAATTACGTACAACTAGGTCACCGTTTGAGGTTAGTATGTGGTATTGAAAAGGATAATATAGGTTAGTCGGGGTCGGCACAGTTCGCTTTCGATAAACGAACGAAATGATGTGGGAATCAGAAATCAGGAACATTTTCGTTTAGGTAAGTACAGAGAATATCTTAGTAGGTCGGTGTAAGTCGGTGGGTCGGTAATACAAAAATATCCCCACTTACCAAAATATGTAATAAATCATTTTTAAATTGATTTTGAAACATTTTTCAAGGATTTCTCTCCAAAATAAATGATGTTGCAAAAATATTACTTTCGTCACAAATCATTACTATACTAGTACCTACTTTCGTTAAGTATTATTAGTTCAGCTACTCGATACAAGATGGCGCTGATTACCTAACCAAAACTAGTGTTTGGAAATTTCAACTACATACATTCTTATTAAAACGTTTTCATTCAATTAATAATAATTACTGTAACCTGTTACTTCTTCTTCTTTAACCTGTTTAAAAATAGTCTTTTTTACGATGCCATAGTATTTTTCCCTGTGTTTTTAAGAGGTGAGAAAGAATTGACGCATTAGTAAAATGATTACAAAGTATGGTTCGTTGGATTTAAAAGCAGTGCACACAATGACGTGTCAGTCGCGGTCCGGTGACCCTTGATTTTTGTAACATGTTCTTTGTATGTTTTTGTATTTTATTAGGTCCATTGTTTTACACAGTACGATATTACTAAATCTATTATTTATTGAGGACTGAGTAATCTGAGAAATGACTGAATAATGTGGTAATCTGAGGAGATTAGCAAAACTAATCTTTTTTTGTTGATTATATTCCAAAATTTCTAGGAATTTGGTTCCTTTATTGTGTCGCTTAGAGTGCTGAGGGCCTAGTACGAGTTTTTAGTGTATAGTGTGTGTACCAGATTTACACACCAAAACTCGTACTAGGCCCTCTGAGAGTGTTAATCTATATTAAACCTCATCTGACAATAATATCAATTCAACTACAGGCTAGTTACGAATACGAAGAAGCTGATCTCAGAACTCAGATTGTAGTTACATAACAGGAAATACTACTGTCCCAAGCAAGCAAGCAAGCTCGTATGAGTTAGTGGCCAACTCTGGTGACGGAGTTTTTAGGCCGCCTTATAGCCTCCGTCATGGCCTACTTACTACTGTCCCAAAAATTTATGGAAAAAAAAACAATTTCGACTAAGTATCATATGTATTCTATCTGTCTATGGTTCAAACGGTCCAAACAAATGAATAACAGTGGAAACAAGCCCGCTCGTATGAAACAATAGAACTTCCTCTTCCTCCAAAAGTTCGTTTCAATCTTCTTCTCGATGACCACGAGTAGTTTTGCATGATTTTTTGCCGCCAAAAAACGCTACTCGTAATGATACTGATTGAGCAGTTCCTGGTGTGCATATTTTTTTATATTTTTTTTTTATTTAATTATAATTTTAACAATTTAAACAATAATGTAAACCAGTACTCCGGACTCAAGCATAGATTTTTGTATAAAATCTCTACTCAAATCTATGCTTGAGTAACGATTTCTGTATTGGCTACATTTGCGATGAAATAAACAAAAAAATATATCCACCGACCGTCTAAAAACTGACGTTTTATGCGTTAGCTTAGTACCCAGTATGCTTGTACTACCTACAATAATTACATAGGTAGGTAAGTACCTATATCCAGGCTAATAAAAATTATTGAAACTCAAACTACCGACACAGTCATAAAAGTACCTACTTATATTCATTAACTCTACCATAGCAAATTTGTGAACTCTCTATAAACCCATAAATAGTAATCTATAGAGTTTCGCACAAGTATTCAGTAAAAATAACAGTATAGCCTTCAATCACACAGTAGGCCTCAACTGGTGATGGACAGACAGACAAAAAAAGTAAACAAATTGCCGTAATTATTATAAACTGAGGGCGCGAGCGAAACCAACCAGTGTACTATACTCATCCGAGGAATACAGTGCTTTGCTGACTTGACCACGTTAAAATTAAAAAAAAAAACATTCGTTTATTTTTCTAAAAAAAATTCTGCCTGTGTGCTTTTACGAAGAAATGTAAAGTCAAGACTACACTGCATGTTTTTTTTTATTTTTAAACGGGTTTGCGCGCGGTCAGTGCCTTTGTCATAAATAAGTTGAACAGTTTGCTACTGTCTTAAAATAAATTCAAGATGGGATTATTCATATTGGTGAGTACATACCCTAAATACGTTAAAAATATTTTTGAACAGAGGAAAATGTTCTATTTGCAGTAAAATTGTCTACATCTCTATTAGTAACTCAAAAACTGTATATATTGGATTTGTAAGCTTACCTACAACAGAACTTCTTCTTTCGAAAATTAAAAAAACAAGTTTTTGTTTAATTAAATTTAAAAAAAAGTTTTTTTTTTAAGTTGCTGGCCTTGACAAAACTGTAATTCATAAAGCACTTATCATACAAAGTGATTAGGAAGGTAATGACCGTTTTACGTGTGCGACGTAGGGCCAAATGATAGTGTGGGTTGCATGTCATAGACATTTATTTATTTTTATACACGAAAAGTACAAAAATCTTATGTTCATCTGCTAATGTATAGCTACATTCGCACTAGACCATCCATCAGAATTCAGAAGTTGTATTTAAGACAGCTAAGTAATGCTGAGTAGAGGAACACTATTGTGACTCGGCATACAAGAAGAAAACACGCTGCATTTTGTGTCACATCCATCACGACGTCGAAAGATGTACCTATGTTCTGCTGAACTCTGTAGGAATAAGCCTTGGAGACCTGCAAAATAATAATATAATGGAATAGTTCAAAAACTGGTACAAAATGCTTACATTTTGACAGAACGACATGATAAATATCTCGCGTGCGCATCCTAGGCCCGCTGGAGCTTGTAGGTACATGTCATTCAACCAAGATCGACTAGGTACCGAGTTCAAGTTCTAAGCCTTGTTATTGGGAGGTGGTAAGAGCTGGTACGCGAGAACTTCGTTCAGCTTCCAGCACCCTGATGATCTAATTACCATACCATGAGCTTTTAATTTTCCATCCCAAATGACAATTTATCAGAATTTAGCGATAAGTAAATTGTCATTTAAATAACAATTTGTCAGATTCTGACAGACGAATCATCGGAGTCTGACACGATAAATAATCCGAATATCTATCATTCAAATTAGAAGAAAAATGTCAGTAGCCGATTCGGTAAAATTTTGACATAAGTTTGATCGAAATTTGTCAGATTTTGATAGTATCAAAAGAAACATAATCACCCCGCAGACTGACAGTTTATTTTTACTTTTAAACTGTCCTTTTGTCTATGGCCAGTAATTATAAAAACATTACCATTACTCAGCGGATGTGCACCTGAGTAGCAACACTAAACAACGCAATAAACTAAGTTTTGCGTATTACATAAATTACGTTACGGACTTATCATTAGTGAATTACATACTACGCATTTTCAATAGTATACATTTTATTTTGTTTTATTTTTATTTTATTTTCTTTGGGAAACAAAAAGTACAATATATTTTTAAATGAAAAACTATGTGATAATATATAAACCAGCGAAGTTTACTCCATTACATAGCGCAATATTACCTACTGTGAACAGAATTTAAATTAAAAGCTATGGTCAAAATGAAAACCTATACAAGGAAATAATCATCATCATCATCATCAATCATCATCATCATCAATATATATAAAACTCTTTTGAAGCTGACAGAGAATCAACGCACAGCCTAAACTATAAGTCCTAGAGGTAAGAAATTTGGAGGGTAGTATCCTTATATAGTGTAGGGGTGCACTAAGAAAGGAATTTTGAAACGTCAAACTCTAAAGGGTAGAACGCGAGCAACGTCGCGGGTGACGGCTAGTAGATAATAAAGTTACATACTGCATGGGTGCCTATGTAAATCGTTAGCTAAGGTAGGTACATAGAACCTCCCATTTAGAAATGTTAGATAGCATATCTCATTTATTTTCATGTCCAAAAGCCAAGAGTTAAATTCAAAGTTAAAAAATTCTAATGAAATCCCGAGCGAAGCTGCGAGCAGAAGCTAGTTTCAAATATATGCAAAATAAATTCTCATATAAGGAACAGATTTTCACCGACAATTTCGAGGTTCGTTTTCATTTCGCTATTGTTCTAAAGGTCGCTGATGTAATTGTGCCCTTAAACAATGCAGCTATGATATCAGTGTGATCAGTTGATCACAAAAGAACTGGATTGCGATCAAGGTTAGTGTGCGTATGGCCTAACTTCCTAATGAGCACACATTTTTTATGAAAAAAGAACAAACAATGTAATTTTTTTTATAAAAAAGTTTTTACTTGCTATATTTACAATATTTACAAAATACACATGGAACAGTTGAGCTATCTACAAACCGTTGCAAACGATTTATAGATAGCTCAACTGGTCCAAATCAGTACCAATCGGAAGCGTGCCCAAGACACTGGCTGCATTGCCGCGCTGAATAGCAATGCTGATACGCTGGCCTAGATAATCACCAGCCCTTGGGTCACGCGTCGCTTCGACTAGACGCCCTGAAAGAATTTTGAAAACCCGGAGGGCCTCGGTACCCCACGGACCTAGAGTCTCGACCCCAAGAGGCACAAATGTGTAGGCCCTATCGAGACCTGCATACTTGCGCCTCTTGTGGTCCTCGGCCAAATCTGCCGCCGCACCAGCCTCAACGGAAGTCCTAGGCAGATGTGAAGGAGCAAGGGTATCGACGCAAGTAGCGTCCCACACCAAAGGCCTTCCCAACTCCCAAGGAACAAGAGTCATACCGTCAGGCCGTTTGCCATCGTCACGCAGCAGACCATTCGGCTCAAGAATAGCTGCCACATTCACGCTGGTAAAAGCCCGGCGGATGATATCGTTAAGGCTAGCGTGGCGGGATATCCGACCGGCGGCTCTAGTGCACGATAATCCGTGGTGACCAAGCTGTTCGACAGCCGTACCGCACTGGCACCGATGGGGCGCACAGCACCGCGCACCCAACCGTAGACATGTTGCAATACGGAACGTGACGGGATCCATTAGAGTACCAGTGTTATGAGAGGGAAGTGCTTGTAACCAGAAACCTGACTCCTTTTTAGAGACGGCTAACAGACGGGCACGATCTGCGGAGTTTGAACACGTTTGTAACAGAGAGTTCCGTGTTAACTCGCACAGAGGCCCGTCCCATTGCCGTTGGGACGAAAGAGATTTGGGGGGAGTGGAATCAGGACAAGCACTATGCCAAGCATTTCTAGCTTCGTCTAGATATGAAATTTTGAGATTCATGCCAGTGAGAGCCAAACGAGACGGATTTAGAATTTTTTCTACCAAAGAATTAGTGCTGTAGACGTTTACTTGCTTAGCAATATGTAGAGCAAGGCGCGTTTATTTCTTTTGTATGGGGAAATTATTTTTACTTATTTTTTCAAAATAGATACCTCAGTCCTCAATATATTACTTGCTCTGTGAGATGATCCATTATTATTGGCAGAGGTAACCGCTTATTATCAGATGGTTATGGTCATCCCATGACGTTCACTTCTTATAAAAAACTCGTGATTTATCTATTTTTTTTTATTATTTACTCATTTTAATAAATAAAATATAAACCTACTACATATATAAGTATCTGTATATAGATGATTCTAAAACAACAAGTCTAAAACCCAACCCGGAACCAAATATTAAACCTAAAAAAAAAGAAACAATTCAAGTTCACATAGCTACGTAGATAAATGTACGATACGATTGTACGATAACTCAGAAATGTTGTAAGATAATGTCCTCTTACGATAGACATCAGGAATTCTTTACAAGTTAGTAATCGCTCGGATTTCTGAACTATCTTGATCAATTGAACGATTAGGTTGATGCAATAGGTATTCTACAGGAGATCTTACGAGACCCTTACAGAGTCTTTGAGAAGTCCTTTAGATGTAAACGTCATGTTCCAAATGAAGCACCTAAAATGTGTGAAAGTGACGGCCATATTTCAAGAAGAAGAAGAAGAAAATGTATGGGAAATTAATGTCAAATGACGTCACCTTTGACTAGGGAACTCCCTTGTCAAAAGTGTTAGTAGTTAGATGGCATGAACCACAAATAAATGGGACATCCAATGGAGGTTGTTAGTCCAATGTCGTCGATTACGTTGGACAAGAAACCTACATCGGATGTAATAGGAACTATACTAATTCTATTAGTTTTTTTTTCAACTAGATATAACTCTCTTTCAGGCATTCCTCGTAACCCTCTACATAATATCAGCAACCACCGCTGAAGAGGCTGTCGTCTCAGCGGTATTAACTCCAACATCGTCCCCAGACAAGCTCACTCGGCAACTAAGAAGCTACTACCCAAGCCCCTACTACGATAGACTAGAGTACGCTAGAGAGTACGATAGACCGAGATGCGGTCGCTGTGACGATCGATCCTCAGACAGATCTGATGAAGACGACGATTACGATAGAGACGAAGACCGCAGACACAGACCGACATCAGGCAAACGGTACGACAAGAAAAACGACGATGACGGCTTTGACCGACCTAAGAACAGCACGGACGATGACGATAAGAAAGACGATAGAGACCGCCCTAGTCGGCGAAAGTCGCACAGAAATCGATACGACGACAGAGACAGATACCGGCCGGACTACTACGATCGATTCTTACGAGATCCTTACAGAGAACGGGGGTATGACAGGCCGTATGATAGGAGACCTTATGACAGATATGGGGGGTATCAAGATCCGAGGAATGAATATCCAGGGTATAGAAGACCGGCGTATGATAGATATGATGATGGATATGGCGGGTATGGACCTACTGCTGGCAGAGGGCCTCACGAAAGGTAAGTTTTATTTAATATTCAAGCAGTGTGTAGGGCTCAGTGTAAATTAGGAGATATGGTAAAGCTTTGAAATGCTTTGGCAATCTCACCGAATTTATTTGTTTTGATCACAAAGTAGTCTTTTTAGATTTGACTCATTCGTGTATTCGTGCATTCTGTTGAATATTATTTGTAAACCGGCTAATTTTGAGAATCCAGGTTCAATGGACTAGTCGCCAACTTATTCACCTACTTAAATATATTCTCAGGTAATAAAATGAAATTCTTACAAGTAGGAAGTTAAGATAAAAATTAATTTAGCTCCGAGTTTCACTCTGTGATCGATACGGATATTTCCTTTTCTCAAAAATTGGAGCGTTCCAGTAATAACAATACCTTCAGGACAATACATAGATGTATATAATGTATAATCCACCGTTACTGCTCTAATTCATATCATTATATCGATCATGAACCATGCAATGATCCTAGTGAAAGCGTAACTATTGATGTTTGGTGATAAATGTAACTGTGATCTATTGTGTCAACTTTGTATAAACTTTGTATGGTTCAATGTTGCGTAGCGCTGATTATAGTGATTCGAAAAACCGATTGAAAACCACCTTTAACCAGCATAGAGAAAAATTACACTGCCAGAAATGACATTGACATTTGACATTATATTCCAAACGAGGCGTGTACCTAACTGCCAGTATTGCAGAAGTTGACGGGTATTATTAAGTCTCGTCGACCACACCGATATTTTTGTTCAAGCAACCGATATGACGTGTCGGACGTCGGTACATGCCAATGCAGGCCAATACACATCGATAACCTTACCACTTGCCTTCCGATCCTACGTTCGTAGATGCCTACAGACTGGCGAAACTTTCGAACTAGATTCGTGCTTTCGAAAATCTAACAATGTATGAAACGGGGGACAAAATTTGAATCACGTTTCATACAAAACGAGATTTTCAGTGTGTAATATTGGTAGTATGGGAGTCCCGCTTCTTCTTACGTAGGAAACGGGAACTACGTATTCTTTGGATGCCTATTTCACTTACAAAGAAAGAAAGAAAATACGTTTATTTGTAACACGAAGGGGCAAAAACGTGAGATACATTTAAGCAAGTATAAAGTCGACAAAAAACCAGACGACCAATTCATGTGCTGTGGTTTACAACACAACGGAACATTTAATTTTAATTTATTTCATCAACGTTGGCTTTCCACTAGTTCGAGATGGACTAATGACTCTTCCTGGCGAGGTTAAAGAACTGACCGGTATCCGAGCGTTAAATCGTAGAGGTCAAAGTTCAAACACTATCATCTGAGCTGCGATACGCTCTGTTGAAGCACCAACAGTTTTCTATCATCCAACACCATCGTTCACCACCCAGGAACCTAACTACATAAACTATCACTCAACTGTGGCTCAAGTTAAGCGACGTTCTGTGCGGGTATTTGGATGGGTTTGGTCTTCCGAAAAAAACTGGACAATTCTAAAAGTTATGTAGGTACAAGCAGTCAAAACTAACAAAGGAAATGCCCAGTTTCAGGCCATGGGACGAGACGTATCGAGGCCAGTCGGGGTGGGACGCGGCCGGCCGAGGGTACTACTTCGCATCAGGTCGCCCGGACGCGCCGCCCGCTGCTAGCTGGAGACCTGAGTACTCTAGGTTTACTTTTTATTCTACTGCTCTGGGATTTATGACAGTTCTCCAATACGATCTAAAATACTGGATAACCAACTACCAATTTTAGATCGTTGAGTTTAATGTGCAATTATATTGGTTTCATGAAATAAGTAAATAAGTTGTTCTTTGAATGAGTCTAAATAGTTAAAAAAGAAACTAACACTTACATAAGCTCACAACTGTTTTACCTTTGTCTCTTTTCTAATACAAACGGATATTTGATAAAGCAGACGAGAGGTTCATAAGCATGTTATCTAGTTACATCTGACTATTTTACACTGGGCTCTTAGAGTAATATGATATATTTTGTATGCTATAGAAGAGGTTTCCCTCATTGAATGGAATATTTCAACCTTCCTTACCAAATCCCTTCTCTTTCCAGACCAGTAGAAAGTGGTTGGCCAAGCGCGGGAGGCGGCGCTGGTTACTCAGGCTACCAAGACCCATATCGAGGATCAACTTACGGTGGCGCTACTTACCAGAACACTGGGTACGGACAAACTGGGTACCGACAGGACTTGGGAGGGTACGGCCAGAGTGGGTATAGGTCTGACCCATATGGTTCGTCTGGGGGGTATGGTTCCGGAGGGTATGGTTCGTCCGGAAGCTATGGTTCGTCCGGAGGAGGTTACGGTTCGTCCGGAGGGGGTTATGGTTCGTCCGGAGGGGGTTATGGTTCGTCCGGAGCGGGCTATGGTTCGTCCGGAGCGGGATATGGTTCGTCGGGAGGGGGATATGGTTCGTCGGGAGGGGGTTACGGATCAAGTGGATGGCACAGTGTAGGGGAAAGAAGACCTTATAGAGATGAGAGGTAAGTTTTCGGAGTACAAAAAGATTTGTACAGTTTGATACGTCACTTCAAATTATAGTCTGTTTTAGATACTACTTCATAGGTGTTTCGAGAACCGAATTAATAATATTATGTAGGTAGGTTATCATTTAATTCCAATCCAAAATTAAGTAAGAATGACATCATACGCTGATATTTATCCAATCCAAATCACAATTCAGAATTTTCCCAGTTCCAACTGGAAGTTTAACTGTAAACAAAAAAATACATTCTAAAATAAACATTAAGTAATAGAATTTACGTTGATTTTTCAGTGGAGTGAACCAACTAGACAAGCGTGATCAACGTGGCCAGCACAGTGAACCTTCTCGCAACCAGGCAACCAGTGGTTACCAACCCGATAAGCGGCAACCTACTTACGGACAAAGCAACGGACAATCTAGTAACTACGGACAACCGAGTAACTACGGACAACCGAGCAACTACGGACAACCAAGTACTTACGGACAGGTTAACGGACAGTCGAACAACTACGGACAAAATACCGGAGAGTCTAGTAACTACGGACAGAATAACGGACAGGGTACTTACGGGCAACCTGGTACGTACGGAAAGAGTACTTACGGACAATCCAACTCAGTTTACGGACAATCTAGTACAACTCCTGAAACTAGCTATTTGTTTCAAAGGGAAGATGAAAACGCGACGGCTGTTGAAGAAACTACGAAAATTGCGTCGTAAAGTGTTTGAATAAAACTGAACTCTAAAATAAGGATACATAAGTGTCAGTTAGAGTATCGTGAAAACTCGTAGTATTATAGTGCATATTCGAAAAACATCTTAGGTAGAGTTAGTACTTAAAAGTTTAGCAGTTTTAGTATGTAAAATAACGTGTATAAATAAATACACATTAATTCAAAAGCTAATTTGCTTTTTAATAAATGTAAATCATATTATTATATAACAAGAAAAACTATACAACAAAAACAAAATGCATGAAACAGTTGAGGTAATATAGAGCAGTCAGTGCCATCTATCAGCGAGTAGGTGAACTTGAAGTTTCTATATTAAATCGCTAGATGGCACTCATCAGTAGTTTCAGTTAACTTTCCCTGAAATGTTATATTATGTTGTAGAGTTAGACTGACTGTATTAAAAATATAAGCATTTCTGTAAGGATGAAATAAAACTAATATACTTTATTAATTATTTAATTCTTTATTCATCTAAAGATTAACTAATACCAACCTACAAAAGGAGATTCTAATGCTAGACAGTATTTTATATGTACCTACCAGCCAACCTAGATAGGTTTCTTATTCAACTTTATCTGATATGTTATAAAATATTTCTACCTACAATAATGTAACAATCAAACAATTAAGCGTGTCGATATGATAAAAGGATTACTTCAAATTATATCTGATAACTTGTCTGCAATCGTCCACTTGGCAGCGGGTCCTTGTAAGGAAATCTAGCCACGTTACAAAAAATATATAATTTATTTTAAAAATATCTCAAAAACGTCAATAAAACGGTAGTTCTATTGACTCCATAGTGATTAAGTTCAAATTTGAAATACGCGAGTGTTTTTTTTATAATTTGCTCCTGGCATAGGCTTATGCCTACGTGCCAGAATCAAATTATATATTTTGAATAAATAGGTTGTGTGTTGTGAACGGACTTTAAAATGACGCAAGAAGGCTCTGTGAATGTGGTGGAGAACTCGCAGGATGCGGTCCAAGGCAGCACCGGTACTTCTCAACTCTTGGGACTTTCAAATGAGTAAGTACTTTTCACAATCACTCGCAATCGTTGTCTCATAAAAACCTGCCAATTTTAAGTCTGGCAGATTTTGTGAACTATTTTCATACCAAATCATAGGTATTCTGTGAGTAAATAGTGACGTAAATAGTAGCGCGTATTTTCCGTTTAAAACTTCTTGTTTTCGTATATGTTTTCGTATATGCTGGGCAGCGAAAGCAGTTCAGAGCTTACGATACGGGGGCAGGTCAATGTATTTGTTCAGTTTGAAAAGGCATAGTAGCCTCTATTTGAGATTGGTTGACCTTTTTGCGACTATTTTAGCCAGACTTTCGTAGACGTTGTAGGTCAGCGTAGCACTCTCGTAGCACTTGCGTAGGACCAATCCTATTTTGCGTCTATGCCGTAGCGCTACGCGTAAAGGTAAGGATAAATAATAATTGTAGACGAATATTCTCTAGAAATAATTTAAGTAGTCAAAGGTAAACTATTTAAAAATGACTAAACATGATCTTACATGATTACGTCATCAAAGTTAAAATAATTAGTTTGTAAGGAGCACTATCTAAAAACCCAATTGCTTGAAATATTTATCAGTACTTATACATTTACCTACGTAAATAGATAATGATTTGCGTTTGTAACTTACTCGTCTACATTATATTACAGAACTTATCATGATTATCACGTTTCTTTATCGATGTTTCGTTTGATAATATTCGGGCATATAAAATTCCGAAAATATGTTATAGCTAAACAAAAATATGGTACTAGGTAGGTACTATAAGTAAGTAAATTGTTCGTTTCATTTTATTTGTTGAATCGAATCAATCCAATATGTAATACAATCCAATAGGGTTATAGGATTGTTATTCAAAATTAGTTACTCGGTACAAATAATCAATTTATTGGTAAAATAATATTTGCACATCGAGTTATACATTTTTTCATTCTTATTAAAAAAAAAACAATGATAATAATAAAATAAAGGAGGTTTTTAACTTAACTTTATAATCCAGTTATTTTGAGGCTTATTATTTACAGTTACCTACTACAGTTCCTGGAACCTAACGCTCGTACGTAACTGTTTTTGCGGTTGTCAAACTGCCGAGTGTGTCCTCAAATTAGAGGATTTTTGTATACTTACTTAGTACTAGCCGAGAAGCGGACAAAATGAGCACATTTTTCCTTCATACAAAAACTAAAGAGCTTCGATTTTAGATTCTATTTTGTGAGAAAGAAAACTCAAACTTGGCCAGCAAGGACTTCTCTTCAAAACTCTGCATCCGCTTCCATTTTGACAGAAGTCCGGAATAGTTGCACCGTGTTTTGTTTTTGACAAGCAAATATAAGTGTGTCAAGTTTCAAATTCGATCGAAAGATACGAGGTGACTAGTTTATGTGATATCTTCTCTATGTAATGAGTTTATTGGTAATAAATAGTCTAGACTCTAGAGGATTCAGATTCAGGATGCCTTTCAGAGGGGCTAGGGAGTAAACCTCCCCCCAAAAGTTCTGGGTCTACCCAAGGGTGAACCAGTTACCCAGGGAAAACCCTAATAGCCAGGTCAATGCCCTCCCAAACCGAAATTTGGAATGCGCGTGTGGTAACAGTCTACATACATCCCAGAACAATTAATTGAATATCATTGACCCACCGAATAACGTACCTATATGTAACATGCATATGCGTAGAAAAAAAATAGAATTTTAATATCGATGGTCAACCTACGTCATCACTAAGTACATGAGCGCAAACAATCAATTTGTTCAATTGCCGTTATTGCTGCCATCCTATTAGAAATGCATACTGTTTGAAGCAATGATTACCAACCGTCCTATATATTTTATCAATTTATTGGCATCTTATAACATGTAATAGATAAATAAAGTCTGACAAAGCTAGAGCCCGTATGCTGATAAAGAAATCGTTACTCAAGCGTAGATTTGAGTACAAATATTCATACAAAAATCTATGCTTGAGTCCTGATCAGTGCTTCAGCAGTAAAACAGCATACGGGCCTTAGACAATGGAATTTAATAAATGGGCAACGGGCAACCGCAAAAGAATTTAAATTTGAGTATTATTTTTACGTAGTAACATTCGGTTATCAAATTGTTTGCAAATTCTATCATATTCATAGACGCGCGTGGTGTAGATACACTCATATTGGACTCATTTCTTTCCAGGACTAAGGAATATGTAAAAAAACCATTGTGTAGACTCGCAACTAGGTGAGTACTTCTTAACTTTACATAAAAAGTTATGATATTTAATTTTGAACCCAGTTCTAGGACTAGTATATACCAGAAGCCAGTGGCTTGTTTCGTAGCCTCACATTATGTTTACTAACTGTGCTTTTAAGGATGACTTAAGCAATCGTTTTTTTTTATATAATACAGAAATAACTTTATAATTGCTGGAAAATAGCTTTAATAATTAATTTATAAATAACCAAGTAGCATCTAACTTCTTAATAAAATAAACATACATAAATCGAATATATAATTCATTCTCTTTAATAATCAATTAAATATTAAATTCTACTTAAGTAAAACAACGGTTTATTTTTAAAATATCCTGGCAAAAGCTATGTTGTGTACCTACACGTGAGTAAATCAAACACATGTGTGATTATGTGTGCTTCGCTGGAATATAGTAGCGATGAACACAATGGAACTCTTCAGACCGGTCTGACCTGACTTCTTCGAGTCAGCATCGTCAGTTCACCGCGAACGCGCGAATCGGACTCATGTCGAGCACTGGCCGGTAAAAAATAATTCGAAAAAAGTTAGCGGGAGAAGTGACAGCTGTCATTAATTTTTGAGAATAGAAAGAAGTTCGTATCGATCTCAATTTTTATCTCCGTGGAATCAGATAGATAAAGATAAAAGTGATAAAAGAATCGATAGACACGTGCGTTTTCGGGGAAGTTTGTGCAAGTTTGTTCGTACTGTGATGCATTTTGAGATGTGGCCGAATTTTGGATTATAATCGATTTTTGGACTGAACAAGGTGAGTTCTGAGTTTTCGGTCGGTGCGAAAAAACTGTATGTTTTTGCTTGGTCGTGTATTTACTACTGTAATAAAATTTTAAGTGAATGTAGGTAGGAGTTGATTTTATGGCGGGTTATTCTTACCTTTTTCGTGGGTGGGTGTCATACGGGATGTCCAATAAATAGCAGACATTTGTGAATCACATTAAGATCAATAAAAAAAATCTTTTAGATGCATAGATATAGAAGATACGATACTTATAAAACAAGTTAGTTTTTTTTAAACATGAAAGAAATTGCAATGCTTTGTCATATTTTTGGTAACTATACCTACTAAGTACATAACAAACTCCCAGATAAATAGTTAATTTGATTAAAAAAAACTGTTTTACGGAAATATTTTTGCTCGTGAATATTTCATTACTTCTGTATATTAATAGATTACCTAATGACTACTAAGATATGCCTATTGTGCGTCACATTGTTTATACCGTTAGGTAAATAATTGAATAAACTGATGTCATCTAAACCTAAACAGCTTGTCCTATAACTCAAGAGGAAATAATTTCCGCATACCCACACAGTTATTTTTCCTTCAAATCTATATTTCTCGAGTGCAGTCAATGACACGATAAAATATCTTTCAATGGGCACACGATACACGATGTCATCATGTTTAGGGTTCCGTTCCATAGTAAGTATAGTTGTAGTTACTACGAAACGGCAACATCGGCAACACCAGTGGGCCAGCCGGTGGGCTCGATGGGAAAAACCCGTAAGTATAGTACAAGTATAGTTGTAGTTGTACTATACTTACGGGCTATTCCCATCGAGCCCACCGGCTGGTCCACTGGTGTTGCCGATGGGAAAAAAAATCCCAACGAGCCCACTATGCAAATGAGTGGGCTCGCTACGGAGCCCTACCTACAACTTGTAGGTACACCTGTCTACCGCAAGCCCGAACCATTTTGCAGGCAGTAGGGCAAAATAATTCATAACTAATTTAAAAGTTTAGCGAATCTGACTCCATTTAAAGAGATCAAATAAAGGTCAATATTTTCTTGACATAAGCTTAGAACGAATTTCGTGACTGTGATACAAAATTTAAACTTTATTTGAACACACATTTTTAGTATGAATTGCTTTTAGCAATAAGGGACATTGTTTTACCTAGGTATTTGTAATTTTTCTATGCACGTAAATGTAACAAAGAATACCTATTTGTTTTTGTAGAATGTAAGTATTGTCCACGAGTGAATTGTCGTTTGAAAACGGGGTTTATTTGGACAAGTTGTCATTGTAAATTGCCTTTTTCCATACACATGGCTGCCTGCCTAAGCGGTGACAGTGTTTTGCCGTTTTGCCTGCAAGCAAAAAAGTAACAAAAATGTTATTCAAACTTAGACAATTTTTTTTTTTCATTGCGATTTCGCTGTCAGACGGTGAAGGACAATTGCAATAACTATACATGCAAGTTAAGATTAACTTTAAACTACCAATTTTACGATGCTGGCTGGGTTGCACAATAAAGTAAAAGTTCATGGTACGAGTGCTAAGTGTTCATACGAAATAACTTAAGTAATTAAGAATTAAAAATACATCTTCATGAAGACAGAAAAATCCCGATTTTGCCAAAAGTTAGATATTAGCTAGCTAGTAATTTTAATCATAATTTAAAGTTTTTTTTATGTGACTGTGGGCAGAATACTGAAACGTGACTCAAATTTAAACACCACTTAAAATTACTCTGCCTCTGTTTGACATTACTCATTTGTAAGAGATGGCAATAATTTAAGCATGAACTTAATATAAGTAGCGTTTGAGTATTTGGCCGTGTAAGTGATAGAACTAGGAGATGGCCCACTTAATATTACGCAGTAACCTCTGCCTATACCTAATGCATTGCCTCACCAAACATGATTGAGTTCAAAACGTACTGAAATAATAAATCAAAATATTGAAACCTCTCTTCAATCTGTTTCTTCTATAAGCGAAGTGGGTGACGTCACGTGAACAGAGTCGCGGTTTATTACTAGACCTATTAACATAACTTTATGTTTGTCAATACTGATACCAGTAAAGAGGTCTGTTGTGTGTTTAGCTGGGTTATCGAATGACTCATATACTGTTTAATGAAATTGGTAGGTGCGTAATAAATACATAGGCATTGCGTTTGGGAATAACGTGACGGTGTTGCCAATGTTTGCCGTAAACCGTCAACAGTTTTTTTTTATATTCGTTAGCTTTTGATAGTAGTGAAGTCTCGTTTAAATATGTAGCAGTTGGCATAAAAATACTATTTACGTAAAAATCTATCAAAAAGAATGAAATAAGCCGAGAGGTGGCATAACCATCAGAGATGTGCTATGTACTATGTTTATGCGAGCGCGAGGTCAGAGCTAAGCAACGAAATTACTTATGTGACCGCTTCCACTAAAGTTAAGCTAAGCGGATATGATGTAAGCTGAGCGAGTTAGCTATACACAGTATACACATTACATAGCACGCTTCCGATACCACCTTATCACGCATCTCTCTCTATACAAAAACATAGCTTTGTTAAACCCAATTCCACCAATGCTTAGCGAATCTGAGCTATGAAAAGAAACTATCCCTATTGGTGAATATCAACCACATTCTCAGCTACATAGCATAGCTTAGCTCTTGTGGAAGAGCAGCCTTAAAATATTTATACTTATAGCTGCATATTTTTTATTGTTTGACATTTAGTAACGATAACATATTAAAAGCAGTTTATCTTCTAATCAGTATTATGTTAATATTCACCATAAAAGTAGCCTGAGATTTTAACACTTGTGGACCTACTTATGTGACGGAATGTCCTGGAACTTATGGCATACGCACTGTTATTTATGTTATATTTAATCAATAAACATAATTATGAACACGTCATTTATTTATTTCTGTCGATGATGTCGCGAGGATATCCGAGTCGCCGCCTAATTGAATATATTATTAAAATGAATCAGCTTTAGAAATAATGAAGACTTAGGTACGGTTTATGTGCCTTCTTAAAACAGCTTGACCTTAATATACTGTCGTTATGATGCAGTCACATAAATTATGGATGTTCGCAGAACTTAGAACACCTAATGGCTTTATACAATGATCTTCTATGTAAAACATCCACCAATAGGAATCGTATAATATAGCAAGCAAGCTCGTATGAGTTAGGTAGTGGCTAACTCTGCTGACGGAGTTTTTTAAGCTGCCTTAAAGCCTCCGTCATGGCTTAACGACTGCTAGAGCCGGGACCGACAGTTTAACGTGCCCTCCGAAGCACGGAAGCGCTCAGATGTAAATGCCACTAATGGTCACACATCCAAATAGTGACCGCGCAGAACGTCGCTTAACTTAGATAATCAGTGATGATTAACTAAGCAAGCCTAGCCACGATCGTTAAATATGAAAACAAACGATGCCTATTGGTGGATTTCAAACACATCCTTAGCAACGTAGCTTTTCTTACCTCTGGTGGAAAAAGCACAGGCTATTTCGATTCAGCTGCACAGTGACGTTTCAGCCAAACTGAAGATCGATCGAAACATAGTTGGAACTGAATAATACGTCAACAGTTGTAAATTAGTAGAATCGAGCCAGATACAAAGATTTGTTTAGCCAAGAATCTGTCTACAGTCAGTAATCAGCTGCGCCACAAAGTTCGTTCAACTATCCATGAGAACACAGAAAAACAATATTTCCCGTGATAACAATGCAACTATTGACGGAATATTTGCAGGGAAAATGTAATAATTAAAACCTATTGCTTATTCTTCCGTTGTGTGCCGTCATCTTTGTTTGCATTGTAACATATTATTATATCCACGAATATTTTTTCATCTATTCATTTGTTTCGACAATTTAATAAATTCTCCCAACGGATACTGGATATAGGTCGGCCGCGCCTCAGCCTATACGGCAGGGCGCGGTTACTGCAGCCCCCTGATACAAATAATCGATTCAGCTAACTGAAAGTAATCCAAGTTTTATAAAATAATCTTTTGGCGTGAAGTCGGTACAATCAAAAAGTCAACAAAGAGAGATGGCAGGATATTTTCAGGCGGTTTCTCACTGCGACTACTTATCTAGAAAATCGCTAAAACAATAAATATTGGCAATTGTGTAACAAAACGATACAGAGAAAACGAAGTTCCATGTAATTTTAATTAAATTTTTATAATTGACAGTATTCGATCCTACAATTTTGTAAAATGCAGACTAAAGATAATATGAAAAGCATTATATTGCAGGCTATTTTAGTAGAATATGGTACAAATCAACTGTAAAAACCCTGGCTTCCCGTATTCACCCATATTTGCAATAAAGAATTTTAAAAAATATAGATTTTGTAGTCTGTGGGTGTAAGCCGAATTATCCGGTGTGGTATCGGGGTCCGTTAGGCACTAGGCACTCACTAATGTGATGAGTAACTGTGTGTTTTACTCAGTAAAATGCAGTCAGTTAAGTGTGCATGGTCTCACCCTAGGAAAGTGCTATTACAGTGATATACAGGCATGCATTAGTTGCACTATATACTCTTATAGGCTAGCTAGAGCACATAAAGGCTAGTTAAAGCACTTATAGGCTTTTATAGGCTAGTTATAGAACTTATAGGCTAATAGTTAAAGCGCTTTTGTATATAACTCGGCAACTCTCTATCATTCTCTCAAGTCCGGCTCATCGCAGGAAGACAAGTCGATGCGTGCGTCGCTGAGTAGGCTACGGGTTTCCTCACGATGTTTTTTTTCACCGTTTGAGAGCACTGGCATTGTGCACAGAAATAAAAAAGAAGCTTGATCGGATTTGAATCCATGGCAGGGTTGCTAACCACCGGTGCTCATTTCAAACCTCATTCGTAAGTAAACCTGCTTAGTAAACAACCTCCATGTATCCTAAACTCGGCCTGACTCATAGCTCACACAATGATGTCACATCCTCAAAGGCATACGTGACAGTTACGTTTAAGCCTTCAAATTAGGAAGGACTTCGCCATCGAGTTTTGACATTTTTTTAAACAACACGTACTTAGCAATTTTATTTTAATAGTTTTTCTTGTGTTATTGTGAGTATTGTTGTTTAATATTGGTGAAATTTAAACCAATAATACTTTGGTCGTAACATAAAGTGCGAGCCATAGGAATAAATGTGTGTAAGTGGTTTCTCTGAATGTGAAAATTCGTCTTCAAGTTTTTAAGGAAAAATATCCACCATTTAGCCTTCAAAACAAACGACAGCCGATTTGACGATGACTTGACTTGACATAAATTATTTCAAATATATCACTTGAAACTGGCAAAATTGACTGTCGAAATGACGGCCAGAGGCGATGAATAATAGAAGAAGAAGAAGGAAGGAGTTCGAGTTCTGTCATATTTGGAAGCAACATTACTTAGCACTTTTTTTTATCGTTTTTCTTGTGTTTTTTTTCAATACATCGCAGGCAATAAAGTATAGTTACCACTAAACATCAGTGTCTCATTCAAAATATACTTACTAAATCGTAAAAAAAATACATGGAGCCACTTTAAAGGTGCAGCATAAACAGTTGTTATTATACATAAGTATTTCCTCATAAACAAGAGTTACCTACTAGTTACAGTAACATTGACCCGCTATCTTTGGAGATTGTAATTAGCGAGTTGATCGTTAGGTAAGGTCAAGGCGACCACGACTGTTAGACAAATGTGTAATGTGTACAAGATGTTTACAAGCATTCAACTAATGTCCTAAAACGTGTTTTACTGCATCAAAACATTACTAAAATAATTTAATAAGTTTAAAAACTTGTAAAACCGACTTCGATTTGATATGCCTTCATCATCAAATGATGATGATGATGTCAGTTCATTTAAGACTGTTCTATTGATCGTAAGTCATAGAAAAACAAAATACGCAATGTCGTGTACGTGAATGAAGTGTTTTTTTTTCAGTTATTCTTTTTTAACTACCAAACTAGGCACTGGACCGATTTTAATAAAAAAAATATGGAATCACTGTGAAAGTATACCTTTTCAGATAAAAAAGAACCATACAAATCGGTTTATAAATGAATGAGTTTTGAAGTAGCAAACATAAAAATTAAAATACAACCGAATTGAGAACCTCCTTCTGTTTTGAAGTGTTTCTTTCCAGTTAAATCATCAGTTTTTTTCCAGAAAATTAAAAACTCTTCTTTGGGGCAGTTCGATAACATTGCAAACCATCCGAAACTAAATTCCGCCACTGATTCGAGTATCCTAAAACTCAGTTGCTGTAAGCCGCTCGGGCAAGAAACGTCGCCTTGTAAAATTATGTAACACGTATGATAAGACTGGAGAAATCGATTTACACTTGTAAGGATTCGGCTAATGATTGTGACATCGGATTAGTAATTAGCCCGTAAAGTGCCGTAGAATAGGATGGAGATACCTACGTAGTCTGTAGGTGGACTAGGACGAAATTACCTGCCGCTGGGGTAGCTGACCTGGAGGTCAAAGGTTTGCAAATCCCATCTTTAGCATAATTAGCTTCAGCTCGCAACTTCGCTCGCGTGGTACCCGCGGAGTAGATTCCAGGAAAATAGCTCAATGAGAAACAAATAATGAGGTTCTTGTGGAAGACAGAAGAGGCACTTTTGTCATAAAAGAAAGTGGGTATAAACCTAACAGTAGATGATACCGGGCTAAGATGATGATGATGGTAGTTGTGATGATGAACAAGGATTTCCTATAAGTATAAATTATTTGTTAAAAGAATCGTAAAATATAAAACGTTGCACGAAAAGTTAATTTCTTTCAATGATTAATAGCAGTGTTAAAACGTCTGCGGCGTCAATAACCTCGGTAAAGAAATAAAAACACTACGTATCGATTTTAAATACACGATAAGCACGTTTTCTAATAAAGTGCCACTCAAATAGACGATAAATATCTGTTTCAATTTCTAAAGTTATGTTGATATGTCAGGAATAAATAAAAACATAGACTTGACTCAAACAGATTCCCGACCATCAAAAATACAGCATTCAAAAATATCAACTAGACACAGTTTTAAGACAGGCATTTCATAGTCGCTAGAAAAAAGAAAACAAATCCGAACAAGATTTATTTTCTTGTTTTACCAAATAAATAAATATAAATATAAATATTCACGGACACTTAACACAACGCCTTCTAGTCCCAAACTAAGCAAAGCTTGTACGATGGAAACTAGATGGCTGATAGAATACATACATACCTTTTTTTTGTACAAGAAAGTAAACAAGAAAGATTTTCTTCTACAAGACTCGTGCTACATGAAAAACAGTTAATTACCCTTCGAATACACTGGGTTTGCTTCTAATGCCAATATTTTAGGCTTGGTACGCCGCGCTATACTTTCAAAATCATTTTTCTTGTGGCATTGCAAACGAGAAAATACAATGAAGAGTTATTTACCGATAGTTGTGTCGTGAGGCAGTGAGGCACTCTTGATTGTGTCTCGGTCGGTAGAGCACACGACCAAACCGCTTATTCCACTTCGCTAAAAGCTGATCCTAGCTTAGCTAGGTCATTCTTATACTAGATTAGACAATCGCCGATCTAGGATTTGCGTTTGGCAGAGGTGGACACAGAATTTCGGTTTACGGGAGGCTTGAGCTAGCTATTTATGGTTTTCTTGATCAATCCGGGCAGGATTTGTCGTAAAGTGAAAATGGTAATGGAGTTCAAAAATCATTTTAATAAGATCAGTAAAATCTACAATGTTTTTTACTTCATAAGTTAAAACCAGACCGGTAACTATCCCTTATATCAGTTTTAAATGATTTGGGTAATGCTAAAGTGGTTAAAATAATACCCAAAGTTTTGAACTCCACTAAGTACCTACCATTCACTTTGCGGTTATGGGTCCATCAAGTAACATGTTATACTAAATCACAACGTAGACCAGCTTTTGGAGTGATTATGTAACTTTATTTAAATGTCTCATTTAACTTTGTTATTCATTATGCAAGTGTATTTTTCCTATAACGATCAAGTCTTGCGAAATAATTTAATATTCAGAGACTAGATTACCTAAGTCAAGATTCACCGGCTCGCCTTGTACCTAATCTAGTGACTTAGTGGAGACGAGGAGAATGTTTAAAAAAAACCTTGCAGGGAAGGTCAGCGTTCATCGGAAGTTGATAGTATTGTTTTCAAATGATTTAGAGCAGGCTAGATAACGTGCAATGCAGTGGCCAACATCGATAAACACTATCGCTAAACATTGAATTGAAATAAAATAGTGTTGGGTAAAGCTGACCAATGGTCGCTTACCCACTGAACGATACGGAAACTAACACATAGGTACACGATAGCACAGATCATACACGATAATGATAATATGCCAGTTTCTCGAACAAAATAATTTATGTCGCCGAAGTACGCGCTACAACGGTGAGAAAACGTCGTACTCCGTGTAAGATAGCTTTACGTGGATATCGTGTAGATGTCGTGACGGTAGCAGTGTATACTAACAGCCTACTTCAACATCTATCTACCTACTTAGTAGAAGGGCAGGAAGATGATTGTCATTTTAACCGACTTCAAAAACGGAAGTAGGTTTATTCTGCGCTTTGTTTTCCATATAAAAGACATAAACGCGCACGCGTTCTTGTTGATCTAGTACGAATCTACGCACAATCTAATGTTCCTAATAAGTTACATCCACAACATAATAAGTAGAAAATAATACATTCATTTGAACACAGCAAAAACAGGTAGGTAGTCGGCATGGAAGTTAAAATCTGTTAACGTCTATGTTCTGAGATTCGTCATTTTTAAAACTAAGCATTTTTGCTATGCTGATTACTATACCCACTGAAACTTACTTCCTCATCAGAATCCGATACTCAGCAGTAAGCACTTGTAACATTACCCTTGCTGTTATGTATATTCTGGCTCAGGATCAGATGACGATGACGCAAGCCACGGAACAATGCCTCCAGGCGCAACCAGTTCCGAGTGAGACGGCGGCGGCAGGTGATATTCTGACAGAATGACCTTTACAAAACGTTATTCTGGCGAGTTAACTGAGGAAAAGATAAGAATACCAATGTGAAGACTTATTTACAAAACTAGCTCCCGCCCGCGACTTCGTTCGCGTCTCGTTGATTTTTGTAAAAAGTAGCCTACGTGTTAATTTAGGTCAGGGACAATATATATTCCAAGTTTCATCCAAATCGGTTCGGTGGTTTGAATACATTTGCGTTTGAATACATTGAAACATGAACATCCATCCATACATCCTTACAAACTTTCGCGTTTATTATATTAGTAGGATAAATATAACCTAAGTACTCATTTTATTCATGTCCGTCTGAAATGAGAGACACAGATAAAGTTCAAAATAAGGCAGGAAAATTTAAAAAAAATAATTAAAATCACAAGGATAATTTAGTACGTGCCAGTTCCAACTGGTTGTTTATATAAAGTTTTAAGATCTCAGTTAAGTGAATGTGTTCGTTCTAAATAATTCAGTATTGCAACAAGCCTATTTCACATATTACAATACAGTATACCATCTCGAAGCTTCAAGACCTCTGTAGTTCAATTCCCAATGCTTGTTTCCCAACGTTCTCACCGCGTACTTTCACCCCATTCTGTTCAATATACCGCACACAATTTTACTACGAGTTACGTATTTGTAACTAATGGTCGAATACTCAAACGCAACTCAGACGCCACTCAATTTAAGTCACGCTTAAATTATTGCCATCTCTTACAAATGAGTAATGTCAAACAGAGGCAGAGCAATTTTAAGTGCGGTGCTCAAATTTGAATGACGTTTCAGTATTCCAGCCTAGAATACTGAAACAGTTCTAGAATTTATTAACATGCTAGAGATTTTTTTTTTCATAATTTTTTAAGATTTATGTACTTCCGAACTGAGGGGTCAACAAATTAATTTGGATAATTCGGGACAGTGTCAAGACTGTCATTTTTTATTTTCTCCTTGTTACTTCACACTGGCAATATTGTCTGTCGAAATGACGGACAGAGAAGAAGAACATGGTATCTTCTTCTAGGCTCAGCATGAAATATTACCTTACTAAAGAAACACATAAGATTTATATTTTTTAATTTATTCAGGATATTGGACTTTCATTTTAGCTTCAATAAAAATAATATTTATGGATCTAGAGTTGACATTAAAACTAGGACTATCAATCTATTAGTATTCAAAACATTATTGGCATTCGAATTGGTTCATAATTAGCACGAGTAGCGGTCTCGGCCGTGGGTGCTGGACGGATGTAGACGATTAACGACAAGTTTAAAAAAAAAGTTATTTATAGACCTTGGACTTCTTAGAAATTGCATTTACTGAGCTATTCCTAAAATTAATAATTAAAAAAACACAACTGAATTGAGAACCTCCTCCTTTTTTTGAAGTTAGTCAAAAAATATTTTTAGTATGTTGTTTCAAAATCGAAAGTTTTCTTGTAACACCGAAAGTTTCACTCGATGTATTCGGAATGTTTTTTTTTTAATGGGTAAGTAATTTTTCCACTCCATAGGTCCTTCACAATCGGAAAGCAGTAATTCGTAAGATCATCAAAATAAATACGAGTATCTTGGATTCTCCATAAGCAATGAAGTGGTACTTTCTCCTTCGAGGGCGCAGCACTACACCTGCCTCGAATGTGTCTGACTCATGTTTGTTTAAGATGCTAATGTAGGAAAGTTTGCAAATGAACACCATGCTTACCAAAGGATACCTACTGTTGAAAATCGGCAAACGATCTTACCTAAGTAGGTAGGAGTTACTGTAAAATTGCTATCGCAAACTTCAAACACATTGAGCTGAGAAGGTATTTACTGATCAGTAAGAAACAAGTCCTTATTTAGCGTTACTTAAGTATTGCAACCGTAAGGTGATTGACTTCGTACAATTTTGGATACAACGTTACCGAAATAGTCACCATGCGAGCACTGTTAACACCTACAACTCACAGCCAAGCAATTTACAACTGTTACTTGCAAGAAATATGGTTCAAAAAGGCGTAATTGTTTAACCACATGTTAGTAAAAAGAGCAGCTATGTGATGTGAATCTTTATTAAAACTGTGCATGAATTCGACACGTTTCGGATTTCTAGCTAATCTTTTATTGCTTGGTTACTCACTAAGTACTTATTCTACTATTGTGTCATATAGTTGATGAACCAATTTTAAGTATAAAAAAGTTATTGCTGACATAAAATTTTATGAGGCTATTGGCAAATTATATTTCATAATACATATATTTTAGATAGGTTTAACTTCTAAAATATAAGTACCACAGAACCTGAAAAGCAAATATTGTATGTGAAGAAATTCGTTGTGTTGACGACGGCCTCTAGACGCAAGTCGGGGGTTTGATTCTCTCCCGCACAAATATTAGTATGATCTGCAAATATTTTGTTCTGGGTTTAGATTCTGGGTAATGGTATATTTTACCTACAAGACAGGAACCCTTGTATATGGGGTCATGAGATCAGAACTATGAATGTGACTGCTATTAATTATAATGCTATTAATGTACCACATTAGGTATAATTAAATGAAATGTCATCATAAATAAGTAATTTTAATCCTCACGTCTCTAAAAATGGCGAAAAGCGGTTACGATGTTTGTATTTTGATGCCACAGAATGAATAATAATGTACTATGAAATGTTTTTCCTTCTAAAACCAAGTCACAATCCATTCTTCAACTTGACCTGAATCCGTTTCGGGGTGAATGTGAAAGATGACGACGAACGGCAGCACGCGATGTTATTCAAAGATTTGAAAATGCTGTTGACTAGTAAAAATTGTTTTTTTCGCTTATTTTTTTTTTTTTCAAGTACTGACGGATTTCGTACGAATATCTTGAAATCTAAAAGCGTTTGCTACGCCAACATAAACTTTATATACATGCAAAGTTATAGCTTCATATTATTTTTGAAATCAATAGGTGTTTCCATCAAGACAGTTCCTTTTTCTTTAAAATTTAATTTTTTTTTAAAACTTGCTTCGACAATTTGCTACGGTGAGATTTTGTTTCTTATCCCTGAATGAGTGACATGACCCGGCTCAATTATTACACTAACAAAATAAAAGTAGGTAGGCACGTTTTATAGTTTTCCGTGATACGCTATCAAACTTGGGAAATAATACAATGTAGGTCATTGCTATAAACCCGTAGGTACATGACCTACTGCATAAGGATGTGATATGACCTAGCGTGATACAATGAGTGTGTGATGATGACGAAGGCGCCTTATCTCTTTCCAACATTATTATACCGAATGGGTTAGTAGATGCCTATGTTGGTACCTAGAAACTAGTTACTCAACTGCTGTCACAATAGTTAGGTAAGTTGTAATACCTAATGTAATATACCCAGTAGGTATGCTGTGCAAATTAGGTACAATGGTCTCGATTCTGTTGCTGCATTTTTCTAAAATAACCTAATTTGACAACGCTAAAATTATAGCAGTCTTTGTTGGTTCAGTATATGAGAAAGAAACGAAAGCATTTGACAGTATTCGAACTGTCAAATTAGGCTATTACAAAAAATGCAACAACAGTATCGACACCAATGTGTCATTTTTAACATTTTTATCTGAAAATTAATGTTTATTTCGAGATTTGACCTCTCAGTCTACGTGCACTTTCAAAAGTACCTAATGGTAAAGTTAGTAGGTGCTCTTACACACTGCCCAATACCAACATGTTATAAAATCGCTTAAACCAAAGTATCGTGTACTTGGGCGTTGTTGTGTGGTGGCAATTTGAAAAGAGATCTAGGTACTTGACTAATGATCCTACAAAAACATTTGCGACAAAAATGCTTTTCAGGCAAGTGAGTCGTGCAAATGTCCCGCTGTTCCTGACGCCAAACGCCTTGGTATTTCTTTAAATGTCAAGAAAGTTGACATTCACAACACACGATTATGGTTTAGCAATTTAGCATTATGTGCCCACAATTTTGCGACAAAGCGCACTTGTGGAGGCCGCGGCGACCGTCTCGGTCTTCTACTACGTTGGTATGTCAATTTGTCAAGAAAAAAACAGGTAAATGGGTTGTGTCTTAATAATCTCTAACGTCTTTCAAATACAATAAATAGAGTACAATGTACAATATTGGTCTGTCAGGTCCCAGAGGAGACCAAATACGCCCAAATGTTTCAGCCTCTTAGATTTTTCAATGCATGCACTGATTGTTTCGCTAGTTCACTAGTGTAGTGGTTTATCTATGTGCCTTTTAGAAAAGGCAAAGTTATTCTAAAATTTGATAGTATAGCACAACTAGTTCAAAATATGAACACCTATAGTTTATAGCCTGTTGTTTACAGTTGGTACACAAGTAACGCGTCAATTGAATCCCTCATCTAGGCATAATAACTTAGCAAGAAGCTAGCTCTTATCCGTCACAGAAGGAACATTTTCTTTCCTCCCTAGTGATATTATTTAGTCTACAAATCAAACACTGTTAATAAGAGAAGCTGTTTACAAACTGACAAGCAAAGATAATAGGGCTAATGACTCGTCTATTATGTCTAGCTATCAACTAACTACGTATGAGTTTCCAACAATGGTTCATTCTAAATGTAATAAGCTCGAGAAAGCACAGTGTTTTAAAATAGAAACAAAAGTTACGTAAACTGAAATCTAAATAGTCTGTGTGTTTAAAAGAGGTTCTTAATACCACGGTTTTTTTGATTTTTAATAAACTAAATAAGGTTTGACTATGGGTTACAGTTATAGTGACTTCGAAGACTGCCGCAAAGTGTTATTGTTTAGAATCGCTAAACTACGGTTTGTTGTTTTTCAGAAAATAGTAAGCTCATTCTTAAAAAAAAATCGAGAAAATCTATTTTGAAGGAGTGAGCTTAACATTTTTTTTCTTTTTGAAATGGAAGACAAAGCAAACAGCGATGAAGAATCGAAATAACTTTATCGACTTTTTAGTGCTTTATTCAGCACCATCAAAAACGACCTTCGCCAAAGCTCACGAACATGTGATCGGGTCTACTGCATTGTTCCTCAACCATTGCGTGTTTTGTTCTAGGATCCTGCGGCCGGTGTCAGTGTCGGGCGACATGGAGACCGCACTGCAGCACCGCGACCGCGTCGGTGTCCAGGACTTCGTGCTGCTTGAGGACTACCGCTCCGAAGCTGCCTTTATTGATAACCTGAGGAAACGTTTCTCTGAGAACATTATCTATGTAAGTAAGAGCTTTTGTTTTAGATTTACCTACTGCAAATTGAATAGACTCAAGCATATGTTTTTTGAAACTTTAATCTTGTCTCCTACCTAGGTATCTCTCTCTAGACCTAGGTACCTATATCTATGGCTTGAGTTTTGATTCGGACTTGCACGTAGACAGTATCGAATCCCACTCAAATGTTGTAATTTGAGTTAAATTGTTTGCTGCAATTAGTTGAATAGGGAACTTGACCTAGCTTTTAATCGTTATAAAAACTATAAAAAGTAATTGTTTCATGTCATATTTGTAACAATTTTCCACTTGAACTGTAATCGTGCGTAGCGAATCCAAATGAACCTGACGCTAACGTACATTTACCTACAAAAGTTATTATCCATTTGCCCGCATAAAAACCGATACCTACAACTAATCCCCACTGCTACACCGTAGACATGCTACATCGTAGCAGTGGGGAATTCTGAAAAAAAAAATTGAAATACCCACTGGTAGGGTGCTCAATCTCATCAAAGATACCGCCAGGAACAAACGTATAGCTAGTGATTCGCGATTTGAACATTTACGAAATTTCAATCAAACAATGTTTAAAAACCGGTTACAATAAAAACCGTTTTTTTTTACTTTTAAAAGACCATTAAAACCCGCTATTTACGCTTCACTTCTGAGACCTTGAGGGGCTGACGATGCCATCATCTTTTTCAGGGTTTAACAAAAGTTTCAAGTATTAAACCAGTTCGTGTTGGACTTATACAAAAGTTCCTTCTAATTTAAGGCTAGGCATAAAAAACAAAAGTTACTCTACAGTATTGGTGCGTCATTTCCACCTTCTAACCTATTTATGCTCTCTTTCTAATGAACTTGTATGTTTTTTTCTTCCACCAGACCTACATCGGCAATGTACTGATATCAGTAAACCCTTACAAGAACCTGCCCATCTACACTGAGGAAAAGGCTAAGCTGTTCTACAAGAAGGCTTTCTTTGAAGCTCCACCTCATGTGTAAGTATCTTTGTACCTAGACCAAACAAATGAAGGTAGCTATAGGATCTATAAATATGATAGGATATATTTGAAGAGAAAGAAAATAAATTATATTTATTTTCTTTCGGGTTTTCGCTTTCGTTTCGTAGCTTTCATTATTGGAATATCCCCAGGTGTTTATGGTAGACATACCTACGACCTAAGATTTAAGATCCTTTGAGCATATAGCATAAATAAATGATATACAGGGCGTCCCACGGCCATGCCACATGTAGGGAAAGTATCTTAAATAATGTAGATAGAACATTTTACTGAAAGAAGACTTTATTTTGATTTTAAAAACAATTTAAACTGCATTCAAAGAAGTTTGAATAACCTCCTATAAATGTCCATGAATATTTATTTTTATATATTATTTCTGTTATTATGTGAAGAGCGTTTATTTCTATATTTCGCTAATAATCAGATGAGTAGGAAAAAACCTTCCACATTAGCACTATTCAGAAAACCTATTCATACAATCTGTACTAACTACTTCATTTGAATTTCTAAGCATTGGAAACTGAGAAACCAGTAGAATAAAGAAAACGTCATACATTTTAAAATACCTCATTTGTGCAAATAAGCACTCGGCTTATTACCAAGTGTCACTTCCTAGACATGACTTCAAAACAAAAAGCTAGCTAAATACGAAGTTCGCCACGCATTCAATTAGGCAGCAGTTACACTGCTCCTTACTGAAAGCTTCACGGGAAAAATAACAAACTGACGGAGCATTGTATTAGTAGGTGAGACTTATTTGACACGTTGTCGAGATAGCTATGATATTGCTGCCTCGATATCAAGCCTTATCAAGAGATTTACGTAGCCTAAAGTACAAATTACCCTTATCGTGTGGATAAGGCCGACTGGGCTGAGCAGATGGTATTGGCCCTGGACAAATGTACTCCAATCCAACTAAAACATGTCCCAGGCACTAAAACGTCTCGTTCATATCTAAAAAGTGGCTTCTGACGCTGTAACCTCATCTTGATTAGATACAAAGGCCTATTTACTAGAGCACAAAAGCGCAGACTAGATGGAAAATATTCATAAGAAACTTGAAGCATACAACTCGTTTAAATAATCAAGGACATAATTGATAATCACAATCGATTCTTGGAATAATTTCAGATTGCATATCAAATCGATAAGAGCGATACTTGTAAATGATTACTACATTTACTACCTATAAACAAATCGATGTAGGCCATAATATTGTTTTTGGCAACATGGATACAGTAGAAGATAGATAAAAGGCTGGTAGATACGTGTTCCTGACTGGTTTTTAGATTTACCAGCACATAAATAAATTAATAAATATTCATACACATTTCACACAACCTACTCTAGTCCCAAACTAAGCAAAGCTTGTACAATGAGAACTAGATTGCTGATATAATACATAAGTATATATATATTTTTTTTGTAAATACATACCTACTTGCCATACATAGTATAACACCCAGACACAGATCAAACATGTTTGAGTTCGGATCAGCAGCCTTACTCCCGACACCAGTTTCAACCCGGTTTCACGGAATTTGACAGTAGTAATGTCATTTTTCAGTACAAAATGACACGAGATCTGTCAAAATCCGTATCCAATTTGGAACGGCGGTGGTCAAGAGTAGGCCTACAGACCTTGAGCAGTAAAACAGCATACGGGCCATAGAGTCCTTTACGTATGCCTTCTATCGTATTTTTTCTCGTTGCCAGATTTGCCATCGCAGACAACGCCTACCGATCACTGGTGTACGAGCACAGAGAGCAATGTATTCTTATCTCAGGTAATCTACAAACACCCTTGTACCCACATATTGCCCTAAAACTTCTGTCAGACATTAGTGCAACAAATATTGATCTGGAGCGGTGGTCAAAAAGGATGTAGCAACCTCATGTACAATACGGTCAACGGATCTTGGCAATCGTTAAGTTTCGATGTGCAATGGAGGTTTTTGAACAAAATTGTCTTCGCGTATCAGACACTGCTAACACTGGGTTGAGCACTGCATTGGAATCGTGATAGTAAACCCTCTAAGGTCGATATAAAGTCAATTATTCAATGACAGAGTTGATGCCAGCATCCTAGCCACTGTTGGACTATGAGTTTGTAGCACTCTTCATTCTCTATGGAAATGTTTTGATAATATTTAGCAGTAGGTTCTTTACATTAACACTAATAAGTAGATGTAGGTACCTAATGGTTTCTTTTTACTAATGTATGAGAATCCATTAGTAAAGCCTCTTTGTCTTCCCCCTATATAAGACAAGGGAGTCAAATAGGTACGCGAAGCGAACAGAAGATCGCAGTTTCACGTCCAAATAAATGAACTCAACTTTTACAGGAGAGTCGGGCTCCGGCAAAACCGAAGCATCAAAGAAAATTCTAGAATACATCGCAGCCAGAACTAACCACCTCCGCAACGTGGAAACTGTCAAAGACAAACTCCTCCAAACAAATCCTCTTCTAGAAGCTTTTGGAAACGCAAAAACCAACCGCAACGACAATTCTAGTCGTTTCGGCAAATACATGGACATACAGTTCAACTACGAAGGAGCCCCTGAAGGTGGTCATATCCTGAACTACCTTCTAGAAAAGTCGAGGGTTGTCAGTCAGATGAGCGGGGAGAGGAACTTCCATGTGTTTTATCAGTTACTCGCTGGTGGAGATGAAGAGTTGTTGAAGCAGTTGAAGTTGCAGGGCAGGCCTGAGGCGTATAAATATACAACTGACACGGTGAGTTCGGCAAACAAAACTCTCAGAATTATCTAGCAGAATCGTTGTAGGTAGGTACGAGTATAACCAATAGTCTAGTTTAGTACTGACGTTTTGAAGGGTTTTGAAAAGCCTTGATAAATCTGACATTTCTTTTTATCAGAGCGATTTTATGCTAACATTTTTGAATCATGATTCATACCATTCCACTATCTTTAGAAATTTGGTTATCTACAGAGCTCTTTATACTGTATTAATATTAACGCAGAGTTTTAATACAAGCGGTACAAGCAATATTGTACTCAAAATAATGTGGTACCATAATATTTAAAACTATACTGTAATGTTGAACATTAAAGTCATATTAATAATATTCTCCTGGTGCACTATCGATCCAATCTGCTGCAATATAGCGCCAAATGGTTCGACACTGCTCCCTAGAGTTGTGCCATTATTATGATCCAACGCAACGTGATGCTATGTACGAGTATGGCCCAATATAGTGTTATATTACACTCAAAATGTGTTGCCATACTTAGCTTCAACGTGGTGCCATATTATCCTCTAATATGCTGCTATATTATGTTCAAATATGGTGTCGTCCGTCTCGTACTCCAGCATGGTGTCATATAATATCATTCCTCAAAATAGTGTTTTAATTTCTATCAGACCCCCCAAATGAGTGTAAAAATGAACGACACCGAGCAGTTCCGTATCGTGCGAGATGCGATGAAAGTGATCGAGATCCTAGACTCTGAGCAGCAGGAAATCTGGGAGATTATCGCCGCCATCTTGCATCTGGGCAATGCCAAGTTCATCACCAATGAGAAGGGATATGCCGAGATTCTTGGACACGACGCCAACAGTGCAAATGTTGCTGAGGTAAGAATTATCAACGTCTAAAAGAAATATTATCGTAAGAAATTCGCTGTGCAGTAATGATTTTTCTTTTTCTCTATCGTCCTTAGTTCTATTAAACAATTTCCGTACCTTATTGCAGAAATGAATGAGTCTATCTATGAGGTACCTAATGAGGTAAAAAACTACCATCGTGTTTAAAAAAGTTCACCTCTCATATATATTTCCACGAGGAAAAGACAAAAGGTATTCTAACTGGAAAAAAATCAATTTGATCACTGGATCTACAGATGATAAAAGTTCTTGTTAGAACCAAATCATCAGAAATGGATCTAAAGAGAAAAAGTTTTCTCAATGGAATCAAATGGATCTTGATCACTGGATCTACAGAGAGTAAACGATATATTGGAGCCTTCTCTAATCCATCGACTTCATCATTATTTGACATTGCTGTCGGTTTATCATATGACCTAGAGTCATAGTCGCCATTACAAGAACTACATCCCAGCTCAATGCTGGTTTGCTTATTATCAATTATGTTGCCAAACTAATGAAAGTGATACCACCAGAGTTTCTTTTAATAAATGAAAGGCCGATGTTTCTCTTATAGCTCATAAAAACAAATGACACAACACTGTCCACATAATACTTATTGATAAGTATTACAAAATAACGATCAAATCCATTAGACTAATGGACTGGCATTATTAGATCATATCGAATCAACGACCCCACCGGTTGAGCGGAATCATAACACGAACGAGATATCTATCGAGATTCGAGGTAGAGTTAGCATAAAAAACTGAAAAGGCTGACAATTCTTCAGCATTAAGTCCACCCTTTGAGTAATTTTTTTATAGTTTGTGCAACAAACAAAGTGTTAAATAGATAAAAGTACCTACGATTATTACAGAAGTAGGTACCTATACAATACATGTAGGTAGACACAGACAGACGGTAGAAATAAGAGGATGACACTGTGCTTTCGTAGGTAATGCCTACATAACGATGTGTGCGAAAATTTTGATTTTTGAAAAAAAAATAACTATACCATATTGATATTAATAAATATATATAGATACCTAAGAAAAAATAATCTAGTCGAAAATTTTGCCACATTTCCTTACCCAAATGGCATTTTGATTTGCTTTCAGGTATGTCACAAGTCACAACCCTCTAATATGACCTAAAATAATACCAACCAAAATATTTAATTTCACAATAAAATGAATTTATCAATTCGGAATATTTAGATGCTTTTGGTGCTGTCTGTACATGCACTGCATTGAATAGATACTTACCTTTCCTTCAAGCCGAACTGTCAGACAAGCAAGATGCAGATTCTGACGAGTCATTCTGTCTCATCTTAGTAAGAGGCTGTTGTTGTGATCATGAAAAATTATACGCTAAAATAAAATCTTGATTTACAAGTTAAGTGGTCTGTCTTATAAAAAGTTAAAGTAGATATTAGGTCTTGTTTACCATACGTAATCAGGACATTATGTCTACTCTAAGTTTTTATAAGATAGGGGGAAGAACTACACCCAAATCATCATCATCATCATCAATATATATAAAAATCTTTTGAAGCTGACTTAGAATCAACGCACAGCCTAAACTATAAGTCCTAGAGGTATGAAATTTGGAGGGTAGTATCTTTATATAGTGTAGGGGTGCACTAAGAAAGGAATTTTGAAACGTCACACTCTAAAGGGTAGAACGCGAGCAACGCCGCGGGCGACGGCTAGTACCTAATATAGCAACTTATGTTAATACATTAGGTTTCATTTCAATTTTCAATATTTGCTAGCAGTTCGTTCCACATTATTAAAAGTACCTAGAAAGAAAGTGTAGAGATAAATTCCTTGGTAAAGCTATAGAAAATATTATGCGATAATAACGTCACATCCATCATGAAGAACTCAGAACAATAGGCTCGAATAGACACTATTTAGATAAACAAAATCTAACAATGGGTAGTTAGTACACATCTGCGTCTAGCCGACGACGTAATTCAACAATTTGAACGTTGTAATTTTTTCAAAACATTACATACTGGCAGATTTTACCAACGTCTTGTTTGGCAATGTCACAAACAACAAAGTTAAATAACTTATAATATACTTCACGTTGTCACACTTCTAATTCTAATTCGTCGTGGGGGAATGAGATCTGCACTGACGTCCCGCGTTGGGGTGTATTGTGCATTGTCCCCCTGCTGACCTCACCCCAATCAGCCCTACTTGGGTCGTCGCACTTAGGTGTGAAAGTGCAATAGTCTCAGTCGCTCTGCACAAATAATAGGGTCTGTTGAGCTACCTGCCGCTGAGTGTCTGAGAATAATTCTTTGCAAATTAAATAGGTATAGGTCCCAACTAGTATTTCAGGCGGCAGCAGGTTTTTTATTTTTTATGGGCATACATGAGATCCAAATGGCCAAAGTCTTTAAAAATATTATGCTTCCTGCATCATCCAACTACTAAAACCTCTTCCAGCTCCTCAAAATCAACCCTACAAAGCTCCGCGAGTCTCTAACCAGCCGCACCATCGAAGCTAGGGGCGATGTGGTCTGCACACCGCTGGATCTGGGACAAGCGTTATACGCAAGAGATGCTTTAGCCAAAGCAATGTACGACAAACACTTCAGCTGGCTCGTGTCGCGACTCAATGCATCTCTCGTTCCAGCACAGAAAGACGCCAGGTCTTCTGTGATTGGGATTCTGGATATTTACGGATTTGAAATCTTCCCGAAGAACACGTAAGTTTTTTACAGGGTTTAGAAGAGCTTAAACTAGGTTTTAGACATCTTTTCTACAGATATTGGAATCTAACATGACGTGAACGAACAATAGACCTGCGGGATCACTGACTTCTTAGGATTACTTCATATAAGAATTTTCTTCAAGACTACATTTTCCTTCCTACAGTTTCGAGCAGTTCTGCATAAACTTCTGCAACGAGAAGCTCCAACAGCTTTTCATCCAACTAACTCTGAAGCAGGAGCAAGAGGAATATCTGCGCGAGGGTATCGAGTGGGAGCCCGTGGAATACTTCAACAATATCGTCATTTGCGACCTTATTGAGGCTAAGCATAAGGGTGAGTCTACCAAACTCTCTAGCAAAGAAGAGGATAAAAAGAAATTCTCAAAACTATGCAAAGTAGGTATGGAAGAGATATAATTATAAAGCTTCCTCTTTCTCCAGGTATTATTTCAATCTTGGACGACGAATGCCTGCGTCCAGGAGACGCGACAGACAGGTCTCTGCTTGAGAAATTAAACCAGCATTTAGATGGACATCAGCATTACAAGTCTCATCGCAAGGTCGACTCAAGGACGCAGAAGATTATGGGCCGTGATGTAAGTAGAACTAAATATCATTAGTTTAGAAGTTCGTATGAGACATTCTACTTTACCAAAGAAGTACCTAGGGGTTTGGTGTACCGAACCAAGGTTATGGACCGCGATTATATCTGAGCTCCAGCGGCAGCTTCAGAGGCAGAAGAATAAGGAAGGCAGTTGGGACGGATTAGATCTTTTCTCACGAATTTATAAACGATATAGAAGCTCCTCTAGAATTGGACTTAATTCAAATTCATTTATTTTCTCAGACGTCAAGATCCATATTTTGTTAGTTCACGCACGGTACATGTCAAATGGGTTAGAGTATAGAGATTATTATTATAGCTAGGTAGATACATTATTTCACTTCAGATATATATTACAAGATTATTGATGTGAAATCCTTCGTTCGAGCCCCAATCGAACAGTCAGTATGTACTATTTGATCAGAACCCGAACGAAAGACCTCATAATGGGCGAATTGTAGTGGTCTGTTATCACTTTTAGGATGGTGTTGGTACTGCTGAGCAGTGAGCAGTGAGGCACTGCGATTGAAACAGTTTGGCAGACTGTCCAACCTCTGTTTATATACTCAGGGGACAACCCGAAGACTTCGGATTCTAAATACGGGTACTTGTTCCAGGAGTTCTGTCTAGTCCACTACGCCGGCGAGGTGACGTACAACGTCAGCACTTTCCTCGAGAAGAACAACGACCTGCTGTTCCGCGATATACAAAGCCTCGTCGCCACTAGCGGGAACTCTATCGTCAGCGCTTGCTTCAAGGTGAGCTTCTAGAATAAATGTACTGTCATTGCTATTTGAACTATTTTTAGTCCCCAGACTACTCTACTCCTGATTTTGGAGTATAGTCAGGCATTTAGGTATTAAATATGGGCACATTCAATTGATGTACACTACAGGCAAAGCAAGATCTTTTGTTGAGTTAATTAGCGCTAAGGTTAAATTAAGTTCATCCATCTATATCAAATACATCTTACGACACATTCATTTCCTCCTTGGGAAAAATACCCGAATGTTCTTAAAGGTAGACTTCTAGAAAGAGAAATCCAGTCTTTATTTGAATAAGAACACTTTACTTGTCTACTATCTACATACATTCGTACCACTTCCTTCAGGACGTGAAGCTCTCCAGCAAGAAACGCCCTGAAACCGCCGTCACTCAGTTCAAGAACTCCCTCAACGAGCTGATCAAAATCCTCAGCAGCAAGGAGCCTTCTTACATCCGCTGCATCAAGCCTAACGACAATAAGGCTGCCAGTAAGTATAGTTTATAGACCGTTGTCTTGAAACTACCAAACTTCTAGGGCACGGGGAAACAAGGTTAGAGGAAGTTACCACTTATTTATGTCACCAAGAAGTGATGCTCGTATTGCTATTTCAGTTCCAGAGTATGGATGACGGTGCAATTACAAGTACTACTTAAAAAAGTGGTGTGGTAATCACACAATATCAGAGTCCATTTATTTGTTCCACAAAAAAAAAATGTGCAAAAAAAATATTTGACATAACGGGATATTGGATTTGCAGTGCATTTCGACGAAAAGCTAGTATCCCATCAAGTGAAGTACCTCGGCTTGATGGAGAACCTCCGAGTCAGGCGAGCCGGCTTCGCTTATAGAAGGACTTACGAAGCCTTCCTCGACAGGTATGTTTTGACGAGAGCCAATGATCCGTCACCAATGGCGTAAGACCACACTGTCTTTCAGGTTTGCGAAGCACCAAAACACAGAAAAAAAATACTCTAACCAAAAGTTGACCATATAGCTTGTTCAGATCAACAAATTCAGTGGCATGAATCAGATACTAATGAGTGATCACATTTACCAAATATCTTTTAAGACACATTTAATTCTACATGCACTTTTGATAACTCCCAGTTATAGCTTGCTTTAAAGGAGTAGGTAAGCACAGTCCCGTAACACACTGGACATTGGTTCATACAAACTTAGGTCAGATAAAGATAAAGTTTTCTTGTCTTCAGTCTTTATTTACTTACAGATACAAATGCCTGAGCAAGGCCACGTGGCCCAACTTCCACGGTCCCGCGAGAGACGGCGTACAGAACTTGGTAGAAGTCCTCAAGTTTGAGAACGAAGAGTTCAGGATGGGCAAGTTAGTACCAATGTGCTAATAATTCAAAAATCAAAATTTCAAGTAGATATGACCATATAGGTAGGTATTATGGTATGATATAGGTACGATGGTAAGCCACTACTTGACTGTTCACATACTAAAAAGTTTTCCAAAAGTTTTTATATTAAATCTCTACTGAAAACTTAATTTGTCTCCAGCACCAAAATCTTCATCCGCTTCCCCAAAACCCTCTTCGAGACAGAAGACGCCTTCCAAATCAAGAAGAACGACCTCGCCACCATTATACAAAGCCGCTGGAGAGGATACTGGCAACGGAAGCAATACCTCAAGATGAGGGCAGCAGCTATTGTTATCCAGAAATGGGTGCGAAGGTTCTTGGCACAGAAGCTTCGGGAAAGAAGGAAGAAGGCTGCTCTAGTCATCAGGTCTTTCATCAAAGGTTAGAGTTTGAAATTCTTGAATCTCTCTTAGGGGTTTTCCAAGTCTTTACAAGAGGAATACCTTTATCACAAAAGCAGCAGTTATTATCATACAGAAGTGGGTGCGAAGGTTTTCACCAGCTACGTAATAGTCGCTGGTATTAGCTATTCTTGAAATATAACTCCTGTTTTCAGGCTTCATCACTCGAAATGGTCCAGCGACTCCCGAAAACGCGCGATTCATCGGAGTAGCCAAGGTCAATTGGCTGAAACGCCTTGCAAAGTCACTGCCTAAGAAGATCCTTGATCTTTCTTGGCCACCCTGCCCGGCTACCTGCCTTGAAGCCTCCAAAGAACTCCATAGGTATGAGTTTGCTGACTAGTTTTCTAGCTAGAATAGCTAATACAAAGCCTTTTGAATTGTGGTGCCTTCATCAGAGAGAAATTATTACCAAAGATTTTTAGATCACTGAAGAAGGAACCCAAAGTAGATAGCCGCAATATAATATCGCGATAAAGCGCTCGTGGCTAGGCTTGCTTAGTCTATCTTCACTGATTATCTAAGTTAAGCGACGTTCTGCGCGGTCACTATTTGGATGGGTGACCGTTAGTGGCATTTATATCTGAGCGCTTCCGTGCTTCGGAGGGCTCGTTAAACTGTACCGGCTCTAGCAGTCCCAAAGCCACGACGGAGGCCTTAAGGCGGCCTAGAAACTCCGTCACCAGAGTTGACCACTAACTCATACGAGCTTGCTTTCTTATGTGAATATTTTCTCAACTCAATTCTTTGTTCCAGGCTGCACAGAGTTCATCTCTCTAGGAAGTACCGATTGGCTCTCACTCCAGAGAACAAGAAGCAGTTCGAACTGAAGGTCCTCGCAGAGAAAATGTTCAAGGGTGAGTAAAAACCAGACAAATTATTAATCTGAAATGGTGTCAATTATAGAATAACCTTATGAAGTTCTTAAAAAAATACTCATTACCGATTTTTTTACAGGCAAGAAAAACAGTTACCACGCAAGTGTAAAAGACCGTTTCGTGGAAGACCGCCTGACTGCAGAGCATCAGACATTGAGGAATACCTTCATGGCATCGCCTACTTGGCCAAGCGGTGAACAGCTTATTGTAAGGATCTATATAAAAACTGTTTCTTATTTTATCCAACTCAAATATTTCAGTATACTTTAGAGGGTATTTTTAACCCCTGATTGAAAAAATATTTGAGGCCTCAGTTTGTCAATCTGTGACCTCGTAGATCCAAAACGAATTCCGCGAATCCAATGTTTTTTTAATACAATTTTCAATCCATCCGAAAAGTTATTATGTCTCAGAGTAGTGGGCGCAGTGCAATGCATCACAGGGCACGTCCTCAGTGGATCTGCTCAGTGAGGCACTAAAGAAAAAGGTTTCGAGAGTGGTCTTATTAAACCTTGTTTAATTGAATTTCAGTATTCATGCGAAGCAGTGAAATATGACCGTCGCGGTTACAAACCTCGCGAGCGCGCTTTGCTCGCCTCCGACAAAGCACTGTACGTGCTCGACTCATCTAACAGAAAGACATTCAAACTGAAGCATCGTCTGCCGCTGGACAAACTGAAAGTTATCATCACCAATGAAACGGACACGCTGATACTTATCAAGATTCCGCAGGAGTTGAAGAAAGATAAGGTATGGCTTAATTGATTTGGGGTGTGGCTTGGTTGATTTACGATGTCTTGATTGGCTTAGGGTATGGCTTGTTTAGCACTGTACGTCCCCAATCGGAAGAAATTGAAACTGAAGCATCGTCTGCCGGTGGATACTGAGAGTCATCATCATCAATGTGATGGATACGTTGATACTGATAAACCTTTTCCAAAAGTATAAGAAAGATAAAGATTTATGATGTGGCTTATTTGATTTAGGGTATGGCTTAATCGGTTTAGAGTATGGCTTGTTTAATTTAAAACGGATTCATTGGATTGATACGATTACGAAACACGATTTTATTAAAATATATTTTTTCCAGGGTGATCTGATCATTTCTGTGAACCAATTGATCGAGGCTTTGACTATCGTCACGGATTACTCCAAGAAACCGGAGATTATTGAGATCGTCGATACTAGGACGTAAGTAAAAAAAGTGATAACCTAAGTTAATCTGGGCGGCTACTAGCTCCACACAATCAAAACTTTGCCGTTCTATCAAGAGCTAACAAACGTGGTTTGGCTCCTAAATTTTTTTATACGTTTTTTGCTAAATAATATCACGTCACATGAAAATAATGCAATCGTGTAACGAATGACATACCTTTTTCAGGATCGCGCATAATCTTGTGAACGGTAAGCAAGGCGGCACCATCGAAGTAACCAACGGCCCACAGCCCGCCATCCAACGCGCCAAGAGTGGAAACCTTCTTGTGGTAAGTGTTTGACCACTCTCAAACAACTCTCGAGTTGATTGTGTTCTCCGACTGTTTGTTAAAGCTGGTTACGATTCAGGATCTGAAAAATATAGCAGTTATTTTGCTGATATTTTGGTACCGCTCTTGTTTCTTTAAAAATACTTTGACAGGACTAAAAGTTTTGTCATAACTGTAGGTTAGTAATCAGGTAACTGTTTTATAAAAATTAAATGAAACGGCTTATTTTGGAAATAATGTCCCAGAACCGAGACTAACTTATTTTTGTAATGAAAAATTGTGTAGGGTACTTACTTTTTTACATTCGCTTATTTTGTATGTTTAGCATATTGTATACACTATTTTTCAAACATTTTTATCTATTTTCAGGTCGCCTCTCCTTGATAATCCAACGTATTTGCAACGAATTACAAACATGTAATTTAGAACCAACGAAAATCATGTTTCCTAAAATTAATATTCCATGTAATTTATAATTAATTTATTACTATTATTATTTCTTTATGTAGGCGTAAGGTCCAAGTCATAATTTTGAATACCGAAAAATCACGTAGGCAGTACTTTTTAATTTTTTTAATTCAAATTGTTTTTATAAGCTATATTTTGTGATAATAACAACGTACAAAGTACTTATATATCTTCCGTAACTTTTATTTTATAATTTGCGGAGTTTATGATTAAATCAATATACAAAGGGCTTGAGAAATACTGTAGTATTTAAATATCAAAAGTTGAATCAAAGGTGCCTTTAAAATGTTTATTCATATAAAATTATGATCGGTTTATTTATTAATTGTTCTGTGAGACATTGTGTGATTCCTTGGCTACTAAATCATAATATTGAGGCTGGTTGACAAGATCTTTATTTTGTCACACTAATTTTTAAGCCAAAAGTAACATTGTATATATTCTGGCTCACCTCTTTAGAGCCTAAGCTAACGATTCACACCAAAGTCGTTACATAATATTAAATCTGATACTACTCGGCTAGTCCGAGATGTATTTAGGCCATATTTTATTATATTACAGGCTAGATGTGCCTTAATTAATGTAAGCTAGTGCCTTCAGTCATTTTTTAATTAAATGTATTTTCACAATCTTTCTTGTTTCATTTTATACTACCTAGTCTACTCCCATAAGCCCTAGAGAACTTACAAATTAAAAAATCAAAAATATTTCATTGTAGTTTAATTATTTAAAAAAATTAGGTACATTTTTACAAATTATTGTATTCTATATTATGATAACAATCCAGAGTTGCAGTGACAATCATCTGTTGCCCTAACATTCAGTTCAGTCTTAAAAATAACAAAAATATGGGCCAATGATTTATTTACATAAGCTACTATACAGGGTGTTACCAGACCACTTCCGAAAACTTGGAGGTTCCAATCAGACCATGATACTGAAAACATTAAGCGAAAAAAATCGCGAAAAAAAAAATTGACTTGACTATCTCTTTTTAATTTTTTTTCTAGTTACATACACACAGTACAACATAATAAGACATATCTACCTAATTATCTCATTTAAAAAAGCAAAAAAACAAATAAAATAAATAAAGCAGCAATGTACACGCAGCACGCAGATTACGTCTACTACAGCATGAACAGCTGAGAGTTCATCGCGGGTCATTCAAGTACGCGACGTGCGAGCGACCTACGTTAGTACCTACCTACGTTAGTAGGCACTTACGACACAGAATAAATAATAGTACTACGCCTCGACCTTACCTACGTGAATGCGTACATTGCGGGCTGGCGAAATAAATACAAATCTTTAAACATTGTTTTCTCCGGCTATAATTATTTTTCAGGATAACTGATTTTTTTTTGGTTGGGTTTTGGTGTGCTGTAGCTCCCCCTTTCGTTTTCGGAAGTGGTCTGGTAACACCCTGTATAAGTGTTGGAAACAGGCAGGATATGATAAATAGGGAATATTTATATTGCAACACCAGCTACCTCCAAATTACACTATACACTTGGCCACATTTAAAATGGTTTAGCCGTTTAGCTATCTTTGTTTACCATCATTGAAAATATATCTTGTCTATCCTAAGCTAAACTATACAATACAACTAACTCGTTATCAGCAATTTGATTACCTACTGGTGTCACCGAGATCCCTAATATTGTGTATCAAACCGAAATTGGTAACATTCACACTTGACGAATAACAAAACAACCCACGAACAAGACGATTATCTACAAAACTCCGGATTATTGAAATAGTGCAAAGTAGCGTCTTAAACCTATATATTACAATAAGGACTTGTAGCCTTTCAGCATATACCTTCCTAGATTTCCGGATGTACATTTTTAGGAAGTGATTTTTAATTCGTTTAGAAATATAATATATGATGTCTGTTTTATAGAATGCATTTAAATTACATCAAGAGCGCTCGCGTTTTTACAACTTTATGACACCATGAGACAGTTATTAGATTATTATTTTATTCAATGCTGCATAAAAACATATGAAAGTATTTTGAATAATTGATGCATTTAGAATTATTAGTCCTTTGGGGCTACCATATTAATATATTTTTGTTTCCACACGCGCATTCCATACTAAACTTGTTTGGTGGGTCACACAACTCTTATTTAATTTTCGTACCATTTTCAAGGTGTCAATAAAGACCACACGCAATATTACACTACACCTTAAATTTTATTTTTACAATAGTCAACCCCTTTGGCCATAAATGCAAACAAAAAGCAGTCCCTAATATCTCCTGATCCCGAACCACACTTACATTTTCAAAGGCACTGTCTATTTTTTTAAAATTTGTACTTACCAAGCGCATCTTTGATAAGCAAAATGAAGCTAGCTCCATTCGATGTAAAGAAACTGGTTGGTATAAAACGCTCAACATATTAAACTACAAAATCAACAATATAATTCATTGCTAAGTTGAACACAATACAAGAAAGTATGATTTGATATTTCAAGAAGAGAGAATGGCCTTGCCACTTTTTATAACATCTGTCATTTGAGAAATGAAAACAAGGTTTACTGTACATAGCTATTCTATACTGAAGCTATTTTAGGCTGATAAATAAGGCCTTTTATGTATTTGATACATCCTTTATTATTGGCAGTCCAATTGTCAAGATATCGCCTATTTATTGTGCAAAGTTATTGGTGCCAGAGCAACAACCAACTTTGCTTGAAACTCTCATGGAAGTATTATTCAGATTTTTCTAGTTGGCACGCTTTTCTATGTCTTCAATAACTGCACTATACCAACTCTATCTAATCAGTTTATAAAAATGTACTTATTTACAATTCAACTAAAATATGCATCCTAATTTCATGAGCTCTTCAATTTACAGAGACCTAATATAGACATTTGTGAAACAATAACATGATATATTATAACTGATTATTTACAATCAAACTAGAGACGTCACACCGTGTATATCGTTGATATACAAACAAACATTCTAACTACATAAATGCCATACTAGAGTGGGTCTTAGTTCATTGTAGTAAAAAACTAGCTATATTCAGTATCGGACCTAGTTCATTATCCTAAAGACAAAATAGATAGCAGGGTTACATTTGGTTTTCAGCATGGCCCTGAATAATATTGCTGAATTAATTAATTAAACTAACAGCCACCACTATCTATTTTATCTCATTCCTCTTATTATATAAAAGAAACTTAAAATAAAGTAGGTAAACAAAAGTAACCATCAACCGAGTAAGTATACAAACAAAAACTCAATTTTAGTTTACAATCACAGGTTTATTTTCTTTGTCTGTTTGACTAAGCCAATTGAGTTGAATCCTAATGATTTTAATTACTATGGATTCTTGCCAGTTGCATTGCTAATGATCATTCAATTTGAAGGCATATACTCTTAGAAAGGAATTATGCACTTTCCCATTTGTCTTGTAACAACTGTAGAATGTTAAGATTTAGCATACAAAAATATTATGCTTTTATGACATCCAAAGTGTCTCAAATTATTGCTTAACATTATACTGCCAAGGTTCACGTATCAGTCACAATCCCGTTGAACACTTTAACACTATTCACTATAGCACCATCGACTATATGCAAGACTCTCCTGCTATTTCACTTGTCCTGCTTCTGGTGGGGCCTCCCCTGGTTTAAAGGGGAGGTTGTCAGACTTGAAGGGTTGGTCTGAGGAGTCTTTGGAGTCGCCATCTTGGTAGTACTGCTTGCTGGGTTTGGATTGGTCGGCTTCCCGCTGTTGCCGACGCCGCTGTTTCGACCAGAGTTCGTGGCAATCTTGCCATGTCGGCAGCTCTGGTGGTGTCATTCTGGAATATGTTTATAATTAGTCACTCTTACACAGATCTATCAAAATATACTGCCCCAAATTTCCAGTTTAGTGTCTTAAAGGTTCAACCATTCCTTTCTGGTACAATACTAGCACTTATTTTTGAGTCTACTCTGTAAATAAGCACAATCTTTTGGTTGTTGTTGGTAAGTAGGTACAAAGTTTGTTAGTTATCTCTAATCCAGATCCTTGGTGCCGCAAAAGCCTTCAGTTTTACCACTCTAAAGATTAATGATAATTTTTACACATCTTTCCCACACATAGAAAATACTAAAAGTCCAATACTCACTGATCAGGAATAACCCCCTTCAACCACGGGCTTTTCAGCGCCTCATCAGCCGTGATTCTCTTATCAGGGTCCAACTCAAGCATTCTATCTAAGAGGTTAAGCGCCGGGCCGGGCATAAACGCAAAGTGCTCTCTCACGCATCGCTTGTGAAATCGCTTCGGTCGTAACGTGTGCCAAAGGGGAAGGTTTACTACGTTTGGCCATACGCCCGGAACGGGAGTGCCGCAGACCCGGGATATCATTTCTAGTTGCATCATTTCTACGTTCGCCTGTAATAAAACAATGGGGGTAATTAGATGAGTATTTATCGTCTACAAAACCAGCTAAACATACATAATAGAATAACAAAAGTAACACTTAATAATACTAGCTGGTGCCCGCGACTTCGTCAACGCAGGATTAGAAGTGCAATTTGCTATGCTTCTACTAATATTATAAATGCGAAAGTTTGTAAGGATGTATGGATGTCTAGTTACTCTTTCACGCAAAAACTACTGACCCGATTTAGATGAACCTTGGAACATATATTGTCCGTGACATGGATTAACACATAGGCTACTTTTTACCCCGGAAAATCAGAAAAACTAAGTCGCGGGCGGCGCAAGCATCTCAAATAATCAACTACAGAGAATAAGTACCTGAAAGAGTGGATGTTTCTGGAACAGCTCGCCCAGTATACAGCCCATGGACCAGACATCCACAGCAGGTCCGTACCGCTCCTCGCCCAGCAGTAGTTCCGGCGGGCGGTACCACAGCGTGATCACCTTGTTCGTGTAGGGACGAGCGCGGTCCTCGGCCGACCACAGCCGCGCCAGACCGAAATCACCGAGTTTCACTTCGCCCCTGATAGACGAGAGTTGTTTTTTTTTAAACTTATTCATTAGATAAATACAATTGTATGAAGTAGAGAGGTAATTGTGATAACAACACCATTTACCACATGGAGTTGTAAGAAGAATCACTCAAAGACTGGTCAATGTTCTTTGAGTATATGTTACAGTAGCTAGAAGTCGTCAAGAGTACATAGCTCTAAAACGTCTACAATGATTGTTGACGAACAAAAAACGGTAATTGACGACCTCAAAATAGTAGTAACAGTAAGGGTAGATAAATGAACATACAAATTTCATTGTCCACTGAAGAACACTGCTGGACATAAGAGAAACCTATAATATTCTAGCACAAATGGTTTTGACCCTTTTTTATTCACTTTTTCCCGCGGTTTTCACAATACCGTCGTACCATCGAAGCCGCTCTAGATTTGGCGTTTCAATTCGTAGTAGCAACTTGTATTGCCCAACGGACCAGCGAATTTACAAGTAGCTTATTCTGAGATCTAACATACACTCACTTGTTATTCATAAGAATGTTACTGCACTTGATGTCTCGATGCAGGAAGTTTTTCCGATGGCAGTACGCGAGACCGTCCAATAACTGCCGCATTATGGACGCGTTGTGACATTCCGTGAAGTCAACCATTTTGGATTCTAGAAGTCCCATTAGATCGTGGTCCATGTATTCAAACACCAGGTAAAACGAACCTTTATCCTGGAAGATAAGGTAGAATTTTGAATAGACAGATTTCTATCAATATAAAGGTTATTTCCCATATATCAGTCTAATGTGCCTGTAATTGCACCAGCGTGTGGCGTCCTTGAAACCAGAACACAGCAATGCGAGCATCACTGCTTGGCTGTAGAAATAGGTATGTTAGTAGTAAGTACCTACTTTCCCGGGTGCATTTTTTTACAAAGAGCTCTATTGATACTACATAATTAGGTAAGATGTTGCAATAATGTGTTGTGCAAAAAAAAATTACCCAAACAGGCAGAGGTTTACAATGACATTACAAATTAGTTTTTGTTTTTATTATTTGTTTATATTTACCTTTCTAAAGTCCATAGCGTCTTGCTTATCCGTGACAATTTCCCTCAAATTGACGATATTCTTGTGATTCAGTTGCCGTAGTATCTTGATTTCTCTGACCGCTGTGATGGGAAAGCCTTCCTTTTCGTTCTCAAGTCGGACTTTCTTGAGAGCTACTAGTTGACTTGTGTTCTTGTCACGCGCCTTGTAGACTTGTCCGTATGTGCCTTCGCCGATTTGTGTTATAACCTGAAGGGAATTTGTAATTTACACAATCGGAACTTGCTTTAGTAATGCATCAGTTTTGAAAACAAATTGTATCTCTGTTATACACTGCAGTTATAATAAAACCAATAGTATTATTTACCTGGAAGCCATCGACACATTTCTCGCCCCAGTCTTTAGCGTGATGCGTCGGTGTCGCCACGGGCACCACCTTCGAACCTCGCCTTTTCAATATCTTCGGCCTTTTCAGTTTTGATGTTGACTACAGCAAAATATACCAATTAAGTTTTGTAATTATAATATCAAAGCTACGATGTTTTTTAACTTGGACCGAGAATCTCAGTATCAACTACAAAATATTACATTTTATTTGCAGACATTTAGAATCAACGCACAGCCTAAACTATAAGTCCTAGAGGTATGAAATTTGGAGGGTAGTATCCTTATATAGTGTAGGGGTGCACTAAGAAAGGAATTTTTAAACGTCACACTCTAAAGGGTAGAACGCGCGCAACGCCGCGGGCGACGGCTAGTATTCCACAAAATAGAAAAATCGATTGTAAAGGTCAACATTAGAATCCACGCCACTCCGTAATAAAACCCAGCATAGCGACTTATAATTCGAAAGGTTGGTTTCGATCATTATGTACTATTCTATAGAGATGATCAGAATGTATTCTAGAGTCTAGAATACGTACATTGCTATCTCTGGGGTTCTTCCTGGAGGCAAACACGTGCGAGTATTGGTCCCGTCGCGACGCGGGCGGCGGCGTCGTCGAGCCATCTAACTCGTCGCCGCTTAGCTCTTCCGAGCCGGGTATCACTAGGGAATAATAAATAGATAAATATCTACAGGTAGTCATACAAACTGCAATGAATTATGCCAGAGATTCCTCTGGTTTTTAGAGCTGATGAATATCCTCATAACTTGGAAACAGCTCCATAATTTCTCCCCAAACATGGCTAAAACTAAAAACCATCCCAGATAATTTACCTTTCTTACAATAAAACCACATTTCAATCGGAACCTAAATGTCAGAGCTACGAGGGCACATACAATCAAACATACAGTTAATCTTATAATACCTTCAGTTTTTCGGTAGAGGGTTAAAAAAAGGAATATTTACCAGGTGGCATAGGTAGATTCATAATGCCAGTTCTCTTTGGTTTTTCTGGTCTCTTCACTGGGCCGGGTGATGGCGTGCTAAGCGGACTCGCCTCGTTTACTAGCGATTTGAGATCTTCCACCTAAAATAGATCTATTTTAAACCTTATGTCTTGTGACTTAGAAACTAGAATTGCGATTCTAGTCGTAACCGTTAATCGGATGTTAGTGAGTGCAGTGCAATGATTTTGCAAGAAATACGCAAGCTATATGTTTGAGTACTGTTTGAGAATAATTTTGAATTTACTTGTCATGCAAGTGAATGAATAGTTTAGCCGATATAAAATGATAAGAGCCTAATGTGGATAGAGGAGTCCAAAATAAACACCAGAATTGACAAACGACTTGCGTGGGCGGGATGGTGAAGGAATAGGATATTAATGATATGGATGATGACCAAACCTTTTAGCCCTTGATTATAATATAACATCACAGAAGTAACAACAGGGGCCGTACCAACTTGTAACGTAGTGTCTTGCTCTAGCTTTTAGATATTTTCTGCTTGAAAAATCAAACAACTTGCTCTTGGTGGTAATTGAACATACAGAAGGCATACTGTGAGGTTAGTTTAGGGTTGTCATGCGTTTGTCCTGTGGGGCTAGGATGCACACGCGACATGTTTTTCGGGTCTTTCTGTCAAAATGAAGGCATTTTGTACCATTTTTGGAACTATTGCATTATCTGTGGTAACGTTGTAGAAAAAAAAATATCGAAGATTAAAAGGTGACAATTGTCGACAATTGCGTTATCTGATAACGCAATAGTTCAAAAAATGGTGCAAAATCCTTTCATTTTGACAGTAGATAAATATCTTGCGTGCGCATCCTACCTGGATTCGTCCTAGTTTGAGAGAGCGTTTGGGGTGGAAACAACAGCCATTAGCGACCTTAGTCATGGTACGGGCCCTGGTTACGAGTTAGAGCATGACTTTGCACAGACAGTCAGACATACAGTAAGTATACATTATCACTTACTGAATAGTCAGCTTGCGGGGATTCCCCAAGCTGCCGTAAAGGAAAACGTGGGTTATCTTACTATTCGCCAATCATTGTTCCTTACACGCTCGCCCTATCGCGCGTGATAAAGCAAGCAAGCAAGCTCGTATGAGTTAGTGGCCAACTCTGGTGACGGAGTTTTTAGGCCGCCTTAAGGCCTCCGTCATGGCTTAAAGACTGCTAGAGCCGGGACCGACAGTTTAACGTGCTCTCCGAAGCACGGAAGCGCTCAGATGCAAATGCCACTTACGGTCACCCATCCAAATAGTGTCCGCGCAGAACGTTGCTTAACTTAGATAATCGGTGAAGATTGACTAAGCAAGCCTAGCCACGAGCGCTTTTACGCGCGTGATACAATCGTACATAATACCGCGTGCACACTTAGCCCATGCCGCTGCCAGCATTATTGCCGCGATTAGTTCCGGACTTATTGCCACAGCAGTCCTGCCGACTGCAGCTGAGTGTGCACGCGGTATGAATAAGCTTGCTTTTAAAACCGTACAAAAGAATACACTTTATCACAGTTTTACGAATTTTTCGCGGTGAAAAAACGCGCGATAGAGCTACTGTGTAAAGAAGGATGGCTATGAAGATTAGAAAGTTGATAATTGAAATTGGAATTCAATAATGTAGACCTACTTGTGGCTAGATCTACTAGCTTTTGTCCGTGACACTGCGGATGGACTTATTTTTTTTTTTGGTAGGGCCTAAAAATGTTTTGAGTCATAGAGTTCATACACAAAAATGAAGTGTTTAGTGTTGAACTCGACTGAATTTGTCTGGAGATTCATGCAAATGCAACCAAGAACATAAATGGACAGACTAGTCCTTTGCGTTTTCAATCTTTTTACAAGTAAATATAATATTGAAGACAAAAAGCCATTGTTCTGTTTTCATGCAAGCGAATTAATTGTATAAAGCGAAGCTAGCTTTCTACAGTATCAAATATAAAATTTCAAAGAATGTATTCCTTTTAAATAAAACTTATGGTATAATTTATAAAATTTAAAACAAAGAAATATGTAACCAAAATACACTAAAGCTTTTTCCCCAGACTGACCTGCCTCACTTCATCGCACTTGTGCAAACGGTCGCAAATTGGAGACAGTCACGTAAAACTCACCAAAGGCAATCAATGGTCACGTATAATTCGCTTTTGACCAATACAACATACTCCTTGCAATTATGCAAAACGGGCGCGTTAAAAAGTTTGAAGATGACGTGACTACTAGTATAGTTTTAAAATATATGATCTGTGACGTAACAAAGGTCTCCAAATTTTGATATTTTGAATCTAGTTTTCAAGAAACAACCAAACAACGTACCTGAGTATTAGGTGGCATAGGCAGCTTGGTAAGACTCTTCGGCTTGGCGGGCGCTGGTTGCTGACAGTTTAGGAAGACGCCGTCCACCACACTGCCGCCAACCTTCGGCGGCGGCGGCAGCTCCGTCCCACACGGCGACTCCACGCGCGCCGCGGGCGACCGGACCTTCTGGAAGAACACTACTTATAACTCGTGGAAACGTTTATCGTTTGTTATTTACCTAAGTAGTTAGCAAGGAGGTTTAGAAAGTTATCCCGAGTTTTGAACATCTTAAGGCAATGGTAAATTTCACTTGCACAGCTTGCACTATAATTTTATTTGTAAAGTAGCTTTCGCCCGCGATTTCGGCTGCGTCCCGTTTGATCGTGTTGATTTTCCGGGATAAAGAGTAGGTAGCCTATGTGTTAATCCAGGTTCCCAACTATATATATTCCTAGTTTCAGCCAAATCGGACTAGCAGTTGCAGCGTGATTGAAACACAAACCTCTAAACTTTGACATCTATAATATTAGTGGGATACTCACATTCTTATAATATCAACTCCGACTTCTTATATGAGACAGAATGAATCTTTGACAAACTTACCGAAGTGAGAAACTGTAATACCTAGAATGGGATATTGTGTAAAGAAACGTCCAGTAGTGGATATTTACAAATGATAATTGTACTTACAGGAGGAGGTTCAATGTCATTATTATTGTTCGGCACTCCATTAGATCCTGCATCTGGTGCTGTGACGAAGGTCTCGAAGTCCGGGGGTGGTTGGAGAGGAAGCGGAGGGTTCGAGTCCTCGGCGCCAGGCACAGGAATGTCTACTATTTTCTTTTCAGGCTCTTGTTCTGTATTCTCGCCGTTTTCTTTGGTCGGAGCTGGTGGCTGTGGGTACAAGATACAGATAGCCAGAGATAGATAACTCTACTACATTGATGCAGATTAGGTAATGAAGTAATGAAATTGAGTTATAAAGCGCGTTTGTTCAATGCGTCGCACGCAGCCTCGCGGAGTGGCCGTATTACCGAATTTTTTTATTTGCGACAATCCTGCTTTTTGTTTATTTTCCGTATGTTACAAAACATTTAACAAGAATACCAAGCCATTTCGGAGGCATTTCATGAATTAAAAACATGACACTTTGTAAATTCGTTAAATAAAAGTTCTCCATGACTAATTGAATACCCACCTTCCGGGCTTACAGTGATATTATATTAGAAATAGGACAGAGGTATTACCGGTGGCGGCGGTGCGGCTTGCGTACTGTCGACAGATTCCTCGGCAACCTCCGGATTGGCGGATGTGTTCGAGATAGCTCCCAGAGATTCTTCCTCCTTTTGGTTCAGGATCTCTTGCAATTTCTGTAAAACCATTAGAGGTAAGTATTGTAGGAAATACACAATTTTTTTTCAAGTAGGTACCTACAATAAAAATGTGAAACCTTGGCTCGCTTGTGTTTGTCCTTGACTAGTTCAGCGAAGAGGCTTGTGTCACTGATTTTCTCCTTGAAGTCTATCCTTCGTTGTAGCACCGCTGACGACGGTGGACTGGGTGAGTGCTTAGACCTACTGGATAACCAATAAAATGATATAAAATAATACATTTAGCAAAAAAATGATTATATTTTTTGACAGGCGTCACAACGCAATCGATAATAGCTCTGCCTTCCGTGCTTTGGGGTCATGGTTTCGATCCCCACCAAGAACAATTTGTGCATGACAAACGTGGATATTTATGTCTATGAGTTACTATGTATTCAAAAAAAAATTATACGTATCAGCAATCTAGTTCCCGTATTACAAGCTGTGCTTAGTTTGGGACTAGAGGGCGTCGTGTGAAATGTCCAAGCAAGCAAGCATATATTTTTTTCCCCAAAGGCAGGAGAACCAGAACTTAAAAGAATACCAGTGCAAATGACCATTATGTAGTGTAAATACCTGTGTGAGTGTTTGTCCCGGGATGGGTCTCGATGCCGCTGTCGATGCCTCGGCGGCGAGGCAGTGGAGTCACGCCGCCGGCCGCGCGACGCCGACCGACGACGCTTCAACGAACTACGACTGTGTGATCTGACAATAATTACAACATTGAAACATTCAACAATAAATATAATAGTCAAAACCGTTTATGGCGACATCGTTTAGAACAACATACCGGTTAAATTGACCAAAATCAAAGGTCCTGGCTGAATGTTATATGACCGCCTTATCGAAAACATTGGTTTTTACGACATTGTTTACTACGACATACCGCATTAAGCGACCACATTTGGTTAATGTTTTCGGAGAATTATATCTGTAGAACGACCGGCTCAGCTGTATTGTAAACAATTTGAATAGGTAACTGTATCCACATCTGGCACAGTATAATAGTCAATGGCTATTATCGTAAAAGTAAACAAAGTTAAGGGTCTTTTGTAATTCTTAGAAACAAAGCACATGCATGCCGTAGCCTCAAGGCCCGCTTCGTCATATCTCTTAAATCAGTTTGTTACTTATGACGTTTGTATCTTATTACGTTTGTATTGAAATCAACAAAATGCGGTTTAATTTCCTACATGAATATACATATTATCTTTCCTATTAATACCTGTCACCGGTTGTTACAACTATCGGTTTTTACGACTCAATATGAGTAGTCCCTTCGATGTCGTTATAACAGATTTTGACTGTATATCATTCTAAAATTAACCTTACGATTTAAAATTAAAATCTATTCTTCCGTGGCCCGTATGACTGCGCTAGAAGTAAACTTCTAGCATTTGTTATACCTGCGTAAACGGTTTAATAGTTCTGACTTTGAATGGAGGGAAAGTCGGAGTAGCCTTGCGCAGTAAAAACCTAGGATAGAATAGGATAAAAAGAGTTATATATAGAAGTAAACTGTTATGCAAGGAGCGAGACGTGGTAGTTTACCTGTTATGTAAGGAGAGAGACGTGGTAGTTTACCTGTTATGTGAGGAGAGGCGTGGTAGTTTACCTGTTATGTGAAGAGAAGCGTGGTAGTTTACCTGTTATGTGAAGAGAGAGGCGTGGTAGTTTACCTGTTATGTGAAGAGAGACGTGGTAGTTTACCTGTTATGTGAAGAGAGAGGCGTGGTAGTTTACCTGTTATGTGAAGAGAGACGTGGTAGTTTACCTGTTATGTGAAGAGAGAGACGTGGTAGTTTACCTGTTATGTAAGGAGAGAGACGTGGTAGTTTATCTGTTATGTGAGGAGAGAGGCGTGGTAGTTTACCTGTTATGTGAAGAGAGAGGCGTGGTAGTTTACCTGTTATGTGAAGAGAGAGGCGTGGTAGTTTACCTGTTATGTGAAGAGAGAGGCGTGGTAGTTTACCTGTTATGTGATGTAATAGGCTTCAGGACTCGTATCCTGTCACGATCGCGATCGCGACTGCGATGTCTGCGACGCGGGCTGCGTCGCCGGTGACGGCGCGGGCTGTCGCGACCGTGTGGCTCGTGTACCGGCGAGTCTGGACGTAATAGCACATGTTTATTTATTCAATCGAATGTTACACATTATTATGAATACGCTAGCTATGTGAGCGCTCGACATTTAAATTAAATTATAAATTAAAAAATTAAATTATTGGTCATTTGCGAGTAGACCGTTCAAATATATTCTGTTAAAACCCGCTCGCAAATCTCTCGCGCTTAGATGTTTTGCCTACCCAGATAAAAGTTACACTTGGTCGGTATAACTCCAGAAATGATTTTTGCTTCATTCTCCTTTAGATGCCAATTTAATTTTTAATTAATTCTCGATTCAAAATGTAAATAGCGAGACGAGTTTGACCATTTCCTAAACTGGGCAAACTTAATTCAAGATTATGGCACCGAATAATCGATTATTCACGATAACGCGCTCTGCTTAGGATGTCACGTCACGCTACCCAATAATGTGTCTAGTTGAAAGTGTCGGTAGTAACAAAAATGTTGCATGTTACAATAGTGTCGATAAAAGTTTCGCTAGACGCAAAAGTGACACAAAAGTTTAGCTGGTCAGAAAAGTGTCGGTAGTCACTCTTTAGTACTATTAACAAAAGAGTTGTTCAAGTGTTTCTTTAGTGCCGCCATTCCCCAAAATAAAGTTACCAATCTTCAGTCAATCACACACAAGACGGAATCCGTATCTGTATTTCTATTCGCAAGGGTCGCAGAAGTGTCCGCAATGTTGCAAAAGTGCTACATCATTAGTCACAAAAGTATCGCTCCAATCAGACACAAGTGTCGCTTTTACCAACGAGTAGAAAGTCGACACAACAAAACAAAATGTTGTGGCAAATTGAAATCTTACCTGACACCATAATAGGCGACTGCCCTGACATCACAGGCCGCATGATCCTGTGCTCCGACCAGTATTCCCTCGTTCCATGGTACTCCAGTTCCACGTCAGAGTCGATCGTCACCGTATCGTGGAACGGACCGTGTGGCGGTGGCGTGTGGGGAGTTGCAGATTTCTGTCTGCGCCTACTGGACAATCAACACGACGGTTAAAGGAAGCTTTATTGATATAATCGGGAGAAAGCATATTTATATTCTTATATAGCTTGAAACCTTTAGCTTATCTCAAAGTATTGAGATTTAATGAAATGAAATGACTTCAAGGTCTGTTGACGACGAAATGTAATTAATTGAGCTACTATATTGGCACATAACGAGAAAACGTATTCTTAGCGTCAGTGGTTCTTGATAGGACACATTTCTGTTTTCAGTCACATAGGATTTACAACCCATTAGATATTTTTCACTTTTATGGCTACTTTATGGCAATATTGTAGTAAGATTCAAAAGAGATTATTCGCAACAATCAATCGTATCTACAGATGATTATTGACAATTAATTGAAACTACATTCCGTATAAGGGGGTTTAATAGTATATGTGTCTACAACGTAACAGCATCTACTACGTTCATATTATGAGCTAGTGCAACTTTGCGCCTACAAAAACACGTTTTAAAAAGATAAACTCAAAAGCATACAAAGTTTCGGTCAGTAACCTCAAAGAACCTTGAAAAAATTTGAATTTATTTTAGTGCCAAAACAAGTCATAAATATACCACCAATAAAAAAATTTTTGCCATTCCCCTTCATGTTATGAAGGAAGATCTCTGAGTACTGAAAAACTATTATTTTAAATTTTATTTAGGCAGGTATATTATAATAGCACCAGTTGAAATGTCATAAGCTTATGACGTGAGGTATAGACCGGAATAATAATAAAATGTATATTTATGTACAAACTACAAATCCACAAACAATGGCTGATGAAATGGCGATCCATGGTTACTATGGGGTGCTGAAAAATTTAATGCAGGCAAGATTAGGTTACTAAGGTTCCCTGAGTGGGCGCTCCAAGTGTTAGGCTTCATGCAAATTGACTGCAGAATTGTGAAATGACAAAGGCGTGAGATGACTCTATGCCTTGCTCACATTTATATGTAGTTTCAGGGACAAGTTTCACTTAGCAAATATTCTTAGGACTTTCGCCCGAATACTGAAACGCTACTTGGATTAATGTTATGCTTAAATTATTGTCATCTATACCTAATAATAAGGTAGGGTAAGGTAAAAGAGGCATGGCCGCCGTTTTCAGTGACGTTTTAGTATTCTGGCGTAAATTAGTTAGGTACACCTACGTCATCTTTGAATTATTTTCTACTGACGTAATTACACACGTCACTAAAGATGTACTCAAAATGCAAGATTTTTTATTGCATTATAGCATTTAGAACCTAGATCAATATCTAAAGCGTTCTAAAGCACACACTCGGTTTTCATACTTGCATACGCGCACTAACCTTGCCACAACATGTAAAATTAATAAGTAATAGGTATGAGGTATAATGCTTGGAAACCGGGGTGAATAATAAACAAATAAAAATCGAAGGATCGAATGCTCTTAGCAACAGCAGTAGGTTAGGATTACATTGTTTTGTATGTAAAATTATACTGGTTCAAAGAAGAAACAGGATGTTGTTTATTTATAAATCTCTTATCAAGTAAAGTTTTATTGAGTGCTAACTTTCAAAGAGCTACTAAACTAAAATAATATAAATGCTACAGTTTAATGACATAATAACGGTTAAATCAATTTGCATAGAAATTGTAGTTCATTTATATTTTACTTCACTTGAATGATTGATTGTACACCATTGGTATTTTGTAGGTGCTGTGGTAAGGCCAATTAGTTAGAAACGATAAGCTGTTGTTGATAAATCTTGCTCAACAATTAAATAAGGAGATTAACTAACAACAAATTGGTGAAAAAATCGTAAGCAAGTGATCTTACAAACAATGAAAATCAATAATTTAAACACTATATTGTTTAAATTATTGGTTATCTAAACTATTGTATTTGTTTAATAATTCTGTGCCCAATAAATTTATTATTATTATTTTATGTATTATTATCACTTACTTCATTGGAGGTGACCTATGGTGTGGGTCATAGGCCACTGCAGAGTGATGCACCGGGTCACGATGGACAGGTCGGTGCTCATGCCTGAGCAGGGGCGGGGTGGTGGGTGACACTGGTGAGCAGGAGCCATTCCTTAGCGGGGAGGATGGCTTCTCCCACTCACTGACAGGTACTTTGTCGTACCTTTGCGGCGAGGCCCTGACCGGCGTCACCTCGGGTACGTTATCGTCCGGAGACACGCTCTCGAGGCTCGCCGAGCGGTGCCGAGACTTCTTCTTCTTGCTCTTCTTTTTCTCCTTCTTCCGTTTATCTTTTTTCTTTTTATACCGCAACTCGTCGGAATCCACGACGGGCGTCTCATACTCCGGTCCGAGGCGCTTCCGTGACGCTGCCGATAAAGAATCACGGGTCAGACTGTAGTCCTCGGTAGTCCGACGACTGGTGTTGGTCACGGAGATCACGGTGTCTACCAGAGTGCGGACCGAGTGTGTCTTTCTGGAGCGGCGGCGGTCGTCGACCACGTGGCGGCTGACCGAGCTGGTCTCACTGTCAATCTCCCCCGCCTCGGGCGCCGACAGAGCCTCCGAACTCACATCTGAGTACTCCACCAGCGGCTTATGAGAATTACATGTAGCATATGATTGGTCGTTAGTACCACTAGTGTGGGTCCGGGATTTCTTGTGGGTCCGCTTCTTGTGCTTCTCTTTGTGATGCTTGCTGTGCCGCTTCTCATGACGTTCCATGATAGACTGGACCGCGGAGCCCCACCAGGTGTTGGTTACTTCACATTACATCACACTGCAACAATGACAATAATTTATTTATGAAGCAGGCAATAACGTTGAACAGCCTAGTCTGTGAGCTATAAAACAATTTTCTAACTCAGAGCAGTCTACTTACATATACATAAATAAAGCTCAGTGTGCAAGGTGGTACAACTTCTGCTAAGTGTAATATAAATGCAATGTGAATGAATATACCTACTTAGGAGCTAGTTATGTTAGGAGTAAGTACTTGTAAATTCAAGAGACAGCCAAATTTAAATTTAACCACTCATTGTACATAGGCAGGTACCTACCTATACCTACCTAGATCAAAACAAAGTTGTACCTATAGATAATATATAATATACCTAATATATGACCTACCTGATTAGGTAAGAGTATAAATAAGGAGTTATAGGTGGTCTAGGTGAGCCCTAACGTGGTAGCATGCATCTCCGTATCTACTATAATTTAATGTACCTACCTAGGTAGGTAGGTACTTACTTAGCAAACAGAATACCTACAGGTGTAAGTAGGTAAAATTTAATTGAGTGTACATAAGCATTATGTCTAGATCTACTATTTACATGGGAGTATTGATAGCTAAACATCAACAGTTAATAAAATATAACCAAGAAACCCCATTTCTAAAAAAAATAGTGGCTCCGACGATCTGAATTTGACAAGTACTTTTAGGTTATCATTGCTGAGTGCCAAAATAAAAGATGGAAAAACAATACGAAGCACTTATATGTAATAATAAAGAGGACTTACCATAACAATAAATGGACGTGCGTTCTTTCCATATACACACACATAATTTTTGCAAATTTGTAAAAAAATTACGTTAGGAACTACAATCCTTATTATTTCTGTTATTTTAGTATAATCTGAGGGCAGTTTGCCTGTAATATTGAAATATCTATGATCTTTAGATATTAGGTAATCTTATTTTGCTAATGATTGACATCAATAGTGCATAATTCATCTAATAACATCGGATTTATTTTACGACAGAGGACGTCGATTTCAGTCAGCCATTTGCTTTTCTGACATTCATTTCATTTTACTTTTTCTATCATCAACTAAAATAGTGTTGTCGCAACTACTCTGTTTCATTTTAGTTAATTATCGATATCGACAAATTATGTTACTGCATGGTGGTTCGTAAGGGAAATCAAAAACCTGGACTGCAATTTACACGTAATTGGTAAAATCAAATTTTTCCTAAGTTAAAAATTAGAAACCAGCCGTAAATAACCGCTATATTAGTGTTAAGTTGTTTCCTCCTAACTTGGCTCCGTCAATTTACACCAAACATAGCTATGAACCATCCCAGTTATATCACCTTACAAGAAACAGCATTTATAACGAAGCCCTACTTTCAGCTCTACGAGAGCACGACCGACGCGACGGACAGACATAATATAGACAGACAGACATTCACACCACACTTCCGTCAATCCTATGACACCCCTTTCGTTTTTTAGTTGGGAGTTGTGAATTTTGAATTTTAATTACGAAAATTTACGTTAGTCAACGACTAACGTACATTTTCGTTATTAGAATTATTCATCGTTATCATAAAGTTTATGTGGCTCAAAGACAATTGAGTTTGAACACTTTGAATAAGCTCTATTGCGCATCAAAATAGCTAACTGTACGATCACCTAGATCCGCTGAACGCATTGCTTATCATCTAATCTCCCTCAGAACATTAATCCTGTGCTTTGTTGGAATAGGTGAAGTGGTTAGGTACTTATTTAAAAGTATCGATAAGATGAGTTGGGATCAAAGCTCAACTCTATTAAGATCGTAATCGTACATCTACTTTATTTGACCTTGTAAACTATTAGTACAATGTATAAACAAAGTATTATTTTATAAAGTATCAATTTTAATAAAATAACGATTTAATTTGTATTTATAAAACTTATTTAGCGAAAACTGTCACTAGAATATTTAATAAGTAGTGCCAATGCTTCCGCATTAGTTTTATTCCGTCATACCGTAAACGAATCCTCCACTCCACTCCGTTTTTTGCAGAATTGACGTAGCACCATAATACTTTTTACGTACATACATAAGTTGGTACTTATTATTAAATTATTGATTGTCTACGTACTTTATTGTATGTATACAACATACTTTAAATTACATACTATTACATATTTTATATTATCTGTTGTTAAATAACTCCGTAAGTGTTTCTGCGTGTATTGGTGTGTAAACATCTGTAATTTATTGCCAGTATCTACAACTAATATTTCTATAATGGTAGAAAAGTTCAAAACCCGGTAACTGTTTTTTATATACACCCGTACCGTATTATTCTAGTAAGTTGCTATACGATAAAATGAACCAACTCATTATTTATTTTGTAAAAATGACAACTTTATTCGAACCCAACCTACTCAGAAAATCAGGAAGGTGGGCATGACAAAATTCGGTACCGTGGTCGTGGTAGCAATTGGTATTTAATTTTCTAATTTTAATGGCAACATCACATAACTTGCTGGTTGGCGTGCGATTTGCGTCCCTTTTCTTGAAGCGTTTTCTGCAAAAAATAAATAAAATGCGAGAAAGATATACGGAAAACTGAATAAATCTGAAGAAAATACAGTGTTCTGTGACATTTATGTGTAAAAATCTTAGTTTTATTGATACCAAATTAGTCACAATGACCCTTGGGTTCACGGCTGCAATTACTTAGTGTCGCATCGTAATATTACCCAATACAGGATAATAAATAAAGACACAGTGGTTTGTCGGCCCTAGGACAATGCTAAGCTTCCTTGAGTAGCCGATAAAAAGAGTTCAGTGTTCCCAAAGTGTAAATTTAGATGATATTATTTTATCATGGTCGTTTCGAAGTCATTGAACCGAGCGGCGGCGGCGGCGGCGTGGTGACTGTAGCTAGCGGTTCGGAAATATGTAAATAAATAAACATGAACGATATAACAGTGAAAATCGAGGAATTTCCAAAAAGTCCGAAAGAAGTTGCTGGTTCCCCATCAACATTGGCCGGCACTGAGAATGAAATTGATCCCTTGGCGATCGACGACGAAGTGGGTGCGGTGAAGGTCCCCGTGGACGAGGAGAAACCTGTGGTAGAAAAGGTGGGAAGCTGTGATGACAATGCCAAAGAAAAGATAAGCAAGACACAGAATGGAGAAGCCGATGTTATAAGCTCGGAGACTGAGGTAGTAAAAGGCAAGTTAGAATTAGACATTCATATTTCCTACTTTACCTGTCCTATTTATTCTATTCCTTGCTTCCAATTGCAGGAAATATTTATAATATTACAGGCAAAGTGAACGTGTAAACATACTCACATCTAGCGCGGACATTTCTAGAACCACTGAATGGTGATTTAATTTCTGTGATTCTAGTAGATTCTGTTTACATTCTTATTTTAATACAAGTTCACAAACCACACAAGAGAATTATTTGTGTAACCAATTAGTAGCAAAAAATAACCTAATTTACCGCCATAAACAAAATGTTAGTCTATAAATTTGGGTTGGGTGTAAGACCATTTAGGTTAGAAATAGTTATTAGAATCAATAATAAGACTAGAGCTGAAGTGGGTACTTCTAAAAACTGCTATTCCTGTTTCTGATTACCCAATGTTTTTCTAGTAGTTAAAGAAACTTTAGGCAAGGCAAAACCATGCAGGTTTAAAGGTGACATTTTTCTTTTCCTAGACATGAATTTGCTCACATTCTAAAAAACCGCAAGATAATACTCAAGCATTGATTTCAGTAGATATTCTCATACAAATTGTCAATAGATCTATGCTCAAATATAAAAAAAAAAAAAAAATTAACACATGGTTATTGATGATGCCACACTATGCTTTGCGTAGTTAGTCCTAATTTGTATTTATGAATTTACTCTAGTAAAAACTATATACCATACCAAATTAAAGCATTTAAAAAATAACAAAATCTCCTTTGCTAAAACATTTAAATGTTACAGAAGATGTCAAAGGGTCCAGTCCAGCAGCAGTTTATATTGAAGCTCCCAAAAACAGCGATGAGACTGAAGTAAAACACTCAGTCAAAACCCCAGACATCCCAATAACATTGAATATAAAAGTTAAATCCACAAGTCCTATAGAGCCTTTGGTCCAAAAAGAGGCAGAGAAGGAACCTAGTCCTGTTAAACAGACTGCTGAGGCTTTGAAGGTGGAGATAAAAGAGGAACAGGATCAGGAAATGACAGAGGACAAGAAAGTTGAACAGAAAGTTGAACAGAAACCTAAAACTCCGATGAACGGGGATATTCCTAAGGTAAGGGTTACATTATCTATATTATAACACTGTAAAAAAGCCAAAAACTAAAATTAAGGATATGGAAAACTAAATAATATGCAGATCTACTAAATAAACGATTCCGATTCCGAAAATCGAGTTGTCTGTTTGTTTGTTCGCGGACCACGCCTTGACTAGTGGACCAATTTCAATGAAACTTATACCATTCATAAGCCCTTTTTCCGGATTAAAACATAAGCTATATTTTATTGAAATCAAAGATGTTGATTCTTAGATACAGCTTGAACTCTTTTAACCAAAAGCAGCCATTTGCTACGAGGTCCATTGTATGCTGGTGACAGATATTTTAGTGGAAAGTTTCGCACGCGTACGTAGTCGCGAGTATCAGCTATTGATACATAAAAAAACATTAGATGGTCATATTTTAATCAACAAATTGACCCCTAACCATGTAGGTACATATCTATCATCTGTGTACCTAGGTCAAACAGATAAAATGAACTACACACAAAATATTGGGTTAGAAAAAAATGTTTTGGGTTTTAGATTTCAAAACTTCTGTATATTATAATAAATATGTATTAATGGACATTTCACACTACGCCCCTGAGCAAAGCTTGTACTATGTCTTGTATTGGACATAGTAGAATACTTATACTTATTTTTTTTTGTAAATAGATTCTTATGATACATAGTAACACCTAAACATAGAACAAATCCATGTTTGGCACACAAAAATGTTTAAATGTTTGTTCTCGGTGGGGATCGAACCCACGACCCACGGCACGGAAGGCACACCTACTATCGACTGAGCCATGACGCCGGTCAACAAATACAACAATTCACTTATTTGACGTGACATAGCAGCATCTTGATATAGCGTCTTCTAATTTAACTTACATGATGATACTTATAAAACTAGTTTCACTAATTTCGTTCAGTTCTTATTGTATCTAAAAATGGAGTGTAGGTATTTGACTCCTCGTAAAATTGGTCAGTGAAAAAAAAAAACATCAACCTTCAATGACACTTACCAAAGCCGGGGCTCTAGAACTTACCGCAAATTCTGGTCATGTGTTAAATGATAATTCAAGTTCAAGTTCTTTACTGCATCCATATTGTGGGTAGGTAGTAATAGCTTCCAATATGAACCCTGACAGGACACGACAATATTTACCGCTAGGTGGCTAGATACAAGGTGGGCCTCTGATTACACTAATGGTAAGGACATATTTATCCCACGTATGCAACGCATTATTGAAATCTGGACTCTGATATTTGTATGGTTAGAAACATAATTGCGTGGGATAGCATTGCGTATGACAAGTATGTTTCTAACCATAATACAAACAAATATCGGGGTCCAGATTTCATAATACGTTGCGTACGTTGCGTACGTGGGACAAATATGTTCGAGCCTTTAGGCATCCACAAAGATCAAGAAATCAAATGCAAAATCTTGAAGATGATGAGAGCTTATTCTTGGATACTTCACACACCGCCCTCTAGTCGTATTATATCAACAATCTAGTTCCCTTAGCTTTGCTTAGTTGGGGCTAGAGGGCGTTCTGTGAAATGTTCAAGAATATTTATTTATTTATTCGTTCATTTATTTTCACCACAGAACATAAGTAAGACAATTATAAGATAAATACCTATTTATTTGTCCCCAGGTATAAGATATATACAGTAGGTAGGTACATAAGCAAAAACATCGATAGTTATAGGTATTTAATTAGGTAGGTAGGAAAATAACAATAAATATGGGGGCAAATTGGCCCTGTCTCAGCATAATGCTGCACCACGCCTACCTGTAGAAGAAGAAAAGTAGGGAAGTTCTGGGTGGTGACCTTCCTATGCTTGCACCGTACCGCCTGTCTTGCGTCGCGTCGATACCACACCATACAGGTATAGGTACACTAGGTAGATACATATTATTACTAGGCGATATCAACTTCGACACACTTGTCACGAAGACGCCACGGCGTGAGCCGTTTTTCTTCTACCCGCGTTTTAAACCCGCCACTCGGACCGCTGTTTATGTGCGTGTGCGTAGAAATCATCTGTCAGTATCAATATTACACACTATCAAAATGTATTCGACAAATACCCGAAACTTACGATCGATTCGGCTATGCTTAGATCGTATAAGGAGTTTTTCACAAAATGTATGTGTACCTTTGGACGCGCGTGATATGTATCCTCATAGTCTGCGGTCAACCGTATGTATTTATGTATGTATTTTAATTTTTTTAGGACGAGCAAGGAACCAAAAGACGATCAAGCGAAGAGGCTGAAACAGAATCTCCCCTAAAGAAGCTCTGTCAGGAAGTAGAGAGGGCATTCCCTCATCATGACAGCATGATAAACGACTACGTACAAACCGCAACTAAAAACAACATAGACGAAGTGCAAAGACACACGGAACAGCTACTATCAGAAATACAAACCTTAAGAGAATTAGCGCAGAAGAAGGAGCACGAGTGGAACAGTATTCTACACCTTAAGAAAGTCAAAGAAGAGATCTTACTACGATTACTGCGAAAAAAACAGGTCCTTTCATACGAGAAGTCCCCTGAAATCAACGGCCAAGATCCCTTCGATTACTTCAACCAAGCGAAAAACTTGGCTATCGATAAGAGCGACGAGATATCAGGTCTGGCGCTAAAGCAGCCAGGAGCGACCAACCCTATGATGCAACCGCCTGTGATGCCGATGTCGTACAACCCTATGTCGGGGTTACCGCCTCCGTACGATAAAGCTCACCTACAAAACATGCCGAAACCAGTATTTCCTCAGCAGTTGATGCTGCCGGGACCCATGCAAGGGTTCCCTAGAGACATGAACGGCCAACTCCCCGCATACGGCCTCCCGATGGGTCGACAAGGTCCAACTAAGGACGTCAAATCTATAATCGCGGATTACAGGCAAAGGAACCCAGATATAACCCCTAGAAGAGGGAGACGAATGAAATCCATACTTAATCCAAGCATGATGAACGCGCCGCGACCGATTGCACCCAAAATGGATGGTTTGAATAATCTAAACAATCTGGCTAATATGGCCAACATGGGCAATTTGAGTAACATGGCGAATTTAAATAATATCAACATGATCTTCAATAATTTGGATATGGTGAGTACTTTCTAGAATCTTTTAGCACCTTGTTGCGCATTGTAAAAGTTCTTTCAAATTCTTTTTTCATGTAGTAAACCTATGGAAGAGGCCTGTGTGTGTGTGTGTGTGTGTGTGTGTGTGTGTGTGTGTGTGTGTGTGTGTGTGTGTGTGTGTGTGTGTGTGTGTGTGTGTGTATAAGCGCTTTTGCAGTAGTGATTTCAATCTCTAATTAAAACTCTACTACGCGTTGCGGCTTTTTCCTGCCCATTAGTGCATGAAAAACATAACCAATCAATGAGTGGTTGATCTAGAAGGTTATAGTTATGGTGGAAGTTACCCTAAACCTCGATTCTCTATGATATTTACCTTCATCACAGACCTAGGAGAGCTTATATTCACTTGATATTGAACTCTTGAACTCCGCAATAAGTGCTACTTTCTAACGAATTAGCGTCTGCAGTTCTAATATTCACATGAATAATAAAATATCGGCTATTTTGGTCTTCTTTATCGATTCTTTCTATAGCTGTTTCATAGCAATTTGCGTATAAAAAATTCATTGAAATTACCTGAAGCATACATTGGAGTAAGCTATACGAAGTATCGTAATAACTTCAGTTGAAACTATCATTATGGTTGCAGATTTAATAATAACGTGCTATTTATTTAATATTAGACAAAAAAAATATTTTATGAACGTAAAATTCAGTTTGAATCGAAATATTGAATTCCTGGGTTTCATCAACCCAGGAATTTCTTTAGTATCATCAGGAATTCCTCGTATATCAGTCAGTATCAGTAGTTGATTACTTTTCTGAATATTGAAATACTTTATCACTTGTTTTTCTATTTACTTTCAATATTTGTTTTTATTTCATTAAAAAACAATAAATTGCATTATAAGCTTAAAAACTTTGTCATTGACCATCGACTATGTTGACTGTATACAACGACTGCTCGTAACATGAACAAACCAGGCTTATACACTGCCCAAATTCATACAAACGTTACAAACGCCAGTATAGTGTTTTGGGCCTTAGCAAAAGTCAATAATCTAATTTATAATAACAATCCTTGGCCCCGATACTCAATGACGCCTCACTAGTACATCGTACGGTACTACCACTCAAGACGAGATATTAAAAGAAATGATACATAGAATACCTATCTTATTAAAAACAAACATGTTAATAAAATATTTTGGGAATATTGTACTGTTTGTATGTTATAATGTTATTTACAAAAAAATGTAAGTCAGTAATTTTGTTCCTTTAGTACAAGTTTTGCGTAGTTTGCGACTAGGGGGTGTTATGTGAAATGCCCATCAATATTTAGGTATTTATTTATGTGCAATTTTTTTTAATACTTCATTTTGTATTTGGCTTTGAATTTGATTATGTTAGAAATCTACAAAACTAGAGTACCTAGTCAACTATCTCATAACTTATTATTTTATTTATCACAACACAAATTAACTTTACAGAATCAGAAAGCCATGCTCGAGCGGTTACAGCAAGTCCAAGGTGGCAACATTCAAAACGGCATGTCGTTCAAAGACGTGCTGGTCCAATTTGCGAACATGCAACACAATAACCCCGGACTAATACCGAACCGGGTGGAAAACATCCCCATCCGGCCGGAACAGATGATACGATCGGACAGACCGGATAACAGACGGCGGCCGGAACGACCGGAGAGATCTCACGAAGAACAGGTAACATTGTTCACAGAGAAAATTACAACTAATGCAGTATTTACAAAATACACATGAAACAGTTGAGCTATCTACAAATCGTTGCAAGATTTAATGATAGCTCAACCGGTCCAAATCAGTACCAATCGGAAGCGTGCCTAAGACACTGGCTGCATTGCCGCGCTGAATAACAATGATATTGTTTGAAAAAAATTCAGCATTTTCTGTATTTTAGGCATTAGTAACCTTTTTTTACGGGCGAAAATGCTTTATGCATGATTCTCACTCGGGGAGAGTAAGAAGGTATGTTGGACTCTCTGTCGACCGACAGTATACCCACCGATCTGCCTGCATTCACCTTAGTTCCAATGCATCAACAAACCGCTGCTCACCTAACGATTGGTTTGACCCTTGATCGAGCCACGGAGTCCCGGTTAGATTCTACCGCGACGGGCATTTATAACCTAAGTTCAGAAAGACATAGAACGACTGTGACTTGTACCAACCGCTACAATAAAATAGTTTCCCGGCTTGCTATAAAACGAAACTCCGACCTACTGTAATTAAAAATAAGATTGAATTTAAAACTGCATCTATTTCCAGCCTCACAAACCTGTGGAAAGACTAGCATCCCCAAATCCAAGGTTACCACCACCACCTCCTTACCCAGAAATCTCATTACTACCTGTTCCGGTCAGCCAAGAACCGAGTCCAACGCAGCAACAGAACTCTCTACTACACGGGATACTCACCAAGGTATGTTTATAACGAGAATAGATACTTCTTGTATTTAGACACAAACAAAGAAAGAACAAACTTGTAATTGGCCATCGACATTCCGAATACCATGTAGTCCGAGATTTAAAGTATGGTTGGTTTGACTTTGCTGAAGTTAGCCGTTTGGAGTTCTAAAAGAAGTTGACTAAAATTTACGAAATTCTGTGAAAGGAGTAATGAATTCGACTGGACAAATGAAATAGGTTGGATAATTATTAATTAAGCAAAATTAAGTCCCATAGACACCGATCAATAATAGAAATTACATTTCTATGATACTTTTTTTTAAATAATTTATCCAATTATGGATTTTAGTTTTAAAAAACTCAATATATTTTGTAATGAGGTTATGGGTATTGTTGCGATCTTTTAGAATTCCAAATGTCTAGTCAATACACCATCCGTACTATTATAGTACAGCACGCACGTTTTTGCTTGATAAACCTATTTTTTATTCATTCTATACACATTGGGCACATTCCATTTTCCGTATAGACCTTAAGGTCTATTTTTTAGGTTCTTTGTTGAGGTAAATAGAAAGATTATTGTCAGGAATAACTAGTTTCTCTGTCATCTATTATTAAGGCAGTAAACGGTTTGTGTATCGGGTATTTGAGCAAAAATGTGTTTGTTTGGGCACGCAGCAAAACGCTTCTAAAGTGCCACGTCTATTTGGTAAAAGAGGACTGTTTCATTTCTCTTGGGCCCGATTCTGTTGGTGCATTTTTCTAAACTAAACTAATTTGACAGCACTAAAATGATAGCTGTCTTCGTCGTTTCAGTTCATGAGAAAAGGATGGCAATAATTTTAGGCCTGTATGCTGATTTACTGCTCAATCACTGATCCAATCAATGAAACAACGGAATCAGGGTCACTGTCTGTCTTTTGTTTCATAATTTTCTATAGTGAGCGAGGAACTATAGACACACGCTATGCCAATTCGTGTCACATTCAGTGTATCTTTTTTCTCTGTAGAGTGCGTAATGACAAAAAAATAAATAAAAATACAACCGAATTGAGAACCTCCTCCTTTTTTGAAGTCGGTTAAAAAGAAAATGAGTGTAGTAGATGTCCTCTTGACTAAATAGATGGCGGCACTTAGTTCATATCAGCTTTATTTCTCGTTAATAAACAAGCCTGCTTATTGAATTAGCTTGAATGAGTGTTGCCACTTACAGCAAGTGTCCCCAGCGCCTCAGAGTTACTCACCGACTCTGGCGAAACTACTCACCTCCCCGGAACGGAAAGGGACCTCTTTGCCAACGTTCGGTCAGGCCAAGGTACCAATAATGTACGAATCAACGATTGGTGTTCTAATTGGCCGAGTACTTTACAAATTCAAAATTTAGTTTTTAAGATTACATTCGGCCAGTGCTAATGAGTGTTTCCATGTTTGAATATTTAAATTGCATGTGTGTGACATAAAAATAAAATATTTCTTTTATAAAAATAAAATATGGAAGCTTTCATTTCTTTAGCACAGCTTGAATGTGCTACAAATATTACAATATGTATTTGGCGTAAATTGCCAGTCTGAATTGTGAATATATTATTAAGATTGGCAATACTCATTGAATAATGCCACCTCATTGTTTAATACTTTTGAGTAAACGCATAACACTCACATGCATAGCCATAATTCTTAAAAATGATTGCTTTTCAGAAAATTTCATAGTTTTCTATATATCACACCTTTCCACACGCATTATAAAGTGTATTTCCAAAAGTGTATTGGCGTTGAAGCATAAATTCTTCGTCTGTCATTTGTTAGAAAAAAAAAAAAGGACTATTTATTCTAAAGCCGATAATAGCGCAACTTAGAACCTCTTTAGCCAAGTTGACTTTCTAAAAATGCTAAATTGAACTATTGATTAGATTGAGTCTCTTGCGACTGTAGAATGGCAGCTGGCTAAACGAGGTATAGGTCCCGTCCCGACACGATTTTATAGCTCTCACCTTGAATAGCAGGTTGGAAGTGCTTTGCACAGCGAACTAGGATAAAAAGAGATTTCCCCCTCCACTTTCGCCAGGAGTTATTAAACCGTGTCGGGTATAACGTATAACAATGTATATAAATCAAAATTGGCTGTTCATATAAGCATACTACGTTTATAATTCAAAATACCGTTTATTTTCAGAATTGTGGCGAGATAACGATAACTCCGGTACAACCCACACCGCCTCCGGAGGCACAGTCTGAGAAGACAGAAGATGTAGTCCAACTGGTAAGATAAGATAGGATAAGATAATGTTTATTCATGTATCCTGTGGCACAGGTTTATCAAACCTACTAGCCGTCGCCCGCGGCGTTGCTCGCGTTCTAGACCCTTTAGGGTGCGACTTTTCAAAATTCATTTCTTAGTGCACCCCTACACTATAAATAAGGATACTACCCTCCAAATTTCATACCTCTAAGACTTATAGTTTAGGTTGTGCGTTGATTCTATCTAAGTCAGCTTCAAAAGAGTTTTATATTATATTGATTTCAGGCACCAGTCTCTCACAAAACAGGTTCACTTATAATCAGTAGCATGATCTTACCTACTGTCTCCTAATACCTACCTACTTAAGTTTACCTATCTACCTTTGTTTGTTCTACCTTGTTTTGTTAAAATAAAATAAACGATTTTTATAATTATTATTCATCCAAATTAGAAACTATAATCGGTGAGTTTTTCTAGTGATGATCCCACTTCTCACTAATATTATAAACTAGCTGATACCCGCGACTCCGTACGCGTGCGGAGCGTTTCACCAAAATATCTGTCACCAGCATACTTTTGCTGGTCTGCAGCCTGCTTTTGGTTTTTATGTGGCGAAGGCTTCGGGATTTTTTTTTGTCTGTTTCAATGTCCAATCAGCTCATATGATACTATCTCACCTCCTTACAGTTTTCTACCTGATACTGCCGTAATTACGACATTAAATTAAAACTATTTACCAAGGCAGGCGTCATAGCTCAGTCGGTAATAGCTCTGCCTTCCGTGCTGTGGATCGTGGGTTTGATCCCCACAACATATATCCATTGTTTGTATATGTATAAGTATTCTGTCAGGAATCTGGTCCCCATATTACAAGCTTTGCTTAGTTTGGGACTAGAAACCGTTGTGTAAAATGTCTATGAATATTGATTTATTCAATCTTTCAGGACGACGATGAATCTCCAGCGTCGGAAGGCGAACCGTGCGTTTCGCCGACCGGCTCAGGTCGTCTCGTCATCGACGAAGGTAGCGCAGAGGGCAATGAACCCGCTGAAGCCGACAGTGAAACTCCTCAATGTCAGGGATGTAAGCGGAAGGACGCACAGTTTGTGTGCGCCGGCTGCGCTAACCAGTGGTACTGCAGTCGTGAATGTCAGGTAACATATTGTACATTTTATAACGTTAGTGGCATTTACATCTAAGCGCTTCCGTGCTTCGGAGGGCACGTTAAACTGTCGGTCTCGGCTCTAGCAGTCGTTACGCCAGGACGGAGGCCTTAAGGCAGCCTAAAAACTGTGTCAACAGAGTTGGTCACTAACTCATACGAGCTAGCTAGCTATAGTAACTATACACGACGTTACATAATTACCCTATAAGCCCGGGGGGTAATTATGGGAGCACCTTGTTTTATTTCCTTTTAAATGTTCGTTGATTTGTGTTGTGTAAACCAGTGTTGGATATCCATTCTTTTAAAAATAAAAATAAAAATAAGCGACATGCCGCTTGCGAAAATAAATAAATTAACTTCTTTTGCAGGTGGCAGCATGGGACGACCATTCGGAAATGTGTTCCGGGTAACTTATTGTAAGAGTTAATGTTATTTATAACTATTGTTAGGGTGTGTACGGTGTGACAAGTGTTATGTACTTCAATCACTATTTATCACCAAAACCAAAAGTTGAACAATATTCTATGTGCAAAAGTGACTCCGAATTGAAGTGAGTTGAGTTTCGAGATCTCTGAGTAATACAGTGTTATTCTCGATAATCGAAAACGTTTTTGTATGAAGTCTCGATAAGCCGTAGCGAGTGTATCGAAAACCATTTTTCTTCATACAAAAATTATTTCGATCCTCAATTTACGAAATTAAAACGGACTCCCCACTTAAGTATTTTGTATAATGACTATAAAAGATGGACCATGATCCACAGTGCAGTTAGTAAATTAATGAAATAAATTCCATGTAGTTATTTGTCGACAATCTACGAGCATCCGCGAGTATCTCTCATTTCACTGTCACGACACTCCGTAGAGCTAACGGATCCTCGTAAAATACTTGTATAACTCGGTAGTCAATAACCTTTTAAGATACTGTAAAAATGTGAGTAGGTTTAATTAACTACACTTGAAAACAGTTAAAGTCACAAGTGCGATCGTCTCAACTTTGTTAAGTGACCGTCAAATCTAAAACTGAAAACCACCGCATTTTCTTCATTTAGCACACAGGCACACATGTTTCAAAATAATCCTTATTTGTATAGGTATAAGGTACATTTAACTTTGAATGAAACGGCCGAACCCAATAATCAACTCTCTATAAAGGTTATATAACGGTTGAAGCATTTTACCATGGTGGCTCGCTTGTTATTATATTTTAATAAAAACTCGCATTTTTTGTATGGAGAAAAATCGTTTGCAAACCCCTGCTAAAGGCGGTTTTCATACAAAATATCCCAAGTAACTTTTCGATATTCGTTACTATTAACAAAACCAAAGTCAGACTTGAGCCCAGAGCCTAGAAGAATGGGCAAGAAACTACAGCCCAGTGCAAGTACCGTTCTTATCGATCGCTTAGTTGTCGATCGCTAAAGTCGATAAACGTATCGAATTGTATCGTTCCATGGTAGTACTGAGCCCGTAGTCTGTGCATTTGTTTTACTTTCGACTCGAGTATATCACACGCAAACGCATTCGCAAAGCGAGTCATTTTGTTAAGAATTACACAGTTCCCAAATCTCCCGCTAGAGGCGCTTATCCGGTTTTCATACAAAACTTCTCGCTTTGCGAATGTGTTTGGGTGTGCTATACTCGAGTCGAAAGTAAAACAGATGCACAGACTACGGGCTCTGATCTCTTGTCGACAAATTTTTACGATGCCTTACGATCGTCAAAATAAGGTTCACTTTCGTTTGTCAGAATCAAAACATAGTAAACATACACCATTGCCAATTCGTTAAAATTTCACGAATTTGTCTACCTTAGTCTAAGTTGGTAACCTACCCGCAACTGTCGATAAAACGAATTTTGACGATTCTAAATGTCAAATTATGCGATCGACAAGAACGGTACTTGCGGGGCTGGTTTTCGTTCTTTTTTTTTATGATCCTTACAAAGAAATTTGGTGTGGCGTCAGTTTGAGATGTAACGGTCTACTGTAGTGTCATTTGCCTTATTAAATTGTAATGTATAATTGGATATATACTTGGCTAACTTACATATATAATAAGTGAATCTCTATGATTGTGAGAAATGCTACGAATGCACTAATGCTGGGTATTCAAATTATTCCAATGATCTATTGCGTAAAAATAAGCAATGCAATTTTTCATATCGATGCTAGTTCTGTTAAGAAAAGGCACTAAAGCCGAGACTTTTCGGTTGTCCGAGAAGATCAGATGATACCTAATTGATTGGTGTCCAAAAATCGATTGTAAAAAAAAAATCGGCTGTTAATCGATTGGTTTTTAAAAATCGACTACAAAATTTTTTGACAGAAGTGATTGCACAAATCCCTTGTCGCACCCCTGTCGTGAGTAACCTAATAGCCACGCAAATACTCGATAGTGTTTTGAACAGATTCTTATTAAAAGTCATCTATATTTATAATGCGGTGAGTCCCATCAAAACATTGAATAAATCGGTCAAAGCTTTCATTATAATAACGATGCTATTCACAATTTCTTTTGTTCAACATATTTTATTCATAAATTGTAAATGTATCCAGCATTTTTGTATTTTTAGTTTCAAAATGTATGTAATTCGTAAAATATTCCTATACTAGCGATGACGGATTGTAATTTAAAAGTGGTTAAGGGACAAAAATCCCTACAAACTATTAAAATCTATATAATTGTGTCAAATGAATTCCTGATATTATTTGCCTGTACTTTTCTGTGGTGTTTATTTAAAATCGGCTAAACTAATTTTAATGTGGTTTCTACATAGCTACATAGTGAAGCCGTTCCTGGGTTGCTTGTAAAAATCTTACAATGATTAGAAATGTATTTAATTTGAAATTTGACCAAAAAGTGACTGCTTATTATTTAATAAGATTGTACGTGTTATGCTAAAATGTACGCTGCGCACTTATTATAAGGTGCACATATTTTTGTGATCTGAAAAGCTTGAAAAATTTAATTTATAAAGTTCCCAAATTCGGAAATATTGTAAAATTAAACAAACATTACATTTGACTAAATCCATTTAAATCCAATTAAGTTATTGCGTACCTATAGAAAGCCATCATCAAAATATAATGTTTTTAATATAATGTTAGGTACCTACAATGTTTTGTTTGATTGGACAGCATGCGAGAATATTTAATAGTAATTTATTAAAAAAGACTGGACAATAATCGATCTTTCTTATCAGTTTATGTAAAAAAATCTCGGCTCGCTTTAATATGGTTAAAAAAACAAAATCAGGCTAGCTTTAAATAAAAACTGAAAATCGATTATGTACCTAGGTAATTCACGATGTTAGCCTGTGCAGACAAACATACTTAGCGAGGTACATACCTATAGGTCCAGACACTGTTTAATAGCTTTAACTTTGAATGCTCAGAAATCATTCTCAATATCTCTTTCGCTGCGCAAAGCAAACTTCCCTTCCATTCAAGATCAGAGCTATTAAACCGTGTCGAGACTACACTTTGCTTTTTTGTAGTGATTTTCCACTTTTTCTAACGTAGTATTTTCGAAAACTTATTTTGTGTCTTACACTATCACGTATTATAGCCGCAGTTAAGATAAGAACATAGAGTATAAAGAATATACTTATCACAGATAAATGTTAAATCGATTTGTATTACATATAAATATTGTTATATAGAATCAACTTCTCAACCACGTGACTTGCTTGATATATTTTCTTAGAAGGAATTACTAACAAGAAGCAATGTAAATAGGTACATTTTCCTTATAAAAATTTGAAGACATAAAATAGCATACGATTTCAACTAAAATTAAATATTTGCAAAAAATCTGTTAAAAAGTTAAACCATTTAGCGTTATTTTTTTATGGTTACGTGGTTGGGCACCTATACATAAGACCCATAGAATAAACCTATTTATTTTTCACAGATATGTCAAATAAGTATTATATTTATACGTGTTCTACTTGTTCACATAGCCGTGCCAAAATATACACAATTTTTATTTTCTAAAATGTCATAGAATCTAAACTTAAAAAATGAAATGAATGCGATGAAGTAACATAAACTAGAATGTGAATTGTATAATAAATATTTCACAGTTTTTTTAGTTTCAATGAAATGGAGGTAGCTTTTCTATGGCAGGATTTTTTATATCACATATTGTTACCACTGACTCGGAATGTAAAAAATGCAAGAAATTGTTATTTTGAGTAAGAAATTGTGCATGAAACTTATACGTACCAAATAAGTTTTGGAAAGAAAGTATACCTCATGGAAAATCGACCATGAGGTAAAAAATAATCTAGCCTAATAACAAAACCTTTGTGAAGATACTTTCCTATTTTTCTGCTAACTCTGTAAATAAATGACTATTCTTGGTTGAATATGTTAGAAATTGTTTTACAAAGTAAACTTTATTCACAAAGAAATGTATGAAATTTTTACAATGTACTTACGCTGTTTACAATCCTCGTAGATAGCTTGTTTTCTTTCACTAGTAGACTGCAAGAAGCCCACTTTCCTTACAAAATCAAAGATCAAATCAGCGTTTTGTTTGCAAATGTTTTTTAGCAAAAGTTATTTGGACTTTGAGAAGTGTTCTCGAATAGCATTAAAATCAATGCATAATAAAAGTTAATTGTTCAATGTATTTTCTGATCTTCTTACCAATGACTGAACAAGTATTTGGATATTTTTTACTAAAAGAACACTAAATTGAGCCTAGTGTTTATTCGTGCATGGATAAATCGATATACAGGATGTTTCAAAAGTAACAGAATCATTTGGCATTCCACTCAAAAAAAAAACTAACTAAATTAGAAACTAAAATCTGTTTTTTTTGTGTATTATCGACACATCCTATGTCGCATACCTACTGCTAATTCGGTATCAAAATCGCTTGCGTGCGAACCCAATATGAGTTTGTCTGTACCGCTAGTCACGTATTTTGTTACCTATATACCTATTTATGTATCTGTAACTTGTATTCTTAAGAATGTAACAATAAAGCAGTATCTTTCAGTATCTCGTTTCATTAATTTAAATAATCTAAATATATAAAACTCTTTTGAAGCGGACTGAGAATCAACGCACAGCCTAAACTATAAGTCCTAGAGGTATGAAATTTGGAGGGCAGTTTCCTAGTGTAGGGGTGCACTATGAAAGGAATTTTTAAACGTCACACTCTAAAGGGTAGAACGCGAGCAACGCCGCGGGCGACGGCTAGTTTTTAGATATTATTTTGGGAGAACTTGCCTACCACTAGAACTTCCCAATAGTAGATACCTACCTACATATTTATATTTGTGACTGCGACGCAAAAAACTAATAAAATAATCCTTTGGATATGTACGATTTCGAAGGAGACCTGAGAACGATCTGATAGGTAGGATAAATATCTCTGATTCGTACAAGTTCGAGTATAGATGAAACTTATATATGTATAGGACAAAAAGACAGTTCACTTTGAATAAATGTATATTTTAAAAATCAATGAGTCCATACAACTTTTAGCATTGCACATGAATGATGAAAAAAGTACAATTAATTGCAAGGCTCCAAAGGAAAAACTACAACAATCAACATTTTTCTTATTGAAATGCATTTTTTCCCTTGGACCTTTTGTTAGAAAGACATTTAACAAATACAACATTATAAATCTCAAAATATGCATTGAACAAAACAAAAAAATATCTTGACTAGTATAAGGATTTAAAAATAGTTATTTTTATTCTGATTTTCACATGATTTTCCACATCCAGAAAGTATAGATAGATGAGAATTTTACTATCGTCCAAAAATTACACCCAAGCATGTCTGCTTGGAGATAAAAAAAATATAAATATTATGCAAGGAATCTCTTGCGTATTACTTTCAACTGTATTACCATGGGATGTCTATATTTTTTAGCTTAGGGTAAATAATTCTTACACCCATTTTGGACGGCAGAAAATTTTGTATTAACAACAAATAATTATTTCTAAGCAGCTATGGTACCTACCTACCTAACTAAAGTTATTTTAAAATTATCCAGATTCGGCGGGGCAAATGTACCTACCTTAAAACCTAATAATAAAATCAATATATATATATATTTTATATTTATATCATCAATATATATAAAACTCTTGAAGCTGACAGAGAATCAACGCACAGCCTAAACTATAACTCGTAGAAGTATGAAATTTGGAGGGTAGGTTCCTTATATAGTGTAGGGGCGCACTAAGAAAGGAATTTTGAAAAGTCGCACTCTAAAGGGACTAGAACGCGAGCAACGCCGCGGGCGATGGCTTTATATTTATTTATAAAGTCAGGTGAAAAGAAATACCGGACTATCAAAGAAAGAGTTAAGAGTAGATATTATGTCTTGATACGTAATCAGGACATAATGTCTATTCTTAACTTTTTATATGATGGTATTTTGTTAGAAACGTAAATTACATGCGTGTTTCCACTAAAAACATTTACAACACAATCCTTTTATCGACTTGTTTTTACAATCAAGAAAATCCTTAAAACGATCTGCACAAGATTCACAATGCCAAACATGCACAAGGTTTGGCGGTGGAAACGCAAATCGATATCTTCACAAAGTTGTGCAGTGCATGTTTTATTGTGAATGTTTTGCAGTGGAAAAGAGGTAAGAACAATTTTTGTATCAAGGAATGTATTGGAACCTACGTACTTTACGAATTACAATCATACTTATTAATATGTATACTAGATAACCTGCAAAAATAAGTAGGGTAATAGATATTCATGTTTGAAATAATATTCTGATTCTTTGGTGTTTTAATAAGTCTTTTTGTTATTTATAAAAAAAATTAGGTAGGTACGTATTTTGCAGAAACTATGGACACAGAAATTATGTACTAAACTGGGTAAAAGCGGTCGATTAACACTTTCATGAGTAACAATAGCGAGTAGTTACACTGCGCGACATAGTGACAACGCTTCTTAGGGCCGGTTTTTTGATCCCTAGTTAACTCAACTAATAGTCAAATTTGGTCCAAATTTGACTATTCGTTGATCTAAATTTGACAATTAGTTGAGTTAACTAGGGATCAAAAAACCGGCCCTTAGTCAAGCTGTTGCTACGCAGTGTAATATTTGTAAGTTAGACATAGACAGGCATTTATTTGCTTATAAAGTAACACACAAAATACACCTACAGAACTAAACTAACAACACTACAAAGAAATAAAAATTACACAGAAAGAAAAATGAGATGAGTGGATTGAGTAGGCAGCTAGGTAAGCTGGCAAGTGTTTGTGTGCTGTAGCAGCAAACGGGTTCCGACTCAGCGTATGCCTCACCACCCAAAGGTAGTTAGGCGCTGTTATTCTGTCGAAACCATCAGCCAATAGTTAGAAGCTTTTAGTGACTTATTAAATATATAGCACCCTTCACTCTTACAACCATCTTACTACTATGAAGTTATTACAGATTAAACATTATGAACATATAATCTAAGTTCTATGAGAATATTGAGCAGTATTTGTATAAAAATTTGGCACGACCAATAAGTTTTGAGGCGTTTGACGACCGTGCGATCATTATTTACCTTTTACTATCTCTCAATGGTGCCGATTCTGTTGTTCCATGTTTCTTAATCTTAATTTGACAGCGCTAAAGTTATTGCCATGATTATTCTTTTAATTTTATTATTTTTATTTAGGTACCCTTTTGAAAATACATAGAACATATTTTATACTATAGCACTGGAACCACAAAGTTAAGTATGTGAAACTTAAATGAATTAGGTAAAACATCTATAAGAACCTAGCAAAATACTTCTAGCCTACTTCTAGCAAAATAAACGATTTCATTTCATAAGGACAACGGTACTTCACCACCAGAGCTAAGCTAAGCTACGTTGCTAAGGTTTGTGTTTGAGATCCACCAATAGGAACCGTTTAATATGAAAACAAACGACTAATACGAAAACAAAACAAACGATCCCTATTGGGTGGATTTTAAACACATCCTTAGCAAAGCAACTTAACTTAGCTCTGGTGGAAAAGCACACTTATGTTATTTGAGTTTGACAGTTGGCAACATTTTTAGTGCTGTCAAATTAGGTTAGTTTAGGAAAATGGAACAAGAGAATCGGCACCTTTGTCTTAAAAAAACTATTATTAGTCATAAAAGATTATAATCTCTCTAGGTATATATTTCGATGTATATTACCAATATAAGTGTCCCAATACAAGTATTTATATGTTAAAATTTCAAAACCCTGTATACAGGATGTCTAAAATATTTCCGTCTTAAACCTACTAAATAACATTTAATATAATATAACAACTAGAAGCAATATACAATCTTATTTACAGAATAACATGGAACACATCAAAAATACCTACTATTATCTAACCTTCATAATATAGAGATCGTCTTGTACTTACACAATAAAACGAATTATATTTTAATTATACAAAATTACAAACTTGCCTATAGTAGTAGGTATTTAAAAAAACTTCAGAATTGATCTAAAACAACAGTTCCTTTTTAAACTTTTCAGCAGCTTAATGCAACGTTCATCTAGATTATTTTGGGTGACCGCTAATAATATTATCAGAGGGCTCAGTGCCTTGATCACGATAAATGTGACAATCGCAAACGTATCGTAATGCGAGCGTATCCGAGATACACTGCGCGGTGACACTACAACGGTCGGCAGTCGAGCTGGCATTGACGCGCAATATAACTCGAATACGTTAACGCGGCGACTGTCAGATTTGTTCGTGATAGAGGTACTGAGCCCGTAGTCTGTGCATTTGTTTTACTTTCGACTCGATTATAGCACACGCAAACGCATTCGCAAAGCAAGAAATTTTGTATGAAATTGCACAATTCCAAAATCTTCCGCTAGAGGCGCTTATCCGGGTTTCATACAAAATTTCTCCAGAGCCCCAAGCTCTGGTGTCATTCAGTTTTTACATAGTTTAAAATAAACTGGTCATCCCATAACTTCGTCACTGAATACCGCCAAATTGTGTAGTAACTTGAACTTATTTCACTGCTAAGTATCATTTGACAATAAACACAACACTAGTATCATGTTCAAGTTGCTCTTCAAGTTGCGAGGTGGAAAGTCCGGCCTGACAGCACAGTTCATCCAGACAGGCCATTCCGTTATATGTACGGACTAGAGACGCACTGTGAGAGCTCACTACTGACGCTGCTTCATCGTTGTGCATCGTTATTGGGAACTGTAACAAGAGTTATAGATTATTCTTTGTTGTACGCAAGGAGTGTACGTACAAATGTAAAACTAACTTATTATAGTAGTATAGGCGGCCTTATCGATTAAGCGATTTCTTCCAGGCATTCTGCTAAAGGGTTAAGGGCTTTTACAGAATATTAGTACTATTATAAAATGTCAAAGTTTAGATGTTTGTGTTTCATTCAATCACGTGGCAACTACTGGTCGAATTTGGATGAAACTTGGATTGTTTTTCCTTTTTTTTGTTTCTATTTATAATTCCTAATAACTTAAATCTAAGTACTCCTTTATGTGTCGGGGAAAACTAAAAGAAGTTTTTTTTTTTTCTCTGCACTAGCTTTTAGCCCATTTAGCAGTTGTAACGCACCTTATAGACCCTTCTGATGAGTCCCTCGAGTACTCCGAACAGTACGAGCTTGCGTTCGTTGATGGCGAGGTCCTGCGGCCGGAGTCGGCGGCACAGGTCCCGCACGGTGCTGCCGTAACTCATGCCCGCGTACATACGGAATATATCGCTCACTTTTGGTAGCTGGCGTGCTAAGAAAAATAAATAAATATTCACGGATATTTAACACAACGCCTTCTAGTCCCAAACTAAGCAAAGCTTCTACTATGGGAACAAGATGGCTGATAGAATACATATATACATTTTTTTTGTAAATACATACCTATAATACATATTAACACCCAGACATAGAACAAACATCTATGTTTTGCCAAACACAATTGTTTGTTCTCGTTGTCATCATCAATATATATAACTCTTTTTAAGCTGACCGATAATCAACGCACAGCCTAAACTATAAATCTTACAGGTATGACATTTGGAGGGTAGTATCATTTGTAGGGGTACACTAAGAAAGGAATTTTGAAAAGTAGGATCAACGCTACCACGCGAGCAAAGCCGCGGGTGACGGCTAGTATACATATAAGTATCTTCTAACAGTTGTTTTTGGGTGCAATTTTTACAGACTAGCGGTTCGTCCCGGCTTCGCACGGGTACAACAAAAATTAAAAATTTTTTAGGTAATTTTTTTGGGTTACATTATTGGAGAATTAGTAAGGATCCCAATTTTTTTGAAAATATAATACTTATAGTTATAACTTATGTCGTCCGGGGATAGTGTAGCTTCCCAACTGTGAAAGTATTTTTCAAATCGGCCCAGTTTGTTTCGGAGCCTAATTACAATGCAAACAAACAATATACTCGTACATTGACTAAATAAAAACAAATGGTCTGCAAATTGTATAAAGGAACTTACGTGTTCTAGCACAGAACTCTATGCACTGCCGCTGCAGGCCGGCACACCTCGTTAGCTGTCTCAACTTGGGCGTTGCACTGTACACCTGTATAAATACAAAAAGAGCTGATGAAATGAAATGAAATACGTTTATTTTGCTTGAAGTATGGTTACAAAAGTTAACAAAGTACGTTTTATAAACAAACTGAAATTATTTCATGACTGGGTTTGTAGTTCCTTCGTTGTATTAAGTTTCTACGCGTCGAAAAACTAATTAAAACAAATTCAACTAAAGAAATCGATTTGACTCTATCTAGGCTATGCTAGCCTAGACTAGACTTTATGTACCTAAGTTATGTTAGCCTAGACTAGACTTTATGTAAGTTATGTTAGCCTATAGACTAGACTCTATATAGGCTATGTTAACCTCTAGAATCTACGTAGGCTACGTTTGTGACTTTCCACTGCAACCTGAACTTGCTAATCTATTAGGTCCTTTCTTTTGTTATCGGTGTAAAATCTGTAGTAACATGATAAGACATGAAACGATATTAAGGGTTCAAGTTACTTACAGCACAGTATTGGAAGATAGGCACCAGCGTCACAACTCCGTAGTAGACTAAGTTCTGCACGCACGCCCTCACTAAACTGATCTCTACATCGGTCAGTGCGGCGATCTTTGACACGTGGTTGAATCCGTCTATGTACGGCAGGATCTGGAACAAATTTAAAACATAAGTATTCGATAGTCTTATACCTACATAGTGTAACGGTCCAGAAGGTCTGCACACGTTCTTCGGTTATCCCACAAATTATTTAGTTAATTTAACCTTGATTTAGCCAGATTCGGTTAATCTTCAGCAACCGATATCTCAGTCAAACAGCATCTGAAGCATTCGATGACTTCATAGTAATTAGTATGAATAATAATAACTAGGCGAATTAACCTGGAAAGGTTCATTAAAATAGAAAACATCGATGTTCAAAGATTAGGTAATGTTAAAGGAAAATACAGTTTCAGGAACCAAGTGTAGGTAACTTATGTCAGTAGAAAGCTTTTACATTTAGATGTAAGTATATTTGTAGTAGGTGATCTGTACTCACTGACGTTCATTATTTAGCAGTAATTCACCTTACGGATTGAATTACAATAGCGTTTGGTGGTTGCTCTCATAAAAATATCAGGCGTTTTCCCTCGAGAAATATTCTATTACATTAGTAAATCTAGATACTCCTGAGAGTTGGAAATTGAATAATATGGTAGTAGATGATTTAAACTATCTATGTTTTGAGTTTCATCTAGATTGGCTTCTTCATTGGGACGTAGTAGGGTATTTAAGATAAATACTATATGGAAACGAATCTTAGAATGAAGGTATAATCAAGGAAAGTAGATACAGGCTATTAGTATCCCTAGACATCGTTCTAAATCCTGAGAAAAGTCTAGAATCTAAAGTAACATGCAAGGAAATTACAACATCAGCGCAAGAATAATTATACCTATGAACTAACTAGGTATTTATACTTTGAGGTATATGCTAACATTTTGGAAGCCTACCATGTGGAGGGCACCAGATGGTTGTTTGGATACCATTTGGAACCCTACCATGTGGAGGTCACCAGATGGTTGTTTTGATACCATTTGGAACCCAACCAAATGGAGACCACGATACTAACTGTTAAGTGGATGTGGCGGCGGTGACCATTTGGTACCCTGGTATAAAAGGCAGCGCGGGTAGTAGGAGTGTCTTTTTTCTAGTCCGGAATTCAACGTGCGAAGTCGTAACAAGTAGCTCTTGTATTATTCGGAATTTGGAAGCGCGTAGTTGTAACGATTGATTAATTATTAGTTTTTGAAGTGGTAGGAGTTCACTTATTGAAGTCAAGCAGATGCTAAAGGAGTGAGCAAGTATCAGACGGACGGTCTCGGTTGGACTTAGGTCCATTGCACATGTCTTGAGCAAAGAGGATTGCTAAATATTGTGCGGAGACTGACTGATTGATATTTTGCAGTCAGGCAGATGCCATAGTGGAAGTGAACTTAGGAGATAGGGAGTGTCAAGTGTAAGACAAGGATGAGCAACAAGAACGAGGACAAGGATGAGCATCACGTAAACCTAGGAAGGATCAGGTCAGACCGGAGGATTAAGGTAGGGCTACATACAAGGAGCCAGGGGGCATAGATGAGATGTGGGAGATCAGGGTAAGTCTTTATGTTATAACTGTGTGTCGATTCACAATCTCTGCTAGGTAGCTTCTCAAACTATAATCTTAATAGCTTTGCTTTTACCTGTCTCGGTAGGTCTAGTGCAGACTAGCTCGGCACATGTTCTAGGTAGATACCTGGTACAGGCTGTATGTATGTAATAAGTAGGCAGAGGTTTTCTAGAATAACTTTAACCTTGTTCGAACCAAGTGTTATCTTTATTCGATAAACGGTAGATCCAGTGTACAGACTAACTCGGTACATGTTCTAGGCAGATATCTAGTACAGGCTGTATGTATGTAATAAGTAGGCAGAGGTTTTCTAGAATAACTTTAACCTTGTTCGAACCAAGTGTTATCTTTATTCGATAAACGGTAGATCCAGTGTACAGACTAACTCGGTACATGTTCTAGGCAGATATCTAGTACAGGCTGTATGTATGTAATAAGTAGGCAGAGGTTTTCTAGAATAACTTTAACCTTGTTCGAACCAAGTGTTATGTTTATTCGATAAACGGTAGGTCTAGTGCAGACTAGCTCGGCACATGTTCTAGGTGGATATCTAGTACAGGCCGCAAGTAATAAATAGGAACAAGATTTCTAGGATAGTGTTAACCTGGTTCGAACCAAGTATTATGTTCATTCGAAACCTTTTACTAAGATAATTTAGGTACTTTTATCTACACAACTATTTTTAGTGAGCTAGATTTTAGGTACTAGGTATTCCTTTCTAGGACCGCTGTAAGATGAAGATTCAACGTAGTTTTCTTCGAGGGAGTTATATTTCCAACTATCTGCATTTTGCATTGTGTCTTTTTACTGTGAGCATGTGTGTACTTCTTTATCTGATTTACTTGAGATATTGTGTGCCATCTTTTAGTGTTTCTTATTACTTGTTTATTTCTCATAGTGTGTGTGATCAATTAATATTACGAGCAACAATGCTTAGTGAAGAATACTTTACTCTTACTTAGGTTTCATACTTTATACTCATCAGTTTATAGAATTATAATAACTAATTTGTTATTTAATTATGCCTGTTCTTACATATGTGGTACATTTATAAGTACAGCTACTTACCTACCCTTTATGTGCTAATTGGTTATTACTTTAAATATCTTACAGCTTCAAGTCTTTAGAAACAGTTGCCCTTTAAAGGTTTTACAATTAGAGCGTAAGGTCTTTTAGACCTTAGGCTTTTGAACTTTGAACTATAGGTCTTTTACACTTTAGGACTTAAGAACTTTAGGACCTTTTAACTTTAACTTTGAACTTGAACTTGTACTTGAACTTGAACTTGTACTTAAACTTGTACTTGTACTTGAACTTGAACTTGTACTTAAACTTGTACTTGAACTTGTACTTGAACTTGAACTTGTACTTAAACTTGTACTTGAACTTGAACTTGTACTTAAACTTGTACTTGTACTTGTACTTGAACTTGAACTTGTACTTAAACTTGTACTTGAACTTGAACTTGTACTTAAACTTGAACTTGAACTTGAACTTGAACTTGAACTTGAACTTGAACTTGAACTTGAACTTGAATTTGGATTTTGAACCTAGAATTTTAGACTTTGATTTCTTAAGTTAAACTTAAGCTTTTACAGCTTAACCTTCCATTACTTTATTTTACTTTCGGATATTAAGCCTGGATTGAACAGTTGCCTACACTATAGATACTCTTAGCTATCATAACACATTAATTTTATCAAATGACTTTTATTGTTCAACTTAGAATTAAATTATAGTGAAGTCACTTAATAGTAACATATTGAGACAGCTTTAATAGCTCTCTCTCTCTCTTATATCTTTCAATTTAATAAAGTAAATATTAAATTTAAAGGAACATCTATTATTCCTACTAGTTTTGAAGTCTTGCATTGACTATTTGTTTGATAGTGACATTTAGCTTCAACCTTTGTCTTTTGTTGACCTGTCTGAGTGGTTTCTTCAACCTATGTGCTTAAAGGAATAGTTATAAAGATAAGTTTGTTCTTCTATTAAGGTCCGTACTTGATATAGTTGATCTTACTCTAGAGCGCGTGTCTCGTAGTTATTCTGAACTTATGGAAAAGGGATGATAACTGCCATCAGAGAGTTATAAAGATCTATTCTATCTAGTCTGATACCTAGTAATTATCATGACGTATGTTCGGTCTAGCTAGACACTTCCGATGTCAAAGTATTCTAGGCTGATTCAAGCTAGGGTATCTTTATATAGCTACGATATGACCTTACCTACTTCATTGACCTTGTAACTTTGATTTAGGCTATCCAGAAAGACTAGTTTGAAGGAACCATGAACTAAGAAGGTTATTTAATATTAGATTCACTATATTATGTTAGAGGTGGTTTTCTAACGGCTGCTTCTTTAATTGCAGCATATTAAATCACACTTGTATGTGATTCCATGGACTGTCTTGACCTTGTGTAACATAAGTTGTTCAAAGTGAATATAGTTCCATAACCCTTTGTAATCCATAGTAGTGCTGATGTAGAATATAGATTAATGGAACAGTAAATAGAAATTACTTGTTTCTTTATTCTTATTCATACATCCGGAAAAGAATAGTGTACTATGAAGAGGAGGTTTTATTATGGTTATATGTGCATAACATATATACATAAGTCTGGTGTCGAGAATCACTGGCAGGCGCGGATGGTGGTGCGTCTTCCCTAACGAAACACGTTAGCTTCATAGTACACAATCTAGTATCTTCCTAGTAACAAAGTTATACATTTATACTCTATGAAACCTTAGAATCATTTATATTATATTGAATATTAATTCTTACAAGTAGTTTCTTCAGTAGGAAATATAGTTTATTATTACATTATATTTCAATATACTTCTAACTAAAGTTTGTATTTAGTGAAACACTTGACGTTTAGATCTTCAATTCTATATGAAATTCATGAAAGGTTTCCATCATGAAAAGGATCACGTTAATAACGATTCGTACTTACTTAGGATATCTTCTATCACTACTAGTAATTTAGGATCTACATAATATGTACTTTTAATTATAATCTATTCTATTTTCCTTACTAGGCTACAATAGCTCGCATAACTCTCACGAAAAGGTTGACATCTGCTTACGGTTATTTACAATTAGCAACGTTCAGATAGATAATAAGATTAGGATCAATAGGAAAACATTAATTTAAATTTAGTATTAGGTAGTTTCGTACGTTAAATAAGAAGTCTCAACATAATTCTCTTAAAGTATCTGAGTTACTATCGGTTCATAATAGTAGGCGTCCTAATCACAACCACTTTACGATCACAAGGCCATTAGAATAAGTTAGTTGATAAGTTAGTTATAAGTCATAAGATCAAAGTAATGCAATAACAACAAACATAGGTAGTTAGTTAGGTAGGGTAAATAGTTATAAGTTTAGTTATAGGTTTAATTTTAGTTAGTTAAGGTTAATTTAAGTTAATTTGGGGGGGAGCGTTACAATATGGAATTGCCGTGACCACGATATCGATTTTAGGTTAGTTACAGTAGTTTAAATCATGTTTATATTCAAATCATATCCTATTTCTATTAAATTCATATATTATTTCCATTTAATTCATATCTTGTTTGTTGCTTACTTTAATCTTGCATAGTGCGATTTTATCGCACAATTTGTTGTCGTAATAAAGGATGGGGTTTTGTGTTGAGATTTCTTAATTTTCTGTAGTTTATAACTGTTTATTAGGTAAATCGGTAAATTTTAGTTCATTCTGTTTAGTAGTTTTATTCTAGATCTTATTCGTTCAAATTAGGCAAAACCAATACGTATAAGTAGTAAATAGGTAGCGTATAGGTAGTAATTGCGTTTCATATTATTGCTTTGGTGAGGTAAGATTAAGTAACATCCTTAGTTGTAAATGCGTGGGGTCGTAAATAAATGACTTAAGATTTCAAAATAGTTATTTATAGATTTGTAAGAGCTAGAGAAAGGTCGTAAGTTAATAACTTCTAGTTACAAATTAGTATTTATAGGTTCTTTTATTATATTAGCATGGGGTCGCCATCGACTGATTGAGCTTAACCCTATTTAATTTAAATAAGTAATTTTACTAAAATACTAGTTGAGAAATTATTAATAATAGGCAACAAGATAAAATTTTAGTAATATAATTAATAGTACCTTAAGTTATAAGTATTCGATTCACTTAGAGGAATAAGTCTAGGAAAAATAGGGAAAGTTCTGAGATACCTATTGTCTGAGAATTATATTCGACTGATTTTATTGAATGCCTAGGTCTTTGGAGATTTATCTAACTACTTCCTTTACCACGAATATAATAATGTAGGTAAGTACTTCTTCACTTCTTTACATTGAGGATATTGAGTGCTTTACTTTACGGATTTTAAAGAAGTTTATTTTATTACCCTGGTTATTTATTTTTACCTTTTCTTTAAAAAAAAATAAAAATAAATACATTTTAGTAGATAGGACCAATGCTTACTAACGGCTACTTTTATTTCCTTTTACTCTCATACTTTATACTTATTTATAAAGTGGACTATAGTTAGATAAGTGCATACTTACATCTGTTTCTACATATCTACTACATTTATAGTATAGCTACTTACTTTTCTAGAAGTTTATTTTACTACCTTAGTTATTTTATTCTTTCTAACTATTACATACTCTAGTAGGTAGGATCAATACTTAGTTACGGTTACTTTTATTTCTATTTACTCTCTACTACATCCTTATTTACGAAGTGAGCTATAGGTAGATAACTACTTACTACATTGGTTCTTAGATACCTACAACATTGATAGTTCAGTTACTTCAGTTACCTACTTACCTTTTATTCTAACCGGTTATGTCCTAGATTTAAGGAACTAATTGCATTAGATTTACTTACTTCAACATAGAAAATATTATTTTACTACCATGTTTAGTTATTTATACTTATCTTTGAACTTTTAATATTCAAGTTTGAATTAGGTTATAATTAAGTCATATAATAATAACATACAGTTCTAATGGTAATATTTATTGAACCATTGAACAGTTGAGTAGCTTCCTCTTATATTTTCATATTCATAAAAGTAAATATTAAGGTAGGAGGAATAATTATTCCTACTTGGTTTGTAGTTTTGGTAGTAAGTTTACGAGTTTGGATGTTTGTATGTTTATCCACTTTAGGTATAAACTTGAAATTACAGGCATTTCATAATATACGTTAGGTAGGTAGGTATATGAAACAAAAAAAAAAAATATATAATAAGTAAACAGGACAAAGTAGTTATTAATCTATACAGAAATAAATAACAAAAATTCGGTAAATAAATAGTATTTTTCTTCTCTAATCATATAGTTCTTTTTCTCTTTTATTTTGGTAATTTCTTTGTTTATTAGTGGTAAGTTGTTGTTTATTTCTCCTCGCACGCTGGACGCCATATAATTATGGGAACACCATAATATGTTACATTCTTTGTTTATTATGTGTAAATCTGTGTTGGGTGTCCTAAAATAAAATAAAATAAAATAAAATAAAATAAAATAAAATAAAATAAAATAAAATATAAAATAAAATAAAATAAAATAAAATAAAATAAAATAAAATAAAATAAAATAAAATAAAATAAAATAAAATAAAATAAAATAAAATAAAATAAAATAAAATAAAATAAAATAAAATAAAATAAAATAAAATAAAATAAAATAAAATAAAATAAAATAAAATAAAATAAAATAAAATAAAATAAAATAAAATAAAATAAAATAAAATAAAATAAAATAAAATAAAATAAAATAAAATAAAATAAAATAAAATAAAATAAAATAAAATAAAATAAAATAAAATAAAATAAAATAAAATAAAATAAAATAAAATAAAATAAAATAAAATAAAATAAAATAAAATAAAATAAAATAAAATAAAATAAAATAAAATAAAATAAAATAAAATAAAATAAAATAAAATAAAATAAAATAAAATAAAATAAAATAAAATAAAATAAAATAAAATAAAATAAAATAAAATAAAATAAAATAAAATAAAATAATCAATTATAATATCAGTGTCAATTATAATATCAGTGTCAATAAAACATATCTGTGCGGAGATTTTGTCACAAAACAATATACGTAGATTACCTAGTCAGGATGTTTTTGAATCTTTAGCGTATTTTTAGCGGAATACAAGTAATTTTTAATTTTTAAAATTTTAATCTATTCAGATTTATATAAACGTCTACATAGATACAAAATAGTTTATTACACAATAAATAATAATAAACTATAGTAAAAGTTAAACCACTAAACACTCACGGTTAGATTAGTTTCTTATAGGTTCGTTTAGTTTAATCTACTGAACCAGATTCACGAGATAAGGTGTTGACACAAGTTTGTAAGATTGTTGATCTGATAGGTTGACAGAACTTATTCATGCTTGTAAATATACTATTCTAAGTTGATGGAAAATAGGAACATGTATTATTTATTTTCATTACATACTTTATCAACCAATATTAAGATTAAATAATATTACGTTTTCTCACAGATTTAAACTTAATTAGATAACTTTAAGGATTTAATTTAATTAGTCGCATTAGATATCATTACATTATCACATTCGAATATCAATTTAGACTAAGATGTGTGGGTTCGATTCCCATCTCAGTAACTATGTACCTACAGGAATGTTTTAATATAATCTAGCATACATTAAGTTAAATTCTATGTTAGCTCAGTCTAATATACTTAAGTAGATATAGAGTCTAACTAACTGGGGTCGTAAAGATATAGGTATAGTTATAAGTATAGAGTTATAGGTATCTTTATAGGTGTACATAGTTATATAGGGATAGTTGAGAAAAGTTACGTTTAGCTCTTTACATAACTTAGGGTAGGAAAAGTTATCTGCATCGGAAGTGTTTAGATTAGATATCTACTATTTTGCAATTCTCAATTACGTAAAAATAAGATCTAGGTTTCACTAACTCTAGCTAGGATGGGAATGGATTGTTGAGATGGTTATTATGTTTTCGGATTGTACATAGTTTACATTTATCTACACTAACGGTTATAGTTCATCAGTTACGAAAACAGATGTTATTATTTATTTACGTTTTACGTATTTTAGTATAACGTTATTGTTGTTTAAGTTTTAGGGTAATTGAATTTATTGAACATGACGTAACGCTATACATAAACAACCATGTTATATTCACATAATAGATTTGGCTACGGAATTAGATCAAAATCATAAATAAGAAATAATTAAATGTTATATAGGCTATAATTTGTTTTAAAATCAAAATAATTCAAAATTAAACAAAAAGAAATCATACTTTCAAAATAATATGCTTGCCTAAAATTAGCTTGTTTCACATAAAATATATTATGTTAGCTTGAAATGAAATATATTTGCCCATCGGCTTACTAAACTCTGCCCTTTCAATCAATGTTTTATATTTATAAAAAAAATTACAATAATTTCGAAATGGTAAAACAAAAAACTAAAGCATCCGTTAAAACTTTTAAACCATGCGAAAAGTTTTCCTTCCATTTTGCTGTTATTATTTTATTGAGTGAGGTAGCATTAGAAACTTTACTTCGGATTTCACATTTTGGGGAAATAAGTTGCTTTAGTTATTGTAAATATGTAAAAAATTCTAAATTTTATTACGAATTATCTCTCTCTTGTTCATATTTTACTTTTGGATTGGGGAATTTTGGGGATTTCACATAACTAAATGAATATAAACGAATGGTACCAATTTCTTAACAGTCTTACTTCTATACGATCTGTTGACTTTGCGGGTATAATGAATGACTACGAATGTTGAAGTTCAGAAAGAATGAATGAATCTTAGTAAAATTTGTGAGCGTGACTATGTGTGATGAACGAATGAGAATTATGTAATTTTTAACGGTTTGAGGGGCTCAAGATTTCAACAGAATCTTGGAAAAAGACAATTTTTTGGTTTCTAAATCTGGACAAACCCTACATTTCACAAACAATTTGTATGAAGGAGTTATTGGTGTTAGGTTAAGTCAGATGACAAATTCATCAGTTTCGGCTGATTTCATACAAATTCACACTTTACAAATTAGGACCTGTTTAAAAACACTACACATGCTCCGAATTGCAATCTTGCTGTTATTTTGAGACCGGTTTATGGTTGGATGTTTCGATCATGGCAAGTTATAGTTGCACGCCACTTAGAATCTAATTTGGATTGTGAAGGGTGATGTATGATAAACTCGGTTACGAATTGCGAGAGTCAATAGACGGGCTAGAGCTAAATACATTATTTCACTATGATTGAGTCTGGATCACAACAGACTACCTTTACACAGTTAATAATTATTTTCGCTGCAAAAATAGCATCTCGTGGTTGTATTCATTTATAGCTATAGATTGGCATCAAACTCGCAGCATTTTAGAGTTCGGTTTAAAACTTACACATCATCAAAAAAATTCATAATTTATGTGATAGCTAGCATAGATCTAATCTGTGCAAGTTATTGCAAAATATTTGTCTGGAACTAGAAATCAACAAATAAAATTTGTACCAATAATGGTTGTTCAAGAGAGAAATAATTTGTATTTATTTTAATTAATGAAATTAATTTGGGAAAGTTTTACTCCGGTTCATAAGTTAATCACCTCGTATAACTTTGGGGTCGGCTGTAACGGTTCAGAAGGTCTGCCCACGTTCTTTGGTTATCTCATAAATTATTTAGTTAATTTATGTGATAACTAGCATAGATCTAATCTATGCAAGTCATTGCAAAATATTTGTCTGGAACTAGAAATAAACAAATAAAATTTTACCAATAATGGTTGTTCAAGAGAAAAATAATTTGTGTTTATTTTAATTAATGAAATTAATTTGGGAAAGTTTTACTCCGGTTCATAAGTTAATCACCTCGTATAACTTTGGGGTCGGCTGTAACGGTCCAGAAGGTCTGCACACGTTCTTCGGTTATCCCACAAATTATTTAGTTAATTTAACCTTGATTTAGCCAGATTCGGTTAATCTTCAGCAACCGATATCTCAGTCAAACAGCATCTGAAGCATTCGATGACTTCATAGTAATTAGTATGAATAATAATAACTAGGCGAATTAACCTGGAAAGGTTCATTAAAATAGAAAACATCGATGTTCAAAGATTAGGTAATGTTAAAGGAAAATACAGTTTCAGGAACCAAGTGTAGGTAACTTATGTCAGTAGAAAGCTTTTACATTTAGATGTAAGTATATTTGTAGTAGGTGATCTGTACTCACTGACGTTCATTATTTAGCAGTAATTCACCTTACGGATTGAATTACAATAGCGTTTGGTGGTTGCTCTCATAAAAATATCAGGCGTTTTCCCTCGAGAAATATTCTATTAGATTAGTAAATCTAGATACTCCTGAGAGTTGGAAATTGAATAATATGGTAGTAGATGATTTAAACTATCTATGTTTTGAGTTTCATCTAGATTGGCTTCTTCATTGGGACGTAGTAGGGTATTTAAGATAAATACTATATGGAAACGAATCTTAGAATGAAGGTATAATCAAGGAAAGTAGATACAGGCTATTAGTATCCCTAGACATCGTTCTAAATCCTGAGAAAAGTCTAGAATCTAAAGTAACATGCAAGGAAATTACAACATCAGCGCAAGAATAATTATACCTATGAACTAACTAGGTATTTATACTTTGAGGTATATGCTAACATTTTGGAAGCCTACCATGTGGAGGGCACCAGATGGTTGTTTGGATACCATTTGGAACCCTACCATGTGGAGGTCACCAGATGGTTGTTTTGATACCATTTGGAACCCAACCAAATGGAGACCACGATACTAACTGTTAAGTGGATGTGGCGGCGGTGACCATTTGGTACCCTGGTATAAAAGGCAGCGCGGGTAGTAGGAGTGTCTTTTTTCTAGTCCGGAATTCAACGTGCGAAGTCGTAACAAGTAGCTCTTGTATTATTCGGAATTTGGAAGCGCGTAGTTGTAACGATTGATTAATTATTAGTTTTTGAAGTGGTAGGAGTTCACTTATTGAAGTCAAGCAGATGCTAAAGGAGTGAGCAAGTATCAGACGGACGGTCTCGGTTGGACTTAGGTCCATTGCACATGTCTTGAGCAAAGAGGATTGCTAAATATTGTGCGGAGACTGACTGATTGATATTTTGCAGTCAGGCAGATGCCATAGTGGAAGTGAACTTAGGAGATAGGGAGTGTCAAGTGTAAGACAAGGATGAGCAACAAGAACGAGGACAAGGATGAGCATCACGTAAACCTAGGAAGGATCAGGTCAGACCGGAGGATTAAGGTAGGGCTACATACAAGGAGCCAGGGGGCATAGATGAGATGTGGGAGATCAGGGTAAGTCTTTATGTTATAACTGTGTGTCGATTCACAATCTCTGCTAGGTAGCTTCTCAAACTATAATCTTAATAGCTTTGCTTTTACCTGTCTCGGTAGGTCTAGTGCAGACTAGCTCGGCACATGTTCTAGGTAGATACCTGGTACAGGCTGTATGTATGTAATAAGTAGGCAGAGGTTTTCTAGAATAACTTTAACCTTGTTCGAACCAAGTGTTATCTTTATTCGATAAACGGTAGATCCAGTGTACAGACTAACTCGGTACATGTTCTAGGCAGATATCTAGTACAGGCTGTATGTATGTAATAAGTAGGCAGAGGTTTTCTAGAATAACTTTAACCTTGTTCGAACCAAGTGTTATCTTTATTCGATAAACGGTAGATCCAGTGTACAGACTAACTCGGTACATGTTCTAGGCAGATATCTAGTACAGGCTGTATGTATGTAATAAGTAGGCAGAGGTTTTCTAGAATAACTTTAACCTTGTTCGAACCAAGTGTTATGTTTATTCGATAAACGGTAGGTCTAGTGCAGACTAGCTCGGCACATGTTCTAGGTGGATATCTAGTACAGGCCGCAAGTAATAAATAGGAACAAGATTTCTAGGATAGTGTTAACCTGGTTCGAACCAAGTATTATGTTCATTCGAAACCTTTTACTAAGATAATTTAGGTACTTTTATCTACACAACTATTTTTAGTGAGCTAGATTTTAGGTACTAGGTATTCCTTTCTAGGACCGCTGTAAGATGAAGATTCAACGTAGTTTTCTTCGAGGGAGTTATATTTCCAACTATCTGCATTTTGCATTGTGTCTTTTTACTGTGAGCATGTGTGTACTTCTTTATCTGATTTACTTGAGATATTGTGTGCCATCTTTTAGTGTTTCTTATTACTTGTTTATTTCTCATAGTGTGTGTGATCAATTAATATTACGAGCAACAATGCTTAGTGAAGAATACTTTACTCTTACTTAGGTTTCATACTTTATACTCATCAGTTTATAGAATTATAATAACTAATTTGTTATTTAATTATGCCTGTTCTTACATATGTGGTACATTTATAAGTACAGCTACTTACCTACCCTTTATGTGCTAATTGGTTATTACTTTAAATATCTTACAGCTTCAAGTCTTTAGAAACAGTTGCCCTTTAAAGGTTTTACAATTAGAGCGTAAGGTCTTTTAGACCTTAGGCTTTTGAACTTTGAACTATAGGTCTTTTACACTTTAGGACTTAAGAACTTTAGGACCTTTTAACTTTAACTTTGAACTTGAACTTGTACTTGAACTTGAACTTGTACTTAAACTTGTACTTGTACTTGAACTTGAACTTGTACTTAAACTTGTACTTGAACTTGTACTTGAACTTGAACTTGTACTTAAACTTGTACTTGAACTTGAACTTGTACTTAAACTTGTACTTGTACTTGAACTTGAACTTGTACTTAAACTTGTACTTGAACTTGAACTTGTACTTAAACTTGAACTTGAACTTGAACTTGAACTTGAACTTGAACTTGAATTTGAACTTGAACTTGAACTTGAATTTGGATTTTGAACCTAGAATTTTAGACTTTGATTTCTTAAGTTAAACTTAAGCTTTTACAGCTTAACCTTCCATTACTTTATTTTACTTTCGGATATTAAGCCTGGATTGAACAGTTGCCTACACTATAGATACTCTTAGCTATCATAACACATTAATTTTATCAAATGACTTTTATTGTTCAACTTAGAATTAAATTATAGTGAAGTCACTTAATAGTAACATATTGAGACAGCTTTAATAGCTCTCTCTCTCTCTTATATCTTTCAATTTAATAAAGTAAATATTAAATTTAAAGGAACATCTATTATTCCTACTAGTTTTGAAGTCTTGCATTGACTATTTGTTTGATAGTGACATTTAGCTTCAACCTTTGTCTTTTGTTGACCTGTCTGAGTGGTTTCTTCAACCTATGTGCTTAAAGGAATAGTTATAAAGATAAGTTTGTTCTTCTATTAAGGTCCGTACTTGATATAGTTGATCTTACTCTAGAGCGCGTGTCTCGTAGTTATTCTGAACTTATGGAAAAGGGATGATAACTGCCATCAGAGAGTTATAAAGATCTATTCTATCTAGTCTGATACCTAGTAATTATCATGACGTATGTTCGGTCTAGCTAGACACTTCCGATGTCAAAGTATTCTAGGCTGATTCAAGCTAGGGTATCTTTATATAGCTACGATATGACCTTACCTACTTCATTGACCTTGTAACTTTGATTTAGGCTATCCAGAAAGACTAGTTTGAAGGAACCATGAACTAAGAAGGTTATTTAATATTAGATTCACTATATTATGTTAGAGGTGGTTTTCTAACGGCTGCTTCTTTAATTGCAGCATATTAAATCACACTTGTATGTGATTCCATGGACTGTCTTGACCTTGTGTAACATAAGTTGTTCAAAGTGAATATAGTTCCATAACCCTTTGTAATCCATAGTAGTGCTGATGTAGAATATAGATTAATGGAACAGTAAATAGAAATTACTTGTTTCTTTATTCTTATTCATACATCCGGAAAAGAATAGTGTACTATGAAGAGGAGGTTTTATTATGGTTATATGTGCATAACATATATACATAAGTCTGGTGTCGAGAATCACTGGCAGGCGCGGATGGTGGTGCGTCTTCCCTAACGAAACACGTTAGCTTCATAGTACACAATCTAGTATCTTCCTAGTAACAAAGTTATACATTTATACTCTATGAAACCTTAGAATCATTTATATTATATTGAATATTAATTCTTACAAGTAGTTTCTTCAGTAGGAAATATAGTTTATTATTACATTATATTTCAATATACTTCTAACTAAAGTTTGTATTTAGTGAAACACTTGACGTTTAGATCTTCAATTCTATATGAAATTCATGAAAGGTTTCCATCATGAAAAGGATCACGTTAATAACGATTCGTACTTACTTAGGATATCTTCTATCACTACTAGTAATTTAGGATCTACATAATATGTACTTTTAATTATAATCTATTCTATTTTCCTTACTAGGCTACAATAGCTCGCATAACTCTCACGAAAAGGTTGACATCTGCTTACGGTTATTTACAATTAGCAACGTTCAGATAGATAATAAGATTAGGATCAATAGGAAAACATTAATTTAAATTTAGTATTAGGTAGTTTCGTACGTTAAATAAGAAGTCTCAACATAATTCTCTTAAAGTATCTGAGTTACTATCGGTTCATAATAGTAGGCGTCCTAATCACAACCACTTTACGATCACAAGGCCATTAGAATAAGTTAGTTGATAAGTTAGTTATAAGTCATAAGATCAAAGTAATGCAATAACAACAAACATAGGTAGTTAGTTAGGTAGGGTAAATAGTTATAAGTTTAGTTATAGGTTTAATTTTAGTTAGTTAAGGTTAATTTAAGTTAATTTGGGGGGGAGCGTTACAATAGTCTCTACATTAGGCTTTCTTGTGCGTGACGCGAATGTATTAAAAATTACGAGTTGTAACACAAATGGTCTATGAAAAGTTCCATTTGGTGGTATGGTATGACCAAATGGAATTTTTCGTAGACCATTTGCCCTTTCCCCACCTACGAATACGAGTTCACCCAACTGCCCTTCGGAGAAAGCTGAGAGGATTGGAGCTCCGCAAAACTACGCCTTCTAAATTCAGGTTTTTTTTATATTATGTTCCAGTCTCGTTAAATACGAAGCATGGGTGAAATATTAATGTGTGATCTAGAGCTCTAGAGCCTTGATTAGTATCTCCCTTTATTCCCATCCTAGTACTCTTCAGCCTACTAATATCTTTGAATCCTACAAATAAATTGAGTTCACCCAAAATCCAACATCACACCTCTGGAATACCTTTAGTTTCCGGTCCATTAAGTGAGAGATTGAGCAACGAGCACCGGTTTGAAGGGCTCTAACGGTGCGGTCACGGTTCGAATCAGTTTTTGAATTCAATGGAACTCTGTGGGATACTGAAGCGATGCCTATTGGGAAATACTGTTTTGTGTATGGATTTTTACTGTGTTTATCTATTTGTTTATTTAATAAGGGTATCCAACAGGGAAAACACATGAAAATACAATTTATAAAACTAAGGACTTAGGTCTAAGTGATTCTCTAATTATAGGATACCACAACATGCAATTAATTAAAACTCAACTAAGCTTAGGTACAGAAAAAAGTTACTTTAACCTAAAAAATAGGGGTAGGTATTAATTTACAATATTATTCTGAGGAACGTCTAATCTAAAACTAATTCAAAGTAATCAGCACAGCAGTTGCGAAGAAGTGAAATGATCTTTTATTTGCACCGAAGTATGGTAATAACATCATTGAAGACGTTGCTTTTATCAAATTCTAGGGGTCCATTTCTTAAGTAGCAACTCCATAGGTCACTGGAGTCTGATATCAGTATTATACTCGTGTTCAAGGAATGTGAGGGACAAAAGGTTATCATCAATATTCAATATTATAATTATATAAAACTCTTTTGAAGCTGACAGAGAATCAACGCACAGCCTAAACTATAAGTCCTAGAGGTATGAAATTTGGAGGGTAGGTTCCTTATATAGTGTAGGGGCGCACTAAGAAAGGAATTTTGAAAAGTCGCACTCTAAAGGGTCTAGAACGCGAGCAACGCCGCGGGCGACGGCTAGTACAAGCATATACGAGTATACTCACTCATAGATAAGATACACCGAAAAAAAAACTATAAAACACCTCTGAGTATTCAAATTCATACTCAAGACTTTGGAAAAGAGTGACGGTTCTCAACAATGTGGAACCGACTATGGAGGAGGATATTCATACGCAGACGTAGGATATTGGAGGTATTTTAGATTGTTTTATTAGCCAATAAAAATCTGAATTTCTAAAGTTGTTGGTTGGTCAAGAATATTAAACTCTAGTCTAGACTAAAGCATATTAATATACGATTATCTCAGCTTATAATATAAATGAAGTCATTACTAATCCAACGCAATAAAATTATATTTACAATGTTGTCTCTCGATAAGGCAATTAGCATACAGAGTAGAGAATGTAGAGTAGTTTACTAAACATGCGGTTAGTAAATGGTAAGTAGCTTCTAATCTAACATCCACACTGACACGTAGGTATGTCGTAAGTATATATTTTTACCCGACTACGACGAAGCAAAAAGAAGGGTATATGATTTTGACCAGTATGTATCAGAATTGGACGTATCGTGGTATCGTTGTACGCGTCTCGATCGTCCGCTGGTGACGTCACAATAAATTGCATATGGCGTCCTCTAGAGGACACAAAGTCAAGAACTAAATAAAAAAAATTTAATCATGCCGTGTGGGGTATTTTTATTAAACGTATTTCAGTACGTAAAGTACCCATGGACACGTTCTTAGATTAGTTTATGTACAAAATGTAGGTCAATGTAAAATTACTAGTTAGCCTGCATTGTTGCTATTGCTAAATTGTAATATAATTAGGGTATGCGTATTACAGTTGAGCTATAAACCCACCGTTACAAACGATCTATAGATATCTCAAGTCCAAATCAGTACAACTGTTTCATTGGTATTTTGTAAATATTGAAAATATGTATTAGTTGTAATTTCTTTGTGAAGGAATTATATTAGTAGGTACTAGTATTATTTGTATTAGTATGTACTTACATTATATTTGATTTAAATGGTTACTCAGTACCTACCTGTAATTATAGCCTCTAAAATGAAAATATAATATAGATTGGACTTGCTCTGTGAGGTAATACATTGTTATAGGCAGAAGTTACTACTTAACATCAGGTGAGCTATCAGCGTGTTCTATTACTTATATAAAAAAAAAAATAGATATACACTCTTTCAACCCGTGGGCCATTATCGATGTAAAAATTAGGGCAACAATTTGCATTATGAACGGAGATTATACGGGTACAGTGGTTCGATAACTCTATTTTGTATAACATTTTGCATTTATACATTTTTGCCACCTGTTGCATTTTGTATGAAACTAGTAATACTTTTTACACTGGTCGCAAGACTAGTCGACAGACTGGTCGACAGAATGATCGCTAGACTAGTGAGCAGACTGATCGCTAGATTAATCGGCAGACTGGTTGCTAGACTAGTCGGCAGACTGATCGCTAGACTAGTCGGCAGACTAGTCGCTAGACTGATCGACAGACTGATCGCTAGACTAGTCGGCTGACTGCTCGCTGGACTAGTCGCCAGACTGGTCGCTAGACTGATCGCTAGACTAGTCGGTAGACCGATCGCTAGACTAGTCGGTAAACCGATCGCTAGACTAGTCGGCAAGTGGTATAGAGTTGGCAGCATTACAACTTACTACAACTTACATTCGTTCGGGTAAAAAAACTACTTTTACTAAACAAACTACTTTTTAAAGATCGTCAAAAAAGGCTCAAAATCAATTTTCCTGAAAATCTAGAATTTGAGTAGGTACAATAAACTGGCTTCATGAGTATAGAAATTTTTCATAAGTACCGGTACTTTCGATACCGAGAATTACCGGTTGCATGCCCTAGCTATGCATGTAGGTAGGTATAGTCGTGTGACAAACATAGTCCCGGCGTATTAAATTCTATCACGCGTCAACAGAAACCGTTTCTTATCTCATTTCGCTCCAAGCGTAATTTCAAAGGGTTACGCTACTTCTTGTATGCTTGAGTAACGATTTCTTGTTCAGCATTATGCTCGACGATGCCTCTTGCTAGGCAACGCGAATTAGAGCCGCGGCTCGTGGACCTATCCTACTAATATCCCATCCCAATATCTCATTAATATTATAAATGTCAAAGTTTCAGCCAAACATCTGGTTTGTGTTTCAATAACGCTGAAACTTGGAATATGTTCGTAACCTGGATTAACACAGGCTATTTTATCCCAGAAAATCAGCAGAATCAACAGGAAAAACAAACCAGGGACGCGTACAAAGTCACGGGCGAAAGCTAGTCTAAAATAACTATGAAATATTCAAAGCAAATGTTAGGTCAGTGGTGGTCGATGGGCATAAGATTGAACCAAACAAAATATTTGCAAGCACAAATGAATTGATACATGATACTGGGCGATCCCTACCCTCGAGGGTTATGTGCGTCAACACTCGTGGTATATAAGTGTTTACTGTTATCCTAAGGGAAATCGGCAAGTATTTTATGCGTACAGTCAGCGTCAGTACGATGTTTACGGTAAGTACAAGATGAAATTTTTTTTTGGTAGAGCTCACATGTAGGGCCCTAGAGATTTTTGAAAAATTTTATTTGTTATAATAATAATAATTTACTAAAGAAATTGTATAAGTTACAAAGGTAACAGTAGGTAGTAGTTTGTTATTGAGACCTCAGGGATAAATAAGGGACCGTTAAGCGTGCCCTTCGAAGTAGGTACTAGAATAACCTTTGAAGGTCTCTCTTTTTCATATTATATTTCCAAGAATATTTGATATCGCTTTATCAATATGAAATAAAGCATTTTCTTTGTTCTCATTTTGTTTTGATGTAGAGTTTTCTATTGAAGAATTCGATACAAAGCCGTTAAAAAAGTAAAAATTAATTAGTACTATTTATAATAAAAAATAAAACATTAAAGCGAAATTCCTTTTGAAAAGGAAAACAAATACGTATTAAGTAAGTACCTACATTAAATTATTGGATTTTTTGGAGCAATATTTTATGAAAGAACCTAAGTACTTACCAAAACCTTTCTTGGACTCTATTCAATTATGTACTTAGGAACCTATTCATCCACAACATCTAATTTTGAGGAGAGCTTACAAATTCGTGGATACCGTATCTATGGTAACAGAAGTCTTGACTTTCAGCCAACTCACAGTAATTTACGTGAAATAAGATATTACTTTCTGCCTACATACTTATACTAATGAAAACAAGTAACAGAAATTCTGATTGAACCAACTAAGTAAAAGATGACCTTCGTTCGCAATTTTTTCGTATTTCCTTGGCAAAAACGTATGGAACAGCGTACTGGTTTCATAGAAAAAGAAATCGTATTGATGTAGTTTTCGATAGTAGTAAATTCTTGAAACTATCATGGTTAATACGGTACCTAGCCCGTTCAACCCTGTGGCTCATTTAAGATTTAATTAAGTAAATAATTTGCATTAATTTGACATGCCAAAGTTATGTAATGTAAAGCTGGTTAATAAATGAAATATATGAAATATCTTACTCGTGGGTAAGTATATCAAACAAATACTATTGCTCTCTATACCTACTCATTTATTTGAGGTTCTAGTTAGGTTTTTTTTGGAGGATTCGCGTTCTGCGATAAGAACGTCTAATTGTAAACAATGCATTTGTATTTCCAATAAAGCTTTTATTACTTTTTAAATTTGGTTATGAACATCGGGAAACAATAACTAACAAATCATGGTAAATATTCTATTTTTAGTAAAAATGAATACATCCTGTATAATACTTGCATCTGTTGTTTACTCCCACCGAGCCCAGACACGTGTAATACGTTCACAGTTTAATATTACAATATGCGCGTGCGTTGCATTTCAATTGCATCGTTTTCTATGCGCTGTTATAAACAATATAACTATTTACATAATTATTTATTTCTAGTTTTTATCCTGACGACTAACTGTTCACTTTTTTGATGGTACCCGACCATCAACTCACTCAACGCACTCAATTCGTACGAACAGTACTCGTCCGTTTACGTACGAACAAATTCGTGTCCAAAGTGAGCATGGCCTTATAGTTTAAGCCGTGCGTTGATTGTCAGTCAGCTTCAAAAGAGTTTTATATATTTAGAAGTTAGAAGAAGATAGAATATTGTAGCTATAGCAACAAAAGCGGTTTGTGTCTTGTGTTTCTAAACAAGTAGGTCACACAAGTCAAGGAGGTCAATAAAATAGAACACCACACACAGATTACGTCAGAGTTCCTCTATTCGGGCACAAAAACAGTCACGGCCATCGGGCCCATAAAAATAAAACATGACCTTCACTATTTATTATTAAACCGAGTTAGTTACTTCCTTGTTATGTAGATTTGAGGGACCGGCTGTGATAAGGCAGTAGAGTGAGCGTCAAAATAAATTGCTAACAAACGTTACGAGTATTTTCGGTTGGCAGCATTACACAAGAGCTTGTTATGAGGTTGTAAGAAGGATTTTGCATATTAGAGCTCCTTGGCCTCCTTGATATGTTGCGTTCACACTATGCCGCAGTCGGCAGGGAAGTGGGCACGAGCATAGTGTGAACACGATAATGCCTCTGTCCCGTCTCCCGGCTCAAGTTCATGCTTGCTCTCTAATGAGAATACAGGCGATGTTGCTGTGGCAATAAGTCCGCTGCAATAATGCCGGCAGCGGCATGGGCACAGTGTCAACGCGGTATTAGACTTCGGGACCACAGATCATATAATACTACCTATACCCTAAAAATGACTAAATAATTACTGTCGCGGGGCTAGGATGTGCAGGCGAGATATTTGTCTACTCGTTCTGTCAAAATAAAGGCATTTTGTACCAGTTTTAGAATTATTGCATTATCTGTTTCTCACTGCAAGAATTCCTTAGTACCCAATAGTCCATATTTATAAGTAGTTTCTAATATAATATTATAAAAAGTGCAATATTAAATTATTAGGTATATAAGTAAGATAAACAGACATACAAAATATTAAGTATAAGTTTTGCGATACCTGGAAAAGGTGATTATGTTGTAAAGTGCCTCCTATAGTTAAGACCAAATTGTAACACTTATTTAAGCAAATAAACACATTGTATCTTAGATACTTAAATATGCCACATTATGTACACCTCAACAAATTGCTGTGCCCTAACAGGGTTTATGTTTGATACACTACCTTTTGTACAACATCTCTAAAACAACATAAGTGCAATATACGATTTGAATTTGAATTTAATGTAGACTAAACGCGTTTTCTTTTTATAAAATTTTGACACTTCTGCTAGACTGGCCCAGTTTTCACGAAAGCGGAGAGGAGAGCACAAAATTCTATTAAAAATGAGACATCTCTACTCGCCGCTTGATCTATTTCCACCGAAGCTAGAGAAGAGATGTGGAAATAACGACATCGGATTGGTTTATTCAAACACATCTCATCTCGTCTCCTCTCTCCGTTTTGGTGGGAACTGGGCCTTACTCGTTGTACCTCTCCGCTACCTCTCCGAGGATGAGACGCGACAGACAGTATGAGTGTTGAATGTTAGGTATAGAAATTAAATGAGTTTATTTACTATCGGAGCGCGTTGGCAATGAACTTGATATTGTTTTCGTAGCCCGTGTAAACCATTTTCAATGACTTTGCATAAATAATATTATATAAACGAATATAAATAGCCAACTATAATACGCAAATCGTATTATTGAGACGATAAACTGTATATTTAAGTTGTTAAGTGGCCGGCCTTCGGTTAGTTACTATATTTGCATGCATATTAATCGATTACTACTTTATTAAGTTTATAAGCGATACGGTGCTCGTAGGAAAGTGGCGGAACGAACAGCTGAGATCGTCAACATTAGGCACACTTTGTAGTCAACGAACTAATAATCTATGAACAACAAACTATTTACGTTCTTGTGACGTGCAATATCCGTCTTGCTGTTTCATGAAATCGTCAACATTTATACACTTTTGAAGTAGTTTTAAATAATTTACTAGATGTGTCCAACTGAAAACGTTTCTTGCGTAAGTTTCAACTCCTTTACCGCTTACCTTCAATATCTACATGTATCTCTATAAATCGTTTGCAACGGTTTGTAAAGTGACAATTGGGACAATTTTGTCCGTATATTTTGTCCGAATCGTCACTAAGTCACTGTTTCATGTGTATTTTGTAAATATTGTAAATACTATATTAGTTGTAATTTTCTTTGTCAATAAACTTCTATCTATACTAATATTATAAAGAGGAAAGATTTGATTGTTTGTCTGTTTTAGGCTCCGAAACTACTGAACCGATTTGAAATATTCTTTCACCGTTGGGAAGGTACACTATTCCCGGGTGACATAGGCTGTATAATATTTAAAAAAAAAAATTGCCCCAGGTGTAAAAAATCCCTAAAAAATACCTAACCTAGTGTTTATTTTATAATTTCTGTAAAAGTGGTGTACAATAAAGAGTTTTCTATCTATCTATCTATCTAACCTAAGAAATTTTTGTTATTTAACACGCACGGGTATTTACCCGTGCGAAGTCGAGACCAGGCGTTAAATGTAAGTAATTTCAAGGATCCAAATGAAGATCACGTTTTACTGTTTATTGGTAAGTGGTTACGTCACGAAAAGGTTCTTTCATAACGTGTATAACGCTGATGAATGAGTTGCATAATCGTATTCAAGCTCGGTAACGAATTACTCATAATAAGGGGATAAACATCATTTAACGCTCCTGATGGGCCACGTCGGAAAACTCCGGGAAAAGTAACGTTCTTGATGGGCCACGTCGGAAAACTCCGGGAAAAGTAACGTTCCTGATGGACCACGTCGGAAAACTCCGGGAAAAGTAACGTTCCTGATGGGCCACGTCGGAAAACTCCGGGAAAAGCAATATTATTTTCCATTTTATCAGATTATTATTTATTTATTTTTGTCGTAAACAACTCTAATGACTGCCATACAAGATGTTTGTGTGTGATTTGGGTAAATAAAAGTAAGTAATGTAAATTATCTAACTAGGTTCTTCAATTACTTATTCTCAGAACTTCACATTATTTGTTATCTGAGTTAATATTATTTGAGTTCGTTATTATCGCGGCACAGTAGTCTTTAATAACCTCACAGCTTGACACCTATTATTTCAACATAATCTGCACAGCTCGTTTAATTTATCCGTCCTACTTCTGCCACGTGTTGAAATTATTAATATCCATTAAAACAATTTCCTTTGTTTGTCGAAAATGGAGCATGCTATTGCGACGCTTTTGATACATCGACTTTGGAAGCCCACAACATCAATTAGGTTAGATTTTTGGGGCATTCTTCTACTTTAAAGTAGGTAGGTATATTATTTTTTACATTTGTTCAACAAAACACTGTAAAGCTGTAAGAGTTACTACTTAACATCAGGTGAGCTATCAGCTTGTTCCATTACATTTACCATAAAAAAAAAACTATTTTAATTCAATAAATAACGATTCTTCCCTAATTAATGAAGCCTATTAGTGATTGTATTTATAAAACAGATTTGCTTGGAATCTCGTTTTTGTGCCAAAAATATAGAATTTGCTTAACATTTTCTGATTGAAGTTGTTGATTGAAAATAAATGGGCAAACAAAATTGACTACATCAATGCTAAACTAAAATGTTGCGCACTCCTGTAAACAAACGGCAGTGGCCGTAGAGTGCTTCACCCCTGAATACACACGTTTCCACTTTGTGGGCAGCGCTATACAAATCTCAGCGCGTGTGTATAAAGCTTTAAACTGCAGTTCGTCGATAAGGTTCGAAATAGCACGCGCTTCGCCGCGACCACCGTAACACTTTAGCAGTTTTTGATAATATTTTGTAAACTAAAGATCAATCTGAAGAAAAAGCAGCTCAAACAGTTATTGCTACCTGTATTTTATCTTTTATCATATTAAAAAAGAAAAAAAAAAACTAATTTGCGCCTCCTTCGAAACCCAGATCCAAACTCGTGACTGTGACGTGAGTTTTTTTTTATTGAGAAAATATTTTTAAATTGTTTTTCTAGATTAGGACAAACCTCTCGGGACTAAGTAGGTGTAATTAATTTTTTGTGTCGGTTTTTATTTTTGATTGTAATACTTGTATTTTACGATTAAAAAGCAACTCGATTCTCACAGTACAACGCAGCCTTAAGCGAAGTGGCTCTACTTATTAATGCTCGTTCTATTTCTGCACATGCTTGGGTTTAGCGGGTTATGAGCCCCGTTTTATTTATACATATATTTATTTTTACAGTTTAGGTGAAGCATCAAGGTCCAGTATATACACGGTGTAACATAATTAGGTACCCTATAAGTCCGAAAGGGGCATATTTTACAGGTCATAGTGAATAGTGTTTGTTCTACGACTTTCGTGATTTCGAAGTTTTTCATTCATGAAAATGAGCTCGTAACTTTTACTTCAAATGTGCGTACATACAGCATGCGTGTGCGCACGACGCGGTAGGAAGGTACCTACATGTGCATGTGGCTGTACGGGTTTACGCAAATAGTAAAGAAACACTTAGGAGTGGTCGCAAATTTCTAAAATAATAAAAGTACAAAATTCCTTTTTTAGTGCACCTCTACACTATATAAGGATACTACCCTCCACATACCTCTAGGACTTATGGTTTAGGCTGTGCGTTGATTCTCTGTCAGCTTCAAAAGAGTTATATAAAATTGATTTGGAAAAACACCAGACAGTTTGGCTGTTCAATAATTGGAATGCAAGATAAGCACTAGCTAGTACTATCTTTGGATAATACAAGGGTAAGTGTAGACACAAACAATTGAAAATCGTGTCTTATTATCTTATCTTGTAATTTTGTCGCAAGTGATATTATGGCTGAAGATGTATTATATTTTGTGATAATATCTTTTGAGACCGGTCAGTCACATTTTTTTTTATGCTTAGCAGCATTCGGTTCCATCATGTAAAGAGTGTGACGTTTGTTAGGAACATTCCTGAAAATAAAAGTTGCAACGAGTAACAGTTTAACTGGTTTAGAATTTTCCCCAACGAGTAACAGTGTAACTGGATCGGTTGTAACTCGGTATGAATTTTATACCAGTTAAATGTCACTACAGGGTGAGGTAAGAATTGTATGTGTGAGTGTATGAAGTCCCATTCGGGTGAATTATAAACTAGACCTGCCAATACTGGTAGTATAGAATAAAGGTAGATAAACGCGGGAATCGCCTCAGACAATGCACATTTCATCGCATCTTTTGAATGCGAAAATTTCGAGAAAATCTGAAGATATTTTATTTAAACAGTTCTTCCGTTACACAATAGCCACAATCCAAAATGTAAAAGAGCTAGACACAAAGCCCATAAATACTAATAAAACGTTCGCGCACTGAGTGAATCACAAGTACCTACGACCAATTTAGCAACACGTGTATTATTCACGTACAAACTATAACATAAACTATGGTAATCACATACCAACTGTTAGCTAAGCTGTGGTAATCACATACAAACAGTTAGCTAAGCTGTAGTAATCACGTACAAACTGCTATATGTTCTGTAGTATTGTGTAATTGTTTTATTTTCTGGTTGAATTGTCGGCTAGCGACGGATTTAGACAAGTATGTGACGCGAGAAACAAGTATAATGGTGGTCTGAGAACGACAGAACGACTAATTTAAACTTTCCGAAGTGCTTGTTGACATAGCTCACAGTCAAACATGTATGGGTGACCGCTAGTAGCCTACCAAAATATGTGAGTTTTCATTCAAAAGCAAAAAGTTAATCCTGAAAACTGAAAGTTTCAGGGAGCACCTTATCTAGTGAACCAACGTTACATTGTGTCTAGTTGGGATTTTTTATAGCCAGGAAATATAACATTCACATCATTAGGTGTAATAAATGCATATAAAGTGCATTTATGGATATTCAATTGAAAACCTGTTGGGAGATAAATATAATATTGTAAATGTCACGCCATAATGAAAGCCTGATGAATATTAAATATATCCACCCGAAGGCAGTCGAAGGCATTCCGCAAGTGTCTATTTAAATAAATATCAAATTGGTAGGATTGGCGCCGCCACTTCGTCTGCGACCTTGAATAAGGAACGGACGGTTCCTATCATCAACGAGTAGGTACCTACGGTACCAGTGGCGGATGCAGGATTTCGGTTTGGGGAGAAGGGCCCGGCTATTAAAGGGGTTTCCAAAAAAAAATTGGTCTACCTCTGTATAAACCTGGAGTTTTTAGGTGAGGGGCTTGAGCCCTCTAGCTCCTCTCCTCTGGATTCGCTAGTTTACGCTACACTACGGTAATTTGAAAGTTTAATGTTGATGTTTTTGGTTGGCAGCTCAGTAGCACATGTAGATGTAGAGTGAGTGTTACTTTACTTACAGCCAGAGAACTCTGAGAGAATATAGGGTTAGAGTTGTGACGCGGCTCGTATGCTGCGAGTTTGGTGAAGTCTAAATCAAGACAGGGGTATAGATTTAAATTTTTACTGATAATAATTATTAAAAATTCTATGCTCTTGCATCTCGATTTGAACGTGAGAACCGCTCCTGCATACGAACCTTTTCCAGGTCCCCAAATAATTATCTGATTTCAATCCTAAAATAATAGTTTACACAGTGATTTAGCGAGAGTATCCGATTATTTTGATAGTTGATCTGTTGCCAAACACTATTTTAAATGAGTATGAGGCGCCAGAGCCAGGTTAAAAACTTTTTTTAATATTATCATGAGAAAGTAGGTGCGTGTTGGTGGGATTTTGTTGTTATTTAAGACTTCGTAACAAAAAAGATCGATTTCTTTATCGATATGATTCGATTTCAATAAATCTGGAAAAGAAATCTTTTACTACAGTACGAAGGGAAAGCCGAAAACTATTAATTATTAATATGTTTATCAGTACTTGTTTTGCTTTTGGCGACTTACGACTATCAGGAATATTAATAGCGATGAACTCGAGAATAATTTGCATAATCGACTGCGCACCGATTGCTACCGCGTCGTATCGGTAATCGAGTGGAAATCGTTTCAATAATCTTAATAATTGAGCAGAGGTGGCACCTGATGATACAATAATTATTCTCAGCTTTGTACAGTTATAATTTTGAATGAAGAATCGTTTATTTTTTATTCTAAAATGATTTTAAGGCAGTTGGTAATTCAAGCACCTACAATAACACCAATAAAATGTAACGCAAATTAACGCAATATGTTTGGCACAAAACACGGATGTTTTTCGTTAGAATAATTATCAATTGCTGTTATTTTTCCACAGTTTTGTTTTTAATTATTAAAGCTTAATTACCTATGTAATTAATATTTTATTTATTTGTTGGTTAAACCGAAACAAACCGCATATTTAAATTAAACACATAAGTTGTACATAGCTTAAATCATAATTTTTAATGCATTCTTACTGTGATCCTCACTGAGGCTATCTAAATATTTATAGCACCATTTACGTAGCAGTCGTAGCACCAAGTTCATCTAAGCTTTTAAATTAATTTATGGTAATGTAAAACGTTATTTGAATTCCAAATGTAGGACAAACACCAGATATCAATAATGAGTGGGCTTAGCAACAAGCCAACAGGCCAAATTTGATTCGCCGATGCGACACTGTCGTCGACATGCGAACTGTTTTATTAGCCAACGCCTATGTACCTACAGCTGATAGATATACTACCTAAATAATGTTAGTCAGTAAAATGTTGACCAAGACATTTTGTTCGTCTTGATCTTGACACTAGTTATTTCATTGTTTACTATCCGTCAGGCTATTACATTTTAATATGATTGTTAGTGTAAGCATACACAATAAAATTCTAACTTCGTGTTGTTTCACGTCATGTTCCCTAAAATTCATACTTCTTGTAAACAAAGAGAAAGCCAACAAGCCGAAAGAGTTATTTCGTTCTATTTTCGGTGTACGTAGAAGGAATCCATCGACTAGGCCTATACTATTTGCTCTTGATACGAAACGAGGTCTTGCTCGGATAGCAACAAGATTGTACGTGATGATAAACGTTTGGTTTCTCGTATCAGACTATGATAATAACTCTGCTTTGAGTCGTTATTATAAATACAAGATTAGAAGTTATCACTAAGTCCTTAGTCCCGGTAAAATTTAGATAATAGAGGAATATAATAAGCATTATTATCAAAACAACTAATAAACATTATGAAAAAGACTTTATAAAATAATAAATTTATTAAATTGAATTTATTCACGAAAACAAAACAGACCGAATATTTATCACTACGCTACTAACATATTTTCAAAAGTTTCATCAGCAAATATAAGTTTTACGATAAATCTATTTTACGATAATCTAAAATTATAACCGTTGTGCGTGTGCGCAGTGTCCTCGATCCGGACAGGGCCATTAATTTAACAAGATAAAGGTTCAGGACCTGTTTGCTTTCGTTGGTAAATCTTTTATTGTGGTATCTTTGGAACTACGTTTGTTGGTTGTGTTTGGTTAAAAATCGATTTTCCTTAGTGTTATTTCTGGCATAATATTATGTGCTTGTAGCAACTGTTATCTATTCAGCACAGTTTATTTTAAAATAAACTGTGAATAATATTAGAGCAAGGTCAGTAACCTCTTTATTATCGCGGTCAATTACAATATTTGTTATAGCGTCCATATTATTGTTTGCTATAATGTTATAAATATTCTGAATACATACCGGTTTATACCAGTTTTTCGAATATGTAGAGAGGGAAATAAAGTTTGACTAGCCTCTACTAATATGGTGTTATTGATGTACAAATACGGATGTATATTAAATCTCAAACAGTTATTCGATGGATTTGAGAAAAATAAAATCTTTGAAGTTTAAGTATGTAGTAATTAATAATTCAAATCTCGAGTTTGAATTTATGTCTCACATCTTTCACATACAATTTAGTTTCAAATCTTAGTTTCAACTTTACTGTACACAATTTATAATTTTATGTGCACAAATTTATCGCAGAAAATTCAACGTCTGTTCACATTTAACGCCATAGAACGGAGCTTATGAATTTTAATATCCTGCGTGGGATACTGAAAGCTGATTGTACCCATTAGCGACAGTCCAATGGTTCAGAGTTAAGATATTTAAAACTAAAGCTGCATATTAACATAAAAGTCCTAATCTAATTATCAATATCCTGCTATTTTCTTACATTTGTGACTTCGCACTATTGATTGATTAACTGTGATTCTTTGCATTAGTCGTAAATTATAAATTACATTCATGTTATTGTGAATTTTAATTCAACGAATTTATGTTTAAATTGGAGACCTATATTTAGGAGTGGACTCTTATGTGATATGACTTCCAAGTTAGCGCGTCAATAATAAGGAAAATTACTATGGTATTAAAACAGCATACCTAACCTACTATATAATTAAATTTAAATAAAAAAATACTTTATAATTAAATGTCACAGGCCGCAATAAAAACGATGTTTCATACAGAAGCCGTTTTTACTAAAGATTGTTTTTTACCGAATAATATTATTATCTCAGCTACTTTAACTTCTTGGTTTATGGCTTTTGTAACATGTTGTTACAATTCTGCCAGTGTCTGTTTACTCTAGTGTCGAATAATACTACTAATATTATAAACTCGAAAGTTTGTAGGTATAGATGGATGGATGTTTGTTACTCTTTCACGTAAAAACTACTGATCCGAATTGGATGACACTTGGAATATATATTGTCCGTGACCTAGATTAACACATAGGCTACTTTTTATCCCGAAAAATCAACGGGATCCAACGGGACGCGAACGAAGTCGCGGGCGGCACCTAGTATCTCATAAATGCGTGTCAAAAGCTGACTAACAGACATTATCAATAAATTCTCATGGTTGGTTGTAATTTTTATTTACGAAACTCAACTTGTTCAAACTTAGGTATCGTAATTGAAGCTAATGTCAAACCTAAAGGTGTTAAAAGTCGCGCTAGTATCGTAGTTCAACAATACAATGAACCCGCTAGCAAAACAATATTAGCACAAGTGCCGACTACGACTATAATTTATAATTATGTACTAAAACAACGCTAGAATACACTACGTCTATTTTACTGGTATTTCTGCGCATTTTGCTGCGAATAACAATTCAATATATTGTTGATGTCACCCATGTTTACTATAGTTATGTATGCATAGATAGATAAATAGTTTATTTGACATACACACAGAAAATACAGAACGGACATAGAAAATATAGCAAACATAAAGATACAAACAAATAGTAATAGCTAAGTAACAGCTATAGGTAACGTACATATAGCATAGACAACGTGTGCAGTGATAATATCAAAGTTGAAATGATTTTTTTGTAATAACGGTAGTTGATCTGGGATGGTTCTTAGTCATGTTTAGTAATTGGTGCAACCGTTTCCAAAGTTCCAAGAATATTCATTACATCTGTAAACCAATTTTGTGGAATATCAGGCGAAATATTTACATCTCAAAATATTCAGATTTTATGAACTGGAGTCCATCCTCTAAGATACAATGATCACCCGTAATGATGAAGAAGCATTATGAAGATTTTTCATGCTCGGGGGTTTTTAAATTTTTGTAAAATTTACTTGTTGTCAGCAGTGTCAAGATCTAGACATTACTTAGATATTTTGTGCGTTTAGACAGGAATTTTAGTTCAGACATAATAGATTTTCTAATGTAAATAGGGAGCCACGATACCTAGGTAGCTAAGTAATACAATTAAATATCAACTAACCTGATTAGTAGTGAGGTCCCACTGATCAGCTACGAAGGATTGCCGGCTGTAGAGGAACACGGGCACCTGGTGATCTTTAACCGGCGTCGGATCGGTGTTTACCCTTACCACTGTTAGGTGAGTGGTGGTTGTGCCCACTGTTGGAAATAGGAAACAGTTGATAAGCTAGTGAACAAGTCATCATTATATCAGTCTGTAGAAGTCTACAGGCCATAGGCCTCCCCCACACATTTTCAGAGAAAACTATTTTAGATCTTCATCCCTTGACTTCGAGCGATCTTAACAATATCGTCGGTCTATCGAGTGAATTAGTTATATCGCTAGGTAATGTAACTCACTATATCTAAAAAAAATTCAAGTAAAATTTCCAACGTGATGTAACTGGTCGGGATTTATTTTCCTAATGAGTCACAGTAAGACTGGCTTAAGTGTCGTTGGGAATCCATTAAAAATATGTTATACCCGTACGGGAAACCTGTGTATTGAGCTGGAACCGCACTGCTAACTCTAACTAGACAAAGGTAAACATGTAAGCGCTGAGAAAAACGTGTAAAAACCGGTAAAAGCTATAGAATAGAAAATGCAACACTCAAGTGTGTAAATTATACGGTATCTTAGCTATTTTTGCTGGAGTTATAATGTTCAATTTGTCGTGTTACGTGCTAGTTTCACTGCAGTTTCTATGCTGGAATTTGTTAGTGTATTTAAAAGTTGAATGTAGATTTTATTTCAAGGGGTTAAGGTATGTTTTAAACTGAAAGGAAACCGGAGCGAACGAAACTGGTCTAAAATAGCATCTCGAGCATCCGTGAGGGGTTCTAAATACCTTTCAATCATCCAAGGCATGATCCTTTCGAGCAGACAGACAGAAGTCACACACACGGCATATATTATCTGTCATGTATGTGAAGGGTCTAAAGTGTAGCTTAAAAGCTCTATCAAACAATTAGCCAGTAGCCTATACGTAAGTATACATATCATAAGTACTTCACTTAGATAAGACAAAGTATGTCATAAATATTAATGAACACAGGCCAAACATCATAATCTCTGTGACTCTGATAAGGTAGTCAAGAGCACATTGTAATGATAATAGATGCCAGGCTCATAAAGTATACGTACATTACAACACTCGTTTTTGCTTGCGGTTCGGTAATGATGATTTATAGTAGAGGTTCACTTGACTTTGATAACAGTATCAATTGTGTATTACTTACTTACTAAAATAATACTAGTTTTTCCTATTAAACATTTAATTACACTTGACAAACAAACAGTAGGAACATAAAAAGTTATATAACCATTATTTCTTTCTAGTAATTGTTTTATTAGTTGATAATTAGGTACATTATTTTTAGAGTTGCTATCACATGTGCTCACATTGTAGGTACTAGGCACACATGTCGGTGATAAGAATTAAATGTAGTGATTATGATATCGCCAGACTGTTTTAAATTATACGTGAACGCTGCACGCGTATTCTATATCAACACATATCATGACTGTGGTCTATATTAGATTTTTTTTAATCTACCCTACCAGTGCTAAGCTGCTCTGATCTGATCTGATGATGAACAAAAGGCGAACAATATATTCATTCGCCTTACTTTTTAACATTTGAACTTCAAATCATCATATTGGTAAGCTCTAAGCGTAGAGTGGACCAAATCTATTCGGCTAGGAACTCAAACCTCTCAAAAAGCTCCCGACCTACCCCAAGGTGGACCAGGATTTGAGGAAAACTCTTAAAGCTGGATCAAGCAAGAATAGAGGATACCGAAATCTTGGATTCACTGGTCGGATCGACTACAACTAATTAAAAAGAGACCAAATAACCACTCATCCAAAAGCTTTGACAAACTGGATCTCATATCTACAACCTATTGATATTCTATTAGTGAGCACACTCTAATAGTAATAATTAGCATGGTACCCGCTAAACTTGCTAGCCTTGGCAGAATTTGCATAAAAATGTTAACGCGAAACGGCTAAAGCGTTTAGTTCTGTTCTGTATCAAAGATCTGGCTGTTTATGATTTTATCACTTTTGACGCCAAATTTTGATATGGTTCACGGTATCACGGTTCTGCATGATTGTCAACTATCCGTATCCATGTTCGAACATGGAAGTTAATATTTTTGTACCGATCTACAGATGTGGACCACTCCAAAGCCTGTCATGAGCGTAATCATGAGATGGTGAATTAGGCACTTTACAGTTTTAAAACTAATTTTACCAAACGAAATTAACTTTTAATTATAGAATAAAAATGCTATCGATATTTCAGAAAAGTTGTGTCGCAAAAACCACATATCTACGAAAATATCACCTATAATATAACCAGACAATTTATGAACAGTATGAGATCACATTGTGAATGCGTGATCAGGATTTTCTACCTACATCTTATTTGCAAAGGCTTAGAGTTGATTTTCGTGTACGTAGCTGATTATCATGGGCGTAGCAACAATAGCTATACGAGTATAGCAATATAATGTGTGAATAGGCACATTATTTATTCAATTGTAAAACCGGAAGTTAATTGTAAGTAACTAAATATGTTCGTTGGTAAATGAATACAATGTAAATCATTTTATTTGATTCACACGACAATACTTCATTACTTACTTCTTCGACTCTTACGAGAAGCGACAAAATCTATTCTCGAGTCCTACGAAAGATTGCGGACAGATTGATGCTTCATACGTTTTTTTCTACGACTACTTTATTGCATCTTGCCCAATTTTATAGTTCCGATGATATTTTCACGTTGACATGTCAAGGTATGCCGTAAACTCACCAGTGAGAGTGCACATTCGCCTGCAATTGATGTCTTGCATGACCTGCCTCATGAGCCCGCATAGCAGCTTCGCGTCGCCTGATGTCGACTGCTTCGATAGCCATTCTGTCTCCAGCTCCATTGACAGCTGAAGGTAAATGAGGGGAATTAACCCGGACTTGAGGGGAATTAAATCGGACGCACGGTGGAGTTTTGTTAGATTCTCGTTGATTTATTAGTAGGTAGGCATACTACGTACTTGGTAAGTACCTCTAGATATGTGTGACTGATGATAACATACAATATTATCTGCTAAAACAGACTTAAGCCTCCATAGACTTCGAAGAAGGAGGAATGTGAGCATAAGCACTCTAACCAGTCACACTGGTACACTGAGCGAGGCTCGTTGGGAATACATATTACTAAAAGTTGCAACCAGTAACAATGTGACTCGTTCCGAATTAATATAAAAGTTTCAACCTGTAACAGTGTTACTCGTTGGGAAAAAAAATAAAAGTTGCAACCAGTAACAGTGTGACTCGTTGGGAATCAAAAATAAAAATTGCAACCAGTAACAGTGATACTCATTGGAAACAAAATAAAGTTGCAACCAGTAACAGTGAGACTCGTTTGGACCAAAAATAAAAGTTGCAACGAGTAACAGTGTGGCTACTTGAGAACCCATCGACTTTCCAACTACCTACAAAGTCATGTGATTGATCCTGCTAATATATATTTACTCACCAGATACTCGGTAAGTTTCTTCACAAGTGGCTCCAGGTGTACTGTACGCGCCCACGCATCACACACGAAGCACAGGTTGAAATAGTACGCGTTACGCGCGTACTTCTTATTGTCTATTCGTACGGGGAACCCCAGGATCTTGGAACCGAGGAGAGTCCTGGAAAGAGGTTTTACCTGCTAATTTCCAGCCGAGACAAAATATAGGTACCTAAAGTACCTCTTACATACCAATATATTATGTGTATTATATTATTTTGGTATGTGAGAGATTTAAGTTGTAGTTTCCATTTGATTGATGGAAGAAATTACTCAAACATAGCCCATACCACAAATCATAAAATTACTATACTATCCCATCCTCATCCCATATCTACCAATTTAAGGATCTGAGTTAATCCAGTAAATCCTGGTTTTTTGTCAAACAAATTATGTAGGTACATATAATATTTTATGTATTTAAAGGTCAGAATCTATTTATAGTATGAAAACTTGTTTTAAGTTATTAGATGAATAATGCTCGAATACTAAAACGGCATTTGGGCTTGTTAATGCTTATATTATTGACATTGTGCTACTTGATGTTATAAAAGATGCAGGACTACTAACTTTGAGTGACCTTTCAGTATTCGAGCATACCTATGTCAAAATTCAATGGGCAGCGCAGCGCCTAAAAATGTATGATTTTTTAGATAAATTATTTTTTTAGGCTAAAATGTTGGATAGCATCATTTTAGTTAGGTTTCTGTAGTGGACAAGATTTTGTTGATCCATTATATACAAATTTTATAGTGTAGTGGTGGTAACAGTGTGAGCCATGTTGCTAGCTGTCTTTTCTGTTTTATTTAATTTCTGCACCTTTTGTGTTAGTGTTTGAAATAGTAGGTAGGTAGGTACCTAGGTACCTACAACATTGAGATAGACCTATCAAGAATCAAACTGACAAATTAAACAAGGAATATTTTTTAAAGCTAGAATCTTATTACCATTAAAATATTTCGCAGCAATCACAAAAAATTATGATATATTTTTTGTCAATGCGCTTACAAACATTTCTTTGTCTCTTCGTAGTGTACATAACTTACCTACCTACTGACTTAGCTATTTGTAAGTAGATACTTCTTCAAAGTTCATGCCTATTTTCTTGTTATTTCTGTAATCTGAGCAGGTACCTACATAGATGTGCATTTGTTTATGTTATTGTAATCAGCTAACTCATGAAACTTGAAATTTTAAAAGAAAGTTTCTAAAGCTAGCAAACAAAGCTAAACCAACTTACACAGTCAAAGTGCATCTCTGAAGCTGGATCTTCGGTATGATGTAGTGGCTAACTGTATCGAAAATATCCTTCGAGATGTAGTTCTCAGGCACTTGGCAAGTTATCTTCGGCCCGGCTGTCGGGTGAAACTCGCACAGAAATATACAACGAATCGGTCCCTCTTGGCCACAGCCTTCGTAAAACTTATCATCCATTTTCAACGTTCTACACTAGCACTTAACAATAAAATATTTAAAAGTCAACACTCAAAAAGTTTTGATAGAAAGTCCGCCGTGTTTTGGACACGATTTTTTAACGTAAATAAAAGTTTGATAACAAAAATTGTACGAAACACAACCACTCACGAAACCAGCAGTCAACTCATTGAACGAATGTCGTAAACCACTCTTGAACTCACTGAATGACTGACTGACTGAACTGAAGATTAGGGAGTTGGTTGGTTTGGTTGGGTTGACTGATCTGCTGAATGATCAGTTTCAGTAGTACCAACTGCTAGTTTTTATTAGACGAGGGGCGAGATAACTACGCTGCGCGTCCACTCCTCAGCGCGTACGGCGCGTGGTGTCAGATTTTTGTTTTGTATTAATTTCTATGGTACAGAGTACTGAACGACCGGCCAACGACGTCATCCGCTGTGAACGTGGACCTGCAACAAAGAAGGGTACATGTCCTTATAGCTACCTACGTGTTTCTTCGTTTTGTTATAGGATGCCACGGCATGAATTAACATGAAGACTCAACTAACTAGACTATCGATCATAAGCATACAGTATACCACACACCACACAGTATATTTATTTTAAATAGGAAGATGTAGGTACCTAAGTATCGATTTACTTACAATACAGAATAGTTAATTACCTATGCCATATTTTTTCTTTCTTAAATTAGAGTTGACGTTTTTGAGACGCAATGTGGTTGACATTCTCAGATCTCAGATTACCGAATAGTCCAGAAATACGTACGGTACGCAGGGTACTCTCCAATATCAATACAGTGGACGCGCAGCTTAAAGTTAAAAATTCAGTGATAACGTAACCTTGGTGATGATTGCATACACAACTCGATCGCTCATTCATTCTTTGTATAGTTTGGTTCAGTTTGGTTGGCTAACTTGGAATGGTTTGTTTTGTTTTGTTAGTTTGCAAGAGGTAAAAGAGGTTTGTTTGTTTTGTATTTCCTTGATTTGGTTTGTTTATTTTTTTGCAAAGAAGATACTAAACTGAAATTGAAATGGAAAAACGTACATATAAATTGTTAGTAGCTGCCACGGGAAGTGTAGCCGCATTGAAAATTCCAGTTTTGCTAAATACTATGTTGGAGTCGTCTAGTTCCGCAGAAAATTACAACTTTGAGGTGGGTACTTTCTAAGGTTATCTTCTTATCAGATTAGCACTATATTATACCACCAAAACTACCACTGACTGACTCCATCATTCCATTCGATAATCAAAGCTACTCCGTGGTCACAATAAGTACGCAGATACCTTTCAAAGTATTTATAACATAAAATTAGCAATCTCACTTCCAGGTCCGGCTAATAGTAACAGAAAAAGCAAAACATTTCTTCACAGACTCAGAGTTGCCGGCAAAAGTAGAAGTATATGACGACGAAACTGAATGGAAATCCTGGACGAAGCGAGGAGATCCAGTGGTGCACATAGACCTTGGTAAATGGGCGGACATGATGGTGATAGCCCCGTTGGATGCAAATACTTTATCTAAAATGACCCAGGTAATATTTTATGATTTTTCTAAACAAGTTACTTAGTACCTGCTGTCAGTACCTATACCTATTGGATGTACTTACATCCAATTGATTGACCTTGTTACAAAATCTTTAATCTTACCTACCCTAATGATAAATTACCTACATTAGAGTATGTTTTGGATTTAGCTTCAAATACCTAACATTTTCTATGGATATAATGGAACTTACATACCATTTTTAAAATGTATTTTTTCAATCTTAAGTTAACTTTTTTTCCTACACTGCTTTACTTAGGACATCCTCTTAAATAATATTACATCTTCAGGGTTTATGTGACAATCTATTAACATGCACAACTCGAGCATGGGATTTATCCAAGCCCCTGCTATTCTGCCCAGCGATGAACACTCGCATGTGGGAACACCCCATCACATCTCAGCAGATCTCCACGTTGAAGCAATGGGGATATGTGGAAGTTCCTCCTATCAGTAAGAAGCTCATATGTGGTGATACAGGAGTAGGAGCTATGGCCGAGGTGGAAACTATAGTAGGGAAAATTATGAATTATGTTTTGCAGATAAAATAATTTGGATAGAAGTTCGATTGATAAGTTTTTTTGAGATGCAAAACGTAAGTACTCAGCAAGTTTCTCTGCAGCATTATTTAGTTCAGTTCTGTGGTAGTTTAGGCTGCCGCTGATATAAAAGTATTTTCTATCAGTTTTAATATTAAAGTAAGAAATATTAATATAATCTGTGATAAATTATTTTACATAATAAATTTAATATTTATTTAAAATTAAATAAAACACAAAAATTTAATTAAATGTTGTTTATTGCATCACTGAATACTGTGTCTAATTCTAGCGTTACATGCGTTACGAAAACTATTAAAAATTCAATTTAAACTTCAAATAATTGGTATCGTAACTATACAGACAAAACATTATCCATAAACTTTTACCGACTCGGGCCTCAACAAAGGTAAGTATGAAAACATTTTTTACTAAACAAAGAAAATAGCTTAGATATTATTGAATGGAGATCTCATTCATTTAATCTCCACGGCAAAAAAACTGGAAAAAACGGACAAATCTGTTATTTTTACTAAATTATGTAATATAATTAGTTAGTATATTATAACCAGAAGAAGTAAATTTCAAAGAATAGTTACGTATGTTACTTTGTACATTATCGTTATTTTTACTAGTGGGGTATTTTATTGGTGGGTATTATATTTCACTTACAAATCTTTACTAAGGCCCGTAAAAGTAAACATAAAACGTGAAAATATCAAGATTGCTGTTATTATTCCCAGACTTAAAATAATCAATTGTGCAATTATAACCCTGTTTTAAAAATATACATTTACTACAAATCAAACCAATATTCAATTAAAATAACCAGCATTTGTGCAAAAGCACCCATATTTAGGTGAGTTTGTGTGCAAGAAATAATGTATATTTGTAAAAAAAGTTGTATTATTACAAACAAAGCATTAAGTCCACCCTTTGTAACAAACTTATAATTTTGTGCAATAAAGTATTAAATAAATAATAAATAAACAAAATATAAAAATCGAATTAATTAAGTCTGTTTTTGTTTTAAATCAAATTGTTGCGTGACCAACATATCTTTAACATAAACAAGTCGATTTTGCTAATGTATTATATACTTTGGTCAATAAATTACAACTGGTAAGTACTATTGTTTTTACTATCTTTTAATTTGAATAAGTTGATATTATAATTACCTGCACACAATCTCACCGTTATTGTGCTCCTAACATTGTGCTCCCTTAAATATTTTAAATTACTTATAATCAAATTATATAAAATTAAATCCTTCAATATTGTATGAGTACCCATTTCAGATATTTTTATAAAACACATACATACAATTATATTTTTAACTTGCGCGTAACATCTCAAGCATCTTGAGTAAATATATAATTATATAAAATACAATATTTACATTTAATTTATATTAACTTCTGTTATCGGTACTTATACAAGACAAACTTATTTACAATAATTATAATAATGTGACAAAACTATACACAAAAATGAGCTTAAAAATCAGATCAATTCAGAATAAATGTTAAATAATTCCTAGTAGAACCAAAATTAAATTATTTGTTTGATATGAAATTATATTACAAAACATGAAGAATTACAAACATAAATAAGCCAGTGACTGAAGCTTTTTCAAACAAAACATATAACAAATTAAATAATATAACACCCAGAGTCTGTAAAGAAACATTTATTTTTATCCTTAAATGCAAATAATTTTTGAACTAATGTTATTATAATAATTATATTTAATGTAAAAATGCTACTTTTAAAATGCGTGTATAATATTTTCTCTAATTACGAATGTAAATGTATAAATGAGTTTATATTAGTAATAAGGACACCGTAATATTATCATATTTTAAAAATCCATTCGAAAAGCTGTGTATATCTGTGCGTACAATATTAAAGGCCTTTCACATAACTAGCGGGACTAAATATACGTTGAAGACGAATAATAACTATAAAAAAGCTTAGCTCTTGTTAAGAAACTAAACGTGTAAATTGTTCATAGCAAAATATTGTAGTCGATGAGTGCGTGTCATGGAATGAATTTTAGGCGTATCAAAATTAGATTTTTCATGTATCCTTTACGTTGAGATGCCACATCAACCTTTACAATCTATTTTAAAAGGCAATTAATGACCGCCATCTTTAAAAATGGCTGCCTGATGTTGGACTACTAAATATACTCTAGTATGCAATGTACCGCCTTTCACAATCACTACTGTCGTGTTAGTTATCAGACGTGTCTCGTTCCACTTAGAAACTACAAGAATTCGCCGTATAATACTAACAAGATAGCTCAATGCTAAAAAGACAAGGCGGTACGTGTACATGAAAAATCCACACAAACTAGGCACATTCAAACGACGGTTTCGTTACTATCGAACATAGCGCGCGTGTATTTCGAGATCACATCGTACGTCGACTTTATAAGCTCGCAGCGATCCTCCACTTCACAGTCAGAGGGCGCCACTCGATACATGGACGCCTTAGCTTTGCGCTCATCGTAAACTGAGATTGGTTTTTTGGGCACCATTTCTAAGTCTTTGCGTTTTTTACGTTCCAGTGACTCAGTGTCACTGGAGTCCTCGTATCATACGTCTAGTTCTTCGAGTCCTCTGGATAAGCGGTGGGAGTTGATTCGTCTGCGGTGCGATCGCCGCACGGCATCGGCTCGCCTGTAGGGCTCGCTACGGAGTCCGTGTAAGATGTCTTCTAAGGCGCCATTGTACACTTCGTCTTGGTGAAGGAGTTTCTTTTCGCCGACGGCTTGCGACTTCGTTTTTAGCTCGTTGATTACAGCCTCCTGTTGGTGATGGGTACTGTTAGTTTGTGATTAATTTGTGAAGGTTTCTAGAGGAAAGAAAGACTATCTATCTAATTTTTGAGTAAAATGTTAGTATTGAGAAGATATCAAAAAGAAGAGCATAATATTGATAATCTGAACAAAAAATGCTATCTATGGTATTAAATATGCCTTCCATTAAGTAAAACAATATACTATGATAATAATTAATAGTATAGCAACATAAAATGCATATTATTAAAACCATTATTATAAGCTGGCATGATAAAAAACACACAATTTGCGAGCAGTAAAAAGTTATGACCCAGAAAACCCTTTTTTACCACACTTTTTCAACTAACAATAATTGAAAATAACTAAACCAGTTACACCAAGAGCAAAAGCCAATAACGAGTCGTGATACTAATATATTGTGATGATATTATTATGTTTATGTATAAATGTATAAGTAAATAGACATTCCCTGTTATATCCATGCAAGTGCAGCGTTGGAACAAACAATGTTATATACACATTTACATAAAGTACATATTATAATATAATATTGCTTTTGTAATCACGTCAAGACACAATATTATGCGAATTCCATAGAACTAAAGGGCTTACTGTATATACATACCTACAGTAAGGCGTATATGATACGTAGGTACGTGAGAACCTTTCGCACGCACGTATTTCCAACTCTTACCTACTTGTGTTTTCCAAAGAATGAAGGTTTTAGCTCATTTACACGACCCATATCTCGCACAGAAGAATACCTTTTAAATATGGATTTGTAGATACACAATTACACACACATAGATACATTTTCGATGTGGTTGGGTAAATGAGCTCTACCCTTAACTTTAAAAATCCAACCGGCTCTCCTGTGAGCTTCAAACGTCTAATAAACCAAAGTACCTAAAACATGCAATAAAAATACCGAAAAACAACTTCCCATACGAATAAACACTCCAACTCCCCATACTCTATGGTTAAAACTCCACTCTATTTTCTAAGTCGTACGGTAAATTTTTGGTCGACACGATTGTTACAATATATCTATGGTCGAGTGCCGCATGCGTATTGCGTGGGGGTTACGGCAGCGAATCCCATTCTTCCCCGAAACATGCTTCCAAATCCAAACCGCTATTCAAATTAGTCACTCAAAACGGCTGGTGTGTGAAGAGATGATATTTCAATGACTACTCCAAAATGTACGTTCGTTCTTACGATTAAACTCAATCATTATCTTATAATATCAGAAATATAACAATTCTGTTGTAACAACCTCACCGACCTGGTTGTCTGATTGACTAAACGCTCTCACTGTTACTGTCGCCCTGGAAGAGGCCTAGGATAGAAACAGCATGAAAACAACTCGGCTCTAGTGTTTCAAGTTAAAGTAATTTATGTTTTATTAGTAAAATCACAAGAATAATTTTGAATCGTTGACTCTAAGTGCCAGTTTCTCGCGAAATCTAGAAGAACGGATAAGAAACTTACGGCTTGGTTTCGATCTTTTTTGTATTATCCTTCTTACAAGGAAATACACGCGAGTGTAATAAAAACGCAGTAAAACTAAATCCAATTTCAATAGTGTCGATTGATCGTCATCATCAGCACACCAGCCTACCAAACACAACCGTTAGTAACACACTCGTAGGCCCCGCAACAACTGATCGACTTACTCCAAGCCTAGGCCATAGACCTAGGTCAGACCGGCTAGGTGGCCTAGACCGGGTCTAGACTGTGCCTCAACTGTGTCAAGTGTTGCTGCAAGAGGCCGGCGCTGACGGCCGCGTAGTTAAACCTCTGTGAGATAATTGTATGGTGTTACCATCACCATAAACTACTATATTTTGTATAATAATATGGCAACACTTTTACCCTAATAAGCCCAAATGCTGATTTACTGCACTGATCCAGACTCGAGCGTAGATTAAAAATCTATGCTTCAGTAACGATTTCTTTATCAGCATACGGACCGAGTCTGATCACGCTCAATGAAATAAATTGGCAACCCCTAAAAGATTTACTTTTTACATAGTTGCCAAATCATTTTTGCGGTACCTACCGACGACGGTGCTTTCAGCTACAAGATTTTAAAATCTGCCATATTTTTGGCTCTTCAGACATAGCGCGATCAGACTACCTATAAAACCAGAGTTTATTTTTAAATTGCACGCTCTCCAAAGTTTCACGTGATTTTTATAGAGCTATGTTTTACTGATTATTCAACCATATTTTTAAAAACTGTAATTATTTTTATTTTATTTGACGCGTATATTTTTGTTAAAAACATAACATTTAGTGTAAAACTGGCCGAATAATTTGGGTGGTAATCACAACTCTATAAAACACTTGATATAGATGAAAAGTATTGCCATATTTATTATAATTTATGAATACCGCCACCGATAAAATTAAAGTGAATATAAACAAAAAACAATGTGGATGGTAACATACCGTCACCTAAAATTCTTTCAATATTTTGCTCTAAACAAATTTATCCCATAAAATAAACATTTGCCCTGTTAACAATAAACTCAGTGGTAGCGATTCTGTGGTTTCCATTATAGCCATCCCTTTCTCATGAACTGAAACGATAAAGACAGCTATCATTTTAGTTCTGTCAATTGAGTTTAATTTAGATAAATGCACAAACAGAATTGGGCCCAGTGTCTTACTCGTTCAATCGAAAAAAAAAACGAAAAAAAAGAATACTATTCTGAGTTTACACAGAGTTTATTGATAACAGGATTAAATTTATTTTATAAGTAAAATAAATTAATAAATATAGCCCTTCAGTTTCAAAATAGATATTCTAATTTGAATACACTGGGCAAGTTAAAACATTTAAAAACACATTAGCGTAAACAAAAATTCAATCAAAAATAGTTCAGCCGCTCAACAGTTAATGCAAAAAACTAAAACGCCATTCACCTTCAAGCTTTTTACAGGAGCTGTTATGAAGCAATAGATAATATAATCATTGCTATTATTTATAATGCGTCTAGCTTTTATTTGTGTTACCAAATACACAAGAAATAGGGGTCATTTTACTATTACAAAACGTATTTTTTTAATATTTTGGTAAGTTTTCTTTGAATTGCAATAAATCACAGACAAAATTGACACAAACTGCACTCTCCATTGATAGATTCTGATGAAAAAAAAATGCAGAGTATTTCAAAGGAAACCGGTTAGAAACATATGAGCCACCTGCTTTATTAAAATTGTCGCAAGAATATTACCAGGTATAATAATTTATTATGAGAGAATGAAAAAGTATGAAAACTCTACCTTCACCTATTCTGAACACTGGCGTGTTATAATGAGCCTTACCGCGCAAGCAATAAGGTTCATCCCATACCTGTTGTTTCTTCTGCATTATCTTAGCTTTGTTGGGGTCGACGTGATCTGCTTGTAAGGCCGCTTGCTCCAGCCGACGTCTTTGTTCGTTTTCTGCATCCGCTTGCTGCAATTTTGTTAAAAATATATTGTGACATATTATTCAGTGTGCATGCCTCACCGATTATCTAAGTTACGCGACGTTCTGCGCGGTCATTATTTGGATGGGTGACCGTTAGTGGCAATTACATATTAGCGCTTCCGTGCTTGGGAGGGCACGTTAAACTGTCGGTCCCGGATCTAGGAGTCGTTAAGCCATGACTGAGGCCTTAAGGCGGCCTAAAAACTCCGTCACCAGAGTTGGCCGCTAACTCATACGAGTTTGTTACTCTTTCTCGCAAAAACTACTGATCCGATTTGGATGAAACTTGGAATATATATTTTCCATGACCTGGATTAACACATAGGCTACTTTTACCTGGAAAATCAACGGGACGCGAAGTCTTCAGAAACGCCTAGAAGATTTCGCATAGCAAATTCCACTCCTAATCATGCGTAGACGAAGTCGCAGGCACCAGCTAGCGTTAGTAGGATACATTAAGTGACCTTGTGTACTCTAGTTAGGTACGTACCTTGAACGCTCTCGCGAATCTGACGAGCAGCGAGAAGAAAGCGTTTGCGTCGACACCGCGCGGCGCCTCGCCAAAGTACTCCACGCACGACGCGAACGAATCCTGAAACGAAAGCAATACTAGTCAAGCCTTTGCTACATTTCATTTCATTTATTGCTTACATTTATATTTTATTGTTTAGATGTAATATAGCTAGCGTAAGTAGGTACATGCACCCTGCAAGGGTGCTGCAACATTTTTAGGTTGAGTTATTATACATTCATAACAAATAAGGCTTTAGTTGAATTGTATGTAACCATACGTTTCCACTGCAAAACATTCACAATAAAACATGCACAACTCTGTGAAGATATCGATTTGCGTTTCCACCGCCAAACCTTGTCGATGTTTGGCATTGTGAATCTTGTGCAGATAGTTTTAAGGATTTTCTTGATTGTAAAAACAAATTGTTTGTAAGGATGTTGTGAAGGTTTTATTGTGAATGTTTTGCATTGGAAACGTACTGTTGTTTTTACGGTGTTTTTAGTCGAAACACGCAGTAAGACATACCTGTGCATGTTTAGCTTCGTGTTTCGTCCGCCTGAGTTGTTCGTGTGCGTTAGAGTGGAAGTCCCTCAGTACATGCAGAGGCGCGGTGCGCAGTGAGTCCCGAGCCTCGCACTCGCGCCGGACCGACTCCATTCCGCGTTCTAGCTCGCATACGTCGCTCACTACGTTTTCTAATGACACTGCAACAATTATAAACAAAATTTAAATTGATCTAAGGGTAAACTGGCGGTGTCGAAGTGACACATACTTTTCCCGGTTTGTATTTCTACAAGCAACCGTTAGTAGCAAAATCCATTTTGTTCTTCAGTTCGTGATCGCTTGACGCTGACACTTCTCGCTCGCATATTTCAACATTTCTGATGATATAAAATCACTGAAGTTATTTATGAAAAATCGCAAACAACAATCTTCTGTGCTCAAAATTATATTTATGCTCATTTTTGTGCAATATTGCACACAACATTGTTGTTTGCGATTTTTTATAAATAAAAAATTATACACTTACCTTGAGCAGCTTTATCGATATACAAGAGTTCTGTGTCAAAGTTCATCAGCTCAGGGAAGTTTTGCCGGATGGTCGCGACGATGTAATGTAGCAGAGACATTCGCTTGTCGGTAGATTTGGTGTCTAGAAGTGTGTCCAGGGATTGCAGCTTGAAACCGTACGCTGGTCCTCTTTTGCTGCAAATAAATAATATTTATAAGCCTTACACAACTGTATTTAGATAACACTAGCTTCCGCTCGCGACTTGTTCGCGTCACGTTGATTTTCAGTCATAAAAAGTAGCTAGAGTTGCTGAAGTTTAGTCAGAAAAATAGAGTTGCTAAAGTTTAGTCAGAAAGACAGAGTTGCTAAAGTATACTTGGAAAGATGGAGTTGCTAAAGTTAGAAAGAAAGTTGCTAAAGTTTAGTCAGAAAGATAGAGTTGCTAAAGTTTAGTCAGAAAGACAGAGTTGCTAAAGTTTACTGGGAAAGATGGAGTTGCTAAAGTTAGAAAGACAATTGCTAAAGTTTAGTAAGAATAATAGAGTTGCTAAAGTTTAGTCAGAAAGACAGAGTGGCTAAAGCTTAGTCAGAGAAATGTGTTAAGTAAATTATGCTTACCTGCTGTTCAAATAGTTTCCAAAGGCCAGAATAATCTCCAAAACATTCCGTAACTTATTAGAAGACTTAACCGAAGATGAGCTGGATATAATCGCGTGAACTTGAGGCGTGATGAGATGTATATTATCATAGAAGTTGCCCATGTAACTCATTATACTGAGCTTGGCAGATATTCTTTCTACTTTGGTTAACTGCATGAGGAATTTGTCTTCCTCTGTTAGTAAGGCGATGTTTTTCTTTTCAGAAACGTATTCCTTGTAAGCTTTTTGTTCAGCTTCCGTGGGCACCATTCGTTGGAGAATTTCTACGCTTTCTAACGGGAGTTGTTTGAGGTCTAGGTTGTTTATGGCAGCCATTACTTTTTCTACGGGCGTGTCGAGTTTTCTTCTTGATATTGCTGCAAATAAAATATAGTAAAAATGCAGTTGAACTCACACGAGGCAATGTATAGGGTTTCAGTTTATGAGAAAGGCACGGCAACATTTTTAGTGCTGTCAAATTATGCTAGTTTAGAAAAAAGCTATTGGAATAAATGTGTGTAAAGTGGTTTCCCTGAATGATAACATTCGTCTCCCAAGTGTTGAAGGGAAAATCCACTATTTTGTCTTTAAAACAAATGACAGCCGGCTTCTTCTTCTTCTCTTCAATAATGGCCTGTGTCCGTCATTTCGACAGACAATTTCGCCAATGTCAAGTGTTAAAATTGTAATAAATAAGTCAAGTCAAGTCATTTGTCAAGTCGGCTGTCGTTTGTTTTGAAAAGAAAATGGTGGATTTTCTCTTCAAAACCTAACACGAATTTTCACATTCAGAATAACCGCTTTACACACATTTATTCCAATGGCTCACACTTTATGTTACGACCTAAGTATTATTGGTTAAAATTCCACCAAAATTAAACAACAATACTCACAATAACACAAGAAAAACTATTAAAATAAAAGTGCTATGTTTCGTTTCAAAAAATGTCAAAACTCGTGTCCGACAGCCGGCTTGACGAATTACTTGACTTGACAATAACTATTTACTCACTTGACACTGGCAAAATTGTCTGTCGAATTGACGGACAGAGGCCATAAACACATGAAGAAGAAACAAGAGAATCGATACCCCATCTAAGATTCTTATGCTCATCATCATCATCATCCACAGCCTGACTTCACCCACTGCTGAACATAGGCCTCTTATTTTATGTACCACTCCTTACAACTCCGTGCCAGTCTCATCCAATTCTCATACTAAGTCTGCAGAAGTATTACCAATATTTCTAAGCCGTGTATGCTCCAACAAAGACACAGTATCGGGCTTCCTAAACCGTTTGCTGGGAAACGAGGAGAGCGTGTCATCGCTAGATTCCTCACTCGTAGTACAAGCGCCGCCGATTCTAAACTTCTGCTCGAACTCGGCGAAGTTGATTCGACGACGAGGTCGCTCTTCGTCTAGTTCGTTGAATATCGTGCCTCGGACCTGTAGATGAGAAAAATAGAAAATATTTAATTATACTACCAAAAAAAGTGCAAAGATCTAAAAAATATCTTGAGTAAGCGATAGGTAGTAAGTAGTACATAATAAACACGACAAATAAATATCCTTAGACATTTTACACAACGCCTTCTAGTCCCAAACTAAGCTGAGCTTGTACTATGGTAATGCTGAAAGAATATTTTTTTATAAATATATGCTTATACTACATAGAAACACCCAGATATAGAACAAACATCTATGTTTGCCACACACACACATGTTTGTTCTTAGTGGGAATCGAACCCACGACCTACAGCACGGAAGGCAGAGCTTATACCGAGTTGTGACGCCTGTCACAGCTCAGTTGGTATAGGTTTCAGACACTTTCTTTTACATTGTGTTTACTGTGTTTAGAAAGCCCCTCAAAAGTTACTACACATAACATATTCAGATCTAAAGCGTTATAACACCCACCCACCTGATTAGGTTTCAACGCGATCCAATTCAACGTCGGCAGCTTATACTTAGTGTCCACTTTCCGCTTGATCGTCATCGCATCAGTATGATGTGGGGGCATCATCAGCCCTGGTGCAGGCGGCGCAGGGGGCGGTACTGGAGCTGCACTGTATAGAGGGGGCGGTGGGGGGGGAGCCGGCGGCGCGGGGGGAGGGGGAGGAGCCGGCACTACAGGGGGGGGAGGTGCACCATTCACTGATATGCTGTTGGCCGGTATGCCGTTGGCTGGTGCGCTGTTGGCTGGTATACCGTTGGGTATGGAGTGACCGTTTGTGGTGGGCCCGTTGGTTGTACCGTTGCAGAGTGCGTGGGAGGATATTGCACCCACTGGGAGAGAATAAAAAGTTGGTTAGAATTGGTTTCATACGTATGTCTAATGGGTTACAGACTCGTGGTCACACCGGTTTGCTACACCAGTGTAACTACTAATGACATTACAGCATATTAGACACAATTTCGACAAGATCAAAAAGCTGGAATTATGGTAGTGTTTGGCTCGGTAAGAACTTACAACCTATGACAATAATGTAATACTTACTGAACTTTTTTTTATGGCAACAGAATCAGAATCCTACACCACAGATCATATAATACTATACTAGTACTTACACTAAAGCTATTGGGTAATCAGAAACTTACATAAAAGCCACTGGATACAGCTACTCAATCTATTTCAGTGCTGATGTTGAGTTTTTGACAAAAATATTTATGGCTTTAGTCAATTTTCCATAATAAAATCATCGTAAACCCATTATAATACAGTCTACTTTTGTACTTACTGGAAGCCCCTCGTGGCAGTGATTTGGTGAGTGTTTCCAGCTCTTGCACTTTGGATTCCAGCATCGACTGCCGGTTCCTGGAATCCTGCTGTGCTCGCCTCAATGTGGAAACCTGGAACAGCAAGAAATAATCAGATTCAGAGCGCTCTGATGTTGTGTGGTTACCCTTACAACAATTGCAAACGCAAGCAATGCTCTTCATACCTTGAATATGGATTTCACGCAAAACGTATACAGCATGTATCTACAATGGCGACATTAAATTGACACACGGGTAGAGCTATTAGTATTCGTAAAAAAATAATTAAAGTACAGACAGCTGCACTAAAATGTGTACAATTCGTAATTTTCAATGTAGGGCCGCAGCATTGTTATGGACTTTGACGGTCCCAATACTAAATAAATAAGTAAAATTATCAACTGTGTTCATAATTTTTTAGTTTTTATCCTGTAAATGTATATTGTAGATACATGCTGTATAAAATTCCACATAATCTTTTGACAGACGATCTCTCTTAAACCTTCATGTTCAGTTGGAAAGGAAGTTTTTTTCTGTTTTTTATTTTAATACATATTTTTTTTTTATATACGAACCTCTTCAACGACCTGCCTCCTTGCTTCAGCCAGTTGATCTCGTTCCTGCCGCACCTGTGCGAGCTCCGACTCCAAGGTAGCTAGCTTGGCAATCGCTTCTCTTTCAAATGAAGCTAGCCTTTCGTGTGCCTGTAATGTAAATCTAAATTGTACATTTTCTAAGAGATATAATTTGGACTGGTTCTGGACTGAATAGAAGCAACTAGCCTTCTTTGTGTTTATCAAATACTAGCTTCAGCTCGCGACTTCGTTCGCGTCCCGTTTGATCCTGTTGATATTTCTGGATGAAAAGTAGCCTATGTGTTAATCCAGATTACGAACTGTATATATTCCAAGTTTCATCCAAATCGGACCAACAGTTTCGGCGTGATTGAAACACAAACCTCTAAACTTTGAAATTTATAATTTTTTTTAATATTTATAATATTAGTGGGATGGCATTTCTTGTGAGTTTATTACTTACATGTCCTAATTCATCTTCGAGTTCATTGACCTTCTCCAAAGCTGCAGTTTTCGTTTCGCTGTCTTCCATCAAGGCGGCAACGTCAAATACGTTGTCTAAATACGCTGAGATTTGCACCTAAAACAGAAATAAATTGCTAGTCATAAAATACACTACCTGAAAGCAACCCGGAAGTTTCATTCGAGTTACACTACGCGGCTATGAAAGCTCGTCTGATGCACTTTGTGGCGGCACCGCGCAGTGTATCTCGAATACGTTACCTTACCATAATTATATAGTATACGATTGTCAAACTCATTCCCTGAAACTAAAGAGTCCCTTTCGCGGAATAAGTGCAAGCGAGTAAGAAAACACAAATCATCGGAAAGTGCGAGATGCTATCTTTCTCGCTCACACTCATCTTTCATGTTATTACCTGAAGGTCATCACTCTCACACAACCGCAGCCTCTCGAGATAGTCGTCTAGCTTCAACGCAGTGAATTCGTACTGAAGATGCACCCTAAAATTCATGTCCTCCACTGAATGTACTATGATGTTCACGAATTGCATGCAGGCCACCTGGGAACAGAATATCAGATCTGAGATTTACACTTTGGATGTTATAAGATTCGTAATCAAAATATAGAGTAGATCGCTGCGCTCAGTAAAGTAGTAACGTCACGACACGCTTCGCTCCCACGTTACAACTGTTACAATTTGTCACTAATACTTGGGGCAGTTTTCTTTCGCGTTAGTGGTCTTAGTCACTATGACTGCGGTAAATAAGCATTTTCTTGTGATTTGGCCTTGTCATCTAAAGGACCATTGTGTTGAAAGGAGTGTCCGCTTGTACCACCTTAGATGACCTTATAAGCCGCCCAAAATTTCTAGCATTTTTACTCCTACACTGTTAGACTGATCACGTATATCACAAAGTCAAACTCACCATAAACTCAATGTGGAAGTTATCGTAATTCATGAAGTAATCCATCAGGGTATGAAACCTCCTCGGTTCCTGCACCACCTCCTTGAAGTTATCGAACGCAGACAGAATGATCTGATGGCCGCCTTTCACGAGACATATCGCCGCTAACAGTTCCAGCACCAACGCTTTGGTTCTTAGGGAATGGTGGACAAGCGATAGGGCAATGCTGTTGATCGCTTCTCGATGCTGGATCACCATGTTGAAACCATACTGAAAAAGCAAAAAGTTTCGTGTTGTCAAATCAGGGGTTATTCAGTTCTGGAGCTGCCGAAACGGCTGTCGTTTCATGCTTTTTTCCGCAGTAGAAGCTACCAATCTCGTTGGAATCTGGATCAAAGAGATTGCCAAACAAGACTATAACTTCACAACGTATTCAGCTGTTAAGAGTCAAAGCAATGCCTTAGTTTTCCTTTCTTCTATCCAGCTATAAAAAGATGTCTGCGTTATTTTTTGGTTACCGATAAATTACAACCCAGTTCTTTTGCTAGAACTCTTCAGGTAAATCTGGTTGAAATTTTAGCAGATGAAACTCACCTTGTTGTTCATAATAGCGCGCATGCACATTATGCAAACATGTATATCATCAGTCGAAGCGCCCATGTTCAACCTGGCTGCGTGTCTCGTTCTTCTTCTGGCTACAGCTGGACTGGCTGCACCTTCTCCGTCAGAATCAGCCGATCTCGCCCGTCGCCTCCAGGTGGCTGTGAGGGTAGATCTGTCGTCGGTTGGGCCGCTGCATTCTGATGTTGTTGTGTTGACTGGGGACCAAATAGTCAGTTATTTTCTTCTAATACCTTAAAAAGCCCTACGCCATAGCAGGAAGTACTTACCCTGGTTTATGCCATCGCTTGACTGGCTCCTCGCCAGCGCTATCCGCTGCTCGTGCCTCATCATGCTCAGTCTGAAGCTGAGATAATCTATCAACACGTCTAGACCTTGGTTCTGGTCGTTCAGGAATTCTCGCACCCATCTGGAACCCCGAACAACATCTAATTGATTATCTAATTGAATAAATTGTGTTCAAAATCAAAGTGCTATAATCACATTTAAATCGGGTGGTTCATACACTGTGACATTTGCAAAGATCATTGGGTTCAGTCATAACAAACGACTCCGAAGGCCGAGAGTTTAAGCCCTTGGCTCGGGCCAATGAGTCATCCCATGAGTAATATGGATTTAAGAAGTTGTTCAGCAAACAATCAACTTTATTGACGGTGTAATCAGATATCGAAAGCTTAATTCGATTAGCTTTCAGTGGTGTACTCCCACTTTTTGTAGCGGCTGTGGTTTCTGCAGTAGCAGTGAACATTTAAAGAGTACTTACTCTATGTGATTGGTCCGTAACGATATCTCCAGATCTCTGAGGACTTGTGTGGATGTCGAATCGCCGACCATTTTTCTTTTCTGAAAGCAAGACAAATTAGATCGTTAAATGCTATCGATTGGTTTCGTTTACTTATTACAAATTGGGCATGGTTAATTACCAGCATTGCCACGGGTCATCAGATTACGATTGTTTGCGTAAGTATATGAAAATAAATAATGTAGCAGCTGGTATACCACTCCTGGGTAGAATAGAATTCTAGGTGGATTAGAAGAGCCTTTAGTTGGCGCGTGAATCCTTTCGCAACACCGGTTCTTTCAGCATTTTCGTCAGCTCTGAAGGAAGCAAACCTAAAACAGATTCACTTGCCATCAGAGATTCACTTCACATCTTAGAGATTTGTGCATCGTAACAAACTTTGTGTTGAATACGATAAATATCGCACATTCAATCTGGACTAGGTAGGTTATTTAGAGATAGAGAAATATTTAGGCTTCGTTTATTTCAGTGCAGAACACGGGTTGGTCACGACAATACAACAGAAGTACCGCACAAGAGAAAGTCTCCTAAGAAGAAACCTCATAAATAGATCGATGAGATTAGTGCATGTCCTTATAAGTTTAGCAAACATACGTCTCGCGAGGCTGTGAACTGTACGCCCATCACGGACAACGTTTGGAGCAAGCTATGGAAAACACATCAGTTTTATTAACGGACAGATTTTTGCAATAATTACACGTAACTGGCGCAACATTCCAATTTACCCCTGCAATTTATTTACTTCTCTTCCTCTGTTCAAATCGACGTGATTTCCCAAGGATCGAATTCGAGTTTCGAAATCGATTTCGAATTTGTTGAAGCCATTTCGAGGATGGGTTTTGTTAAACTACAGAAAAGATATATAGCTTTTACTTTAATTGAGCATTATATGTACAAAGTTCTACATTAGTAACATTAACTAATGATTGTCGTGTTACGAGTGTTGCGATTGCGACACTCAAATTCATCAAACTCGATTCATCAAATGAAGTACTGCAGTGTCGAAGATTGACTTGGGCCAGACCTCATGAACACGGCACGACATGTGAGTATGAATCAGAAATTATCATTGAACAACGGGAGCGTGACCTTTAGAAGATTCGACCCTATTACTGTGGCCTGGATCTTAGGTTTCGTTCAGACATGTTGGGAGGTATTCAATATCTCTGTGTAGTAGACCTTTGACATACGTCCCATATGTTCGAAAATTACTTACAACATGTTTTAATTTATTTTCCACAGAGCCGTTAATGTTTCTCGATTTAAAATTATCATAATGATTCTCCAAATTGAAAAAGATGAGGTCTGAACGGAGCGGCTGGAAGGCATAGGAGAAAAATATGTTGTAAACTCGTCTCAGGTTCGTTGATATTTTACTAGTAAGTACTGTACTGGTATTATAAATCAAACACTAATGCCCGTTACGTATTTCAATTTACATATATAATTGTACGTACATTGATGTGTCTATTAATAAACTGTGGATACGCCGATAAACTTTCATCGGGCGGTCGTTATCACACGCTTTTAACATTATAACATGTTGTAATATCGCTAAGTATAGCTAATTTTGAAACATAGCATCAATATTACCACATTGGCATTAAATGTTTAGATATACTCAACTCAATCCTAAGAATCTCAGAAGACGCTGATGTGAATAAGAAAAAAAATGTTGATGATACTATCTTAGTTATACTTAGTCATTTAGATTTTTGAGAGCAGATAATAATACTGTATCTCTGGTCTGGTGGTCTCCCGAAGACTTATGTCAGGGTTATTTTTGTTTATCTTACTTCTCAACAAAAAGTTCCTTCATATCCTTTTACTAGCCGTCGCCCGCGGCGTTGCTCGCGTTCTTAGTGCACCCCTACACTATACATATAAGCATCCAAATTTCATACCTCTAGGACTTATAGTTTAGGCTGTGCGTTGATTATCAGTCAGCTTCAAAAGAGTTTTATATATGTATTTAGAAGAAGATATCTAAATGCTAATGACGGCGTTGTTCCGAAATATTTTATCATCAATATCAGTAAATTTATCGCTACACAATCTATTGGAAAGCTCTCTGTTAACTCTGAGGTCAACCCCCTCGGGAGTATATTAGATGATGTCTTATCTATACAAACATCTAATCAGATAAAGGTAATTAACCGTTACGTTGATCGTATCACGTTAGGGCGTGTGGGCAGTGCACCGCTCCATGATCAAATGAGTTTCTGTAATCCGAGTATTTAGAGATTTGAGCAGATTTCGAAGAGCCAGAATTTTATTTTGAATCAATACATCCAGTATTTTTTTCCCATAACTCCCTTAGAGGCCTAACGTAAGCGTAGCACTGCTATACAAATATAATCAAAACTGTCAGTCCCGGCTCTAGCAGTCATTAAGCCATGACGGAGGCGGCATAATTCGGCTTAAAAACTCGATCGCCAGAGTGGGCCACTACGAGTAACTCATACAAGCTAGCTTGCTTGCTTATCAAAACTTTTGAAAAGTTAAGAAAGTTATGCACAAGTACCTTCATACGAGTATATTTGGTTGGAGACAAAGATGTAAAAGCAAGGCAACATATATCAGGCGAGAGTGAAAAATGTGATGAAACTGTAGCCGCAGAGACACGGCTCGCATTTCCTATAATACCAATGTTATGAAATACCATATTGTGTTCCCACGGGTCTGGGTGTTCCATGTCTGGATCATCGATTGGTGAATATGCTTTGCTTTAGCCCACCAGTCATGTTCCAATAGATACGTTTAAAAATTTGAATATATATTAAATTAAACTCGAGGCTATAATAAATGGATTGCAGAACTTGGGTCGTCCTTGCATACCAAATAGAACTAACAAACGAAGGTTGCAAACTTTAGAACTACGCAGACACTATTCGTTGTACAAAAGCCGGAATTAATCTGAACTAGCTCTTTCTTCACATATAAAATCAATTTAGATACAATCAACATACAAGAGCGTCTGTGTATAAGACCCGTAAAAAATAGGAGCCATAAAAAATCTAATCGGCTATTTCACACGGCAATATGAAGATTCAACAAAAACAGTCCGCCAAAGGTCAAACACCGAGATGATATGGCTGCGCTTGGAACCAATTTGAATTTGCTATCACAGATTAGATGTATTTTTTATTTAAAAAAAAACTATTCTGTCAAATAAAACGGATTAGCGAGAGGTTAAGGTGATTGATTATGTTCTGGTTATTTCAATATCATCAATATATATAAAACTCTTTTGAAGCTGACAGAGAATCAACGCACAGCTTAAGCTATAAGTCCTAGAGGTATGAAATTTGGAGGGTAGTATCCCTATATAGTGTAGAGGCGCACTAAGAAAGGAATTTTGAAAAGTCGCACTCTAAAGGGTCTAGAACGCGAGCACCGCCGCGGGCGACGACTAGTATTATCATCATCATCATCATCAATATATATAAAACTCTTTTGAAGCTGACAGAGAATCAACGCACAGCCTAAACTATAAGTCCTAGAGGTATGAAATTTGGAAGGTAGGTTCCTTATATAGTGTAGGGGCGCGCACTAAGAAAGGAATTTCGAAAAGTCGCACTCTAAAGAGTCTAGAACGCGAGCAACGCCGCGGGCGACGGCTAGTATTATATAAAACTCTATTGAAGCTGACAGAGAATCAACGCACAGCCTAAACTATAAGTCCTAGAGGTATGAAATTTGGAGGGTAGTATCCTTATACAGGGTGTTACCAGACCACTTCCGAAAACTTGGAGGTTCCAATCAGACCATGATACTGAAAACATTAGGCGAAAAAAATCGCGAAAAAAAAAATTGACTTGACTATCTCTTTTTAATTTTTTTTCTAGTTACATACACACAGTACAACATAATAAGACATATCTACCTAATTATCTCATTTAAAAAAGCAAAAAAACAAATAAAATAAATAAAGCAGCAATGTACACGCAGCACGCAGATTACTTCTACTACAGCATGAACAGCTGAGAGTTCATCACGGGTCATTCAAGTACGCGACGTGCGAGCGACCTACGTTAGTACCTACCTACGTTAGTAGGCACTTACGACACAGAATAAATAATAGAACTACGCCTCGACCTTACCTACGTGAATGCGTACATTGCGGGCTGGCGAAATAAATACAAATCTTTAAACATTGTTTTCTCCGACTATAATTATTTTTCAGGATAACTGATTTTTTTTTGGTTGGGTTTTGGTGTGCTGTAGCTCCCCCTTTCGTTTTCGGAAGTGGTCTGGTAACACCCTGTATAGTGTAGGGGTGCACTAAGAAAGGAATTTTGAAAAGTCACACTCTAACGCGAGCAACGCCGCGGGAGACGGCTAGTGTTTCAATATTTTTGTAAACTTGCCAGCAATTCCGGCTATGTTTGGTATTAAGGCTACATGTCGAATCTTTGATTGCTTTTTTTATACAATTGCAAATAGCAAGCGGTTTAAAATCGATCGTTTGTTTGAAGATGAACCGTTACTCAGTGTTATTGTAACAAGTCTTGTGAGTTGGATGTTTTGCATTGCGAGATTTTGTTACGCAAATCTCACAACCAATACATATAATGTAGAGAGGTCGATATAATAAGAGTTAATAAATCAGTAACAGCAAATTTTTCAAAATTCATAAGTACTGCGAGTGGGATGAAAACCCACGATCAATAATATTTTTAGTCAAATTGCTCGTGTAGATGAACTATAAAAATGAATAAAATATCTATTGACGGAGTTCTTAGGACGCTCGAAAGACTGCTTAATTTGGCAACTGGTAAAGTTAGAACCGAACCCAAAGCACTTTGGGTTGCATGTAAAACAGCTTTTCGATGGTCAAATTTTTAATTTCATAATCGCAATTATTTAGAAAGCCAATTTAGATAGAAAGTTTTTGTACCTGTACGTACGAAGTGAAATATCGAAAACGTATCGAAATTTAGAAGTTGATCGATAAAACTAAATATTTCGGATGACGAGTTTTTAATCCTCGATCATGCCATAATAACATTAATGAAACCTGCAGATTACACTCTCGTATCAGATGAGCAAAACCGGTGGCTGGTTAGTTTACATAAAAGGAATGCTTGTGTGTGGCAAAACGTCCCACGCTGCGTCTCGATGCGTTTATGATATGATGTCATCGACACAAAACAGACTCTTGCTTTTCATGAGGTAATTTTTCGCAAACATTTCAGCGATTCTTCTGATGTAACTTAAACGATGATGCTGTGGTAACAAGTATCCTTCCACGGGTAAACTCTTACGACGCTGATACTACTTAGATGGTGCACAGTCATCTAATTGTTCTCTATTGGCTAACATGATACCACTATTGGAATCGTTCAATGTACACTAAGGACATTCAACTAACTGCGCCAGACTTTCTACAAAGATATACCGCCCTAGGACATAATCACCCAATTAGCCCTCAAGCCGCACGTTTTCAGTTTATCAGTCACTTTCCTGATCAATTTATTGTCCATTGTTTGTTCCTATTTCCTAACATTGTCCTCGGTCATCGTGTATTAGCCCTTTAGAAATATTTCAGCACTTTCAAAATTATCCTGATTTTCATATTTTTTATTCTCATTATACTTATTGTCGACTTCATGGATAGGGCGAAGTGGAGGAAGAATGTGAGGAAGGCTGATCCCACCACCATGTGGGACCAATAGTCGGGAAGAGAGAGAGATACTTATTGTGTTAGGTATCGATAAATAACTATACAATACAATTTAAAAAAAAACTCTCAGTCCCTCAAAACATTTACACTGATGACGTTGCTCTGTGGTTCATTTGCATGCGGTGTGGTAGAATAGTGAGAATGATCAAGTTAATGCCCAGAATCGTAAAGATATAAGTACTCCCGGCGCAATACCCGTTCTCTAAGCAACAGGTGGTTTCTTTGAGCAACAACGTTACCAACACTAGGATAATAAAGATCTTGGTAACTTATCCTATTAGCCTTAAGGCACTTTGCTTTCCCTCCATCGATATTCTCTAATATATTGCCCATTGTCTCCAGATCTAACGGTTCACGACGAAGGTAAGGTATGTCCGCCCGTAGGACATGATCTTGCAATTTGTGAACTGTACTCGTGATATTTTGAAGTGAAATTGTGTCTTTGTGGTCTATTTGCTGCACACGACCTCTTGGAGGTTTGCCTTTACTAGTTTATTGTTCTTGGAATGGTGGCCAAGGGATGCTCAAAGACCACGAGGCAGACCACCTGCCTGATGGTCCGATGATATTGTGGCAGTAGTTGGGCAGCAGTGGAGAAGACTCGCGCAGGACCGGAGAGACTGGAGTACTAAAGAGGAGGCCTATACCCAGCAGTGGGTGCATACAGGCTGAATAGATAGATATATAGATAGATAGTTTATTGTTCTAAAAGGTATCGAAATTCTAGTATCTGTCGTGTCTGCGCCTGTGTTTTCTAATCAAAAAGCTCCTAGTAACTTATTTACGATCATGCTGTTTCTTCTGACCACGCACTATTTATTCCAAAAAATCGATTCCTTCAATAGCTTTTTTGAGCTACCTTTTACTCCCTAAGAAGCTAATACACACTTGTAATGAACTTACCCTATGACTCCTAGAAGCTTTCGGGTCGAGGTATGTCCTGAGTTTGTTGAGGTAGTGCGCCGGAGAATCCTTCGCCTGCACCATGTCCTGGTCGCAGATGATCTCCCATTTCTTCTCGAGGTCATAGTTTCGAAGCAGCTTCGCCTTGTCAGGCGGGAGGTCCATTGATGCCTGCAAACAAAAATGTTGAAACTTGTAGGTAAATCAGTGTTAACAAACAGAATATACATAGAAATGTTTTTGATTACAAAGATTTTTCACAGTTTAGTATGCAATACGCATAAGAATAAGATGACCTAGTAGAGATTAATAATGCAATACTTAGATACTTTGCCTACTTTGGGGGTCACAATTCCTAGAATGCATGACGTAACTTCTAACTTGACCACCTCATGGACTTAATCTGTATTCAATAGCCATGTGTGCAGCCACTCACTCGTGCCAAAGCTCACAATCACCAGCCAGTTATTCTACTAACGCTTGCTGAACCAAGAAAGAGCGATGGTATACCAGTAATTCTACCATTTCTCACATATATGTCCAAATATTGGGAGGTATATGACTGGCTGATAGTATGTATTTGGGTCATATTTAGTAAACAACAATTTATGGACTGTTCACAGGCTATTAATTCCGGTCGTCATCGAGGCTCATTAAGCTTTAGCGAGGCTGAACATAAGAAATGCCATCCGCATAGCCGGACGAGACAGGAATGAACTCGGCATTTCAAGATTATTTCATATCGCGTCCACGGCCCTCATGCTAATATTTTTTTTCCGAAACATCCATGGCTTCTCAATATTAATTGATAACATTAACGCTTACATGATATTTTATTTTAACTCGTAATAAACTTGAAAACAAGAATCACACAAAATACGATCAACCTGTGGTGTACCTCAAGGGTCAAAGTTAGTACCGCTGTCATTTCCAGCATACGAAGTTGTAAATAAATGGAGATATTCACTTAACATATTGCAACATTACTTTATATTCAAGTCATCGATCCGGGCATTATCTAAACGAGTATCTGCCTAGCATTGAACCAGTTTCTGAGGTATTGGTTTATCCGAGACTGCGTACTAACGGTGCACTAATGCAAAACCAACAGGGCTGACACCTTTAATGCGATTTTAATTGGATTATACCCGGGATTGCACGATTGGTATGATTAGATTAATTAGTGATCAATGAGCTGTAACTAGAAGCTCTTCTTAGTAATGATTGCCTAGTACTTTGGTCCGTTATCATACTACTTGCCTGGTTGATTCTATAACTCAGATCATAGCGCGAATGGAAGAACCAATTTAACAAGCTCCATTGATGACAGAACTGGTTTTTCTATGATAAGAAAAAGCAACAATGTTGTACACAAGGAAATCTGGTAAGAATGCAGTACCATGAAAGCGATTAGATGCGCCTGAAGGTAATATGTACGTAATTAGATAAACAGGCTTTATTGATGACTTAATGATAGCTCAAGGCACCTATCATGTCAATAATCTTGTCTTGTCATGCAACTTTAGAAAAGCACACCCACGAAGACCAAAATTTCGGTGAAAACGAAACTACTATTTTGTCATTAGTTCATTAAAAATCTCCTAAATCAAATGATATGAGAAGCATCACACTAATTACTTATTTATCGCCAAGATGATACAAACAGAAGTAATAAGAATACACACAGAAACTCAAGACCCTGAATAAGTTGTCTCCAAGGTTCCTAGCGCAACTTATGTTCGTGCAATGGATAAGGAGTTTAAGGACAAACTACTTGAATTGGACGCGACTAATTGGCAACAACGCTAAATTGGTCAGCTTTGTTGTTTATTCCGACCACGATACCATAGGGGACAGTTTCCAAAGCGAACTAGAGATTTATGTTTAGAAGTACGTTAATTACTTTTTGGGTTGCGAAATTCTTTCTTAGGAAACAAAATGTGTGTAAATACTAAATTTTACTCCTGTTCACGATACCATAGGGGACAGTTTCCGAAGCGAACTAGAGATTAATGTTTAGAAGTACGCTGATTACTTTTTTAGGTTGCGAAATTCTTTCTTAGGAAACAAAATGAAAACAATAAGAAAAGATGAACAAAATTCCTAGGTTAAGGTGTGCAATAAAGTATTTTCTATCTATCTATCTAAAATGTGTGTAAATACTAAATTTTACTCCTGTTTACCAGCGGACTGCCACTGACAGTCTATTTAAACACATACCCGTTTAGATAGTTTCTTATTTACAAAGGTGTCTATCGATGCCAATTTCAATCATGATCTACATTTGCCAAACGTCGTTCAACTAAGCTCACGTATTCTATCTCATACATCCAAATTTCTTTACATACATTACAAACTCTATGCTTTTTACTAGTATCCTCAAAGGACAGGTAATTTTAATTGTATAAATACTTATTAACAACCCTAACAACGTGTTCAATCATACTCCAAATAACCGTAACAATCTTCCATTACCATTTCATTACGGCAAGCAAGCTTATCAGAGGTATGAGAGTCATCTCTCATGATTCACTACATGAGTTAACAACTTGGATCAACTGGTGCTCGTTAAATTGCTTTTGCACCTTATTTGCGTAAGGGTAGATGCGGTATTGGGGTAACAGTGCCTGGTGGAGATGGAAAGGGTTTGGTAGTGGCAGCGGCATTAGCATAGATCATAGATGGGGAGTTCAATCATGATGCTGCAATTCGAGGTCCCACGCGTTTTGGATTTTGCGTATGGTATAGAGCCTATGTACTAGAAGGGACGTGGAATAAGCTAGTGACCAACTCAGGTAACACATTTATACGCCGCCCAAAGTCCTATAAAAAGGTAAAGAAATAGAAAGGACTCCCACAAAATTGCAACCCTAAAATGACCTAAGCCCTTCAGAGACGCCTAATATGGGATGTTCTGCGTAAACCAGGCCGAAACTAGAATAACTCCCAAACTCCCAACAGAAATAAGTGCATACGTCTAATGTGTGAACTATTTAAATAGCGTGTCTAAAACGCTCAGAGCGAAAATAAATCCTGCAGTCTTTCAAGTGAAAAGATATCGAAAGTAATTTTTGGACTGCACGCACATCCCAAAGCGTCGCGCCATCCATTCAAGCAGTTGAATTATGTGTTGATGCAACGTTAAGGTTTAAAGCTATAAAGAGATAATTTATAATGAGTTTAGTAGAGTTTTAAAACGCCACGCGGTGTTGGATTAGACCGGCTCAGCAAAAGCGGTATATCATTAAGGTGAACGAACTCCCCAATAACTGCAAATATTGAACATCGGAATAATTTGTAACATCCCATGACCGAAGTGAATAGCCTGGGGCTTTGTCCGGAATTGTTTGTGAAATCTTATTAGTCATTAGAATACTGAGTGTTATCGAACATACAAGAGAATTTAATCTGTTTTCGCCCAAGAGGAGTTGTCGTTATCGCACCCCATGAAACCCTTGGTTTGTCTAATATTAGCTATATTCCATTACTGAACTCGTTGATGTTTGTTGATATATAGATGAGCAGAGCAGAGACTTGTAATATCAATAATCTGAAATGTGCAAGAGCTGCAAGGATCTCATACACTCAACGATATTAGCAAGCCTAGCAACATAAAAAATATACTTGTGAATCAACTCCTTTGTCCAAGGAAGTCACTTTCCTCCACTTAACTTCACTAACCATTGGTCCACCAAGCATGAGAGTTACGCTATGGACTCAGGAACCGTGAATAATTACATTTTCTACTTTCTAATTAGATATTTATCGATAGATACTTCCCGCTGCTGACACCTACTTAATAACGCAGTGGGGGCCAGTGAGAGAAACATTACGGAAACGAACTGGTTAGAATAAATGCACACATGACAGTTTAATTTGGTACATGACATCCAATCGATAAAAAAGATTGAAGAAAAAGTCGGTGGCGAATCAAAATGATCAAATTGAACTTTGTTGTGATAGCCGGCCGGTTCAATCAACTGCCAGACATCAGATTAGGATCTGCAGATCACAAAAACAATCTAAACTTGAGTGAGAATCGTGAAAGTAAATGAAAAAATAACGATTCGATAGTGGGCCCAATACACCACAATATACTACAATAAGATTTTATAAAAAGGAAAGCGAATGATATAGCAACTGAATTTGAATTATAATGTACGTTAAAGATACATAAATCCATTCAAAAGCATGTCTTGCGCAGGGCGAGTAAATATGAAATACTATCACTAGCAAAAACTTGAATTAAAGTGAAAGAAGACACCATGCAAGACCACCATTCAAAATGCAGGAATGCAGATCTTCGACTCGTAAACCTTAAAAGGGCTTTACGACACGCGGTCCGACAGACGAGATTGGAGGAGGAGAATAAAAGTAAGATAAATGTTATGTCCAATTACATTTTGTTGATGTATCACTTTATTGAAATTGGCTTTGACATAAGTGACGAGAGATTCGAGATTGTAAGTTTTTTTTTTATCGTGCTTATTTGAAACCAACATTACAGCTTTTGCAGGAGATGTAGATCATTAATTGAATTATCTAGATGTCTGTTTTCCCTGTGTGTGTGGACTCACAAATCGCTTATTCTTCTGTTTACACAATCTGATGGCATTGTCTGTTATATTCAGGACATCGTCTGATCAAATATTTTCGTTTGCTCCGACTTCATTGCCTTTCAGATTATCTAAACTACGAGTGAGTAACTTGTTTAAATAATATTTTACAGTTTTAATATGTTTATACAGGGTGTTACCAGACCACTTCCGAAAACGAAAGGGGGAGCTACAGCACACCAAAACCCAACCAAAAAAAAATCAGTTATCCTGAAAAATAATTATAGCCGGAGAAAACAATGTTTAAAGATTTGTATTTATTTCGCCAGCCCGCAATGTACGCATTCACGTAGGTAAGGTCGAGGCGTAGAACTATTATTTATTCTGTGTCGTAAGTGCCTACTAACGTAGGTCGCTCGCACGTCGCGTACTTGAATGACCCGCGATGAACTCTCAGCTGTTTATGCTGTAGTAGACGTAATCTGCGTGCTATGGACCAAAGAATGGAACACTTCGAAAACTAGTAAAGGCAAACATTATGCGGACATTCAACCCGAAATTCCTTCAATCCCCTGGTTTTTTAAATTTCGCAAATCTAATAAATGTACTACTTCAACAATCTGTCGCCTTCGATTGGGACATGCTTGCACACCTGTTTTTTTGGCCAAACTTAGGATCAGGGATCACTCCATGTGTGAATGTGGTCTGGACGAGGGAAACGTCAATCACATATTTTTTAACTGTCCGAAACTTCGCCAATCTCTTTACGATATCCTTCCTCTTGAATTTCCCCGTCCTTTTTCTTTTAAATGTCTCCTTTCTCAAACCTTTTCACCTTTGATTAATTATATATTATGTAAGTTTATCCATATTAATAAGATTAAATTATGAAAGTGGTTTATTATTATTTTTGAAACCAAAATCAATTATTTACTAAAGCTCAAATATTATTAACTACTAATATTAACGTTGTACTGTCTCTTGTTTTAGATCAATCTAATTGTCAAAATTTTGGTTGTACCTCCCTCTGTACACTGACCATATTCTTATCCGCACTCCCCTCTTGTTTAAGACACTAGCATTAGCGAACTCGACACTGGCAGAATTGTGACAACTAGCCACAAAAGCCACAAACCAAGAAGTTGAAGTTGAATCTGCGTGCTGCGTGTACATTGCTGCTTTATTTATTTTATTTGTTTTTTTGCTTTTTTAAATGAGACAATTAGGTAGATATGTCTTATTATGTTGTACTGTGTGTATGTAACTAGAAAAAAAATTAAAAAGAGATAGTCAAGTCAATTTTTTTTTCGCGATTTTTTTCGCTTAATGTTTTCAGTATCATGGTCTGATTGGAACCTCCAAGTTTTCGGAAGTGGTCTGGTAACACCCTGTATATAGTACCTAATCTTGGCTACGCCTTATAAATTACAACTTTATTATGAAGATTAAGACGCAAGTGCAGTCCTGTGTTTCGAGCCAGAAAATTAATAGATTGATGGCATGCCATTAATAGGTTATGGAAAATAAGTTTAAACTCCGAAATAATGTGCGTAAACTATTAATAATTGTTATTATTGTTATTGACAAAAACTAGTCTTATTAGGATGTCACATTAACTGAAAGTGAATTGACACAATCAAACCTTTGTGATCTAGAGTAAGATAAAAACGCTTTCGGTGGTAGTGACATGCAGAAACTGCTCGACCAGGAAATTACTTCAAATGCTATTGGTAGGTGAATTCCAAATCTAAAAGAACCAAAAATACACAAATATAATCATGAAATCGTTTCTATTTTTGGCTGAGTCACGAGTCACGGCCGATCTTTTATTTTGGTAGCGCGGATGTGAATGAATTGCTTTTGTAAACTAAAAACAATATATTTAGGTGATAGTGCTGGTGACTTGTATATTCTCATTCATCGATATCGATAAAAAAATCTGTTTGTAGACCAGAACACAAACAAATTGTTTTTGAATAGTGAGATCACCGTTTTCAATATCATAAGAATGACAGCATAGTCATTGTTTTTCTAAGCTGATGATCAAGGAATACCATCGTTATGGAAATAACTGCGCCTTAAATATAGGTATTTCAATAATAGTCTATGATGAATCATCGAAAACACAATGAGGAAACACGGTACGGAATGTTAATGAGGGTATAGACCAAACCAATGACATTGTTGATGTAACAGTGTAAAGTGTAAAATCGTGAGCGCATTGCTAATTTTCTATGGTAAATGAAGCCATGGCTACGAAATGACCATTCATATCGTAATGTTCATTGATGAAACGCCTCGACCTCGATCATTGATAGAAGATAGTCATTAGTCGATCAAAGAACTCAGCTTCGTGCTATTATTTAACTAGTACTTAAGATAAACAACCACAAGAAACCGTTAAAAAGTAATAGAAGGTAAACAGAAGGAAGGAGTAACGTGTACGCGTGTAAATCTCCTCTCTGTTTTGTGGTAACAACACTATCGGACAATCTATTTGAGCACAAATACAGAAAGCCCTTTTGAAACCGAAATGAGGTTAAATTCAAACGATCGCCAAAATGTTAAACTCCGTCAACCACGACACGGCACCAAGCCTAAAAATGTAAACAATCATGAATTAATTTAAAATTCAAATTCTCTGAATTACAACATTCAAATAACTCCGAACCGAATACTGAGTCAATACAGTAGTACTGACTTCCAAAATCACTAAGCGCTAAATAAAACTACAATAAAAGAAGTGACTTAGATTATTAGAGGATCTGAAATAATATGACAGTAAATAAAACCAGTTTTTAGAGAGAAAAAAAGAAGAAAAGCACTTTCAATCCTTTTTATGCTCTTACATAAATAGATTCGTAGTCATTTCAAGACATTACGAGACACAAATAGTATTTGTGCTTTGTACGAAAGCTTAGCCATTTATAAAGCCCCAGTTGACGTAAGGATCGTGTCGTATCGCTGAATCTTGCTCGTGAGGAGCAGTGCTGTGACACTCAAGTTATCGATAAGCTGATCTTTATGATACTTGAGCGGGATATGAGATAACATATATCAGAATTATTCGGGATCATTTTTGAACTAATTGGAATTGATCCCTACCCAAGACTGAAGACTATCAGGTAATGTACTCTTCTAAAGATACTTATTTAGGGCGAGTTATAAGAAGACTCTTCGGAAACCAAGACTACAAGACCATTGCATTTTTTTTATTGCTTTACCATGAAGAATGGCCAACAATTTCGGATTTAGTTAAGTCCTGACCGGTCATGGCTGTGGACCATGTGGTACCATCACATCCATGTTTGACCATATTGTAACCTTGTTCTGGTAATCAACGGTTACATGATAAAAGTATGAGCTCGACGCATGGCTTTGTGATAGCAAGTATCATTGATTTAGGTAAGTCATTATGTGGTTACACATGCGAGTTCTAGGCCTTCACGAGGTAATTACTACTGTTATAGTAGACATAATTACTATTATGTCATGTTAGCATCAACAATGGTTCAGATCAAATTGTGGGAAAATCATCGCAATTATCATAAGCCGTAGATGAACGGATCTTACCGTTAATTCTGGAAACAGAATCAATAAGCTATCTATGGTTTTTGCTGATTATATTTGTATTTTAAAGTATTTTTTTGTGTTGAAATGGTTTGGTTATTGTGTGAGGATCACGTTTCTTAACCGCAGCACGCTTCAAAAAGCAGTTGAATCTTCTTTTTATGTACCTTCTATAAAAAAATTATGAGCTTTAACTAGAACGAAAAACTTGAGAACAGAAGTAGAAAGTCGATAAATGGTTCTAAAATAAGCTTAGAAATTCGATTCTAAAATAGTTCTAAGGACAACACTAGTGCAGGCAGCAATGATTCAAGCTCATAAAAAGTTATACAAGCCCCGTCTCCGAATATAGACTACGACCTTCGTTTAACTCAAACATACTTGTTCTAAACGAAGACAAAAATATATATAGGAAATATCGATGAAATAAAATACCATGTGAAAAATAAAGACCCCACAAACAGTTCTATATAAATCATGATGCAGTAAGGACATACGATTAGTCAAGAGGAGTCTGTTCCGATGGTTATTTTTGGACCAGTTTGTGAGTCACTCCGCTTTGTTTTGCTCTATGTGAAGCGTCCGTCACACGCAGTTATTCTCTTTTTGTCGATCCCATATTTCCCACCCAATACTTCGGACAAAAACTTTTATAGTACGAGCATTCAGTATTAGTAGTATTAGTATTTTGTAGTATTCAGGATAAATGTAGGAGTACAGATATTAAATGCCTAGCTAAATTTGGATTAACAGAAACTAGAGACGACAAGAAGTATCCCTAAACGAAATCCAATAGGAACAAGTAGTCAAACGACTGAGCTATTAATATCCCGTTACGGAGTTCAACTGCAATAGGCGAAGCCGCGGGACGTCATTGCGGAAGTGGCAGCCACTGGGATTGACTTTCAAACGAAGATTTACTTTGCATTTCTGATAGGGAATTGCGTTTTTGAATAGCTAAGGCTCAACGGGAAAAGCTCGCTCAAAAGCGACACAGAACCAGGTGTTTTTCATGAGTGTAAATTGAAGGGTATCTCCTGTAAAGGCAAGTTTTAGTGATCTTTACAGCCTGAAATTTATTAAATAAATGATAATGGAGTCCTGTTGAATTAACCGAGGGATCATGCCATCATTCATGATCAATAATCCTATTTATAATCCTTCCCAAATATATTAAAAAAGAACAATTTATTGGAAAGACATTAGCCTGTAGAAAGTGCTATAACATTACGTTTTATTGTTTTCCAATAAATTCATAAATGTGACCATCCATCGCTCCTCCATAACATGCCATGAATGTGCAATAGCTATCATATTTGCATCACTAACTGCACGTTCTCTCCTGAATGCCAGGGTCGCATGTCAATGCAGGTACATCATCACAGCAATACTTACAGCAGAAGAACATAGAGTTCTAAATTCCACCTATGCCGTTGACTACGTACAAGTATGTTGGAGTCCGTGACTGTGACCGCCTAGTAGAGGTGACACACGAACACGATTCTGGATCGTAAAACTGAATTACGATGGTATTGAGCATTTTGACGACATTGCGGACCAATATGAAGACAGAATAAAATAAACGTAAACCATGAATCATCATGATACAAAAAATAGCAATAGTATCATCGAGGGCCTGGTCAAATCAAAACCCTCTAGTCTAGAGTAGAGCTTGAGGCATGAAATCGCACCGGACACAAGTTCTTCACAACTCCTGAAGGTCGTCAATCATATCGTGACAGACAACAATAGGTATTTTGGACGTCCGCTCGCGTGACGTCACACTGCGGTGTTTAGGGTGTCCGGCGTTGTGTATGAAGCTTTCATAAGTGCTTCAGTAAACCTCGTAACTAAGCCAAAGCTAGAGACGATTGTGTCCAGTCCTACACACAACAACTTAGGTTCAGGTGTGGTTTAGCAGAGGATATTATTACTACTACTTTTTACTTTTTATAATTTTCAAGATCCTGCAGTAAACCTCGTAACTAAGCCAAAGCTAGAGACGATTGTGTCCAGTCCTACACACAACAACTTAGGTTCAGGTGTGGTTTAGCAGAGGATATTATTACTACTACTTTTTACTTTTTATAATTTTCAAGATCCTGTTATTCTCTAATGTACTTACGGATCATCAGCAAAGCACACCAACTTAGTTGCCCGCCTCTCGAATTAAGTGGTTTAACAATTTTCGCCTTATTGACTCTGATGTGATCTGAGTTCTCTGCGGAGTTCAGGAAGTCCTATTCGTAATTTACCTAAGTGCCCGATAAATGGAATAATAAGAGAATTCATGATTCCGCCTGAGTTTAACTTACTCATTCAATTGTTACCAAAGAACGTTATTTGAAAGCTTGCCAGTTGATTTTGGGGGAGGTAGAGACCCTTTGACCTTGAGTGTGTTTTGTGGCACGGAACGTCTGAAGATTCCAACATACTGATTTTCACGCAGTTGAAACGAAGGTCTAAAAACTAACAAGGTAAGCAAGCATGCGATGTTTATGGCTTACTACCTACTATTTTATATAAGTAGAGTAGGCATCCAGGATGGTTTTAGTTACGATTCTTCTTTGGTATCTCTGTCTGTTTCTCTCTCTCAGATGTATCATCCATCACGTCATTAGAATGGAAGAAATAGCTTGTTTACCTAAATTATCATTTTCTAGTTTAGTCGTCAAATTGGCAGTATTCATAGTGTTGCTTATAAAAAAGTAACACATCATTGATCCACCCAGCATTTGATAAGGAGCTTCGGTTGGTTGATTTCACACCGGAACCGTGCCTATATGACTTTTAAGGCCTTTGTTCCTTTGTTGAGGTCACTAGGCTTTTGTTGATTACAAAACAGATAAATAAAACACGAAAGTTGCATAGGTACTACATACAAGCGATGAATTAACAGCCACTTTTCTTAAGTCACTGCAGGGAAAAGAAACCACAAATGGTTGGTATTTTTACCTCAATGACGATTTACAAAAGAAACCCCTTGACTTGGCTCGATGAAGCATAAAACCACAATGACGAGTGTCACAATACCCACAATTTTATGGCAAAACGTATACCTAGTGTACTTACATAAACTTACATTGTCATTGATGAGTCTTGTTCGTACGAAACGAAATGACCTAGAAAGTCTGTTTCCATTTCGTGTATTTCAGTAAAACTAATATAACTTTAATAAGGAATCCAAAACATTTGTGGGTTTGAAGAATCTATAAGTAATACGCTCTGAAAATATTTGAGACAATGATGTAACAGTCAAAACTGAAATCAATTTAAAATGCACCACACCCATATTTACTCCACATACTCCTTACCAAGTTACCCGTTCTCATTCAGTGCACACAAATATCGTAAGCAAGACGCCGGAAGTGGCAGAGACATGAGGGCACATATGCTGGGTTCGACGTCCGATCGGAACAGAGCACAAAAACTTATAGTACAATTGTTTCGCGCATCATCGCAGATGTGAACTCTATGGAGTGTCTCAAATTTCTCAGTGATGACCACCAGATCAGAATAATATACTAGGACACCCGCTTTGCCCATCGAGAAAGTAAAAAGAAAAGGCTTTCAGAAGCCGAAAAGTTCCTTTCCCGTCAGACTAAACTTCACATATTTTCAACCTAACTAAAATAGTCTGTGTACAATCAAATAGGTATTCCGTTCTGCTAGCAATGCCCGAGAAACAAACAAGGCTCAGAGCCAGAATATCCGGTAACTTTTGCATACCTACCCTACTTCCTAGAAGCCCGTTACAGAAATGCATCGTTGCACCTCCAAACCGAACCGAGACGCATTGGTAATGACAAACATGTGGGTGCGAGTTCGATGTCCGTGCCTAGTATGGATATAATGGAGTGATTGTCGTCGCTCCGTTACTCGCCCACCTATACACCGACTAGCTAGACGATGACTTTGCTGTTGGAGTAACTGTGGGTTTGAGTATTGTTCTCTAGCCAAATGAGACACTAAAAATATTCCACAAGAGCTGTAACTATCGGAGCTAAGGGACAACCTAAGCAGCGCTCGTGTCTCATAAACATAATCACTGACTTTTTTCATAACCTGTACTCATTCATCACAGGTATTATCAAGCAGAGATGACGTCGACAATTTTAATAAAGACTTTGATTAGCACAGGATTTTTATGAACAACATTGTGAGAAATCAGAAAGTCACAGGTGTCATCTGGTCCCGATTGGAGACATGTTATGGTCCAGTTGACGTTCGACTCTCACTTAAGATCAAGGTTAGATAAGTCCATTTTAAATGAATATAACCAGATACTACTTGAAGTAATTACAAGAGTTTTGAGCCTTCTCTGTGGTATATTTTTAATGTCTTGCTCTATTTTCTTTTTTGATCAAAGTATTGAAAAGATTTCTATAAATATTCTTTATCCTCGCTTTCCACTGACAAAAAACGACTTAGTTGCTGTCGAAAGGTCAAAAATTATTGAACCGAATAACCAGGTTACTCGGTTGATTGTAATACGCGGTCCGGGAATTGTTTGTCTTTTTTATGCGGTAGAAGTTACACCGTGGCGCTGTCCGAGCGTGTCATAGTTCTCCTCGATTTCACACGCAAACCCCATTGCTGGTGACTAGTGACAACATCAAGAGGCAAATAATACAGGAAAAAATCGTGGCACTAGATAATTGGTGACACATTTTGTGTATCTAGCTAATCCGTAACGTGAACCTAAGATTTGAATTGTGTGCGCTGAGGTCATGCAGTATTTATTTGACATAGACTCTCGTACGCTGAGGTGAGTGATTCGTCAACTCGCGAGCGTCGGTTATGCTGGATTTATTTGCTTTCGGGAAGTTGTCTGATTCCCCTCGGTCCAACTTCAACGTCATATTTTTGAGATTTTCCAATTACCTGAAACAACAAAAACACATAGAGAGCCAGGAGAAAATAATACTGTAGTATTTAATTTTATAGTTTAGAGATCAAACAAAACTAAGATCAAATGCTGCAAAAAATTTGCTCACTTGGGAGTTGAATTTTAAATTGGGATACTTGCTTCATCTAAATTCCAATTAGCGAAGTGGGTCGTAAAACAATTAACCGTTCATTAAATGTAGAGTATGATCTAACAAGCAATAGAGAACAGACGGGAATACGTACAATGATGTAACTGTGCATGTCTTGAGAAGTACCCATTGATAAACAGAACATGCATAATAGGAGAGCTTGAAGATGCGAGTTGTACAATACCGGCTAAATGCTTTAGTGTAGTTACAACATAGAAGCTAGACATGCAATGTAACTCGTTGTTAAGAATCTGTTGAGTGGTGAGAGGAACACCCGAGAAAGGAGGACGGCAGCCTTATTGTATTCGCATCTATTCATAAAATTGTGTGGAGTCTGGACTCCGGAGACAGTGTGAAGTACACTTAAGCGGGATAGCTGAGACATGCAAAGAAGTTATTGTTTTCATTTCTAAAGAAACCTGTAAGCTACATAAGAGCCATTATATTGTTGGAATTTGGAACCTTCCTATACCGTAGGGTATCTTGGTGTGCAAATTCCTGCATCCATTCGATATGGCAGTATGCTGTTTGAATTTGGAAGTCCTTAACCCTATTTTATATGTTCGATAAAAAAAACAACATAGTCATTTGGCATGGCATGGCACAGCATTATTTCAAGGTATTTTTCTCACACGGAAACATACAGGTCCCGATAACAAATTTTAAAATGTGATAATTTATTTAAGTATTTTCACATGACTAATAGACAGTTGATATCTATTACTGAATAAGTGGATAATACAGAATATAACCTACAGACACACAAAGCTGAAGATAAATTAAATAGGTACGTGAGTATTGAGACATTAGCACTAGTGTTACAAATCGATTCCTGAGGAATTACCGTGACATATCAAGTTCCATGAAAATAGTACCTAGGTACAAAAAAATACCGATATCATATGAGTTTCTGTCTAGGGTTGGAAATGATGGTGTCTTTAACGTTATCAAAGTGAAATATGGAAGAAGTTTCCATTGAAATATGAGTAACTTTACTTTACTAACTGCCTTGGGTATAAAATGTCGCAAATACATCATAATAAATTATCCCCAGAAAGCAATAACGATATGCAAGGCTAACTGCTTCCAATAAACAGCCTATGAACATTTTAGTGCCAATTTCCATATTCATAAACAACTAATCGTAAGTTCAGAAATCTGAACCAAGTGTGGTAAATCTAAATTGAAAAGTGTCGTTATGTGTGTCCAGTGCAGCTATCGTCACAGCTGCTTTTACGGAAGTGTTAAGTAAACACAGTTAGTCTGTTCTATAAGCACACACTTGATATATAAACAAGTGTCCCAGAATAGTATTTTTCCCATGAAGCGTTTTGAAATCGCAGTTAAATGGCCACCCGCGGCGCCCACGCCACCTCGCCCGGTGGAAGTCTGAAACAATTGATTCGTCAAGTCCACGTCTGACTTTGCAGACATAGCGCAAGGCATAAGAACTTCGAGGGAAGACTCATAAATGCAGCCGAACTTCAATACCAAATCTTCTATTATTCTTATCACAATTTAACTGCACATTACTCTTTAAAAATGCTCTTCATAGTTCACTCTTAAAAACCGTCGAAATCCAACAATATGTCCTCAAAAATCATGCTTCAACGGTTAAGGCCGTACGATAAGTGTCAGATAAGCATATGCTTAACAATATTTTGTATCGTAATCTTCTAACTTGCACGCCTCATCCAAGCCAACCCTTTGGAGGTCGTCGTCCGGTGAAGTGGGCGCGGCTGCTGAAGCCGTGCTTTCAGCGTGACAGCGGCCCGTTACTGTGTATTCTACTACATTACCTGTTCCAATCGATAATAAGGTAGGTAAGCGTTACTATTTGACGCCAATTTACAGATTAGCCGTCATATACGGATTGTGGAAGCTCAGCAGATTTGATTTAAAAAAAATTGGGTATAAAACTGGAAAATATAGCGTGGATTGGACCGCTAGGTCCACCCATACACAAGGCCTCATTACTATGATCAAGACCATACTCTAAAACCTAACGCTTTTGAATCAAATACATCCAATACGAACTCCATGCAAATGACAAACTTCATATTCAATTCCGGTATATCCGAAGGAATTTAAAAGCCTTTCACGTATGTAATAAACAAAAATTATGAGCCCCATTATAAGGACGAACCCAAGGTGTGGTTAGACAAACATGTCCCCTCCTAAATGTGCGCATAGATACGGGTAAAATATGCGCATACTAACGTGCTAGCACTAGGTACAATATGTATAGATTACCTTACTATTTGCAGTAGCAAAGGCTACTGTAGAACTTACAAGGAGAAATGCGAAAAGAAACAATTCTAGATTTGATGATTGAACTGCGCTTTTCTAGGTCAATAAAATCTATTGGATTATCCAACTAATTGTCGGGACTTTTCCAAACTGTGAACAGGATAATTTTCTCCCAGTTAACGTTATTCGAGTCAAAAGTTAAACCACGGGCAAAGCTGAAGCCGTAATTTCGTTTAGTATAATTGATTGAGATCCCTCACCCCAAGACCCAATGTCCTACGTAAGTATGTCTATAATTGAATTCTTAGAAGAAACTTAAGTAGATTCTGAATGCGAGGGGAGAAAGGACGAGGACCTGCCACGTACAGATTTTAAGTTGAAATGCGATGAACTTAAAAGGGATTTATTTATTTATTTTTATTTATTATAAAATATTACACATATTATAAGCAAAATAGTGCCTTAAAGCCTAGGTAAGGTTTGTCTAGACACTAGGTTCTCGTCGGAACCTATATCGAACGAACGAGCGAACGAGCGGATGGATGATTGAAACTGAAATCACAGACGAGTTTTAAACGATGGGTATCTTTGATAGTCTATTATTAAAAGCAATGCTGTATTTATATAGGTCGAGGAAGGTAACATATAAATTAATGAGATCGGAAAACTGTTTAAGGGGAAAACCACATTTATAATGTCCATATACCTAAGCTAAGTAGGTACTCTGTTCCTATTAATGACCCAATGAGTGGCATGACGAGGAAGGATGCTGAGCACAATGAAATAACGAATTGGCGTATCGCGTTACGATTTGCGACAAACACGACATAGAATAACGCTTTCGACTTTCCGTAAAAATGGCTATTGTCTGACTTACGTCAGAATTTGTTAGCATTATTGCATAGGAAACAATGCTGCGTCTGACAAATCACAGCAGACAGACATCCCTCAGACACTTTGGTACTTAGAAACTAGTCACGGGGCACATTACACATTTTGTCATTATTATTACATTAATTACGGTTCCAATCCCATTGCTGCTGCAATTACACCAACCTGTCCAACATAACAAGTTTAATGTGCGTAAGTATCTTGAGACATGCTTAACCAATCATCAAGAAGTTCTAACAAAGAGTTAGAAAACCCTGATCGGATCTACTATGTACATTGAACGACGCGCGACGACGCGACAACTGAACCCTTCAAATTGCCAATAGGGTTTCCCCTTGGACTAGGAAACAAAACGTGACAAAAATGAACGCTTTGTGGACTGAAGTAGGTCACTTGTAAATGGCAAGGTTTGTCACAATCACGACCGTAAAAAAACTACTTGTTAAGGACATTAGGCTTTTATGGAGAGCGTCATAATAATAATCAAGAATATCAAGAAAATTTCACGTGTTTTATACTCAGATCAACCTTCCAAGTTCCCAAAGATCTTGTAACTCCGGTACACGTCATCATACGCCTTCAAGAACTTACTCGTGGTCAGGACAGAATTAAGCAGCCTCTCACTGAGTCAGGTTAAGTCCTTACGCGCTAGTCTAGAGGGCAGACGTGCATAAGGACAGAAAGAAGTCTGCGATATGCAACTAGGAAATAATAAGCAAAAAACATTAATTTATACATTCTTAGAGTTATGAGTCGTTTCTAAGACTCTAAGAACCAAACGTGTACAAAATAAACTAAATAAATATAGGTATTACGTACACATTGGTTTTGTAATGCTGAGTAAAAAATTCAGTACCCAAGTGAACAACATTTTGAAGAGGAATATATTTCTATTTAGATATTCTGAAAATAAATAAATTAATAAATTCTTGGCATGCCTCTATTTTGTTATTGTTATATTCAGTGATTCGGTGTATATGATGTTGGGGACTCAAATAAATAAATAAAATAGCAATATATCAAAAAAAATCCTTGTAAAACTATGAATACCATCACTCTCCAGTATTTGAATGACGCGCTCAATGATAGATGCAAAGCATTTACCAACACCAATTACAATACGAGTGTGACTACTTTAAACATTGACCACAGCCATCAACTTCATGTTGATGAGTAGATATTTGTATATTGTTTCCAATAGGACATTATTTCAACCATGGCGTGTTTTCATTATTCTACGTAGAATGTATTTCATATTCATTTAAGTCTATATCAGGAGTAACAATATGAATTCTGCCAAAGTCTAAAATACTCATGTTTTTCATCTAGTTTCTGCCTGTGGTCGGCACTTCATGTCGGAAGATCGTTATCACTGGATGTCTTGGTTGTTAATATCATGGAGTGGACGGTTTGGCTCCAGCACTGTGTTAATGATTTAGGTTCTAGTTTCTTGTCACCCAAAATCATTGCTCTACGAACAATACTTTAACATTTTTTTTTTATACATTTCATTCGTTGAAGCCGAATCGTACGTGAAACCTTTAGGTTCAAAGCGCATGGTGCATTCAAAGCACGTTGTCAACTTCCTTCCTGCCCTCTGGGAGTTGAAGGCGAACCGACAATATTAATACAATTGCAGATTTCAATGTGAAACTGTTAGAAACCTTCCGAATATCGAGGGAATACGAACGCTAAATGGTAACTGCATTTACATTGGAGTTACATTGGTAGTGAAATTGAATTCAGCATCTAGCGGTCTCTATCTTATTATTCTGGTTTCCAGTTTGATGAAAACCAGTCCAAAGCAGGGAATTTTGGTTGACTAATAAAATTTTATCTGCAAGTGAATAGGGTTAAAAGAATACAATATTGAAAAGAATGCTTCTACAGGCACTAAACCAAAACTCTGTTAAAAGGGCTACTTATCTGTTCAAGATTTTTTAAATTTTCTGAGGTCAAAGTGTTTAGAATGTAGGACATAGATCTAGCAGAGTAGGTGAATTTCCGACCAAAGCACAGCATAAATAATATTAGCAGATAATACAAAGTATTTAACATAGGATTGAAAGGACCGACATCGATGCAGACATTGCAGACACAACTAGTAAATATTTCACAAGGCGCTGACTCAACTGTTTGTGCAAATACGTTTATTGCAACATGTCACATTAAGGGCATTAACATTGAAAACATGTCGTAAGGTATTTAGGTAGATGATAAACGATAATCTTGTTCAATAATATTTACAAAACACGCATGTTTAGTTCGTCTGCAATAAAATACCTATTAGTATTCGTAAGTAGATTAGGTTAATGAGTACCTATTTCTTTCTTAGGTGGATTATTGAGTCAAAGTAATGTTCGGTCTGTAAAGTCTTTTTCATGAATAACGAAAGAGAAAACATATAAATACTTAGGCACTTGTTAGTTGAGCATTCTTTCAAGTGGCAGTCTTCTCGTAGTTAGTTCATAAATCTCTACTATTGCGTCGTTTAGTACTCCAGTAGCTTCGATTAGTACCTCCCTGGAATAGTTTATTACTCCAATAAAATACGTATATCGAAATTAGACAATATACTGGTTCTATCGGCTCCACTTATCGGCAACCACTCCCACTATCATGATCTAATCCAATTGAAACCGATTTCATTAAATCAAACAGGCCGGTATGGCCAGATTGATGAATGGCATACATGCGTCGTATGACGTGTCGGCCATAATCATACACTAATTTTTATGAGCCTGAAACTGGCAGCCAAATAGCAGCAGCCAAACACAATAATCCAGGGCCGAACTAAGGTTGAATCAATAAATTCTAAATTTTTATTTCTGATGCTAGGTGGAAAGTTCAAGTATAAAATAAGATTATTTGCTACTATTTGAGACCCGAGCACAACATAGTACGTTTATACGTGTGAAACTACCGACAGCAGCATTTTTCTTCTTAGACAAAATATCGTAATTGCTGGTGCTCCCTAATACTTCATGCTTAGATGTATAACAGACACCTATTGGAACATCCCTACTGATTTTCAAGGATTTCCATCGTTGCGTTCACTTAGAAGAAACAAAAAATTGATTTTTTTTATATATTTTTTTTCTAACTCCAGAGCTTGTGCTCCCTAATAATTCATGCTTAGATCTATAACAGACACTTACTGGAAGGTCCCTAGGGATTTTCAAAGGTTTCTATCGTTGCGTTCACTTACGAAAATTAAAAAAATATTTGATTTTTAATTTTTTTTTTCTAACTCCAGAGGTTGTGCTCCCTAATAATTCATGCTTAGATCTATAACAGACACTTACTGGAAGGTCCCTTGGGATTTTCAAGGATTTCCATCGTTGCGTTCACTTAGAAGAAACAATAAACTTATTTTTTTTTAATATTTTTTTTCTAACTCCAGAGCTTGTGCTCCCTAATAATTCATGCTTAGATCTATAAGAGACACCTACTGAAAAGTCCCTAGTGATTTTCAAAGGTTTCTATCGTTGCGTTCACTTACGAAAATTAAAAAAATATTTGAATTTTAATATTTTTTTTCTAATTCCAGAGCTTGTGCTCCCTAATAATTCCTGCTTAGATCTATAACAGACACCTAAAGGAACATCCCTAGTGATTTTCAAGAATTTCCATCGTTGCGTTCACTTAGCAGAAACAAAAAATTGATTTTTTAAAAATATTTTTTTTCTAACTCCAGAGCTTCTGCTCCCTAAAACTTTATACTTCGATCTAATAAGAGACACCTACTGAAAAGTCCCTAGTGATTTTCAAAGGTTTCTATCGTTGCGTTCACTTACGAAAATAAAAAAAATATTTGATTTTAAATATTTTTTTTCTAACTCCAGAGCTTGTGCTCCCTAGTAATTCATGCTTAGATCTATAACAGACACTTACTGGAAGGTCCCTAGTGATTTTCAAGGATTTCCATCGTTGCGTTCACTTAGCAGAAACAAAAAATAGATTTTTTTTGAATATTTTTTTTCTAACTCCAGAGCTTCTGCTCCCTAAAACTTTATGCTTAGATCTATAACAGACACCTACTGGAAGGTCCCTAGGGATTTTCAAGGATTTCCATCGTTGCGTTCACTTAGCAGAAACAAAAAATAGATTTTTTTTGAATATTTTTTTTCTAACTCCAGAGCTTCTGCTCCCTAAAACTTTATGCTTAGATCTATAACAGACACCTACTGGAAGGTCCCTAGGGATTTTCAAGGATTTCCATCGTTGCGTTCACTTAGGAGGAACAAAAAATTGACTTTTTTTTAAATATTTTTTTTCTAAGTCCAGAGCTTGTGCTCCCTTATAATTCATGCTTAGATCTATAACAGACACCTACTGGAAGGTCCCTAGGGATTTTCAAGGATTTCCATCGTTGCGTTCACTTAGGAAAAACCAAAAACCTCTTTTTCTTTAATATTTTTTTTACTTTACAGCTTAAGTTTCGTAAGTGAACGCAACGATAGAAACCTTTGAAAATCACTAGGGACCTTCCAGTAGGTGTCTCTTATAGATCTAAGCATGAATTATAAGGGAGCACAAGCTCTGGACTTAGAAAAAAAATATTTAAAAAAAAGTCAATTTTTTGTTCCTCCTAAGTGAACGCAACGATGGAAATCCTTGAAAATCCCTAGGGACCTTCCAGTAGGTGTCTGTTATAGATCTAAGCATAAAGTTTTAGGGAGCAGAAGCTCTGGAGTTAGAAAAAAAATATTCAAAAAAAATCAATTTTTTGTTTCTGCTAAGTGAACGCAACGATGGAAATCCTTGAAAATCACTAGGGACCTTCCAGTAGGTGTCTGTTATAGATCTAAGCATAAAGTTTTAGGGAGCATAAGCTCTGGAGTTAGAAAAAAAATATTTAAAAAAATCAATTTTTTGTTCCTCCTAAGTGAACGCAACGATGGAAATCTTTGAAAATCACTAGGGATCTTCCAGTAGGTGTCTGTTATAGATCTATGCATGAAGTTTTAGGGAGCACGATTAATAACTACTACTTTTTCTAAAAATAAAAAAGCGATGCTATCGGAAATTTCTTAAAATAAGTGTAAACGAATTTTTTTTTACGGTAGGGGGGCATACAGTTATGAAATAATCACATTTTGTGCCTGTGCTTTCACTTAGCATTAGTAATAAAACTTTGAAATTTTATTCCTCACTTAGTCCGGCCCTGTGCATTTGGCTGCTACTTTTTGGCTGCTAGTTTCAGGCTCATTAATTTTTTTCTAGGAACTCTCGTACGAGCCCCTGATTTAGATCGTACTATTCATCTATTAGTGACCGTTCGAGTGTTCTATGAAATTGCTTTATTACTGTTTAGTCATAGTCAATAGCATCAGCGGTGGTGTACAGTCATCATCTTAAGGCTTCTGAAGATAATAAGCCTCTTCCATAAGTTTGCACTTTGCAGGTACCATCTTGAGCTTCCCTTCACCTATTTCCCACGATCTTCACCATATCGTCGGTGGTAGTCCATAGCGATGTAAAAGGAAAAGAACCGAGTATAAATGGAAGGAAAAGAAAAGAAGTAAAGAAAGACGATGACTAGACTCAGGAAATCGAGTAAAGAATATACTCTTGTGCCCGACTACTTTGTTTCGTTAAAAACTATCTAATTGAATAAGATATAGGCCCCATCGATAAGTTTCCAGGGTCCCGCGATCTTAATAATGTCGTAGGTCCAATTATGAAGTAAAGAAGTGATATAAACAAGAAAAGTAATGAAGAAAAACGGTAGAGTAGAATTGATAAATCTAATGAAGATCTTACTCATGCCCCCGAACTACGTCGTTTCGTTGGAGACTATGCAGTGACTGGAGTTCAATAGAATTGGATATTCCATGTTTACTATTTGATAAGATAACATAACAAGCAATGAAATGGCATTAGAATACGATAAACTTACCCGTTACCGTCAACTTAGCAGATAAAGTAAGATAGGTAGTAGAGTAAGACATTGAATATATTTACAAAAACAAATCACTTATCGAAATAGGAAATGAAACTAGTCAACAAATTTAGCCTGAAGAACACCGTTCCATAAATTTTATCGACTGAGGAGAGACTAAAATATTTCAGTCTTCTTTCGTTTGGCGGAAAAGGAAGTTTTATTTTACTACATCTGGAAATATTTGCTCCTGTCAGTGGGTAGTGTGATACTAAAAGGATACTAGACTATGGTTTGTAGTATCTTCAAAGTAGAGCACGGTCCAGTGGCTAGCATCCTGTTCACATCTAATCAGCAGTGAATAGTGATAGTGAGCACTGGGCATCGAGAGATATTGCAATGATTTAGTTGAACATAGTAGGTAACTGTCAGTTTTCAATAACCGTAAAGAACCAAGCTCACTTGTTCTTAGCAACAATTTCTCCTTATACCAATCACATTTCAAACAGCGTGAGTTTAGATGCGAAACTGACATTCTAGTTAGAATTCTCTGCACTTTAATCATCATTCAGAGATAAATGTACTTAGATGAGGTAGCTCGCACCTAAAAGCATTAGGTGCGTCTCCAAGCCCCACTGAGAGAATCGATTTGAAAGAAGACTGCATTTTCTTATATCAACCCCTGCTAGATGAATCCAAAACTTAGCCAACAGCTTTCTCAACTGCTCCAAATAACACAACACATCCTACCGTGACAATAATAGCAGTCCATTATGTATGTTCTTGCAAAATGACATCAATTTGTGACACAATGTCATCACCAGTGATTTATACTATACGGACGCGCGTCACGCCACCCATTGTTTACTAGGAAACTGTTTTGAAAGCGAAATCATGTAACGCTAGTTTTAGCAGGGAGTGACTGTTCCGCCCTTTTATTTTTCTCCACAGCCCGCAACTTACACCGATTGGAAAAATTTACATTTACGCCAAGATATCCGATTTTTTTCAAAAGCTTCGTACACCAGTCACGACATAGAGGTCAACGTACTTAGATGCTCTCTGAATCTTCACTTTAAGTTCGGAAGCTTATCGCTATCGTAACCGAACCACATAAAATAAGACATTCTAAACTTTGACTGGGATACTTGCACGGAAAGAACACAGCTGATGTATAAGAATTTGAAGAGAATACAAAATTTTTGCATCTAAATCTATCTAAATATTACCTAAGTCTATCTACGAGTAGTAGTTTAGTTTCATTCCTCAGCTTCATCATCATCATCATCATCATCCACAGCCCGACCTTACCCACTGCTGGGCATAGGCCTCTCCAAGTTTGTGCCATCCACCGCGGTCCTGCGCTAGTCTCTCCCATTTACGGCCTGCTATTTTGACGATGTCGTCTGCCCATCTCGCTGCCGGACGTCCTACATTTCTGTAGCCGCATCTTGGCCACCATTCAGTGGTCGCCTTACTCCTTCTGTTATCACCACGCCTTGCAATATGTCCTGCCCAACTCCATTTGAGTCCCATAATTCTCAGTTTCAGTCATAAGAATTTGGGTTTGAATTGAACAACAAAATACGTCAGCCCAGAATACCTACCTACTGTAAATATCGTGTAGTGAATGCACGTGGATAGATAAACCCGCTCAATGATTTCGTTCAACTTATTAATAAAGCTAAATTCTGTCACTCCAGTCCCCAGGCACTAGCAAATCAAACGTGCAATTTGAAACGATCTGAAACGACTACAGAAAATACTCATCTTTAACGACGCAATGTATAAAAGTGTCTGAAACTCTGAAGATAATAAAAAGAACAAAACTCGAGAGAAACAATTTGTTGAGAGTGTAGAGTCGAGTCTGTGGCGAGCATTTGAACGAGAAATGGCTAAGATGTGGTTATAAAAATGTTTTCTATCGAACAAAAATGTTTCTTGTTCACTGGATAAAAGACAGAACTGATGATGCATGTAAAAAGGAAGTTTCAGGTTCATTTAGAAGGTTTTGGAGCGGTTTGGATGCCAATTGAGTAATGTGATACTTGCAAATATTGGACATGCCTCTGACTACACCATTAACTTCTAGGATTTGCTGTTGCAGTTCCAAGAGATCCAGAACGTCTGTGTGGTGTTTTGATATATCAGAATTAAATATGGAAAAGTAATCAAATCGCTATAAAAAAATAATTAATACTACGTAATGTTTCGAAATAGTTTTTATTAACACTCGTATCTCCGTCAGCTTACAGTTAATTTATTTACGATACTTATAAGATAGTGCACATGCGTAGAGTTTTATAGAGGTCAATGCCTTGTAGTCATCCATCGTGTCTACAAAAAAATCTAAAGTGTTTACTACGTGCTTGACTGAGCAAATAAAAAATGGTTCGGAAAGGTAGTTAAAGTGGTACGATGAACAAATAAATTTTACACAAATTTTCAAAGTTCCGACTATTAAATCGTTCATTATTGCTGGTCATCGTCAGACCTTGGAGTGGACTTTATTTTTTTATGTTCTATAAAGCATTTGGCTGCCAGCACACCTGATGGTAAGTGTAGCTGCAGCCTCAATCTCAATACTTTGAGATGATCTAAATGTTTCACCCCTTCAGTTTTTTGTTTGGGAGTTAAAAAGATGCTTCTTAAGACTAATGAAACAATAACCACAGGTTTGGATCACCATGAATTAAAATAGAGCAATTGGGGACTTTGTTCTGTCAACGACAAGACCAGCATAACATGTAGAGAACTTAGATGATTATTTTACAACAAATTTTGCAGGTTCGGCAGTTTTCACCATGTTTTTCAACCAAGTTAGATTATATCGCGCGAATCGCTATGGTTAGTGAACATCTATGTCAGTCCTATAATGTCAAATGCTCATAAATTACGCTGGATTGTCACCGCTTTGGGAATTCAAATGGCAATTTGTACCATCCACTCTTCATTTACGAGTAGCATCAATTTCAAAACTCATAAAGTAATGTGCACCGTGTTAAACAAATACCAAGATATATTTTTGATAATCAAGATTCGAAAATATATGGGCGTTGCAGACGCGTTTAAATATAGTAGGTACTTATTTCATAATACGACACAAGTTGCAACTCCATGGCCCCAGAACCGTTAGCTTTATGAATCTATCAAAATAAAGGTTTATTCATAACAGCTATAAATATCAAAGCAACTCAAAGTTCATAAGATCATTCGTAGAATCAGTACATCAAAGCGGCCCAGCCAGCTGACTGGTGCTGACGTCACAGCGCAGCACATGTGGCCGTCAAAACAGACTTTTTGCTCCCTCCCTTCCTTTGTACTGCAGTGCAGTTGCACTGTTGAATAGATCTACAAGCCCAATCTAGAAGTTAATATTTACTCTTCTTTGTAACAAGTAGAAAACCGAAGAGGAAGATAGACAGACATTTATTCCAGGAAGGCCGAAGAATAAGTGGTAGGATTGTTAGAAAGATGATATGAATGTGAGAGGAGTAGATTCACAGTTGAAGAATGATAGAAGTGAGTGGAAGAAGAAAACATATTGGGTTGACCCCACCTAGCGTGGAATAGGGACAGGCAAATGATGACGATGACTCCACGATTATTTCGCTTTATTGCATGCACCCTTAGTACTAGGCACCAGACTGACCAGTCTACATACTAAATAGATGTACACACCGCTGATTGTCAAGTCAAAAGTCACACAAGTAAAAGAGCCAAAAAATAACTCTTTTGGAAATCGCCATATTAAGATACAATAGTCTTACGAAAGACATACTAGAGATGGAAGAAAGCATCTACTGTACACAATGAAGACGCTAACTACTCAATCTTCATTATAAGCCATTAAAGTGGTGCAATTGGATCCATTATTACTGCAATTACATTTTATGAAATCATCACAGTAGTAAAAGTTACGCTCATAAACCACTATGTTCTTATGTTATTTGTATTGTCAGTCATAACATCAGGAATACTCTGTAATTTACTTCGCTCATACCAGGCGATGATAACATCCACTGCTTCGTGATGTAACATTGGGTCTTCAAATGATAGGCGGCTTCCTACTATATGCGTATTGTATAATATACATGGGCCCTGGCCCTGATTACATACTCTAGCTAGAGTAAAGACTGATAATTTCAATTCGAGATACGTAAAGCTTCTTGTCTAATTCTAAAGTCTATAGCGAGATTGAAAACCCGGTATATATTTCTAAATCGACAAGCCAGTCCGGCTTATCGTCGATTTCAAAAAAATACAATAAGTACAGTCTTTCTATATTAATGCTAAAATTTTACAAACCCCTTCAATAGGTTCTTATATTCACTTCGCTATGACGATTCTAAGCGATCCTCATATTTGCCTAAAACTCTTAAAAGTTATGAAGAGTATAAAATGTTTAACCTTTCTTGTTCCCAATATTTACTATTTGGCATCTCACAAACACTTATGAAGTCGTTATATCATCAACATTGATGTCACATGAGGACAATTCACACCACATTGCAGTGTTGTTCATTCTACGCTTCATTCATAGAACGTAAGCTTTTATAATGGGATTCCCTTTGAACAATGGCTACGTTCCAGAGGAAACACATAACGGGGCATTGGAAGTAATAGAATTTCCAACTAAATCATAAAATGACGCACTTCGATAGTTAAAAATACTGTAGTATTAGTGAATTCATGGTGCCTGAATTATGGAATAACTACAAATCTCAGTATGTATAATCAAACAATATATGTATAATTATCTGTTCATTAGATTTTATCTAGGGTGTGATGTAAACGCACATTAGGATATTAAATTCAGGACTTGCCAACTTCTTTTCGTAATAACCTTGTCCGATTTAGCTAGTCTAGTTTTGAGGCCTTGTAAGTTCTAACTCTTCTTAGCATGTTCACCGTGATGAAATTCTGTGTTTGCAATGGCAATTTGAACTGATGCTGAACCTCGGTCTAAGTTGCCGTTCATGGTATACCACCATCATCAAAGGTGTTACAGTACACAAATAAGCATATTATTATTGTACTTTTGGTAACTTGCTCTACACATCCACCTTTTCACACGTAATTATTATAATTTGAGGAATTTCCATTTAGTTTTAGACTTCCTAAATACATCCTCATTACATTTATAATTTGCATTTTCAACACACTTGCTCATAAAGTGGCTCTATGGTCACTGCAATTAGGCACATAATGACACCCATAATCAAACTGTGACTTTTTCATTGCCATAACTCACAAGTGAGTTATAGATTTTTTTTTTGAATTTTATTGGTTGAGTTGCTTTGTTCTTAAAAAGTTTTTATTCAAAAAAAAGATCGTGTTCAATAGAACAAATAAATTAATGTTCCTATTGCTTGCTCATTTCATGCAACTTCTTATTTAAATAGATAATTTTAACTCGTACGTGTTTAATAAATAAAACTTTCACTCAAATATAACTTTTGTTTTCTCTGTAATAAAAGAAAACTTTAAATTCCCCATTTTGTATGTGGCAGAATACACGCAAACCCTATGCGCGGAAAATAAAAAAAAAACCTCATCCCTTTAGTCTGTGGCCGATCGCAATGCGCGCGCATAGGAAAACTGATTAATTTTTCCCGCCTTAGCGAAACATTTTTCACAACTCGTTTTCACTGTTGAAATTATAGTTATTTTATTCACAAGTGTGTTGAAAAACGTCGTATGATACACGTGTGTATTGATGATTACCGTCCTCGGCTCTCTTAAGACCCTCGCCTACGGCTCGGGTCTCAATGGCACCTCGGCGGTAATCACCAATGTACCACACTAGTACCATAATGTACTATTATACAAACAATAATAAACATTATGTTAATTATTCCAACTGCAAGTGGCGACCTTCGCGCGGTCTAGGCCGTCACGGAGGCTAAGCAGCCAAGTACACAACTGTCTCAGGGTACTGTGGGAACTGGGATTAGTTTCAGACATCTGCGAGAGATGTGCAGTGCAAGCTGTGTAAGTTGTGAAAGGAGTGGAACTATTGAGTAAAACCACATGTGTTGTAGTGGTTGTTGGAGACCTGGCTTTGATCATGAGCGGATCGAGATCACCACAAAACTTAGCGATAAATGGGTTGGCTTGGCCTAAAGGCTGTCAAGATTATTTCCATATAGGAAGGTGCGGTATAGGTACATACATGCAGGCTGTGGCAAAATCATAACTTCTAGTAAAGGCACGTCTAACTATATATTCATACGCCGTTTGTCAACAAGAACTCGCCTAGTTAGCTGGTTCTTTATATGTAGCAAGCTGGGTTCAGAAATCACAAACTATAGGTAATGGAAAAATATTGTCATAAGCAATTTGTAAACAAGTCACACTCAAACTGACCCTATAGATCGCAATCGAGTCACAGGTAATCGACCAATTACAAGTGACCTTGCGCCGGCTCCGAACTCCGAGGGCGATCATTAGTGATTCATTTTTACCAGACGAGAATTTTATTGGTCCACATTGCGTCACTCTTAAAATGGTCACAGGTTCAACTTCGAATAGGATTTTGAAATAACCTGTCGACGGTGTAATCCACCAAGTATATGAGGTACTTAGTAACTAGATAGTACTAGGTACTCAGCCCCTTTTATGGTTCTCGCTGGGTCTACTCTATAGTTCTCGATTTTAGTTTTTCATAGAACTTTCTTTCCGAATTTGCTGTCCTTTTAGATTAGTCTCCAAAACAATGAATATAGATACTAAGAAAAATATATAGAATAATATAGAATTTTACTACAAGTCAAAGATGCGGCGTATCGTGCAGTTGTCCAGTAATTATGCGATACCTCTACCTCAATTAAAGTTGTCATACTTGCCATCCTTGAGCAATTACCAGTCCTAGGTGTTAATTCTCCGAGATAATTGCTCAATGATGCAAACCATTGGTAATTGGAACAGCCACCTGCGTGGAGTCAGGCTGATGGCACAGTTGGACTCACGCCACCATTGTCCTATCAATCTGGCGTCTGCCTACCAGCTTTCTATCACTTTAGTGCAAAGTAACTGTTATGTATTGTCAAAGTAACAAGGCATGTTTGTGTCCTAAACTTTTTGTAACTTTCTTCAACATATTAACGTCAAAAATCAGAAAGTGTTCTTATAAACAAATGTTACCAACCTGTGTATTTTAGGTTGCATAGATAAACGAGTGGTTGCAAAAGAGTTCATAAGTCAGTCGCTTGAAATACCTATAAAGATTACAGAATCTTTTCAAAGCAATTTTGTTGCAATGCTTGAAGAAATAACCGGAACATGGTGGAAGAACTCTCAAACATTATTCAAGATTCTTTATTCATCTGAAACGTCAAGTAACAAAGGATTACCTATCTCCACCGCGTTCATAATACCCCAAACAGTGTCATGTAACTAGATTAAAGTAAGCGATACAAAGGGTGATAAAAGCAGTGCAAAAAGCATTCGGCGTGAAACATTCCGCAACACGATCGCATTAGAGCCGAGTGCCATCCTGCATAATGCAGTCACAAATGAGAATCTACGAGATAGTTTTTTGCGATACTGAACTGTGTATAGGCAATTTTAAGACCTTGTATTGTATTTTTTGAACGCGCATAGGTAATTTAAATTAAAACCCGGATATTTGCCTTGATTTTATGAGTTTCGGTAGTTGTTTTCCTTAGTTTCTTCAGTGGTAATGTAGCATGAAACTGTGTCGAAACACAACAAGAACTAATATCGATCCTATTATGAATTCACAAATTGTGACGAATACGTAAGAGTTCAGAAGTTTTAGACCTGGTTTTAGATGTCATAATATTCCCAATTTGGATGTGATCAGTTGAACTTGTATTTTAAGATTGATGGGACTAGAAAGTGTTTCATTTTCCCACTAGCTTTTGCCCGCCTCCTATTTGATCCTGTTGATTTTCCAGGATCAAAAGTAGCCTATGTGTTAATCCAGGTTACAAACTATACATATATACCTATTTTCATCCAAATCAGACCAGTAGTTGCAGCGTGATTGAAACACAAACATCCATACATACATCTAAACTTTGACATTTATACTATTAGTGGGGTGGAATTAATACCATATTTACTTTCTAGGAAAGGTACATTCAAGGTAGCCTTGAATGAAATGAAAACCTCACCCCTTTTGTATGAGTTTCCTGAACTTGTTTGTATGACAAGTATGTCAACGTATATTAACCACAAGCAATTAGATCCATAATGGTGCAATAAACAATTTGTAATGAATCACTGATACCAAATGACGTAATAAAACTAGGTAGGTACTAGATATTCATTCTATACTTGCGCATACTATTAAAAGCCAGTGGTATCCTCATGGGCTACTGCTTTGCCCTATAGTGTAAATCATTTTGTATTATTCTTGAAGACGATGTTTGTTGGACAAATAAATTATCATAGTTTGTAGATAATAGTATAGTCACGTCACAACAAAGTAATAAACAAAAGTTTCACTACCCAGTAATTTGAGTGAAAAAACGGTTAAACTTTGGACCCTTATAACTTCACGACCCCTTGACCGATTTACTTCATTTAACAAACCAGTAAAACTTAAGAGTACTATCCGTATACCTACCAAATTCTGTGAAGATCGGATAAGCGGTTCAAAAGATCTCGTCGAACAAACATACAAAGCATTTTCGTCCAAGTTGTCACTAAGATCAAAAATACTACGTACCTACTTGGAACGATAGGTAGAACGTATAAAATATGATGAGCAAACAAAACCTATCATGCAATGCAAGTCATAAGAACTAATACCATGATTGGTAAGTCTCAAGTTGTTTCATTATCCACGCTCACCGTATACTTACATGGCAGGAGTTAAGCCAGGTGGTAGGTATTATTTTTGTAGTGTGTTTTTGTGAGCAGCACATTCTTCAAACAGCGAATTCGCTCTAAATACCCTATCCATCTCATAATAGCATGCGATGCGTATCGCGATGCACAAGAACCAAACTCTTTGGAAGAACCGCTCGTAAACGTTCTATAAATCTCACTGGTCAAGCCAGAATGACGAATCGCATGTTGTATCCGACAGGTGCAAATTCATTCCGAAAGGAGTTATGCGTGTCGACTGTCGATACACACAGCTTCACACAAGAAATCATAATGCGACATGCCGCACGAGCTCGCGTTTTTGCGCGAGGTGTTTTCCTCTGGTATAATTTCCTTTCATTTCAAATACAAAAGATTCAAATGATGAGGCAGTTTTACTGTTTTACACAATGGTTGCTGCGGTCAGCAGACATTGAATAAATGAGGATCGTGTACTAACTAAATGTGTGTGGTAACGAAGGTCGCAAATTATGGATGAGATCAATTATTTGAGATGGAGGGCTGGAGAATCCCTGAATCGAGCCATGTACCAATGGCCCAGGGTAAAGGGAACCAGCTGGCCAATTAGAGTAACTCGTAAGAAAGCAAACTTCTCTCAAAACTGGATCTATTCATGGAATATTCCACCAGCTCGTTCCCATTAATTAAATGAGATTCCATATCATGGCGTGCAGTACGTCGGCACCCCATGCTGAGGAATGCAACGCGACCAGTGTTCCACAGCCGCCTGATTAATAGAAACCTGTACTGCAACGGGTTAGAGGAAGCAGTAGCTTAGCTACATACCTACCAGTAAGATGTTTAGATATTGATAGGTATTCTATCGGGATAAGCGTTCAGCTTTATTTTATTTGTTGACGGTTTCAGCAATGTGTCGTGGTACATATGTGTGTATTCGCACAAAACTCTTCATGAAAGCGTGACTCAAGCACAGATTTGAACAAAGAGATTTTTGTAGAAAACAGACGTAAAATCAAAGCTTAATTCTCTAAAACTTGAGCCTTATTTTCAGCGTACGAGCAACTTAGCTTCCTAAATCGTGGCTTCGAAAGTTACGTATAAATAAAAGAGAGACAAAAACAACTACAAATCTCTACTTTCTTTGAGGACTAGACAGAATCTGCTGTCTCTGATAGACAGGAGCGTATAACCGATAAGAAACACATCACTTTATCGCCCACAGAACAGTTACTTCGCATAATTCTAAGCTGTTCTACTGATAGTTCAGTTTCCTGTGCCTGTGAGCGGTAATAGAGGAAATTGCTTCTCTTGACGTTGCTTTAGAAACGGCCACTGAGGAGACGCTCAAACCTACGACGGTGCCGTAAAACGAATTGGCATGGGCGTGGAAAGACATCCACGTAATTAAAGAAATCTTGTGATTTTCCAATTGGATTTAAAATCATTTTTACGACAAGAAGTCAACAGTTTTATATATATATACATAAACTTGCATTTAGTCTATGGTTATATCTTTCAGTAGTTTTTGGCAGTTAATTAGGAGTAACTGAAAAAAACGCGTCATCAACGTACACGACATTGCGTATTTCGCTTTTTTGTGGTGTTTACGATCAATAAACCGATCCCAATGAACTGACATCAGCATCATCATTATTTGAAGATGAAGGCGTATCAAATTGAAGTCGGTTTTTTACAGTTTTTTTTTATTATAAATTATATATTTATATATAAGAGTTTTGAGTGATCTAGGTATCTAATTGCCTGATTCTTAATAAGTGGAAAACCTCCAGCTTCTAAAACCGATGCATGTTAGATATTATAATATTGGCTGTTAACTCATGATGATAGTCTAGTATACTTAGTAACCTTATTGGTATTAGCTCACTCTCATACATACCTACCAAGGTCCATTCTCTGGAGACAAGAACTTGACCTCACATATTAGGCGCTTCTCATCACAGGCCGAAATACCCGTGACTCAGAAACAGAGAGATGAGTTTGAAATCATTAAACAGTTGACAAGTGACCTTGGTTGATTACTGCTTCCTGTTTTACGATGTACAGTTATGCTCTTGCGTCTGTAGGTACTTTGTATGAACAGGTGACTATTTCTGATTAGATGAAACTATAGGTATATTCAGTTGACTATGTTGCCTACCTACTTTGTTGAGAACCTTACTCATTGAGACCTACCTACGCGATATTCAATAATATCGCATTCTCGATTTCTTTTGTGCCAAATATGATGCGTAGACGTGCCTGCCTACTCTCTGATAGGCTCCTCGGTAATTTTGGTTACCACAATATTTTTTAAAATTAGTATTAGTAGGTATAAGCAGCGTCTGTGTTCCCGAATGACTATACCTAATTTGGAAGTTTTCAAGAGCAGAATGAATAGTTTCTTCTAGGTAAGCGTGCTATATCGTCGACCGTATCATAGCTTAACATCAGGTGAAATAGTGGTCAAATGGATACCTACATATAATGTATTTTTAAAAGCAACTTTGTCAGTACGTAGTATAGTACAAGCTACGTTAACATTTTCAATGATCTGACAAACATTCCGATAGCAGGAGTAAAGCGTCTAGGTACACCTACTCTCCTTACGGAACAGAACGAATATTAGTTGTATAATTACGATCAGAAAATGATAAATGTAACAAAACTACGGTTTATTGAAGTAGCAAGGAGATATCTGAACCGCCTGTCAGTATCCGCAGCTGATAAACGCAAATAGCCATCAATGGAGCTCTGTGAGACTGTGACGCGGTGGCCGGCGCCGCGGTCCATCTTGTGAGTCAGTGTCCAAACAAACTAGTGTGCTAACTTATAACAGTTTGAGCATATTATTAATTTGAAGACTTTGTAAACAGAAAGTGCAAACCAAACATAATGATGTGTATTTTTTTTTATTGACATCACTTTAATTGACTTTTATATCACATAACACATAGGTATAAGAATAAACTTATTAAATAAAACAGTGTAGTTAAGTAGAATTCATATAGGAAGATAAAAAAACAGTAAGTAGAATATTAAATACCTACCTACTGGTTTTTTAACTGAAATCCTAATAACTACAATGTTATCTACAAAAATGTAATATTTTCCGGGTATTTTTGTTATCAATACCACTAGTTTTGGTAACTGTTTTTACAAATAACTAATTGGCAAGGAATATTTTATAAAACTTTTTTAGTGATGCTCATTTATTTATTTAACTTATTGTCTATAGATGTAGACTGAAGATCTGAGAGAAATAGTGTACCATGCATCTGCCTAGTACTTACCTACTATATTGTTTGCCTACATTATCTATCAACCGGAACTACAAATTATACTATGATATCAACAACAAATAGATAAGAACGGGAAATGACAATTTCATATTGCATTTTATGAGCACCAGATGATTTGACAACGGAACAGGACGATGTTGAAATAGGAAGATATGGGAATACATTGTGTCATATGGAAATTAAATAAAATGATATTCTATGAGGACAACCAATAGGCTATGTTACAGGAAATGTGCAACAATACTACAGTAGTAGGTACCTACTTAATATATTAAAGTAAGTACTTAGATATCATATATGTATAACTGTAGGTTTCATAGCTATTTAAAAAAGTTGTAATAATAATAAATTATTTGTTGTTTAGAAAGAAAAGAGCTGTAACATTTCTGTTTTATTGGTCAACTTTGTACCTACCTGTAGGTAGCTACCTAGTACTTGACTTATAAGTGCATAATAACAATGTCTTTATAATATGTGTATATTATTGTATATCTAATAGATATAAATTTAACAATGAAGTCTTTTCTGCAAGAGGTTAAATATAGGAACAGGCTCTTAGTAAACAAATCCTAAGGACTCTCAAGAATTCTAAGAACTTAGAAAAGACTGGAGAGGACTTTGGCCTGTGAGATACACCCATCATTATGCTCATTAGAATTGTAATAATTATGTAAAATACCCAGACAAAGGGTTGGGGCCTGGCTACCTAACAACAAAGAGATGCCTTATGGATTGATTTCTTTAGGCAATAATAATTGTGATCTTATTTGTACCAATGTAGGTTCTTAGTATGATAGGATTTCTGTAAATAACAGGCATTGAAATGTTTCAAAATGGTTTCAAGTTGAATTTCAAGCATTTTATGAAAGAACATTGATTTTTTCCATTAGCAGTTCATTCAATCATAGTAATAGGTAGGTACCTACGGTCTGCCGTGCTTTGTTATTACGAACCTCACGAATATCGACGCTTCCGCTGCATTTCGTTGCATTGCAGTACCTACGTAACGACGGTAGGTAACAACCAATCACACGATAAACAATGTCCATGTTTGTAAACACGCACCGGCGAATTTAGAGATTACCTACCAGAACTTTGACGAAACGATTCTCCAGCTCGTCTCGGTCCGGCATCGGAGGCTTCGTCCGATTCCTAGTCGAGGGCTGGCGGACATGGTGACTCTTCACCGACGCGGCCGGCCCGTCCAACATTGTCTGATCCCTCGAAGTAATCAAGCCCATTTTACACAAAACACAAGCACTGATCACATTTTCAAAACTCACGACATTATCACAGAAAAACGCGCACGAATAGGCAATTTTATCAACAGGTCACAAACACGAATTTCAGAGCGCTTGAACGAGGAAGCGGCGGCAGCGGTAGCGCGGCTCGAAGCGGACAATAAACAACAAAGCAAACGCACGCAGCGAAGGGCGAAGGCCGAACTTTTAACTGACTGAAGTTAGCCGAACATAGATGACGCAAAAATTGAAGTTTCTGTGAAGTGACATTGACAGTGACAACTGAAATGGTTTGAATTATGTCAACGTCTTCCAACGAATTTTAACTGTCAGTGTCGAGTCAACCTTAAATCAAACTCAGTTCTATCTTCTCTCTACGCCGATCTTACCCGCACTTACAGACCTACGTGCAGGACATTTTTCCCGCCAAAATCTCTAACGGACCCTTGAGGCCAAGGTCGCGTTCTTCTATGTCCCTACTCATTTTGTCTACACAGTGGGTGGACTCACCATTCCACCACTATGAAAACGCCGGCAAATTTGAAATTGCAATACTCTAGTTTTTATACTCTAGCCCTGCAAAGTCCATTGTAGGTATATAATATCGTTGGGTTGGGACTTGGGAGGTTGATTAAAAAAATATCATGTATTATTATTAATATTTTATTGGCTATAGAAAATTACAATTCTTTTATAGGTAAAAAATTATAACTGCGGTAACGAGAACAACGATATTGCCCGTATCCTAATATTTAAATAATTAACTTTATTATTTAATTTATTTTACCAATACTTGTTAGCACCATTTTTTTATATTTTTCATATTTTTTTTAAAAACCTACTACCATTACCTTAGATGGCTATGAATGCAATAAAATTTAGGTCTTAACTCCATTATTGAGTGTAAAATAACAGTTAGGTATATTAATGGGATACAAATTACTAAGAAAAGTAATTATACTTATTTTCTGAATTTCACTGTGTAAAATACCAGCTTCAATAAAACACTGTCGTAAATTTGGTCCAGCCTCCAACAACACTTCGTTAAAATCTCCACTCTTACAGTCTTTGGTTAGGACAGAATATGTAGGTATATATACGACGTTATAAACCTTATATTTAAAATAATATCACAAGCATATATAAACATCGAAATTCTTCATTTTTGCATAGGACCCAGTCACTCACTTCACTTTTGCTCAGTCACAATTCACATTTTATTATGTAAAGATTACCTACCTGCATATTATGAAAGCAAATTATACCACCAAGCCTACTTTGTGGGCATTGACGTTTATCTAAAAATACCACTGTGCTCAGCCTAAATACCGGAGTGCAGTAACTAAAAACTTCTTACAGTGCAAATGTACGCTAAAAAACAAACAAATTACCTACGCAAGCAAAAATAAAAAAGCTAATTCTAACAAGATGGCCGCCTACAGCACTTTAAAAGCCTGACAAAGTATACAATGCACGAAGTACTATGCGAATAACGTACAGTAATGTACATCGCCAGTTTGCCCTACTATATTACATGTACCTACTCTTTTTAATACTTTCAAGGCATATTAATGTACCAACACTAGTCTAGTAATCCACCTTATGCTAAAATTTTAACACCTTATTTTAAACAACATTCTTATTCGTACTACCAAGTCACCATTTTTTAATTTTTTTTATTTTAAGTAACTTGAGAGTACTTTAAAATCTACTGAATAAAATCTTTATAGGCACAATATAGTGAGCTTATGGCAGCTATATGCCTATCTACGTTTAGGGACAAATTTCACAATTTCGTACATAAATCCGTACACCATCAGAAATGCTCGTAGTCATTGCATGCTTAACTACAATCCCTCTTCGATACTTTTCAAAAGCGAATGCCTGGTATCATTATATTCGACTAGGCACTTAATTTAAAACTATTACCACTACGCTGTTCCCACAACGTACCACTATCATCCAACTATGATAATACATCGGAAACTTTCCGGAACTTATCAAGCTTAGAAATCGATTGAAACCTAATTTAGAACCGATTTAGTCAAACTCGATAATTAGGTAAGTATCGATTTGATTCTGCTATCAAATACCGCAAATCGGAGGTTCAACCACTACATGGACTGTATTTAGTCAAACTCGATAGCTATCGATTATCGATTTCTCTATCGATGATATTCAGTACTGTAAAGTTGGGTTCAGCGGCTGGGTAAATCCAAAACCTACTTCGAGGAGGGGTAGTAGTAAAGTACCGCACAGCCTGGCAGTTGCCAACGTGACGCGTGCAACTCTATCAGTTGTAGTAATGTGCGACGGATAGATGGCGCTGCAGCTGTGTTTAGGAAGGCGTCACGGACCGCACTGAGCAGTCGCTCAAGGTCGCCGGGGAGCTGCGACTCGAGGTCGCGTCCGATGTATGTTAGCACGAAGAACAGATTCTCCGTCTGGAAGGTATTAAGGTATCTATTAGCTTCTTCAAACTGATGTACAGAACTATGAGTAAAACTTAGATCTCCGCCTTTTGTTAAAATATTAGTAAGACAGCATATTTACGGACACTTAACACAACGCCTTCTAGTCCCAAACTAAGCAAAGCTTGTACGATGGAAACTAGATGGCTGATAGAATACATACCTACATACATACATTGTTTTTTTTGTAAATTCATACTTATATTATTATAATACATAGAAACACCCAGACACAGAACAAACAGCAATGTTTACAACACACAAATGTTTGTTCTCGGTGGGGATCGAACCCACGACCCACACCACGGAAGGCAGAGCTACTACCGACTGAGCCATGACGCCTGTCAGCTACAAGAAAAAGAAGAAGAAGAACTTAGCAAGCCATGGCACTCACGTCGCTGGGTGAAGGCACAGGTTGACGGATGCAATCCTCGCAGCATTTGCAGATGAGGGTAAGTAACACCTGCCCCGGCTGTGCGCTCGCGTTGGTACCGCCGCGGCGTTGGATTGCGCGTCGTCGCAGTTGGCAATACATCTCCAGCAGGAACGAGAGGAAAGCCATCAGGCGTGGCCGTCCGCCGCCTACTATCGTGCCGAGTAGCTGGAAATTAAACGAAATAATAAATAGAGTTGGTATCGTGTTTCGAAGAGTCTTAGGTACCTGACCTACTGGGTCGTCCCCCAGCAGGTCAGCCTGTCACTCGAGCACCTTGTATATCTCAGACTAGCTGATACCCGCGACATCGTACGCGTGCGAAACTTTCCACCAAAATATCTATCACCAGCATACGATGAACATAGTAGCAAATGGCTGCTTTTGGTTTAAAAAGTTCAAGCTGTGAAAAGGTACCTAGGTATGTATGTCTGGTCCGGAGGGATCTTTTGGTACGCCAATCTCTTGATTGTATTTCTTTAGATACCTTTAATAAGAATGGTAATGGAAACATACCTTCTCCCTATCATGGTACCACTGCTGGCATGTATTGAGCAGTGATTCCAAGAACGTTTCAGTCTGTTCTCGCTCGACCACGGCAATGCAGCGTCGTGCTGCCGGTAAGGCGTAACGAGGAGATTCTACTGCGCGACCCACGAGGTGATTCACGGCATCCATTAGTGTGCGAGCGCATACTTCGTTTGGATCTGAAATAACCAGAATGTTGGAGTTAGGCAGATGCCAATTTCGGAATATGGATGGTTCAACTTCTCTGCTTACCCGTATAACACTTACAAAGCTGATAACTATGGATTCTACATTATTTTGGGAACCGCTGAGCACAGTAGTCATGCATACGAGCCAGCTTAAAAAGTTATGATAACAATTTGCCATGTTTTCACGCGTTTCTTACCTTCCAAAGCCTTGTCGATACACTCCTGAATCTCCACGGGAAAATTGCCCAGATCCCCTGCATCCGCAGCCAGGCCCAAAGCAGCCATTCCACTGGCCAGAGCATCGGCAGAGGTCAACGACTTAGACCTCTTCAGTCCGGGAGTAAATGATTGCGGACGGATGCTCTTGCCGTTTCCGTTTATGAGCGACGCTGGAGGCGACTTTTTCTTCTCGGAAATGATCACCTGTTGGGGCTGGAGTTTGAAGTGGACCCGAGGTCCTCCCGACTGGAAAATAAGAAAATATCGTATGTGACAAGTCAGAAAAAAAGACAGCCTAGTTTCTACAAACTATTTCAATCCCGTAGAAATAACCACCACTTCAAATATGGAGTCAGAGACCATAGGTATACTAAGTTATCAACCAGTTGGTAGCCTAGGGAGTAAATGAACTGGAACTCGGTAGGCAGGCATCAAGTCAGCTAGTGATTTTACCTGTGTCTGGGGTACATTGCCGCTGGACGTAGTGTTGAGCAAGCCATGCGGCATAACCGGCCTGTAGTGTGGGGGCACCTGCGCGTGCAGCACGGCTGAGCGCGAATGCTGAAGCCCCACGCTGGCATACCCGATGCCCAATGCCGACCTGTAACGTAAATATTTACAGTTTACTACCTAAGAAACTTGCATGGCTCACACAAGTTAAAGATTATGCATTATTTGCCGTAGCAGAACTTAAGGCACATTCTTCTATCTTTCCGCTGGAAACTTTGCAGATCAAGCGTATAAGGACATTTTGAGCGCTTTATTGCTCCGTAAGTGACACCGTCTGTTTCGCTGAGAATAGATTCTGTGGGATTAGAGGAACATCGTTCAAACAGTGGCGTTAATATCACCCACAGCAGGGATATCAACGATGCAAAGAGAACTTATTTACCTAATATGCCACAATTAGTAGCAAAAACTTACTACCTACCTTCATGCTCGTGCAATGCTAACGCTACTTTCTAGGACTAATTGGGTAGATTACAAATTGTGGCTGCAAGGAAGGATAACACGAACGAATGCTCACAGACCATGCAAATGTAGGACTACTTACATCCTCACATAGCAACAAGTCTTTGAAATATTCTAGGACCAATCTCACAATCTTTGACGTATTAACACATTAATTCTTGTTCACAATACAAGTTCAGTCTTAATTTGTCTAAGAGATTTTTAATTAGCAATGAACTCTATGTTGAGCTCATAAAGGCGCCATTAGTGGCGCAGTCCATTCCAAAATATACTTCAAAGCAGTAGAACAATAACCGCTCCATTTTGGCGCAAAAAGTATGCAACTTAAATTGTTGTATTAAAAGTAATGACAGTACAAACAATACCTTCAAATACCTACCTGGTTTATTTATCTAGTTTATTTGCATAATTATGTCTTCTTATCTTACAACTATGGCACAGTTTCGAGGTAACTCTAGGTACTCCTAGTAGGTATTTGTGAAAATAGTGCATGATATTGGTGTCTCAGACTTTCTTGAGGATGTGAACGACCTGTTAGGTGAATCATTGCACGCGATCGTCTAAATTGATGAAGATTTAAGTCCTACATGTTATTTGTTAGACAAAGCTGTCTCGTTGTCTCTTCGCTACGAACTCCGGTTCTATCTTTAGATGAGCAAATAATGGTTCTGGCTTAATGGTAAATAGGCACCTATAACTTTAGTTTTGCACGATTCCTTAACGCCGTTCATTTCTGTACAAACTATTGCCTAGAGCTCGTATTTTCAAAGTAAAGAAAAGCTCCATTATATTTTTATTTGGCAGAGGACGCCCGCCTTCCACTTGGTGGACCAACATAAAATGCCTGAGCCGACCATATAAGACAGATTGACTCGGCAAAAGTGAGGAGGGTCGGCCCCAAATAATGGGAGCTTAGACAAAGAAGAGAAACAACAATCAGAGCACAGCAAATGCTATACAGAGCCAACGAAAACAAAAACTGCTCACGCCAATCCATCAGAATATTACGAATCACAATCGCAATGACTACCTATTCATTTCCACAATGGATTCCAGCGGCGCGTGTCACACAACATGCTCTGAATGTTAATTGTATTTCATCGTCATTGTTTCAATCCTGTACCTACACATTGGCAGCCTGTTGGCTCTGCAGCGTCTATTGGATTGGTATTGACTGTAGGGATAAGATCAAATTCATAACGGTTACGATAGATATTACTAATATTACGCAAACATGCCATGCATGGAAATCTGTGAAGGGTATTCTCATAAGCTAATTGAATAAGGCGGTAGGCAGCGCAAAGTAGTGACCAGAAATTCGATATTTTAAAAGGCGTTTAGGATAAGGCTGGATTAATTGCAAACAGAGAATAATCTTTACAAGAAATGGAAAACAAAATACACAAAGGCAATAAAACCCACTTATTATTATTATAGTTTGATGCAACTCTTTGCATGTTTTGTAAAATCTTGACAAAACTCAGAACAGAGTTCTTTAAAAGGCTGACTACTGTGAACCGGCTTTGTCTCGCCCACACTAACAAGCACCAAGTGTAGCCAAAGCAAGGTGCCGATATAAATCATTCTGTTTTAAAATAAAGCTGATTCAGCCCCCGAGTCCTTGAAAAGTAGGGTCTGTGAAGTACAATGAATGCATAACTACCGACAAGCTGACAAGAGCGAAATTGGGCCAAGTGGCGTGTCCTGCCAGTCTGCACCACTTAGTCGACCCTCATTCAAATGATCTTTTGCAGGAATGTATCTGAATTAAACTGTAATCGCTGACTGACTCACATCTAATGCCAGTTTGATGGAGTGATAAATAAACGTGATTCAAGTCCACTGTCAAAGATGCTCCTAACTCAAGAAGGTTTTACCTACCTATAAAGTGGTTTGGCTATAAAAGCAGAAAGTTAACATCAGTCACTGTTAAAAATATTGGTAGGTAAGTAGGTGACCCCTGACTGGGTAAAGTACCAAAATAATTACTAGATAGTAAAGAATGCGTGTATAGCAACTTACTAAGATTTACAAGCTTGTAGGTAGACTTACACAATATATATTTAACTAGCCGTCGCCCGCGGCATTGCTCGCGTTCTAGACCCCTTAGGGTGCGACTTCTCAAAATTCCTTTCTTAGTGCACCTCTACACTATATAAGGATACTACGCTCCAAATTTTATACCTCTAGGACTTATGGTTTAGGCTGTGCATTGATTCTATGTCAGCTTCAAAAGAGTTTTATATATATTGATGATGATGATGATGATGATGATGATGATGATTGATTGATGATATTATGTTGTTGGGGTTGATAGCAAAAAGCAATTAGATACACCAGTCAGTACAAATGAAACATAAGCACTGTATGCAAAGATTGTATTACTGGCAATCCACGAGACCATGACATGTCTCACGCTTGTATCATAATTTTCATTATTCATATCAGTTTCAAGATGGCAAAAGATAGCCACAAGAGGAGGCTGAAGAACATTGAGGCCTTTACACAGCAAGTGGTTGATACCGAGCTGAGATGATGATGATGAAAAGATGACTAAAGTACAGAAGCAACATTATCAAACAAATTGTTTAGGATTAGATCGATAAAGTTGAGAATATATGAACAAACTTGGCTATAACAAAGCTTAGCGTGGTATCCAGGCAAAACGACAATATGCTTGTCAATTAAAAAAAATGGTACCTAAATGAGATCATACTTTTAAGTAGAGAACCAATGTACCAGTGACCTTGGAACGGCAATGAAAACACGACAACAAAGCGCAATGATCTCTAAACATGGATGGTTATTATGACGCACGGTTGGGTTAGCAGGGAACTAAATGAGCAATGGATTATGAGTTGATAAACCCAACGGATCTTCGTCTAGTCGAATTAGAATATAATAATTCTGATGTGAATATCAAGAACGTACCTACATCAAATTGTAGAATCAAATAGAAAATCAGAATTAATAGGTAGGTAATTTAGCTTAATGTTTACCTTGGATCTACTTTTTCGTTGATAAGGCTGTTGTAAGGAAGACCATGAATGAAGAATCTACAAATAAGATTATGGAAAACCGGAAATCAGACTAAATGGTCCTTCACGATGTGGTAAATTGAAAAAGACCAAATAAAGAGACTGAATATTAAGGGCATCGGGGAAGAGCGTAGGTAGGTACCTACTTAAGCATTTATGAACTTAGCACCAGCTATGAATTAGGTAGGTATACTGAATGAAGAACGATGTTTGTTTTGTTTAAAAGTAAAAATAAAAATAAAGGTGGTGCAGACCGCGCGGGTATGGCTCTCCAGTGTAGTTAGGTCCTACCTTCACTGAGAAAAAAAATAACGTGTGTCTCAAGTATTGTTATGTATGACTACAGAATCAAAATAACGTGGAGACCATCAAAACACAAAGCAGCCGAGACTTGGTACAAGTAGTCCTATACTACACTAAAAAGAAAATAAGCTTAGGTAGGTAGGTACGTAGGCTAATAAATTGTTGGCAGCAAGTGGCAAAATTGCCAATTGCTAGGTACCAATTCTTTAAGTGCTATACGAGTTTATGCTTTAATGAATTCTGATTATGCTTGAAAGTCCATTGTCCATTGAATTCTTACTTCTCGTAAAACTTAGAGTGTCTACTCTACTTTCAACTTGAAAGTGAAAGTTTTGCTGAAAATGCGGGTGGTAACTGAATTAACTGTTGCTGAACTTACATATCGGAGGTAGAGTATCTCCCACGAACCATTTTCACAACTTATTACTATTCACTTCAATCTAAAACGTTGATAACAATCGCACATCACACACTAGACAAATAAATTCCAATATTTACATGAGCAACCATAAAATTTATCACAATCTTCAAGCTCGAGGCAAATCTCAGCGCAAACTTGGCAATGTTGCGGACGAATTACGTCTGATTTCCCATTTAGCGTCGTTCCTTTATTAATAGAAGCTCGTTTCCGCCGCACTTATCCCAGAGCTTTAGCATACACTCCGCATCAGCTATTGATCATACGACTAGTAAACTCTACGACACTATCCAATTTGTACTTATAAATACGGAGTGTTCGGTTGAGGTTCGTTCGAAGGCGTTCGCTTATTTCGGTGTTGTTTAGTCGCGCGAGTGTCGGGAACTCCGTGCGTGTCCCGGCGCGTGCGCACACTGCGCGGGGCGTCTCGTTCGGCCCGTTTCGGAGCGCGGGCGTGCAAGCGTCACCGCACTCGAGAACAAAGTGATAACAAAAACTCTACAATTGATACTACGGCAACATCACACCTACGCGTGAGACATCACCTATACGTAGATATCTCGAAGATTTTTGTTTTGCCTCAATTGGATGTGGGCCAACGGCAGCACTGCCGGTTACGTACGTTACTCCCGTTGATGCGAAACAAACTAGCACAGGCGCAAGGTCAAAATCTTTCCGAGAGGTGTGGTGTGGATGGATCTATGGAAGCGTCTATTTATTACTGATTTCAGGCGGATTCATTTACGAATTTTGTTTCGAAATTAGCTGCAGGGAAAAATATTATGGTTCATCGTTCGTCATGCTACAAAATCAATGTCTCATGCATCCTGTATCTCGGTTGCCAACTGTGAAAAATTCAACTTCTAGTCAATACTGACGAATTACATGACAGCGGCTTACGTTGCATGGCACCACAGCTTGTGGGCGTAAATTGCATCGTTAACTCTATTAAAATTGCTTGAGCAAACAGTCTAGCTACTAAATTCAGAATCCCAACATGGTAAAGTTTGAAACGACAAAGTGCAATTCAACTTATTACGTAACACACACAAGGTCACAAATTCACAATGAAATCATCTTCCAAATTTTCCACAAATTCGCAAAAAGCCTAGTTATTGTGTTTGCAATCTTTGCTTTGGGACTTGTCTTGATGGACTGAGTAAACCTTTAAGTTTCATAGCTAAAGACGAATTTGAATGACATAAAATTACACGAACCCGCATGAAAGTGATGAAAATTACCCGTTCACAAGAGTTATGATTTATTAACGTGCTACCATGCTGAATCACATTCTATGTCCCTGATTCAGAGAGATCGGTGCCAATCTAAAAAGCAACCAAGTGTAGAGATGCTCTCGATATTCAATTCTATTAACCATACATTTACGAACGTTTTGTGTTTTGTCGTAAGTTCTGCGGTCAAATCCATTCTGTGTTTGGTTTTGGTAAAATCTCTACATATATTTTCTAAATTCCTTTTTGCGCAGCTAAACTGTCATAATAATCCATACATCATATCACACGTAACTGATATCGCAATTAACAACTGATTTCTCTATTGCTTCATAACCAAGAGTTCACGTTCATCAATTTTTGACAAACCTCATCGAATGTTGATGACGATGATGGCGACAAAGACTTATATGTTGTGATAAATATACAAAGATCAAAGTTAAGAATCCAACTTGGAAAGTTATAAACTCACCTATTCTGCAGGTCGTTAGGCTTGGCCATGGTGAACTCCTTGGCGTGCACGTTCAGCTTGGCAGCCGCGGTGGCAGCACCGGCGACGCCGTCTGTGCGGACACCTGGCGGTCAACATCGCTCGTCAAGAGAAGAGGGTGATAGGAAAGTACAGAAATGTGCTGAGAAAGAATATGGCATGAAGTATGAAGATCAAATAAGTATTGGTTCAGCTATGCGATGATTAGATGTAGAGTGGTTTGTTTAGTTGCACAGACGAGTTAGGTCATGTGATTGGCGTGGTAAATGAAGGTGTAATGATGTTTAGTTTTATCTTATGGGGTTCACACAAGGGCTGCGCGGCCGGGAGCTGGTAAATGCCTATTGCGTCTGGCAGGGCTCGCGTAACTCTTACGTATCTGTTTCCGTTGCCGTTTACCAACAAACATTTTGATTTTGGTTCTCATGGGCAAACGCACAAAAGATTGTGTGTATTTAGGTTTCTAGGCTACTGAGACGAAATTGAAGCTTCACAAGCGTTTTTTGCCTGTTCGTCTAGGTTCTGGTCGCCAGGAACTGGCTGGTAGAATCTCCTAGTCTCTTCACTTCACCTAAGATCCGATCGTAAATGATAGTACTTAAACGATCACAGAAAAAATATTTTTTTAAATGAACCTTGTGATTTTACTGAATAAGTATTGACTTATGACAAAATAATTAATAGTTTCTTCGCTCCTTGTGGCCCGGAAGGTACACCGCCGGAAATAATGCGTGAATACCGTTCAATGAATAATAATGGAACATGGCCAAACAAAACTGACGCGATGCGCCGAAAATAACGCAAACTTTCATTCAACTGGAGAAGTATTGTGAGATCACGATAATAATCACCATCGAATTTCAGCATCAGACATAAAAAAAAAAAAAATCAGACACACTTTTGAATTATGCTGGGAATGACTGGGAAACTCACAGGGTAAGGCCAACGTATCCAGATCTATAAAAAAAATCAAGAAATTGGTAGAAATATTAAGTTAGAAGGGATACTGAATAGGGTGGATCGCTCTTGTATGGAAAAAAAATTTTTTTTAGTTAGCGTTTCGGGGTACTGCGCAGTAGTTGTTCCTATACCCATAGGTTAACCATGCCAAATATCTTTCAAAAATAATAACAGGAAGTACTGCCCCAAGACGGATCAAGTTTACAAAAAAACTGAAAAATTGATAATTTCCAGCTGCATCTTACAAGTTGAAAAATAATACAATTAGGATATTTTTTTCACTAAATCTATTACTGTTGAAAGCATCGTTATAAATAATACCAGTTTGGATCAAAAATATACATTCTAATCCACTCAAATATGTTGCAAACCACTGCCGTATTTAAGTGAAATTCTCATACATTTTTCACAAATAGTGCGATGGTGTAACTGGTGGATATGGAAAATTGTGACTAATAAAGTAACACCAAAGGCATTCATTATTTATAATAGTACAAGTGAAATATTAAAATAGAGTTTCCTTAGTCATTTAATTAGAAAATATAATAGAAAAGCATGACCGAATAAACCCATCAAATTACTTTCTTAAATAAAATTGATCTCGTTTATTTTGCCCTATAGGTACAAAACTTTAACTAAATGGTTATATTTCTTCTGTTGTGTTAAAGATAATAGGCGATAAGATAAGATAATAGGCGAAAAAAAATATTGCAGCCGTTTTTCTTTACTTAAATCATTTTAAATACAGACAATAGTCTGTATTTAAAATGATTTAAGTAAAGAAAAACGGCTGCAATATTTTTTTTCGCCTTTTGAAATCCTTACCTATCGATTTTCTAAGTTTTTTGAATAATATGATTGTAAACTCGGCTTCAGTGAAAAATATAAAACTTCATGTTCCAAAAGCTGTTACGATAGGTAAGAACAATACCTTTTCTATAACTTAAGATAGATTTCAGTGCATTTCATTAAAAAAACAAAGCTTAAAGCTCCATCGCAAATCAAAAGTGGCTCTCGCCGTAGAAAACATGGCAAAACCATGATTTGTGGATTTTGAGTTGTTGAAAGCAGATAGAATGCTGTTATTATAATTTAAATAGATTGTTATATTTACTAGCACTAGTAATTTTGTATTTAAAATACACAATTTTGACAAAAACAGTCTACAAGGTAAAATGTGGCTTCTGAAAAGTACGAACTCAGCCTAAATCTAATAAATTGAGATCGAAGCTAACCCACATGAAGTTCCTGCAATATGGACTTAATAAATTAATAACACTAGACTATATGATACTGTAATATGTAACAATCATAGCCAAAATTAAAATAATCACTTTTAAAGTGATGTTAGGATGGTCTAAAAGCTTCGACCAAAAAATATTCACCATTTCAGTAAAAATATTATATTTTGTAACTGGAAATCCTATCAATACCATAGTCTTTGATAAAATATGAGCTATATTAACTGTATTGAAGTAATAATGGTGATAAATCAATGTTTTACTAGGTTTTTACCTCAAATAGTGGCCAAAAAATTCAAATTATTGGTTTTTTCTTACAAAATCTATGCTGGAACTAGTTAATAATAATAATAATAATAATAATAAATATTCTCGGACACTTAACACAACGCCTTCTAGTCCCAAACTAAGCAAAGCTTGTACTATGGAAACTAGATGGCTGATAGAATACATACATACATTTTTTTTTTTTTTTTTTTTTTTTTTTTTTTTTTTTAGTTGAGCTCAAACTGACGTCCCAAGACCTATAGACCTATACTTTTAAAAATTTGCCTTTTAAACCAATAACTAACTATCCAGTAATAGTATAACTCGGAAAAACAATGGCTAGACTATAATTTTTAATTTAATTTGACTTCTGAAGCTAGGTTAAGATTTTTTCAAAATTGGTACATTTTTTGGTTTTTCAAAAGCAATTAAAAAAAAAATACTTTAGTTTTAACAAGGTTTTACGACCCAATATCTAAGCTAAGGATACTGCTAATATAAATAAATCATAATAATAAAACAATATAGATATAAGAATCAAAAAGTCAACCACGTTACTTGGACACCATTTTTAAAATTTTTCAAAACTTTAGGGCCTTTGGGGCAGTACTTGTAAATCGAATTAAATTAAAGTAAATATACAGATATAATCGCATTAAATAGGAACATAAACCACACACTACCCCAAGTCGAAATTCGAAAAATCGAAAAATCGATCCACCCTAATACTGAAGGTTGCAAATAAATAAACAAAGCAAACTAAGTTTCTCTAATAAACTGGGAATGTTACAAGTTTCATAAAACAACACGCAAAATAAGAGATCGATTCGACAAAGACCTTGACTGATTTTGATACATTTAGAACGCCGATCTTGATTTCTGTTGGAAGTAGGTATAGCTGGGTAGGGTAGCCTGGCTATGACTCTGTTCATTTAAATATTACGAAATTTTGAAGAGGCTGGTAACATTTATCATACCACGATTGGTTACTGATGAAAGATGTAGAGTACGTAGACGTAGAGCAATCATCAGGCGCCTTGGCAGTGCTTGTTCATAAAATCAATTCCATGGATGATGAACAAAAACTAAGTAGGTGTACTCTTGTAATCGGAGCCCGTAGTCTGTGCATTTGTTTTACTTTCGACTCGATTATAGCACACGCAAACGCATTCGCAAAGCGAGAAATTTTGTTGGGAATTGCATAGTTCCAAAATCTTCCGCTAGAGGCGCTTATCCGGGTTTCATACAAAATTTCTCGCTTTGCGAATGCGTTTGCGTGTGCTATAATCGAGTCGAAAGTAAAACAAATGCACAGACTACGGGCTCGGGTAACCGAGATTGCGATGCGTGAAGCACGTGCGTCTCGCACAACTTGGCAGACTTTCATGCAAGATTTACTTGACGAACAATTATCAATAATTGGGATGATTCGCTAAAAGCAACGGCTAAAAGTAAGAAAGTTTCATCGTCAGTTGCAAAAATAAATGACGATGGCTGCTCGTAGCGTGACGAATGTTTTGCTTCAGCGTTTAGAGCATCAAGACTGAAAGCATCAAAAGTTTTTTTTAAATTTATCATTTATTTTTTAAAACAAGCCAAAAAGGTCACTGATAAGAGACGTTGATATGAACCAGACCTTGGCATTCGACTGTATTATTACTTTTCAGAACACGTGTACAGAATAATTTGCGTTGAATTTGTAGGCACGCAAAACAATAAGCAGCTATTAGAAGGACTTATTCCATCGACAAGGTACCGACCTGCACTAGTTGCGGCTTCGGAAACTGTTTGAGTACTTTGAGTAGTCACCGCCATGCTAGCCACGGCAGGCGTGACGGCCACGGAGACGGGTGTCACGGCCGTCGCTGAAACCGACACCGGAGACACTTGAGCCGTCACCGTTGCAACCGAAGGTAGCGCAACCACCGAGGCCGGCGGCGCCGCCACCGCCACCGGACCCACCGGTTGAGACAAAGACTGCTTCACGATACAACGAGACATTTTCACAAAATAACTTCACGGAAATGACATACACGATCACGACACAAACAAACAGAGCCAGCCGCTACAAACATCAGACTGTCGACCTGCTGTTCCAAATATGAAGTTAGTTTATTTTTAATTTTGGCGCCATTTACGCTTAGTGATGCCCAGCCAGACGAACATTCCCAAATTAAAAATGTATCGTGATTAAGTAACAATATTTTAATCGATTATTTTGATTTTAACCACATTAGGTACTGTAACTTTTTTCGTTAATATGTAAGCATTGGGACAAGTTATGCTAACAAAAAAATATAAGTGTCACACACAATGTATTTACGTAGGTATATTGCAATAATGAATGATTGAATGTATGATGGAATGGGTGGATGGATAATGAAGTCATTGAAATCAGAATAGAGGTGAGGCAGATAAAGATGATTTATCTGCAAGTAAGAAATTGAGGGAAATCTTAAAGAAATTATGAACAATAAGGTAGTGTTGATTTCATCTGCACTAACCTGGTGGTCTGTAGATTTCAAGAGTAGGCTTCCCTTTAGCGTTAGTGAGAATCATACTTCGCCGTTTCCCATTATTTGGAAACTGTGAAAAAAATCGGTTTTGAAATACTTATGTTTTTAAAAACAATAATTTTGTAGAGTATGCGTAACCCACACAAGAACCTAAAGTTCGGTATTCATAAAAAAAGTAGATAATCCTGTTTTTTTTCATAATCGAAATGCCTACAACAATCGATGCTAAAAATCGACTACAACTTGCAAGCCCTAAGCTTTCGATGAAGTGTAATCAACGAGTTTAAATATTTGAAAAAGGTTACTTCGTGAAGTTGTAGAAAAGGATTTGTTCGTTTATTTTGTGTAAGGTTTTTATCTAGCGATGCACTGTGGATATGAAAGGTATTCCAAGGTATCAGTTTTTTGGTATTGCCTTGGTATAGTCTGCAGACAGGATGTGGGAGTAAAGCCTATTGCGATCGTGCTAGTCCGCCCACAATGGTAAAATAATTTATTCTTGTTTTGTAATTTATTTTATCAAATATTTTTATTTATTTTATTTTTTATTTTAATACTTTATTGCACAAAATTATAAATTTATAAATACGAACTAAACAAAGTTCTACAGTCCTTAGAGTGTACAAAAGAGTTTTTTTTTTCTATGCCGTGCATGTACATTTTTTTTGACACGTCGCCGCCGTATTAGCCACCTCAAGCAATATAGTATTTTTTTTGCATTCTCTTTGCAATATAGGTGTTCGGTGACCTCAAGACTTCCATGCATTTTTGACGACTTGTTCTAGCTGGAAGCACTTAGTTGAATAGTATCTGTTCTGTGACTCAGTTCTAAATAACTGTCACAGTCTACAAGTGTTTGTTGACCGTTCATACTTAGCTATAATTAACCTACATAGATGGCATAGTGTATACACCACGTGCGCTTCACTGCCACTATAAGTCCCTTTCACTAGTAAACAAGCTTCGATTGTTGTACCTAAGTACTGTACCTGGTTATGATGCATATTGTGATGCGACTGAGGGCGTATGAAGCTTCGCTCCCTCATGATGACAGCTGGAGATGCGAAGTTCTGCATCCTGTAACTTCTTTGCAGTTCGTTCCCGACTCCAATTTGCGCTTGCATCTTGGCTCTTAACAATTCCGACCTTTGCCCGACTTTATTTTGCGGCTACCCACGTTTAGGTAATATATTTTTTATAATTTGAGATTTTTTGCCTCTTTGGTTACGCACTCGGGTATTTAGCGTTTATATGAAGAATAAATAGCTGGGTTTTAATTAAAATTCAATAACAACAACCAAATAAATACACTAGATAAATGACTAGTATTATAGTTAAGTATATTACACACACCTAACACTGTATTTACAGATAAACAAGTCCTAACTACGGGCAATATGCTAGTGCGCTCTTTTATAAGCGAAGCAGATTATTTTAATAATAAGTTAGATAAATCACAATTTGTATATTGTGACGTCACGTTAGAGATCACTTTCTCAGATTCATATATGCATATATTTATTGTATATAACCCTTCTGTCGTGGCCACAGATAGAGGGTGTTTCGAGTTTTTTCGTTTGATACGACTAAATAGAGCAGTGCAGGTTTGTGCCTGACGGTCACCGAGCGATTTACAATTTTTCGAGGGGCTGAGAGGTTGCTACAGCGCCGATCTCGAATCGTTTCGTTGAATGGGTTCAATGACCCCTAATCTGAAACAAAGAAACATACCATTAGCAATAATAAAACATGCTTTTTGGCATGAATACCTAATAGTAGCCTTCTGGTTTGAACCCTGTACGATAATAACTATTAGAATGAACTCATGCGAAACGAATAACAATGGTGCCAACGTCCTGGCCTGTGAAACTCAAGAACACAAAACAGATTGCATCTGTATAATGCATGTAATGGATACAAAAGTGATCCCGACATCTTACCCTGCGAAACGCAACACTACCTACTTACATCTAAATCATAACGCTTGGCAACAAATCGGTAGGTACTACCAAAGTATTTTAACCGCGAGAACCGGTTCTAAAGAACATTGCGTTAGGCTAGTCACTAGCCGCTAGTGTATAAAAACAAAATAACTACCCAATTACATCGGCATTACTCTAACAATATCTACATTCTACGTGCCGCAGTGTACTATCCATTTAAGCACGCCATCTAGTAGAGTTTCTAGTCGTTAAGCTTAGCTAAAACCCGGAAAAGCTATCTTGTCGACGTTAGTTTGGCTGGTGATTTGAAGGCCCTTACCATGCCTAGCAGTATTGATCAAAAACTGTGTCCGTAAATTTGGAATTGCCTATATGACACAAAGATATACTTACTAGGTATTTTAGACAGACAAAGATTTAGTTGAAGCTTTTGGTTTATTTAGCTTATGGTAGGTTAGAATTGCAAAATCATTTGTTGCTTTTCATTATAATCTCTGATGTTTTCTTGTCTGTCGTATGCCGGAGGAGCTGTACGCCGAAAATAGAATTTGGAGCCCTGAGACAGCAAGGCGCGCTGGATCAGACTACAGAAAAGACAGAAACGACAACAGCCAAACTGAATCCTTATTAGTGTTGGCCTAAGTACCTAGTTCGTGATGAAACAATAGCCAACACAAATCTCACAATTAGAAATTATTGTCTCTGCGCTTCGGAAAGTACTAATTCAAGGCGTCTGTCTAATGGGAGGCCTAATATTTTGTGCTGAACATCAAGCAATAGGTAAAAACTATAAGTCTAAGATCATCGGTATAAAGACAGCACAGATACGAGATGAAGAATAGTATACAGATAATCAAAACCTCAGTGCTGGTCTAAATATATGAAACAAAATAAAGTAAAATGAATGATATTTCAAAGATTGTATAAAAACTAATTCACGGATCTGACGAAGCGAGTGTGTATCGAGCGTGTTGTCCTCATTTCTTAAATAGATGTTTGGTAGAGATCTGTTTTTGTTCGGTTTAGTATAGAGATTTCATTCTCGCGGCAAATAAAATCCAGAATATATTTGGAAACATAAGTGTTATGAATTTATAAATAGTTTTAAATTGGAACAAGCCAAATATAGTGTCTATCTATATTCTGAGTTGATACCTATAATATCTTCAAAAACATTTCACTCTACAACATAGAGCTGTTTTTCATATTGTTGTTTAGATAGAGATATCTTTCGTATTATATTTTCATATTTTTCATTCGCATAGCTTGTTCTTCATTTTAAATTTTCTTCTATTATAAAACCGTAGATCTTCAAAGATTATAATCTTGTATTAAGTTTCTTGTAAGATTATAATCTACTAACGTTGTATTACAAAATTACAACACGCCGGTTAAACTAAACAAGCTGCGCGCGAGTCGATAAAGTTACAGGTAAAAATAAACCAAATTTTCGCAGAGCAATGAACTGACGTTACGCTACAGATTCGAAACACCTTTTATCTCTGGAGCTGCTGTGTACACTAGTGTACAGTCCTATCATTATGGTTTGTTTTAGTAACACTACGAGTATAAACATAGAATACCATTCTAATTACACCTAAAGGCTCATCAAAGAATTTTCAAGTATGTAGGTATAACTTCGTAAGCATTTTTTCAGTATTCACATATTCATTTACAAAGTGTTCGTTGCAGAGGTACCTACACAAATAATAAGTAGAGTACCTACCGAACACTCCTACTATAGATTTATATTGTTTACTAAACGGAATGATTCTATGAGCGACCCTAGTATATTTAACATTAGAAAAAAATACATAAAAGTTCGATAAATGCAATATTTACAGACTGTAACTATACTGTTGAACACATTAGTATAGTACCTACCAAGGAAACGTAAGCTTACAATTACATAAGATGGTCAATGGTCATAACGTGTCCTCACTGGTTCCCCTCCCACAGTGTTTATATGCAAGATTTTATAACATGATTTTTATCGACATCTTTATAGACAAATTGGATTAAAAAGTGTGTAAACTCACCGCTAGATGCCTTCGAAAGAGGATGGTGGGAGGAAGCTTTGGAAGTCTTTGGAGGGAGACAGTGGGACGATATAAAAACTCACCGCTCTCTCGTTGTGTGCTGCGGTCGTTTCGTCTGCACTCGAGACTCGTTCTCTTTACTCGTATGTTTTCACTGCAACAAACATTTTACCATTATTAATTTGCACCAACAGAATCGTCAGTTTTGCAAGTATACTATTTATTGATCTGTCTGTTATAAAAGAGGTAGGTGAACTAGGTATTAAACTGGTTAAGGTGTTAAAAGTTAAATGTGGAAGAGGTAGATCGAAGAAAAGTTGGATGGTTTTTGTAAAAGATTATTTCGTATAGGAAGGAAAGCAATGAAGTGACCATTGAGATGACAGTTGATAGAAGATAATGGAAGAAAATAACATGTTGTGCCAACCCCACCTAGTTGGATAAGGGCAGAAAAAAGAAGGTGCTGACGCTTACTCCTTCACAAAGACATGTCACAGAAGGTGCAGCATTTGGTACGTAAATAGTAGCATTATGTCATTCTCTAGAATAGACTTGAAGGTCAACTTTTATAGTATGGTTAAGAACAATCATCATGCTGGAAGATGCCTAGACATGTATCCATATATCCCTCTAATATAGTGGTTTTCAAGGTACTTGTATTTATTACAGCATCCGGCATAATTAGCTGAAGTCATCAAACAATCGACATCATAATTTGCCTTTACCCATTTACATATTTAAGACTCTGTTGAATACCACAAAACGACACTTCGCAATGACGATAATTCGAAGATTTCCAAGTAAAAATTTTGAAAACTCAAAGAGCTTGGCAGAATGCACGATGACATCATTTTGTTTGCTTCTGATGCCTCATCCTTTGCGTAACAAGATCTATCCTGATCAAGACATAAAATACTCTGTTTCATACACCTAAGGTTTATATTCACTACTGTGTTGATCTGGAGACAAAAGGTTTCTATTATCTGCAACTGAAGGTGCAGTTTCAAATGTAGATGCTATGGCTTCTCGAGTATGACTGGTATTACTAGTCTGCAAAGGTTCTAGGTCACTGGGTACGGTTTGTTGTGATGAGTCTTCTATTGTATCGATCATGGACTGTTGAACAGAGCAACTGAGCCGTTTCTACACCTAAGAATAATATTTACAACAATTTTTAGCATGCCTTTCTCAAACATGATTTGGAGCAAATCTTTTATTTTTTTCTATAGGTCCAGTTCTTGGTGTTCCATTTTTATTTCAACTAGGTACCAATATGTGAACTATTGACCCATATTTTAGTTCCATCAATGATAATCCATTTAAAAGAAGGCGCATAATGAACGTTAATTTAGTCTCTACTATAAATAACTTTGTTCAGATTCTGCGCAATAGACCCAACCCATCGCTGGTCGAAGGTCTGGTGACTCATGGGCATAAAAAACGTTGCCTACTACCTACCTATTTTGTTTTTCTTTCGATGAGGTTTGGTCGTAAATAAAATTGTAAGTACCTACCTAGATTCATTTTTATATCTGCGTAAGGTATCGTAAACAAAGGCCAAATACTTTTGCTGGACATGGACGTGAAGACAGAATTTAATCTAATTGGTCTTCATTGGTCTTTGACCTAACACGTGACTAAAAAAAATCGGTACCTAACAATAGTCGTGACCAACGAAGAAGTAGCCATCTGTCGTCGATATAGAAGAAGAATAATATAATTACGCCCCGCATATGGAGTGTCTCGCAAGGGACTATATTCAGACCTTTGCTTTTTCTCGTTTGCAAGCAAGCAAGGAAAATTTTAGCATCTGCAGAAAGATGCTTATCTTCAAGTCTAGCGCATGCTGGACAGACATACGTAATCTGAATAGTAAAGTGGCTTACATCAACTAGGGACAGCTAATCAGCAGTGATAGGGCCAATTTGCCTAAAGGTCCTGATAATTTCCAGTCATAAAGGGGGCTTTATAAGGACCTAGGTTCACCCAATATTGCTTGCTGGTCACTTTTTACAAGAACAACGGTATTGGTGAGGCTACCCTACCTATATAGTTTATGAAAACACTTTTTTTATTCCGCATTTTGTACCCATAGGTAGAAGAAAGAAGCTATTAACGCTGTAGACTCATCAATCATGTGTGAAGTGAAATTAGTAAGTAAAAGCAAATAGCTTGCGAAAGCAGCCTTGAAAATGCATAGTCCTGCGTGTTTTGTTTGCCTAGTTATGCAAATGTTAGGACAACGCGACAGCCTAGACATAATTTCGTGAAAAGCTGACACCGGTTTTACGGTCATGATTTAGAGCGATCAGACACAGCGAATGTATCGCTGTATTTGCAGAAGTGTGTAAAGGTGGTAAAGCCCGCCGTTCGACACTACTTCCAAAAAACTGCACAAACTATCTATAAACAAGGGGAAAAATTTTGATCACCACTAAGCAGAAGATTTTAGGATGGTTTGTTCATGAATTTGAAGTCCTGCTTCTCAGAACGCAGTGGCTATATCTTCTTTGGGTAGACGGTTATGGATAGTATCGTTACTGGCTACTGCATCACGATTGACGAATGCATCCCGGTAAAAACACGTCAAAAAGTAGCAACGTGTAAGCTAAGACCAACTTCCGTTGTTTGGTATTCAGTCTGAAAGTAACTTAGTATTGTGTCATGTCTAACGATGAACGTGATCGAGTTTACCGCGTCACACTGTATATGAAATGCGGTACCGCGGTACCGGTCATAGTTTTTTAGGAAACTAAAGCCTTTGGTGACTAGTAAATGCATTGTGTGCCTCGAGCCATCATGGCCGACTTGATCGCGTCTACTTTGCATCCCACACAATGGCCCACGCTTTGTAACACTGAGCTTTATTTTATTTAACGAACAGTTTAATTATCGAATCATTATCAACATAGATCGCTTATGCGTCTTCTAAAACAATGCGCATATGTTGCTAATGAAATCTATAATTATTGTCTTTGAAACTCTACATCGCACTTGAATCTTGCTGTGCTAGAACTAATAGATTGTTTTTTCCTTTAAAGGTATTTTCCCATCACCCTTAGAAACATCTATGATAACTGCAGTTTAGCTCCTAATTATTTTACCAAATCATGTTCTAGGTAATAACAATAAAAACCTGCACCAAAATGCAAAATGGCCGCTGAAATACCTAGCACCCAGCAAGGCGTGACGAGCCGAAAATTAGCAGATAAACTTGCTAATTTATTACAATACCTACGTCTTCAATGCAATAAGTACAGACAAAATGGGTCTTGTATTTGGCATGCTTTCGGAAATTCTCTCCTTCATAATTTTGTTGTAAAATTGTACAAAGGAGACAGCTGTTGCGCATGGTTTTGACGATGCGATGGGGCTCTGCTGAGTCAAAAAATATACGTCGTATTAGTACCTTTGAATGTGAGTGAATGTAAAAATGTATGTTTTTACAGCTGTACGCTGTAATAAATGAATTTGGACACTATTTGTATAAATACAGAATTTACCCAAGCACCCAACGGGTAAACCCACTGACGCTGAAGAGCTAGCGTTCAAACTTGAGTTTAATTTCCGCCATTTTCAGCGCTTCAAATTTTAAGTTAGGTAATAAAAAGAAACGAATGGACACAGCCGATCGCCTCGGTCGTTCACCTGTGTAACTGAGCCAATGTTCAACATTTTATTGCTATGGATGAAAGAAGTTAATGCGGTACCTACCTAATTACTTAAGAAATCGTGACTTCTTCGCCAAACACCGAGTTTCCAGAGTTGATCGAACAAGCTGATGGCCAACTTGGTGTTGTGTAGTTACCTCTGCTTGTATCAATGGATACTTTACAGAACACATCCACTGAGGACAGACCCTGTGAACTGTGAATCTCAGCACTGCGTTCATCACTCTAAGACGTCTCATGTGCCTGCATTTGCATCGGTTCACCGGTACCCGACTATACCCTTCAAACTGAAACACAGCAATCCGAGCATCACTACTTAGCAGCAGAAATAGGAACGGTGGTAGGTACCTAGTAGGTACTTTTCCGGACTCTTTCACAAACGCTGGTTTGTCTTTACGCCTTTTTATTCAAACGTTTGTGCATCTTTGCTTGCTCTTGATAATCTCACTAATAGAAGTCACTCAACATAACGAAACTGAGGTAGGTAAAGTTTAGTCAAAGAATCCATTATTGACGAAATTATCATAACAAGTCTTCATTAGTACAGCTAATGGCTAAACCGTGTGCGCGTTTATGTGTGCTTGAAGTGTACACAAATCACCATGCAAGTATAAGTAATAAGGAGTGGCCATTGTGTAAGAAAAAATCAAATAACTAGGCACCGAATGGTTCTGAGTAGGTATCTACTCAATTAGGATTATAGCTTCTGATTATTTAGAAGACAAACAAGCTAGGGACGAACTAGATAAAATCCAACTAATTCAATAAAAAAATTTACCTAATCATACACAACCTAATGACGATTCAGTGATTATTACGATTTTATTGAAAAAAAGCTTTTTGACTTTGACTTCATGATCTTTAGTTGCAGTTTTCAGGGTACACTTTTCATATTTTCATGGTAGACGTAGGATATGCAAGGGTTGACTACCTCATTGTTATATCTAGTGTCTATTAGCTCAACGAAGGCTACATACAGGTGCTCTAGATAAAGCTAATTGGTGTTATGTGTCAGCGTGTTCGTTTTTGTAAGTATAACATGTAAGTATGTATAGTATGATTAATGATAATTGCATAAAATAGTCGAGAGCAAAAATTCCGAGTTATCTATAAAAACTTGAATAGCGAAACCATGCATGCTCTTAGTAAAATTAATTGCGTTTGTTCCTACAGTAGATGAAGGCATAGAAAATCTAAGCCTTCTTTCCAGAAATCTACGGTGGTCTATGTCCAGCAGTGGACTTCGATACCATGTTAAGCATGATGATGGTCTTTAAATTTTTGTTTCTAACTAGTAGGCCGCAAAACATAGCTCTCCCTCGCATAATCGTAGTCACAATTACTTACAATAAAATTATGGAGACGGGACTGTGTACGCGTTTATGTGACTAGTCATAGAGTATCTAACTAATAATAAATGTGAAAGCATGTATATTTGTTTTTAAAACGTTCATCAAATTAGTATACTTATGCGTTTCGCTAGACTTTTTTATAGGTTTTAAGTTTTTAACTATCTCTCTCTACACTACATTACCTAGGATGATTGTAGAAACGCATAATATTGTGATGTTTGTTAGAACTATGGATTTAGATTAATAGATACATTAACTTGACAAAATTCTAGACAAAAGCTGATTTTACGTGTTTTGCAGTTGCATTTTTTTTTAATCTTTAACGACTTTACTGTGTCTCAAGTAAAATGAGTTTAGGCGTAATAAATAGGTAAGCACGCGTAGAGTCACTACCTAAGAACCCATAAGTCATAACAATGAGACGTAGGTAGTCCATTGATTAAATTAGTTGACATTTTCGAGTGCCACTGGTGAACTGCTCGGTATTTAGGCCACCGGACCGCTCTTTTGGGAGCAAAGAAAATCCTCTTCGTGTTTAGTATGAGCAATTAGTCTCAAGTCTCTAGTGCCGTTAGTACGATGCACTTTCATATTATTCAGTTTAAAATAGTCTGTATAGTGACGCATTGGTAGCGAGTGACTGCCCTGTCCGCACGATATTTTCCAAACGCGAAAATGCGATGCCGAAAACCGTCACTATTTATAGACAGAAAACCGAAATCCTCGAATTTGGAGCTGAAGATTGTAGAGTACTTACCAGAATCTGGCGCTCGCAGGCAGCTCATTCGGCTAAGCGTGTTTATTTCACTGAAACTATTTTTGCCGTCGCGTGCGCAGATTCCGGTCGTGTGGCGCCCGCCCGGGCGGATTGCCTACTGACGCGCGCGGACGAGTTTCGCTTACAGCGCATTTACAGCTACACTAATCATTGATACGAAGTGCGGACTTCATTTCTGGATACGCCTACAATGCAGTCGCGCTAGACGCAATGCAAGTTGAGCTTACGAAGACATCACCAAAAACAAATGCTTGAGCTAACACTGGTAGAGTATACATTTTTTGGTGGGGCTGTTTGCAGCGATTATACAAAGAGCAGTTTCTAAACTGAGAAAAGCTAGACAAAACATTGAAAACTAAGGTCATCCGACTACCCTCTTAGACCTCGGTATTGTGCACCTAGAGGTTGGTTATTACACGTAGAGATTACAATTAGTGGCTGGGTAACCTATTTTTATTTCATTTCATTGTTTGTATAGAGCTTCTTATGAACGGATTCTTTACATCTCAGATCGACGCAGGCTCACACAGGGCACTCTACTTGTTCCATTACTAATTAGGTACTCTCAGTAAAAAAATGGTCACTCCTAGTGATTTCTCACACTTTTGATACTAGGATCTTCATAGATCTCATTTGCACCACAGAACTGAGAAGAGTCCCCTCCGATTGCAGTCGGAGATAGAAAATTAATAAATTACGGTTTAAATTTAAAGGTTCTTTCACTGGTAAGAAAAATGTTCTCTTGCCTACCAAATCAAATTCTTGGCGTAGCGGCTGAATAGAAAGATCTACCAGCCGTATGAACATGGTAATTGGGTCGAGATTTGCATGACAATTTAGATAGAATGCATCTTGATTAACCCACACAATGCCGTGTTTGGTTCATTGCTGGTGAAAGGTCTGACTAATGATAGTTCCAGCCGTGTTCTATACTTCATAATTATGATTTCCAAATGGATTATACCAGTAATGGTACTTATAACATCTACGAATATTAGTAATGCCACATATTAGTAATATTTACTAATATTATGTGGTAATGCGAATGTTTTACATATTTTCTGATGTACAACGAACCCTATAATATTAGGCTGGACAGGAATTTCAAGTAGGTGACAGTTTATGCCAACTCAGAAAATGCTCAGCGCTGGAGCGTTCCCTCAAAACAGCTGTTCAAATAGTAAAGTAATGTTGACTAACCTTGTAATCTTCAAAGTAGGTTCTAAATTGTCCTGTTTAAGTATCTAGATCTGTTTTTCTTCAATCTGAGGTCTTCTGATGGGTTCATTTCGTAATCTAGAAAGATAATTATAAACAAATCAATTCTGCAATGTGTAAATTGTTTGAAACAAATTGATGAACATTATGAAAGTACTTACATCGTCTCTTCCAAAACAAGGATATACTGAGTAAGTCTCAGATTATCAAAATAAAATTCCGAGCGGAAGGTATATCGCACAAACCAAGTCCACATAATAATATAAGCCGGTCCGTATAGACATTTTGATCCTGCAAATTCCAACCGTTTTCGAAACATTTTGTCACGTTAACTACCCAGTCCCGGAATCTATAAGAAGGTAATGTACTTTTAAAACGTGAAAACATTTTATACGTAGCAGGAATCGAAGCACTTTGCTATAAGCTATTTCTACTAAATATTCTATTCTACCTATACTTACTTAGGTAACTAAAATAAAAGACAAACTCACAATCTTGTCGTATTTATCAAAATATACCTGTGGCATGTCTTATTCAAACTAACCCGATATATTTATTACAAAACCGTCATTACTTATTGCATTGTATGAATTATATTAATTGATTTGTACTGTAGAATAAAAATTACTCGGTAAGTCTCTCAGTCTAAAAAATGTTTTTTTTGTACATATTTATTTATTTTCAATTTTTTTAATGATAGTTATCCTGAATTTGTACAATGTTATTCAATTCAATTCAATTCAATGTTACACACAACATTATTGTTTGCGATTTTTCATAAATAATTTCAGGGATTTTATATCTTCAGAAATGTTCGAGTTAGAAGTTGTTTGACGCTTGTCAGCCGTTCTAAGCCAAAGTAAATTGCGTTTTACACTATTTTCCGTTTAGTCTTTATCAAATTACAAGTCTGTTGGTACAATGCAATAAATAATAACACCTTACAACTATTATAACACAATAAACACGAAACATTTATAATAAGTGCATATTAGGATTCAATCACGCTTTGTTATACATTTCTAAAACTTTTTTGTCTATACATTTTTATTTTATAGATAAACCATATCCAGAATTGCTTTTTAGCGTAGTGTTACTTATCATATTTTAGCGAATTTTCTCTTTTTTATAAGTAAAAGCACGCTATAAACTTCTGATAGCTAGCACGACGCTAATAAGCTACCATAAGTAAGTATATTGGTTTTATTAAGTCACATTAAATTTTTGCCTGATAACGTACAGATTTTAAGCTAAGAAAGCAGTTACAAGTCTTGTGTCAAAGTAAGCCTCGAATTGAGGCTAAAGTAAATAGGTCTTATGAAACAAGATATTTGAAACAGTACAAAAGGCCTTTACAATAAGTACTTACCTACTAAATTAGATTTCGTTTGTGTTCGTTATAAGTGTGTATGAAGCATTGCATCGAAAATTGCGTATCTCGTCTCCTATAGGACTACTGTATTCTAGACGCACTGTGAAATCACATCAAAACTGAACTAAGTCATTTCGTTACAATGAGTTTTCATTTTGATTCTGAATAGTTTCATAAACATGACGTCATATTTTAAAAACTTTGGATAAATACCTAATTAAACTAACAATTTTATAAATACTAAACTATTATACCTAAGAAAAAAAGTGAGGAATGTATTAAACTAAAAAACCTATACCTAAATATAACTAATTTAAATAATTCATAACATTTTACTAAGAGTTCTACCGCAACAATTTATTCGAATAGTCATAATAACAAAAATAAAGGAAAAATTGTTTTTTATTTTTCCAATGGGACGCGGAGTTTTTAGGTTACAAAGAGCGCTTAGTACACTACGCATTATTCCACTTCCTAAGCAATTTACGGCCGAACACTCAAACGCTACTTATATTAAGTTCATGCTTAAATTTATTGCCATCTAATGAGTAATGTCAAACAGAGGCAGAGCAATTTTAAGTGGTATTTAAATTTGAGTGACGTTTCAGCATTCGGCCCTTTGATTTGCTATTGAAGAATGTGTCAATACACATTTTTCAACCCACATTTTACGTCTGTCACACGCATAAAATAGTACCTACCCCAAGATATAGGTTTGTAGCCAACGTGTTGCTCGGACGTGCCTCTAATTACTCTTTGAGTGGGTTACCCATAAATCTGAGGGTTTCTACTTTATTGCGGGCTTAGGTTAAAAGCGTCGCGTATTTCAGATATTACACCTAAAACTAAATTTAAAGTATTTTATAGTAACTTAGATAATGCCAGTTTCAATGAGTATGTATCAATACTGCAATATTTGTGTAAAACACCCGTTAATTTTATAAATTAATTCTCTAATATTGGTTTCACACACTTGCCTATAAGTTATAATCCGCAGGAGAATATTTCGCGTGTTCGAGAAAAATGTGAGATTACTATCAACCGACATCGTGATCGCACACGAAATTTTTTTCAAACACCCGATAATAGATCCTCGAAAGATAAACTCACTATATCGTATCTTAAATTTATTTACCTTTAAATTATAAATAGATTTACAGAGAAAAGCAAAATAAGCAAGTTTTACACTTCATTTACAATTTACATGTTATATTTTTATATACCATTATACAGATCATTACACGCTTATTTCAGTCAGGTCAGTCGATATAAAACGATAATCTATATTTTAAATACTTTAACACAGCATTTCGTCTTGTATATTATAGGAAAGATAACAGAAAAACCGCAAATTATTGGAAACTCAAACTAAAAAAGCGTAACTTTTAGTTTATACCATTTTTATTAGAATTCGTTTTGAAACTCAAACTGAGAAAGCTTTATTATTAGTTTATACTTTTTTTGTGATTTTTATATCAGAATTTTATCCTATTATTTATTACTTTCTTGCCATATTCCATCTGAGCCAAAATCACTGGAGTGTAAAAAATCCCATAAATTTTGTATCATTTTCTGGAGCCAGCTTCAGAAGACTGGTTGGTTATGGTCATTTGTATATCTGTCCTTTTTTTGTAGCTCTTTAATGTACTATGTTAGAGCGAGACAAATTACTCGACAGAGTGCCTCATTTTTTTTATCAAGTTTGATATTTATAGGAGCCCTATCTAAGCATAAGTAGAGCTAGATTAATAATAACATCTTACACACTTTGCAAATAAATACCTAAATCACTTTCACTTGGTATTTCGCTACCGTTCCACATCGTACGCACTTTTTACGCTTTTGTAGTTAACTTTGATCACTGTAGTTGAGATACAACTTTGTAGTTAACTTTGATCACTGTAGTTGAGATACAACTTTGTAGTTAACTTTGTTCACGTTTTTGTAGTTAAGTTAACTTTGTTTACATCATTGCTGTTGAGTTACAATCATGTGTTGGTGTGCAGGCCGAGCGCGGCTGAAAGTAGACGAACCACGCTTTTCTGATCAGTACCCTCGTTTTCTGAAAAATAAATTGTTTATTGTAAAATCGCGCTACGGGCTATGATAATGATGATGATGAGGCTATGACTAAGCTGGAAGTTATACTACATGAAAAATTCCTAACGAGGAAGTTCAAGAAGCAAGGTCACCAAGGTGAGACCTGTATGCTTAAAGACCTATTTATTCGTGAACTTGCTGCATAGCAAGTCATAGTGGCAGTGAGCATGCCACAATAGCTTACAGAACTAACAGCCGGTGGATCAAAGATTCAACAGAAAGCAAAGCGTTGAACAGCTCTCGCAATTTGATATAGACTCCGACTCCGACACTAATGTTAGGCCTGAACCTCCTGTTATGAACATTAGAACATACAAATTCTCCAATCAACAACTTTAGTAGGTACAGTCATTAGCACAAGTTGTTTAACGAACTGAGTTTTTGCAGTTGCAAATATGCTTACATAAAATCGTTGCATAACTATATTCAGCTGTTTAAATCATTGGTGTCTCTTACTAACAGGTTATGCCAAACAGTGACAAGAGCTAGATTTGAATCAACTGTTTAACTATTCAGCTATTATAAGTATGGCCTATATAGTCAAAGCTCCCAATGTATTGTTTGACTGTACTTGAGAGTGATTCTCTTACCATCAGCGCCAGTAACATGTTTCTCAAGGTTCAGCTTTTCCTGAGCCACTTGGTAGATCCCTTCCTCAATGGTTCCGGCGCTGAGCAGTCTGTATATTGTCACGGGCCGGACTTGACCCATTCTGTGACATCTGTCAACAAGATAATAAAGGATTGACCAACGTGTGTGACTGAAAAATAAGTTGAAGCGCTCATGGCGTAGCTTGCTTAGTCAATCTTCACCAATTATCTAATTCGCGCGATCACTATTTGGATGGATTACGGTTAGTGGCATTTACATCTGAGCGCTTCCGTGTTTCGGAGGGCGCGTTACACTGCCGGTCCCGGCTCCAGCAGTCATGACGGAGGCCTTAAGGCAGCCTAAAAACTCCATCACCAGAGTTTGCTACTAACTCATACGAGCTTGCTTGCTTGCTTTTGGCGCTCTTGCTAACCCTATAGGACAACCACCTTTTTTTTCTTTTATTTTAACTAACTAACAGGTCAACAATTTATTGAAAGTTAAATCCAAACGCAAAATTCACTGACCTGTCCTCAGCCTGCTTATCGTTGTAAGGATTGAAGTCAATATCGTGGATGATGACGGTATCAGCGGCCGTCAGATTGATGCCCAAGCCACCCGCCTTCGTAGACAATAGGAACACAAAGATATCTTCTTGATTGTACTGGTTTATGAGGCCTTGTCTGCAAATGGGAAACATTACAATTTAAGGTGAAACCACACTAGAGCGACAAAATATTCTCCGGGAGTCAACTGCGTCGCGACGCGCTGCACCGCTTCACTGCAGTACCGCTATAGTACTTTTAATTTCATAGGAAACAGTAGCAAAAATATTTTTCTCAAACAGGCTTGGAAATTTGAGCATTATTTTGACAACCTTCTCTGATATAAATCGAAAATGCTGTACTGGCCAAATACATGCGAGCAGCGGCCGGGAAAAGTTGTATGAAAATCCATTTCTGTCGTGTTTAGCGGCGAAATAAACTACATAGTAAATTCATATCTGTCGTGTAATTTAAAAATCGAATGGAACGATCTTTTACTCCGAAACATGGCAATTACCTGTCAATAACAGCAGTGCTACCATCGAGCCGCAAGTACCGATACCCTCGGATACTGAGGTAGGGCTCCAAGATGTCCAGCATCATAGTGAACTGGCTGAACAGCAACACGCGATGCCCTTCTCTCTGCAGGCGAGGCAACATCGCGTCCAAGTGACGGAACTTGCCAGATTCTAGGATCAGCTCTTCAGGGACGGAATATTGGCTGATGCACTGGGAATAGAATAACACTGATGTATAGTGCCTTCTGGTAAGATCGGCGTCAGTGGAAGTCAGGATAAATCACGTAACTAAGCAATTATCATATAAAAATATCGCAGAATTGCTTGGCATTCGGACTTCCACTTACGCCGATCTTACCAGAAGGCACTTACCAATAATAATGTAATGTAATCCTACTAATATTATAAAGGCGAAAGTTTGTTAGGATGTATGTTTGTTCCTTTTTCACGCAAAAACTACTGATCCGATTTGGATGAAACTTGGAATATAAATTGTCCAGATTAACACATAGGCTACTTTTTATCCCGGCAAATCAAAGGGACGCGAACTCTCCAGAATCGCCTAGGTTTCGTACAAAAATCTATGCTTAAGTCCGAATCAGTACTTAAGCAGTCAAACAGCATATGGGCCGAAATGTCCAAAGTAAATAACAAACTTACATGATGAGAGAGCGTCAACTGATGTATCTGAAAGTCCGACATGCAGAGTAGATCTTGAAACGCGTAATGATCATTCTTCTCCTTGTATGTGGGATCTTTGGCGAGACGCGACGCTATTTTCTTGAGCTGGTGCGATTGGTAATGGAAACGCAGCAGTAGTGGGTGGTTCGCTAGCTTGCGCATGTCCATCATCATTGACATGCCGCTTTGGTCTTGAGTTGCGTGAATCTGGAAAAAAATATGCTTTAGAAATATAATTACTGACCCCTATATTCATATTGAACTGTTATTTTAGCGCGGCTTTAAAAAATGCTCTATCATAGTCACTAACATGACACCGAAAAGAGATGACAATAGATTTAGCAATCATTTTATTTAGCTCTGCTTTAGAAGACTAATATGAATATACCCCTGAGATTCGAAACAGTCGATTTGAAATCGACTTCAAAAAAGGAGGCGGTTCTCAAATTGGTTGTCTTTTTTTTAATGTTTGTTACTTCAGAACGTCGTCGTCATCTAAAAATCAATTAATTAATCCAGATTGGTCCCATAAAAACTTAATCAAAATAAGATGTTAGTCCTAATTTAGTATTAAGACTTAGTATAGTATTAAGATCAAATAAGATAAGTCTTTATTTGTCCCCAGGCATATAGAGTACATCAGGTAGGCACAGTATAGATATAATCAAATACAACAATAAATATGGGGGCAAATTGGCCCCTGTCTCAGCATAATTATTAGCCGTCATTTTCATAAAAAATATTATACTTACAAGTCCATCCTTAGCTTTGAACCCGGCTATAAGGTCATCATATTGATTCTTCTGCTTGTCCGTCATAGGAACAAGCTCCGTATGGTTGGTTTTCTGCGGCAAGTCTTGCAGCACGTCACGTTTCAACCTCCTCAGTACAAATGGCTTCATGATGCGCTTGGCTTGTACTATCTGACCTTGCTCAAATGCTGGCTCATCATCGGCTGAGCCTTCTGCTTTCTTTGTTGTTTTTGATTTCTGGAATAAAAATCAACCTTGAAAATAGGGTCTCACTCCTCGACAAACACAAAACCATCGGGGATACTGGAACATTGCTGCCATCAACCCAAAGTATTTCTCCGTTACTTTATGGAGTTGTGCTGGAATTAGAATCTTGAAAACATCATAGATTATCTTCATCATTATGCTGGTTATCAACAGATCCTACATATGGATGTTTGTTACTTTTTCACGCAAAAACTACCGATACAATTTGGATGAAACTTATATATTGTCTGTGACCTGGATTAACCCAAAGGCTACTTTTTATCACGGAAAATCAACTGGATACAAGATACGTTTATTTGCATAATAAGTGTTTACAAAATTGGTCTTAATTTAGGGTATTAGGCACTTTTTAACTTATTAACCCATTTCGGGTATCGCAAAATGTTTTATAAATTGGTTACTAGGTACTAAAGGATACTACATAGAGATACTACATACAGAGTATTTCAATAAATAGGTAGTAGTATGCTACTACCTATTTATTGAAATACTCTGTAACATTGTAAAAAACTTCAAACAACAACCACTTTTTTAAATTATTATTAAAGAAATTCCCATTTAGCGATTAGGATCCAACGGGACGCGAACTCTCCAGAAATGCCTAGAAGATTGCACTTCTAATCCTGCGTTGATGAAGTCGCGGGCACCATCTGGTATCAAATACTTTGGGTCAATCGATAAAAGTATTTGAGTTTGGGATACTCACGACGTTTTTCTGAAATAAGCTCTTCAAGTCATCTGTCTTCCCTGAGAACATGTGCGGCATTACGAACGCCAGCAATGACATCAGCTCTAGCAGATTGTTTTGCAGAGGCGTTCCAGTTAGGAGTAGACGATGTTTTGACTGGAAATTAATCAAAGTTTTAGATAATCCTGTCCATATCCTAAATGTTATTTTATAAATTGTAGAAACCTAATAAAATCCCATTAATATTATATGTCAAAGTTTAGATGTTTGTTTTTCAATCACGCTGTAACTCAGTAGTTAGTCTGATTTGGATGAACCTTTGAATATATCATCGTCATCATCATCTCTTTGCCCTTTTCCCACCTTATGTAAGATCGGCACAACATGTGTTTTTCTTCCATGCTCTTCTATCAGCCGTCATCTCAGTTGTCACTCCTTTCTTACCCATATCATTTTTCACGCAGTCCATCCATCCATACATATCTTTGAAGCTGTTTTTTTAGGTTTGGAACCTTTGAATATATATTCACACAAAATAACATGTATGCTACTTTTTGTCTCGTAATATCAACAGGATTAAACGGGACGCAGACGAAGTCGCAGGTGGAAGCTAATAAAAACCCTCCATTTTGCATCGCTGTAGTCGGGTAAATAGCCAAATGGACTTCGTGAGACGGAAGTGTAATTAATGCCTGGAAGAGATCGCTATTTATTTATTTATTTATTTATTTATTTATAGGAAAACCGACAGCACATAACATAGATTAGGTACAAAAATGGAAACAGTAGGCCAATAAAAGGTTTTCACGAGTAGAAAAGAAATAGATACAGAAAAAATGTGAACAAAACATAAAAACAATAAGGTAGGTAGTATAAGAGCAGAAAGATAAGTAAAAACATTTTGACAAAGAGTATAGAAAGGAAGAAGGTTTAGTGTTAAGTCTAGTATTTAAGAGCCTCATTATTGCGAAAAAAGTCGCTACTCAGCCGCCGCCTCACGGATCCAACACTGGAGCAAAACAGATCGAGATCAATTTGCTTTGATAGTTTATTGAAATTATCGCCAACTCGCCATAGAAACGAATTTTGACGATAGTTGGTTCCAACTATTGATATATAGATGAGAGGGTTAAATCTAATGCGTCTACGTGGTACAGCAAGACTGATTTTACTGAGAAGATCGGGGCTATTAATTTTATTATTAGTAATTTTGAATAAGAGGGTTAGGTCGGCTATTTCACGTCGCTTGCTGAGCGGGAGAAAGTGGAATTTTCGATTTAGCGATAAGGCCGCCCATTGTACATTTAATGCAACCCGTTTTGTATATATCATAGGAATATGTTTCGGTGTTATTTATGTACAATAAAGCATTTTCATTCATTCATTCATTCATTAATTACCTTGATTTTGAGTAAGTTGTCATATCTCTGTGTGGACATGTTTTTGAGCATGTGTGCCTCGTCGTATATGACGTAGTGCATCGGTGTTATGCGGAACATCTTGCGTTCTTCGGGACAGCTGCTCACCATCGTATACCTGAGATTAATAGCAGATTAATTTCTTACTTGTGTTAGAATTCTTCTTAGAAATCCCCGTTTTGTGGTATCTGACGTTGGATTAAAAGTTTGGAAATACAGGGTATAACAGATTCATATGATCTAGCTTAAGTTTTACTAACAAAAACCTAGTTCGTAAAACTTCAATAACTGAATGAAGTATCTCCTAGAACTTTTTATTTTATCAAGATTTATATGTAAGTACAATAAATAATCCTTGGACATTTCACATAACGCCCTCTATCCCCAAACTAAGCAGAGCTTGTACTATGGTAACTAGATTGCTCATAAAATCCTTATATACATATATACCGACATTGTATAATGTCGGTGCGACGGAGGCCTTAAGGCGGCCTAAAAACTCCGTCACCAGTGTTGGCCACTCATATGAGCTTGCTTGCTAACGTAGGTGCGAAAACCTGAAGCTAGAAACACTTAAATTGAAAAATGGAATAAAACTTCAATGTTTCTCATAACTCAGACCCTGTACTTACAGTTTTAACCACTGATTTCATGCGATTTTCCGCTCTGAGAGAAAGTCTGAGTTATAGACAGGTTGTTATTGTGAAATAACACTTACGTGGTGAGCACAACGTCGTATTTGTCTAAGCCGCGAGCGTATTCGATCCGCAACTGGCGCCTTTCTTCCGGCGCGCCATAGTACTTGCTGACGCGAAGTGACGGACACCAACGTTCTAGTTCGGTGCTCCAGTTATCTGGAACAATCCATCAAATACAAAATCAAAAAATGTTTACTTGGAACAAAAATACAATGAAGACAATAACGAAAATAAAGAACGAACAAATCCATGATATAATTAGCATAAAGTTTGTTTGTATTGAATAGGCTCCAAAACTACTAGACCGATTTGAAAAATTCTTTCATCGTTGAGAAGCCTCACTAACCCCGGGTGACATAGGCTATATTATATTTTCAAAAAAATTAGGTAATTTTACCTAAAGTCCAATAATGTAACCCAAGTTGTACAAAAATTATCTAAAAAAATTGAATTTTTTCAGCTATTCCTTAATAAATAAAAGACTTGAACACATATTTACGGATGACCATGTGAAACACCTCTCACCAATATCAACATATCTCACCGAGTGTGGAGGCGGGTACTACGATGAGATGGCATCCCTTGGCCTGCGAGGTCTCCTTAAGATGCGCGAGGAAGGCTATCACCTGCACCGTCTTGCCGAGACCCATCTCATCTGCCAGGATACCCGACACCGCCTGCTTGTGGAGTACCGCTAGCCAGTTCAGCCCTACTAGCTGGTATGGAGCTAGTTTGAGGCTGGAATACAAAACAATAGTAAGCCATTTGATAGTTTGTGTGTGTAAGAATGGGTGTTACTATGAATCATAAGTACCTATGTATTTACAATAAAAATTGTATATAAGTATTCTATCAGCAATTTAGTTCACATTGCTTTGCTTAGTTTGGGACTAGAGAGTGTTGTGTGTATAAGATATTCCCCCCCACTTCCACTGAGAGGTATTAAACTGGTTGGGCCTACACTTACCGGGACACTGTAGTGTTTGGAACAATGTTTAGATGGAGTAGGCTTGCCCAGCACATATACCATCCTCTCAGCCTAGTCAGCCATATCCACAGGAAAGACATCGTCAATACGTGCGGAGCTGACTGGTTTCCTCACGATACAGGTTGATATGATGATGATAGATAAAAATATTACCTGGAATGTAGTATAGCTGGTTGTTTCAACCTTCCAGCCCCGGCCGCCACCGCCGATTCTAACTGCTGAGCCAGTCCGACGCATTTCTTCATCAGCCGCTGTATATTGCATCTTGTGGCCAACAACTCTTGGGTGGAGTTGAGGAGATCTGTGCTTAGACCTTTCATTGTGTTGAACTTTTCAACCTGTAGGTAGAGTATTAGTTTTGTTTATCAATGATAATGCAAACACAGACAGGTTCAGCAAAATAGCTTCAAAACTTTTGCTACAAGGTTCATTGTATGCTGGTTGACCGGTATTTTGGTGGAAAGTTTCGCACGCGTATGAAGTCGCGGGTATCAGCTAGTTTATAATATTAGTGGGATGCTTGCTTACCATATCTAGCCATCCTTTGAAAGGTCTCAAGGAGATGATAGCTTCTGCTTTCTTCTGCGAGCAGCCACTGAGCAGCGACAGCTCGCCCAAATTGCTTTTATTGAGGAATTCAAACACTTTCCTTTTGTCTCCGACCAGCTCGTCCGTTACCTCATTGTCAGAATCGTCACTGGAAGATGCAAATCATATTATTAGGTTTTATGCACTGTTCACCTCATTCCAGTAGTATTTCAGTCCAGTGTCGAAATGCCACTGGAATAATATAAACTGGTACTGAAATGTACCTTTAGAAAAGTAACAGACTTTACACAAAAGTAGACAATATTGATATAAAAACAGACTCTAGTGTCTCACAGACCACAACTAATTATTATAATTTTCACTCCCTGTTCAAGTTCTTTATTGCATTCATATTGTGGGTACCTATAAAAGATCGTAAATAAAGTAGGTTCCAATATGAACCCTCATATAAGGTATTACACATTTTCAAAAAACACCCAGTCACATGCATAGAGATTTACCTATCATAAACCCTATCGTCTTTCCCTTTCCGAACTCCGTAATCGTCATCCTCGCTGCCACTGCTTCCACGTCTAGCTTTACCGCCTTTCCCGTCTAGTGTCTTACGGACCACCACTATGTTGTGTCTTGGGGCACTCTCTCTAGCCATGTTCATACTAGGCCTTTGCGCTTGGGCTTGCAACTGTAAATAAATGATATTATAAGTATAACTATTATTCATACAAAACGATGATTCAAAGTGATCAGTGAGGTTTTAAAGGTTTTTGACTCTGTCACCAGAGTTGACCACTAATACAACCTTGCTTGCTATAATAATGGCAGATAAATGTTGTACCTGTATCTGGCCAGAGTTGCCAGGGCGAACGCCGAAGTAGGTAGTAGTTGGTGGTGCTCGCCTCTCATTGCTCTCGGGGTCATGTTTGAGAAGCTCATCGCGAGCACGCTCCTCACTCCAGTTGTGTTTCACTAGGGTATTCTTTACAAACTGTAAACCAGAATAATTGTCACCGATGTACCTATTTTTGCCAGTGATGTGCATTGCTGAGCTCTGGTTTGAAAAGTATAAGTGCTGGTGCAATTACAGGCACATGAGACTATACCTTAGAAATCTCAGTGCATTGCCTCAAAGGGCACTTCTTTAATGGACTTATGTTGTGATGTAATGCTTAAGACAGAGGTAACTGCTTAAAATCAGTTGGGCCTTCAGTTGGTCCATTTTATTTCTTATAAAAAATGTTTTCCTCATGGACACTTGAAATCAGTGTTTAGGAGAAATTAGTATTATGGACAACTAGTGTCTTTTTATTTGCTAATACAAACGCAACAAGCACAGTACTTGTAAATAAATCATATAAAAATAATTACAATCGGTGATATATCAGGAAACATTTCAACCATGTTTCTAAATCTGCGTTCTTTGACACTTGTAGTAAGTTGTATGGGCGGCGAGGCAGGTGCTGGGGCTGGTGCTGGTTTCTTGGCCGGAGATGCATCATCAGAGTCCGAGTCAAGCATTCGGATCCGTTTGTAGATCACAGGTCCTCCATTACGGATTACCACTTGGTTTGGTGCACGGACCACCATTTGGTTTGGAGCGAGCATTCTTATTTGAGCTTCTGTTGAGAATGATTTTATTGGTCAGGTTAACTTAGATAATCGGTGAAGATTGAACAAGCAAGTAACGTCACACTTCAGTAATACATAAACTACTTCACTAAGCATAGGCATAAATAAACCAGTGCTTAAAAAAAGTGACAAAAATGTGTTAAAAGACATTTCAACACTGTGTGACATAGACTCAACAGCGAAAGCTGCTCGTCTATAAAGTAATAAATAATAAACAGAGGATAATATTTTACTCGAGTCTGGAGTAGGTGGAAACATTTACGATCTACTTACGTTGCAACAATCTAGACAGAACCTAATGTTCATTCAACAAAAATCAACCTACATTCAAAACGCATTAAGTGCCCAAATACTACCAATTTACCTCAGTTTTAGTAAAATCATCAATAAAATTTGGTTCTAGTGTCTTGATTCAGAAGCTGACTGTATAGGAACGCAATGTTACGAGACAAAGTTTGGTTATAAAATTGTAAGGCTGTGTTTGAACTGCGATCTAGTCCGATCAGCTGATGTAATGTTATTGTAAATATAAAAAAATTCAACCCTGACAATGCTTATCCAATACGCCCAAATCTATGGTGTTTGATGCAACCTTCAAAAAGCGTGATGATAAAAAACGAGACCTTGAAACAACGGTCAATTTGATTACACGCAAGCCATTATTCTATGGGAAACACGTGCAGTAACCAATCTACTAAAGAAGAAATATAATGTTACTCACGGGAATTTGATGAAGAAGCAGTAACAGTTACGGCACCGCTAGGGCCAGGAGGACCAGGTTTTCTCTGGAACCTATATTGCCTCAGATAACTCAACACACTTGGACTAGTACTATCAGACATTATAGTTTCAAAATGTTCTGTTAACTCAACACTCTTGTGTTAGAATAACTTCAGAAGCGTTTTTATGATGAGAATTTAGAAAAGTTTTACGAGAAAAAAGTCACACCGTATGCACAACACGGAGACAACACTACGGCCATTTTTCTCCGCGAGACTGATTGATTGAACGAAATAAGAAAAAGAAACCAATAAAAACTATTACATTTATGACGAATATGATTTTGACCAATGAAATTTAAGTAATCAAATATCTACAAATCAAAAATGATTACACAATGACAGCAAGCAATTCGATTTATGATTGGCTGCAAATAATGTTACCATTATTTAAAAAACTCATTATCTCAAAATTAGGTGCCTTTTAAACTATCAAGCAATCCGACGCATGGCACTAAAAACAGGTATTATTTCTGCCTCAAATAGATTTCTTGTACCTACTACTCGATTTGTTTTGGCGTCGGATTTCGAAGTCCCATGGAAGTTGTATGTTCGTTCAACTACTGTACTAGTACTGGTTGTCCAAAATATTTTTAAGTCTCGTTTGAGCAAAAACCGGTAAATCCACTAAAATAGTCTGTTGGGTTATTTGACCGCATATCACTAATTCAATGCTACCACAATGACGGCCCCGTAAAGAGACAGACAGACAGCTACTAACTTCACTTCAGTAGGTTTAGTTGTCAAATTTTTAGGTGCGGCCATGTTGATCTGTAGTGAATAAAATTGAGTTATTTGCTTTTATGGAAATAAAATTGACACAATATGCCCAAATGCGACATTATTAAGACGAGATACATCCCTGCGACGTTCGCTTGGACGTTATTACTGGGCACAACGTCCCTATTTTTCTATTACCCGTAAGTACACAATGTCGATTACATGTACTACAAAATCTCATTTTTGGATTGACAACTTTCACGTGTAATTGTTGATGTGTATCTATTATTATCTTAGTCTCAAAGCCCTTGTTCTGTGAGCCAGTGACCTATCCTCACAGTGCACGGCCTTTGTTTGATAGTCATGTTGACCTTTCACTAGTAGCATGTAGGTAGTCCCTAAAAGACACATCAAGAAATCGTTTCATAGCATGGCTAAATTAGCATTCAAATTTAATTAGAATGCGTATAATTAATAAGCATAGCCACATGCTTAAAGTCATCAACAAAACCTAAATATTTTCTATGATAACACTGAATTTAGTACAAAATTTGTACCTACCCATTTAGTTTTTTTTTATTTGACAACAAATTTGCCAATACCTACTCTGGCTAAGTTTCCAATTAAAGATACTATAGGCAACAACAACAATAATAGGCCTTTACATCTATTGAAGATGATTTATACAGCGTCAGGAGGCAACCTTTGCCAACCCTTAACACTTATATAGGCAAACCTCTCTAATATTCCTTACATAAACCCATCATAACAAACCTGCTCTTTTCTAAAAATATTTGTATATGATGTACCTACCTGCATTCTCAACTCATTGTATTGGTGGATATATTATAATGTAATTTGATTTTCAGGTGTCAGTACTACCTCCTAAGTCATCAATGGGTACCGGCATATCAAGGTGTCATAACGTTTTTTGTTTTGGCCAATTTTACGCTGGCCACTTTCATGGACCCGGGAGTTATACCAAAAGGTAAATAACTATAAAAACTGAATAAAAATAGAGCTTAACTCACTGGAGTACAGCCCTGCACGCCACTAAATATCTTTCATAAGATCTGCTTATAGCCAGCAGGCTGATGGCAGATGTGCAAAACATAAAAAAAAACTAATTTGATTCAAAACAAGTATGTACCTGGTTACCAATAAGTACATTGTTTTCTAAATTGGAGCTGAGAAGATGGCATACCATCTCAGGGTCTAATTAATTCTAGTTCGTCATGGGGGAATGAGATACAATGACGTCCCGCGTTGGGGTGTATTGTGCATTGTCCCCCTGCTGACCTCACCCCAGCCAGCCTAACTCCTTAAAGTAATGTAGAAGGACTTTGGGTTGATGGCAGCATCTCCTTAGCATCATAATGCTGGGCAAATCTACTCCGTCCAAAAAAATTTCAGTTACAAAAACATCAACATTGTTGTAACTTCCGATTCTAACTTTTATAATAGGGATTAAAATTATTTAAGCCACTTAAAATGTTATATCTATAATGGAATTAACTATTACAGACAACTCTAGTATTCAAGCATTATCTCTTAATGTTACTTCGAGCTCTTTTATTAACCTGTATAAGTTATGAATCACCTAATACTTGTATAATGTACATAATACACTTATTTACGGTAGACACAAAAAAATATATGGTGGGAGAGTGTAGATAGCACTAAAAGTGACTGGCCCACTGCGGACAATGATCGAGAGGTGGTGACACCCAGAGTAAGGTGTACATCTACTTATCTCTCGTTACTTACCTAGTAACTAGTTACTTGGGTACTAGGTAAGTAACTAGAGATCTAAGTAGATTATTTAATCCATAAGTATAATCCCTCAGTATTGGTTAATTAGCAAGCTGCATCAAAGCCATAAATTTCTTGCTATTGTAATTTACAAAAATAATACATCTTTGCAAAGCTAGAAGTTAATTAAATATTAGAAAGAGTCATAACAGAGGTAGTCAGAGACAATATCCAATGAATAGATTAACTTTTAGGTAAACTGTCAAGGTCAATATTGAACAAAACAAACAGAGGTTGAAATATAGTTCCAAGTGTGTGACTGGCTATACCACAGAATTCTAAGTATACATTTAACAATGACACTATTAGTCATATCACTGAAAGGCAACTCCACCTTATTCAGAGAGTCATTTATGTTTAATCCATTGTTTATTTTGGTATGAACTATGTAGTAAGTGGCCAATTCTGCTAAATTCTTACATCAAAAACATCTGTTATGGCTTTAGACAGGCCCCGCGCAAGCAACTTTTGTGTCCAATAGAAATCAACTGAGACTACAATTTCTGGACAAAGATGTCACTAGTTCGGGAGCTCTCTTATTAGCAGTGGTTGTTACTGGGGCTAACTTTTCATATAAATTATATTGTTATCACATAGCCAGTTAGCTCCAAGTTACAAGTCTATGCAAATATGTACTATACATATAGGTACTATTGGAACTGAACTAACCAAACTTTCTGGTATACTTTTTTTTAAATAAGTAGATATTGATAAACATTTATTGCATACAACCCACACATAACAAACATCTGTCTCCATTACAAAATGGTTTGATTGAACTGAGTGGACATTAGGTACATTTTGCGCAGGCGGCAAAATGTGCCTGCCATACTTTCAAATGATGAACTGCCCACACAGCTAAACAATTAATGACATGCGTGTTTTAGTCTATTAAATCCCTGTATTGTTATCTAATAGATAAAATGGATAAATGGATACAGTCCATTACCACATATCTAATGATAATAAGATTATCGCGTTAGCAAAATTTACAAGCCAAAAATACATTCATAATTATAGTTTACATTTTATATGCAACAGTTTTTGAAAAGCACGCATTATAATTTGAATTTTCTTTCTCTCTTTAAATACGCGTAAAACTAGGTACAGTACGGCCGGCGGATCTAGACCGGTCTGAAGTTGCGCTTTCGGAAATTGTGCGCAGGTACAGGCGAGTACCTAAAACCTAAGTACCCTAAAAGTGACTACTGCGCAGCGTTCCGAACGAACTTAACGCCGGTCTAGATCCGCCGGCCGTACTGTAGACATTTTCCCATGCTAGATAGACATCTCCCCATACTAGGTAGACATACTTATCTACTACAGATCTTTACGACACTCAATACTCTTGACAAATTCTTGAAGCTGTCCATCTAGCATGGGGAGTTATCTGCCTAGTTTTATTTATGTATTTATGGTTTCCTTCTTCACGATTTTTATTTTGCGAAACCAAAAAAATACATTGCGAAAAACCATCGATCTAAGAATCGGAAGGCAGTTTTGAACCACGATACTACCAGAACCTGTACGCATATTAATTTTAATTTATGATATGTTTTAATTAATTTCCATCTAAAATACCTACACTACAACATGCACAATGTACCTTATATCTAATAACCTTGGCCAACTAAGTACGAGGCCGGTTCCTTGTGTAATTAGTTCATCAATAATTTAACTACCCATGTGAATAGGTAGAAAAGTTAAGTTGACAGGCTTGATACAAAAATCGATTCTATCGAGCTATAGCTTCGCTGTAAATCTAACGTTTCAGGCTTGGATCACTTAGAATTTGAAACACAGACCTATAAGAACCAAATATTTTATTGCTTTCTTCATCTACGCCTTCAAGCGTCTATCCTTTCTTACATTCGGTGGTTTGTCTCATTAATGTTAGTGGCAATCTATATCTAAAACGGATATTTCGACTCCGCGAAATAATGGTCAAGAATGTCAAACTCGCGGGTTGTAAATGAACAGCACAGAATCATAATAGATTGCACGTAATCATAGCAGATAATAATATATCCTTATCAATTTCTTTGCACAAAATGCATCTCAAACTCTCTTAGCTTATATTTTGTCTTATAAATTGCGTTACGGTTAGAGGTCTACCTACCTAGTAGCAGTAGTTGACAAAGTCGGAGAAAGATAAAGATTTTTGATAATTTTATTTGGTTGTCTTGTAAATACTAAGATAATCATCAATTTCAGCCCCACCTGACGAGGATCGAGAGGATGACTTCAGAGCGCCACTGTACAAAAGTGTGGAAGTAAACGGCATTACGGTGCGAATGAAATGGTGCGTCACATGCAAGTTCTATCGGCCGCCGCGTTGCTCGCATTGCTCTGTCTGCAACCATTGCATAGAGGTATGTACTAAGTAAATAGCCTTTTCCTCGCATATCATCCTTCTGCTCTTTTAGACATAATGTAGGTAAAAAATTGACCACATCTCACTATGATCTACTATCTCGACGATACTCCTAGGCGTACTACGTTGAGGGATAACCAAGTGTTACTTCTTTCCCACAATCCGTCCCTCTCCTTAAGTGACTACTGACTGACTAAAATTTTCGTGGGATCTTCCTGCAGAACTATAAAAACCACATGGAAATCGGACAAACTTCGAATTAACGGGAACGCCATACCGCCCATGCCATCAATATGAAAAATGCATTGTGCTCCTGTTTCTTAGGGCAGTTGATCACAAAAGATCATGATGGTATTAGCAATTCTAAATAATGTATAAATGATTTGCTTAAAAACATTGCAACACCATTACTCAGGGTGTATGTATTTAACACCCTAGTACCTACATGCATACATGAAGCAAAATAAATGAATATAAATGAATGAACTCCATTCTATTCCAGACGTTCGACCACCACTGCCCGTGGGTGAATAACTGCATAGGACGGCGCAACTACAGATTCTTCTTCTTTTTCCTCATATCACTGTCCATACACATGCTCAGTATATTCGGTCTAAGTCTATACTTCGTCATGAACTATGGTGGGAAAACGCTAACTGAAGTCAAACCTATTGTGTCGTATCCTTTTTAACGAATAAACAAACGCTTTAACCCCTAGGCCCCGACACGGTTTAATAGCTCTTGGCGATAATGGAGGGAAATATCTATATATAAGTAATATCTATCTTCCTATCTATCTTTTTTGCTGCGCAAAGCACTCTCTCATTTATCCGTTATTGAAAATCAAAGCTATTAAACCATGTCGGGACTTTTACTACCTACGACTCAACTGTATTATGTGTGAGCCCGTACAAAAAACGTTGGTACCTAAACAAGTGGATTGTACCTTTTCCTTAGGTTTGCTCTTAGACCAACTATTACACCAAAAGTTGGACTTCGATTCGGTATTTCTTTGTATTTGATGTTTTCATTCAAAATTTTATTCGCCAATGCAAGTCGCGGGTTAACTCAACTCAATCATCATCATTATCATCAGCCGGCAGACCAATAGCTCAGTTCATAAAAACGGTGAGCGGTAGGCTAACTCATCTATTTACAGATAATCTGAGGCCCATAATAAAAGACGACGACTAAGGTTTTTTGGTTTATTTTCACTCAAAATTTTCTTCCGAACATTATATTAACATATTTTTCACACTTGTCAGTGGTTCACAAATAGATAATTACAAAAAATTGGCCTATTTACGAGGCATACGTAAATCTACATACACTTTTTAGACCATTTTTTTCTGTTATTTTTTTGTATGGTTTAGTTGTTGTTCACAAACTGAACAGTCCAAAATTTCTGCCCAAATTCAACCCATAGGTACACAAAAATGTCTTTGGCAGTACATCGTCTCCTTTTCGTTATATTTCTGTCCTGAGGTAACTGTGAACGACAGCTTGACCATTCCATCCCTAAAAGCAGATATTCCGCGGATCTCTCTGATAAAAAAAATAGTAATTTTCTGAATACAACCCTCAGAATGGTTATAATGGGTGTTATCGCAATATTAGCGATACCCATATTCGGTCTGACCGGGTTTCACATGGTGCTGGTGTCTCGAGGGAGAACAACGAACGAACAGGTGACGGGGAAGTTCACTGGTGGCTTCAACCCGTTTTCAAGAGGATGCTGGTACAACTGCTGTTACACGCAGTTTGGGCCCCAGTACCCTAGGTAAGCTGCACAATGCGCATATTATCAAATAGTTTCGTTGTGTCCAGTATTTTCGACTTAATTATTTGATTTCTATTTGTCCAGTGTTTCTAACGTACTTGTTTACATCCTAATGTCCAATGCAGTTTTTGTCCAGTGTTTCCAAAGTTCTGGTTTACTTCCAAATTTTTCCAATATGTCTTGTCCAGTTTTTCCCATCAGTTTGTCTCCAACTTTTTTTCTTCAATGTTTTGTCTAGGTGGTTTTCAGCATGCTCCGTTTTGTATTTTTCCCTTCTAATTTGATTCGATCATAGCGTGAATTGTAAAAATATCATGGGTTGGTCTCAGGTTTATGTTCCAGAAAGAAAATTGATACATAAGCACTTCTTTAACTTCATTCGGCATAGGGTTCGTTTTTACACGGCTCCATCTAACTAGGTGATAAGAGGGTATTCACCAACACATTACCAGGACCCTTCGGTAAATTTAGTATTGGATCATCCTATCCAAATACCGGTTTATACCCACCACTGGTTAATGTGTTGGTGATCACTGATCAGCTTTATTCGTATTCTGAACTTCGATCATTTTACCCCAACTCATACTGACATCAAATCTACGTTTATCATCAAAGCTGTTATGACCTTATTTTCACGAAGGATCAGATTAGAACAACGAATTCCTTAACGTGATATCAGTATGGTTATAATGGGTATAATCACGCTCCTAGCGATTCCGATATTCGGTTTGAGCGGTTTCCACATGGTGCTCGTCTGCCGGGGCTCTACCACCAACGAACAGGTGATGGGAAGGTTCGCCGGAGGGTACAACCCTTATTCAAGGGGCTGCTGGGAAAACTGCTGTTACACGCAATGCGGGCCTCAGTATCCTAGGTACGTTCAGTATTTGTAGCCTGTGGACTTACCATAGTTGAAACATTGGGTGAGTTACAAAGAATTTCTGATAGACGACCGTCATTCAGAAACGAATGTAGTTGCTAGGGTAAGTTGGAGAATGAAGCTCGTGGCCAGTTTGCTCTGTGATCTTATGTATGTCCGTATCTTATAGAAGATAAATCAGTTCTATACAACTTTTGCATAATAATCATGGTTTTGATTGAACTGAGCGCTGGCAGAAAGTAAGTATCTGCTGATTGCAGCTATGATATTGGCGAAGTCAGGACAGAGGACTCACTTTGGTTAGTTTCCAAAAAAAATTACTTCATCGTGCCAAAAGACCTGTAAATTGGTATCAAATAGGGGCGTATTTGATACTACCATGACTACTCTGCAAGATTACGCTCCACATTTTGATACTGTCCAATGTTTGAATTGCAAATGTGCAGAGTAGTTAAACCAAAAAGACTTCTTCACCCAGAACAGAAATCTGAATGAAGATTACTAATTAGGTGCATATGCATACCTAAGTTGAGGCAGTCAATTTCACTTATTATATGTAGTGTAGTTTACTCTAAAATATTCGCTTTTGACATAGCTTCCTTTTCTCAGGTTGCCAACTTGAAACCCTTGAAAAGATCAAGATGATAGTGAAATTGACTGCTAAGGTTAGCAATTCTAGATTTGTCATTTTAAAATCTTTAATCATTATTACTCTAGATACGTTCAATGTTGCTCTCCGTAGATCTAGAAACATCAGTGTTATTGAAAAAGATAAAATTGTTCCCAATATTGTGTCTCCCAAGACCACAGATGACTTCGTAATTGATATATTTTACCAAGTGAATAAGTCAACGCGGGTTGTGCTAATGTTAATATTATTTTGGGTAGATTTAAAAACTGCACCAAATTTGTAAACCGTAGAGATCCAATCTGCGAATTACCAAATCGCGCGTGCGCTCACAAAGCTTGTTTCCACATTCCAGCCTAGCCCGTCCGTCAAAGTACATGTACAAGAGCGGCAAAAAACGACGCGAGTTACCTCCCCATTCCGCGTCCGCAATATCAACGATAGCGACGGATACGCATCAGGTAAAGACGTACACGGCCGACAATGGAAACGCGCACCGGCCACAGGGACCTCACGCACTCTACAACAAGGTGAGAGCCAGACGCTTGCGGCTAGTTCACTTATTTATAAGAAACCGCAATTTTTGTGTATTTAGGTATTTGTAAAAAATACGTTACACGAGACTTTGGGAGTTGAGTTTAGGTTTGATTTAGTGATTTTTTTTATAAAAAGTGTACATATATATATAAAATTGAATACCTACAGTTACAGAACTAAGAAAGAATTTAGTGGGAAGGACAATATGAAATGGGAATGTAATAGTTTTAAGTATTAGGTACAATCTGTTTTTTTCTAACATGATTTCCAACTAACGTAATTGTAATTTTTTGATTAAAAAGTTAAAAAAAAGTTTTTTACAGAAAAAAAAAAAGAATTACATCCATAAAAATTTTAACTAAACAGTACGAAAAAAATAACTAGAAATATTAACTGGACATAAAAACAAATTTCTCAGACAAAAACAAACATAAGGACTGAGAGTACCTGTCAGTCTCCTCACTAGGCTAAGCCTGTATCGAGGAGGCTTTAGCACTTTACATGGTCCAGCAATGTATGAAAACTAAATTCTATTCGATCACACTTCTAAGAACCAGGAATGATTTAGTTAGGCCACAGTCATTAGGCTTTGCGTTGATTGTTAGTCAATGTCTCAACAATTTTGTATTTGTATATTTCGAAAGCGGTCAAAACTCTGCGAAGCTAGTATAAGTATAATCAGTGTGGCCATTCGCTATAGCAACGCCAATATGACTTCACAGAGTCCCTCTAGTTTGCCGGATGCTAAAGCGTTACATTTAGCGTAGCGGTTTGGACTACGTTTGTATTGCAGACGGAAATATTCTCATTAAATTATTATTGTTCTCATTAATATAGTTTTTCTTTATTATACAGATAAGAATCTTTTTCATTTCGAATTTATCTGGTGTATCTAAAATAGTTTTTACAATAATTTCTTGATTTTCTATTTTACATTTATAAAACTAGTATCTAGTCTTTAACATTTTTTAAACTATTAATTCTCACAGTCATGCTTCGTATAGATGAAAACAGCTAGCTGCCATAATTTTCTGTAGATATTATCATTTAGTTATCATGCTTGTAGAGCAAATACATACCTTCAATTCACTTAATACGGTTCAATTTTGCACTTGCACTAACGTGAATTGAAGACATGATAGTCTGGCTCTCTCTTCTAATCTTCTGTCTCTTTTATTTCTTTGTAAATAAGATTTCCGGTTGGCAACACTGTCAACCACTGATTCTCTTATATTGATTTTTATAGTTAAACTTAAGTATGTCTATTAGTAGATTTTCAATGTTTTTATAGTAAAACTGGTAGTTTTTATCGAAATCAAATGTTAGAAAACATAAAAAAAAATTACTTACTAAGAAGATACAGTTTATAGCATAGCACTTTGTGCTTTAAAAAATAATAAGTTTGTTAGATTTATTGTCAACCTGTGTGAACTAGGCACAAATCTGGGAAAAAAACTTATGTAAAAATGACGTTTTTCGCTCAGAGCAAAATAAAATATTCCAAATGCAACGGTCTCAAGAATTCTGTCAAGTTTTTTCACCATTCTACCTTTGACTTTGAAGACAGAAACGTCCAGAGATAAGATTAGAACGCTAGATGTGTACAAACTTACAAGTTGCCTCCCCAGCTATCTCCCGGTCGGGAAGAACACGAGGGTGAAATGGAAGGGCCGGGGGCTTCGCAAAGCGCTGACTGTGAGCCGACACCGCCGCCACTCCAGCGACGGGGCTCTAATGCCAACCTGTTCCCACCTCCAGGGGAGCCCCATCATCATTTGCCGCCCAGGCCGCATCATTACCCAAGACTCAGTCCGCTCTCTAGAAATACAAGGTTGGTAGACAGTGTCCCAAAAAGATACTTCTTTTACTTACATCGCAAAAACTTTTGCAAAGAGATTTGCTAAGCGTCAACGATGAGGCTTCAAACCGTTCCCTCCACTAAGGGGTAGCAGGGTAATGTGTCACATACTACGTAGGTAAGTTATATATAAACGTTATTAGTAGAAATTCAGTGGATTCTCTTAAAATACAAGGTTGGTAGACAACGTCCCGTAAAACTTCGGGTTTACTCGTACATCATTCATGTTCTCATTAGGTAACTTACAGCATATTTTACTACGAGGATGCAGCAGTATCCAGAACTCAGTCCTCTCTAGAAACACGAGGTTGGTATATAATGTCCCTAAAACTTAATTACTAACTGTGTATATCCAAGATTAATCTTGTCTACCTTCAAGCGAAGAATAATTAAAGTGCTCAGGACACAGTACTCAATGCCCTCTAGAAATACAAGATTGGTAGACAATCTCCCCAAAACATCATTACTGGTGGTCTACCTTGCGATCATTGAACTCTTATTGGCCACCATTTCGTTACCGCTGTTAATTCTTCATCATTTGTTCTTGCAATGTGTCGCGCGCATTTCTTCTGAAACCTTCGGCAGAGATTTTAACCTAATAGAGATGACATTATATCCCTGCCTAAATATTCCTATTTTCGCTCATTCATAAATCGAGTTCTCTTAAGTAATTTTGACGTGATCTCTTTAAGAGTAAAAAATCTGCTGAAGTGACCATAAAGTCTTAGGCTTGTGATCCGATCAAACCCCCTTTATTCATATTAAACTGTCATTTTAGCGCGGCTTTAAAAAATGCTCTATCATTGTCTCTTGCATGGCAACGAAATAAGATGACAACAGATTTAGCAAACATTATAGTTATCTCAGCTTTAGAAGAACACTATTAATATACCCTTAAGCCTACAAAAGCTGGTTGGACATTTCCAGTCACAGCGGTACAACGACAACAGGCTACCGAGTGGTAATGGAGCCTCTCCGATGCGAGAATGGCGCCCGACCCTCGCCGACAATGCAGCAGAGAATCAAAGCGCTGGGCGTGCCTACACCGCTCGCTGTCAGCAGTCCTGTTAGAAGGTATGTTATACTTGCATATCAGGGACTGAAAGATTATCTAGTCAGCACAATAATATGTTGTCAGCATAAGATTATGCTGTCAGCAAAGATAACTTACGTTGTCAAATCAATTCTTAGCTATTACAAGTCTTGTCAGAGGATATTAGTGGATACGTCTAGTAGCGGAGACTGAAAGATTATCTAGTCAGCAAAAGATTATGCTGTCAGCAAAGATAACTACGTTGTCAAATAAATTCTTAGCTGTTGGCAGCCTTGATAGAGGATATTAGTGGGTACGCGTAGGAGCGAGGACTGAAAGATTATCTAGGCAGCATAAGATTAATTTATGTTGTCAGCAAAGACAACGGTGTAAACAAAGATTACGTTGTCAGCAAAAAGCTACTTTACGCTGTCAAATTACCAACAAAAAGCTACTTTACGCTGTCAAATTACTTACACTGTTAGTTGCTTGTGTAAGTAGAAATTGTAAATTACTAAAGATTACACAGTCACCAAAGTACTTTACGCTGTCAAAAAACTTGCATATCAATCGTTTATGAAATTAAGAAAAAATTGATATTCTGTAAAACTCGAGTAGAGTACTTCTGTAAAAGGAAATTAGGTTTTATTTAGTAACATTACAAGAATCATATTTCAGTCTCTGCTAAACAACTTAGAAGAAACCTTTTTAACTCCACTGGAGATCGCTTTAATACACTTTACTGTGCTTACAATATTCAGAATGTTCAGATCAAAATTTACACTTTGGGATCAATTGGCGATAGAACGAAGGATTCCCTAAATGTGTTGTTATAGGTATTTATGATTTCACATGTGTCATTGCCTGTTCCTTTCATTTGACTAATGTACACTCTTGTGTGGGTTGCGCGATCAAATCATTAATATCTCGGCAACTTGTACACAGAATAGCGCCTTTTCTTGCCAAAACCTTACTTCAGTACAAAGACATTGTGAGGGTATAGATTTTAGGTCATAATGAAAAACGAAGTTTTGTATAGAAGTATCGACCATCAGCGTGTTTCGACTAAAAACATTCACATTAAAACCTTCACAACACAATCCTTACAAACGATTCGTTTTTACAATCAATAAGATCCTTAAAACCATCTGCACAAGATTCAAAATGTCAAACATGCACAAAGTTTGGCGGTGGAAACGCAAATCGATATCTTCACAGAGTTGTGCATGATTTATTGTGAATGTTTTGCAGTGGAAACGTATGGTTAAGTATAGCTAAAATTTAAGTTAAAAAAATTTAGTGATTTCATAAATAGTTCTCAACTACCCTCCGTGTTTGGTTTTTATCAAAAGACCAAATTTTAAATTCCGTTTGAGTACATATATTTATCAACACTACGGAAACATGACTTACGCGATCTTATGCGAATGTAGATGTACGCTATGTAATAAGTAGCCGAGTTTTCTGACCGATTTAATCGCGCAACTATAAATATCTTATTGTGATATGTCTATGTTAATGTATCAGAAACAAAGTCCCTCCCCCCAATGCATCGCTTAAAACTTTTAGTTTGTTACGTGTTTATTTGCATGTAAAATGGTTTGCATTATCACAGTTTTGAGGCCTGGTTATTAGAAAGCGTTCTTAACGCACGTCAAAGCGTAATAGCGTACCCTCGCATACTAGACTCGCGTGAGTACGCGACGTTAAGCTTTGACGCACGCTAAAGAACACATTCTGTATAATCCAGGCTTTTAGTGGTGGATATCTTGGGAACACTGTATGATTGTATATTGTGTAAATTGTGCTTTGATGTCATGTGGTTTGCTTAAATGCCCGTAAAATCCTTAGTTTTATCCCCCAAAACTCCTCGAAATGGTAGTGGTATTTTAAAACTAGAAAATAATGTATTGCGCGTCCAAGTTTTACAATTCACAAAGTTTTAAAAGAAGATAGGTTGTGTATTTTTTAATTTTAACACACAAAAAAAATTGTCTTGTTTCTCGTCATGACTTTGCAACACTTTTAACTTTTGTCAGGTATCCTTTTTATCAAACTTTGATTCGATGTTTTAAAACATAAAAAAATTATATGTTTTCGTTATATCAAAATTCTAAATCGAAAAATCTAATAGCATAGATATATGTTCTAAAATCTTTTAAGAATCATAAGCAAACCCATGACACTAAAATTTGAACCTTAAGATTTGGTAACAAAAGATGAGTTTACCGTTTACCCGCTTACGTACAGGTGGACGTAACGCGTACAGCGACATACGGTAAATTACTATGTTATGGTTTGTGTGTGTGCGTGTGTTTGTACCATAGGAGATGAGTACTAGTGGACATAGATTAGTAAAATTACCTATGTGATCACCTGATGTTCAAAATTTGAAAATAGAACATACAACGCCATCTAGCTCTTAGCCTCAAGAACTCTTCAGCTGAAAATTTTAAAATGTAATCTACCCTCATTTGAAGTTTATTATATTACGGTCCACCGATACTCATTTCTAAACTGTAAATTTAAATGCCTGTACTTTTGATACGTTTATTTTGTGCACTGTTGGTATTTACACTTCTAAATTCAGTCGAACTTAATCTATAATGTAATAAAAATAAATTTCGTATTAAATGACTTTCATAAGTAAAATCAATCTTAAATAAACAAACAACAACCTCTATTCACTCTTTTAAGATCTTAAATAGAATCAAACTTGTCAAGTTTAGAAAAAATAAACAATAGATGAAATTGCACCATTTTGATGTCTTGTCAATGTAAAGTATGAATTACACTATAAGTTAGTTAGTGCATGATTTTAACACTATTATTAGTCTTTCAACTGCTTTTTACTGGTACCAAATTGTGAATATAATAGATGCTTTTTTGCATTGGAACTGGTCAATAGTCTACTAATAATATAGTTTTTTTCCTTTCAAATATGTTTAACGATAGAATTTCCAAATATAATTTTTTTAATTTGAAATTACAAACTAGCTGTTACCTGCGACTTGACCCCTATAATCCTCTTGTAGATATCTGAGATCTCTTAGTACTAAAGATTCACAAAGATTAATAAAGGAGTTGGAAAATGCATTGATCAAAAAAATATACCAGGTGTAATAAAATCACTCTTGAAAAGTTTGGGGGGTTAAACTACTCGTTAGTATGAATAACATTACTTATAATACCTATTGATGCGTACTATAACCCCCTATGGTATCAGAAGTGGTCTTATTATTTGTAAATTGGAAAATTGCTGAAATATAATGTGACAATGACGCCCCTTTCATTGAACTAGTTATGCAATTGATCGTGAAAAGTCAGCCTCAGCAAAATAGATCTTAATCCAAGTGTAAATTAGTCTTATGAATATTTTCATTCCACATAGGATTATAATCATATTTTATTTTATTTTGCAAGCTGTTGTGCCAAAAAGGAGCAAAAGCGTAAATCGAGACACTATACAATGGCTGGGGCTTATCAACGATTGCCTATGGTCGAACTATAGACCATATTCAATCATAATGGTAAATTATACCTCTTTGCTTAGGCCAGTTTTCATTTAGGCCCTTTTTTCAATGAGCCGTTTTAAAAGTTGGTTCTATCTCTGTTACTAGATGGCGCTGTAAAGTTATACAAACACTTAACAAGATCTACCCACATTTTGTTAAAATTCCTGCCTTCATTAATAGTTGACATTGTCAGAACATTTTTGACTAGTGCATGATTCTGATGTCATCTATTCTTGAAAAACGACCGAAAATGGCTCATTGTACAGCTTTTTTTGTAGTTCGTATAGCATTTTATTTGTTTTTTATTGTATATAAATTTATTATTCATCTCAGCCATTGTATATGTCGAGCTATTTTTTGATGGGTTTTTGCATGTTGTCCTGATGAAATTTGAAATTGTCATTGATATTTTTATTTTCTTCTACTACATTCTGTATACTTTTACCAATTGACAATAAACTAAAAGGAACAGACTACTCGTGCATGTAAAAGTGATTCTATAGCCTTCAAATTACGGTCTGTTTTATTTTAACTTGAATCGAGACGAAAGCATTGATGTGTCCAAACGAAGCTGTCAAAATACTTCTCTATTTATTACGTTCAGACAAACACTGTCACAATTTGATAATCGCACGCAATTTTGATATCTATTTCTATAATTTAAGACACAATTTCAATCAGGACTAGCATGTGTAGATATTGTGTAATGTACAGTTGTGGCATGGTGCGTTGGCATGCTCGCATTTCTACCGCCGACGCCGGGCGCTATTCAGAACCCATTACATATACTATACGATCCCGTACACCTATCCTTGGACGTGCATTCACTTTACATGGTTATAAAGAAAGAGAAAATACGATTCACTCGACACATTAATATTCGTGCTTTTCTCGTCATTTAGTTCAATGTAATTCAGAAATTACTAGATTTTCAAATTGCCACTGTCTTTGGGTGACATCTATTGCTAGTTTAATGAATTGCCACTGTAAAATTAATTAATATCTTATGTAATGATTTCTTATATTAACTTAAAAGTGAATGCAATTTGTCTAAGGGGCTGCTCATAACGCTATGTAGATTAGTGTTACCGCCCAACGTTTCTTGTAAACTAATCATGATGCTTGACACTGGTTTTGACAGTAGATTCAAGATGGCGACCAAGCTTACGGCTTCTTGCCCAAAGATGGCGCTATTTCAAATCATATTCGATTACAAGAAACGTAAGGAGCAAAGTAGACGGGTCAGCGGTAAGGGTCGGTAGTTGTTGTAAATACGTAAAGATATTGAGGACCTTTTTCGTCAGGCACTGATATGATGGATGGCTTATCCGAAACTGTCAGCTCAACTGATTGATGGGCACTCCATTAGGTTTCTTTTCTGCCATCGACTGATCCAACAATAGCTTTCTTTTAACGCTCAACAGCAGCTCAAAACTTTTGATCTGATTAAACGATTTGGGCTACTTTTGAGAGATCTCATTTTCTATGTAATTTAGAAGATTTTTTTTCAATTATAATTTAGCTGTACCTTGATGTTTATAACTTTTATTTATGGCTGAGATCTATAGTTTGGTGTTAACGTAAGTCCGATGGTAGAAAAGAGTAATCAGTGCCCGATAGGACTCTTAAAAGTGTTCAAAACACATGAATAGCGGAAGTTCTGAATGGGAGTACCCGGCGGCGTGCGTAGCGTACAACCGGCACGCGAACGCTTCGCCCCGCAGCTCCCTTTTCCTCTGTCCGTAGGGCGTACGATAACGATAGCTCGGAGTCGGACGAGCTCGCGCGATTATACCCCTGACGCCGCGCAGGTCTAACCCCGGCACGCCGACGCAGCCGCGACGGCCAGACTTCATCGGCGTCGCCAACGGCCGGCAGAGCCCGCAGCGACGGTTTCTGTCGGAGGGGGAGCTGCTGCGGTGCGAGCCGCCGGCGCCGCATCGACCGACGGCGGATGATATCCGCGAGCTGGCCGCTTCGCCGCAGCGGGGGAACTACTTGTGGGCCGATCGGCACGTGCATCCTCCGCGAGGGGGCGTGCCGGTGTTCCCCCCGCAGCCGTCGCCCCTCCCGCGGCGGCGCCCCCCGCCCGCAGCTCCTCAACGCCCCCCTGGACCTCAACACCACCCCCCACGCCCCCTCTCGTTCGTCCGCGCGCTCGAGGTACAAGACCAGCTCGAAGCACGAGCGCCCCCACCCGAGCCCCCCGACCGAGCGTCCGTCTACGACTGCAACTACGAGATCTCCGTCTGATCACGCGAACTGCGCACAACCTAGTGAACTAGCATTTTGTACCCGGAGTGATGTGTGATTGTGCGGGAGGTTTTATATTTATGTATATTTGTAATCGTTTGACTCTGTACATAGTGTCCCTTGTGTTGTGATTCAGTGACGATGTGATTGTTGAACCGGTATTCTATTTGATGTTTAATCCGGAGGTCCTGCTCTAATGCACATTTTGCGATTCCGCTGGAAGGCTTCCTTACAAAAGGGGATGAAGTTCGATGTTTCAACCGAATCTCAATGGTTATATTGGTTAGGGTAGGGCCGTATATTATTTATTTTGTTGTTATATTTTGGGCAGGTAGCTAGGTATTGACGGAGGCTAAGGAATTGACTGATTCGTTAATCTGCCTCGATTTTCAGTTGACTCTACTGCGGGTGCAGTAAAGCTTTGATAACGATTTTACCGTCTTTTTCTAATGCGTGTGTTAGAAGGAGACTGGCGAAATGACAATGTGCCAAATATTCTGTAGTCACAGTTAGCTTAGCACACTTCACAGCTGTTCCTAAATAACTTAATTTTGCTATTATCAGATGTCAAGAACTATAGTATTGATTAACAAATCTGTATAAAATAACCCGATTTTTAGGAGCTTTTCTACCTTGACATAATCATATTATGACACCATTTTCATTAAAAAATGAATACGGTTTTCTTTTTATTTCCCAATTTAAAACTAGCAGTAGATCTTTATCTTTCTTGTTTATTTTTACCAGCCAGTAATTTGTCTGGCTTCACTAGCGGATTCAGGGCGGTTAGGGGGCTCAAGCCCCTCAAAAACTCCGGTTTTACCCAACGGTGCACCGGAATTTGTCAGGAAAAGCCACCACCACCAATGGTCAAAGGCCCGGTAATCCTATATCCTGAATCCACCACTGTCTTCATTGATTGTAGAGGATTTTAAAACATTTATTACTTGAGTTGTGAAATTAAACTTCAATTGTTAACTATTTTATATCGATCGGCAATGTTCACGGATCTCGGTATCGAATTTGGTTTTGCATTCATGTACTTATTTGTATATTCATTGTTTTGATGACCAACAATATTATATATAATAAATAAAAATATATATATTAATTTGTACATAATTACATAGAGACGTGACAATGTTGAGATTATATGTTTGTATATAGTATGTAATGTAAAGTAACAGTTTGATCGTATCAAGTAAGGAGTAATCACATTATTTGAAAAAAACGGTGAAGTAAAACACCGTGACGAAACCCGAGGCTTAGTCAGCTCCGGACCTATTGACCTTATCTTTCTACTCCATCTAAAACCAGGGATTGCAGGCTCCGGTTTGAGGCATTAGTAAAAAGTGACCTCTGACGTAAAGATCATCTAGATAAAAAATATTAAATAAATATATATCCTTGGACATTACACACAACGCCCTCTAGTCCCGAACTAAGCAGAGCTTGTAGGTACTATGGGAACTAGATTGCTGATATAATACTTATAACCAATTTTTTTTTGTAAATACATAGTAACACCCTGGCATAGAACAAACATCTAGGTTTGCCACACACAAATGTTCCTTCTCGGTGGGGATCGAACCCACGACCCACAGCACGGAAGGCAGAGCTACTACCGACTGAGCTATGACGCCTGTCAAAAGATAAAATGCAAAGGCCTGTTTTAATTTATCCTTACTTGATACAGAAACTCTTACTATTAGTATAAAAAACACTGTCTTCATTAAGCTACGAATATGTAAATAAAAGAATAAGAATATCTAAGTATAATTTTGTATAGAGTTTTTATAAATATCAGTTTTAGATGTAAATGTGTATATGAGCGAGCACAATAGGTTTATGTCAGATTTCTGATTGTCTCTCACCATAATAATCTCACAAGTTACAATTAAAATGTCAGTTTATCGGTCTCTGATTCGCTGAACTATAATTTTGATTTTAATTTGTCAGATTTTGATGGTATCAAAAAATAGACAATCCGGGCAGTTCATTCTAGACACAATTCAAGTGCACGGTAATTTATATGGCATATGTTGACCAGAACATGAAAGTAACTGTCTTAGGGAGCTTTTCCACTAGAGCTAAGCTACGTTGCAACGTCGTTGAAGTCCACCAATAGAGATCGTTTGTTTTCATATTAAACGATTCCTATTGGTGGATGTCAAACATATCCTTAGCATCCTTACGCCCCAATGCTGACACGCTACTTAGTTTAAGTTAATGCTTAAATTATTGCCATGTATTACTAATGGGTGAAGAGGCAAGGCAACTTTACTTTGGTGTTTAAAATTTGAGTGACGTTATTCGGGCGTTAGCGTTTTAAATCTTATCTAAATAATTATTTATTTTTGATTACAGCGGTAGGAAAAATATTTAAACACGGTGGTAGATAAGGCAGAAGCTACACCCCAGATAAGTCTTGTCAGTCTGTGGATTATGATGATATTTGAATGTTGTGTAAAACAAATGATTCTGACCATATTGGGCAGGTGTGCCATATAAATTGCAGTGTTAGAATAGCGCAGATTCAACGGCCTATTTGTTGAAATTAATAATATTTATTTACAAATTATTTATGAAGTCTTTAAAAGACGGATTCAAAGCTAAACTAATATGTGGCAGATGGTCAAGGTATATAGTTTATATTTTAATAAAATACAAAGAGCTGTTAGTTATTACAAAGTTTTCACAGTATCCTACAAGTCCTGTTTATTCCTACCAGCTGCAGCTTGTGGGATATTAAAATTCTTTGTATATTTTAAATCTTAATGTATATAAGGGTATGCAATGTAAAAACAAATAAAACTAGTAGGCAATTGTTTCAAATGCATGATTTGAAATTCAAAAGTTTCTTTAATACCTAAAGCCTTATCCAGACTCGCGTCCAGAACTTGAAAAAAGCTACCATTATAAATAAATATCCTTGGACATTACACACAACTCCCTCTAGTCCCAAACTAAGCAGAGCTTGTACTATGGGAACTAAGTTGCTGATAGAATACTTATATTTTTTTTTTAAATACTAGCTATAATTATTTTCATTTTAGTTAGTTAAACTAGCTTTTATACAATTTCAGGTCATAGTAACTATATCCAACCAAACTCAAATATTGTAACTTCGCAAATTTTTCATAAAAGATCTCGGCGGGAGTCTGAATTGATGTGTTTTTAGGTATTTTTTTTCAGGTCTGTTATCTTTTGAAGACTCACCCTTCCTAGTAGATTTTCCCAAGTTTTTATCACATTCCGTTATCAAATTTATTTACGTACATAATAATTTAATTTGTAAGATAATTTTGACAAGTAAGTGTTGGTTGTTGCGTACTTAACTTTAGGTATATTTAAATGTTGAAATATCATTTTTAAACCAAATTAAACGACACTAAGAAGTTAATGATGATAATTTATATTGCGGATGTGTGTTACTTTCAATTTGAAATTGAGTGATAAAGTATTTTGACACACAATTTTTCCTTGGGCTTAATATTAATAACACATCATAGGGTGCGGAAAAGTTAGTTTAATTATGTATTAAATTAGTTCTGCTGTCTGTTACCATTTATTATAAACATTTCATTATTTGTGAATGATTTAGGTGTTTCTGTAAGATTGCTACTATATTTTCTCCGTGTTTCGACGCAAATTGACATTGTTTAGTTTATAACTTTTGAAAATGTCGATTGATTGTTAGGAGTATCAAAATAAGTGATACGTCATAAATTACCGAAATATCAGTGAACCAAAGGTATATCAAACGTGTTGAATTGATTTAGGTAATTTAAGGTGAAGATGAATGATTTAGTTCTGTAAAAATTTGTTAACAAATCAATAACACGCCTTAAAAAGTTGTTCAAGCAATCAAACCAAATTATACAGTACAGGTTTAGACAATTACTAGGACCTACTCTTTTTTTAATTGCTTCTTTTTATGACAAAGCTTGCGCTGGGGTTCCAAGAATGCCCAAGGAATTAAAAACAATATCATAAAAAATCTGAATAATTATTACATATTCGGCAAGTCACATGGTAACTGCATGCTGAGTGTGTACGTTTGACGTTTACTACAAAGTCACATAAACTATAATTTTGTATAGAGAATTATCAGTTTATCATAAGACCCGTTAGGGGCGCTATTCAATCTCTATACAAAAATATACATTACGTCAACTTTGTAGTATACGTAAAACGAACACGCATGCATGCTGATGGCATGAGGCTGGCGCAGGCTTTTTTTTTGATGTTCTCACACTATAGTTTACTGTCGAGCTAACTGATATTTATTTTGAATTTACGTTTATTTTATAACTTCAGTGTGAGAGCACCAAAATACAGTGAAAACAGACCTAATAGAGTAGTAGAATCAACATGTTAATGACCCACTGAATCTGTTTTTAATGGAGCTTGTGGTTGTGTCCAATAGGACAAACTGTGAACATAAAACAATGTACAAAATAGATTTCGAGGTTTTTTGTCCGTAACAAGAGAAATTAGTTGAAATGAACAGCTGTGCTGCAGTGGTTTTAAGAGTGCTGTATTAATAGACATCCACAGTCGTTGTTTACGTGATGTATGTATGTACCTATGTGACAGTGTTTTATTTTTGTATTTTGATAAAGTTTGTGTAAATAGTTTTCTTATTTTATTGATATTAAACTCAATTAATCAAGATTTTTATTGTTTTATTTTTGTAGGTACAAGTACATACACAAAACATACTTCTCATAAAATAGATAACGACTGAACGAAGAAAGGTAAGGGTAGGGTAGGGTAATGATAGAAAGTTGTCACTGACTCATAACTTTTCTATATTATTGTTATAATGAAACGAATTTATTACCAAGAATATAGGCTTTATCTAACTAAAATTTGTGCATAGAATGACATTTGTCAATATGTCAAGACATCTGACATTAAACTCTATAAACTCTGAAGGAGTATTTTATACAGATATATCACATTCACCCACACTTAAAAAATATCATAATCTTGTAGGCGAACCGGAGCTCGCCTTTCTCTGGTTGAGCGTCGAAGAGAAGTATCAGGAACTGGTTCTTCAATAGCATCTGAAGCATCCTCAAATTGATCATGCTCTGATTCAGATTCATTTTGTTCACGTTCCGTCTGTTCATTTTGTTCGCGTTCCATCTGTTCATTTTGTTCGCGTTCCGTCTGTGCTGGTGGAAGAGGAGCGAGCTGTCTATTTGAAATTGTGGTTTCGCGTCCATCTGCTAGCCTGACGTGGGAATAGGATGGATTTGCCTCTATTAGCTCTACTTCTTCACACTCAGAATCATATTTGGAGCGTCTTTGGTTGTTCCGCATCAGTACTGGACCTGGCTCAGATAGCCATGTTGGAAGGGATTCCCCATTAACAGTTCGTCTTGGATGATTAAAAAATCTTTCGTGAGGAGTAGCATTTGTAGATGTACATAGTAAAGAACGGATACAATGGAGAGCCGGTAGTAACACTTGCTCCCAGTCCGTTATGTCCAATTCTCTGTTTTTTAAACACAACCTTATCGTTTTCCACAGTGTGCCATTTAGACGCTCCACTTGACCATTCCCTTGAGGGTTGTACGGTGTGGTCCGACTGCAAGCTACTCCATGAGATATTAAAAAACATCGTAACTCAGTAGACATAAAAGTGGTTCCACGATCAGAATGTATGTACTGTGGCGCACCGTAAGTTGTAAATAAATCCTTAAAGCATTTGATAACGCTGCCAGCAGAGAGATCCTTACATGGATAAGCAAAAGGAAATCTAGAATATTCATCTATGATAGTTAAAATGTAACGATTCTGTGTATTAGTAGGCAGAGGTCCTTTAAAATCAATATTGAGTCTTTCGAATGGTGCAGTCGCTTTTATGAGATTTCCTTGCATCTTCGCAAATCTTGGTTTAATTTCAGCACAAATACGACACGAGGAAGTCATATTCTTGATATCTTCAAGAGAGTAAGGTAAATTTTTCGACCGGACCCAATGTGCCATTCGTACGACACCAGGATGCCCCATGACTTTGTGTAGCTCAACTAGTTTGTTGTGTGTCACTACATTCGAGCACACACGAGAAAGTGTATCAGCCGTAACGTTTTCTTTACCAGGGCGATAAACTATGTCATATTTGAAATTCGATAACTCTAGGCGCCATCTTTCAATCTTCTCGTTTTTAATCTTACTGTTATGTGATTGCTTGAACATAAATGAGACTGAACGTTGATCAGTTATCAATATGAAATGTCTACCAATAAGATAGTGTCGCCATTTTCTTAATGATTCAACCACAGCACTTGCTTCTTTTTCAATAGCAGAATGTCTGCGCTCCGAGTCATTAAGGGATCGAGAAAAAAATGCTACCGGACGCCCATTCTGAGAGAGAGCCGCCGCAATAGAATGCTCTGATGCATCAGTCTCTACGGTAAACGTCTCGTTTTGGTTTATGTTAGTTAATGTCGATTTCATAATATCTGTTTTTATTGTTTGGAAACAATCAATTGCATGTTCATTCATAGGGAATTCAGAGACTCTTGCCAGTGGGTTAATCTTTTCAGAGAAATTCCTTATCCATTTAGAATAATGAGCGAACATACCGAGAGTTCTTTTCAAAGCTTGCAGGTCATTTGGGATAGGCAGACTCAATAAAGGACTAAGGCGTTCTGCATCTGGTCGGATCGTGTTGTTCTCAATTGTATATCCCAACAGTTTAATAGATTGCTGACTGAATAGACTCTTTTCCTTGTTCAGCGTCAGACTATATTTAGCAACAGCCTCCATAAATCGTTTCAAGTTCTGATCGTGCTCTTCTTTTGTTTTGCCACAGATGGTGATGTCATCGAGATAACGTAAGTATTTGTAAGTTTTTCTTTAGAAATCACATAGTTCAATGTTCTTTGAAAAGCAGCCACTCCGTTAGTAACACCAAATGGGATTCTGATAAACTGGTACAAATTGCCGCATGCTTCAAACGCTGTGTATTTTCTGTCAGTCGTTATTATAGGAACTTGATGGTAAGCACTTTTTAAATCGATTTGGCTGAAAAATTTGTTTTCTGCTACCTTCCTTACAATAGATTCTATGCTAGGCAATGGGTACGCATCCAATTCAGTGAATCTATTGATTGTTAAGGAGTAATCTATGACAAGACGTTTACGATGTGTGGTACCACCAGTGACCAGTACTTGAGCACGCCAAGGTGAATTGCTTGGCTCGATGACTTTATCATGCAGAAGTTTGCTAATTTCATCGCTTATAAATTTATTATCAGCTTCTGTATACTTTCGCGATTTTATGGCAATGGGTTTCACGTTATTAGATAAATTTGTGAAAAGTGAAACTGGAGGCAGAGCGGCTTCCATTACACTGCAAATCTTGAGCGGTTTTTGTTTGCCTCCGAATTTAATTTCAAGTGATGTATGTTCATTTAAAATATCATGACCAATGATGACATCAGCGCACAGGTCCTCCAAAATGTATAGAGGCTTTTGAGTATATATGTGCTCGTTTATTTTGATATTGACGTAACAGAATCCATCAACAGACGTGGTTCGATTCTTCGAAGCCAGTGTTATATTTTCTTTCCATGGATGTCGTTTTAGGTTAAGCATCTGCGCAAAACTTTTGTCAATGAAGCTTGTGGTACTTCCACTATCAATTAAGGCATCAGCTATGTAGTTGTTGATACTTATGGAAACTATGGTTTTACTCAAGCTCTTCGGAGACGCTGCTGATACTGCTCCAATATTCTTTTCTGTTGTTTCCACTACAACGTTTGCAACAGCTTTGGAGGCATCTTGACTTCTACAAACTTTAGCGAAATGCCCTTTTTTTTCGCATATTGTGCAAGTGGAACGGAATGCTGGGCATTTAATTCTTTGATGGATATTACCTCCACAGAAAAAACAGCGTCTACGTGCTGGAATTGCAGCCAGATTGTGATCGTCTGTATGATGATTTGTGTCTCCCTCTTCATTGTTTTCTATTTGGCTAAGCAACTTAGTTTGCATATCATTCGTAAAATCTTTTGAATTGCTTTCAGCCATTTCCAGTGACAAGGCCTGATTACTCGCCTCCTCCAGGGTTATTTGTAAGTTTTCGAGCAGTCGTTGCCTGATCTTTTGTGATGAAATGCCTGCGATAAAGACATCGCGGATATATTCCTTTTTGTGGACTTCGGCATTAACCGATTTGAAATTGCAATCAAATGCAAGCTGGTGTAATGTTCGTAGATATTCAGCAACGTTCTGTTCGGGTTTTTGTTTAGTGGACGTGAGTAGGTAGCGAGCATGAATTTCATTTTTAGTCTTTATATAGATATTGTCCAGAGTACTGAAAGCAGTAGAATACTCTTTTGCTTCTCGAATAAATGAATAGATTTCAGGTGACACATTATTCAGCAAAATTTTTAGTTTAGTGCCATCAGATATAGCTTTAGTTGACTCTGTTTCTACGGCGAGAAAGTTCTGGAACGTATCTTTCCAATACCTGTATTTTAATTCGGCGCTTGGAGTTCTCGGGTCAACGTCAAATTTGTCTGGTCTAAGAAGACGCGCAAGAGAGGCCATCGTTCATCACGTTTTTATTAGTTAGATAAATTGTTATAATGAAACGAATTTATTACCAAGAATATAGGCTTTATCTAACTAAAATTTGTGCATAGAATGACATTTGTCAATATGTCAAGACATCTGACATTAAACTCTATAAACTCTGAAGGAGTATTTTATACAGATATATCACAATTATGTAGTTAAGGCCTTATTGAAAAAAACCGTAGTCAAACGCAGCAAGAAGTAAAAAAACCGGTTATTTCCGAAAAAAATCCTAGAGTGTGACCAGTAAAGTATGTTTTGTTCGTTCAATCATTTCTGTCAGATGTCACTGTCATTCATGTCAAAATAATTAATTTTGTTTCTAGCAACACAGTTTCTTTTCTTGTCGACTGGTAAAGGGAATGTGAGTTTCCGAGACATTTTTAGAAATATCTCTAATAATCTGTGAATGTAATGAAAATCCACGATGATTCTATAGTGAAATATTTATTTTGTGAGACGGAGCAGCGTCCCGTTCCGATATTTTTCACCTGTGATGTGAATTGAATGTCTAAAACAGACATCATAGTTTCGTGTTATTGCTGAAGTTTACAGTGATTGTCTTCTAATTTACATGGATATCCTTGTCCATGAAGTATAAGTGGAGTGCTCTGTCACTACTACACGTTACAATTCTGTTACGAAGATCACTGTAAGTTGATAAACATACGATATTGAAGGTTACTTTCTGTTCACCAGATCCATCCAAGATGGGTAAGATTATGAAACCTGGGAAGGTCGTGCTGGTCCTCAGTGGCCGGTACGCGGGTCGCAAGGCCATCGTTGTTAAAAACTACGACGAAGGCACATCAGACAAACCCTACGGACATGCTTTCGTGGCCGGCATCGACAGGTATCCCCGCAAAGTGCACAAGAGGATGGGCAAAAATAAAATCCACAAGCGCTCCAAAGTCAAGCCATTTGTAAAGGTATGTTTGTATTTGTTGAGTAGATAATCATAACCAAAGTTTGTTTTGATTTTGCAAAGATGTGCTTGGACATGTGTTTGGAGATTATGAACGAATCAATGCTGTGTAACTGTAACCTATTGCTTACTTACACCAAGAAGCTGTAAGGTTTACCAACTTCCAAATAAAGGATATTGTTTTTACTACCTAAATCACCAGGAAGCTGAAAGCAATGAACCAGTTATCAATATGTAAAAGTGTTTATTAGCAGAAAAAGTCCACTAATTTTTAAATAACTTTGTTGAACTTTCCACTAACTTTATACACTCAAATTCCAAGTTAAAGTTTTATTCACACAACTTTCTCATCTTTCCAGGTTGTAAACTACAACCACTTGATGCCTACCCGTTACTCCGTAGACTTCAGCTTTGAAAAGTTCGCCGCTAAGGACCTAAAAGACCCCGCTAAGCGCAAGAAGCTGCGTTTCAACACAAGGGTACGCTTTGAGGAGAGATACAAGAGTGGAAAGAACAAGTGGTTCTTCCAGAAACTTAGGTTCTAAGATAATTTTAAAAAATAAACATTAATTTTAATGTATGGCTTGTTTTATTGATTGTGCTAATTACACCTGCATTCTATCAATGAAATAACTGCTCCTAACCTTAAGACAGTGCAGGAGTAATTTAAAAATTGCATTTCAAAAAATAAATAGTAAATAATAATAGTATAATAGGCATTTCAGTCCCTAGAGGATTTTGGTTTTGGACCCCATTTTAGGGTTTTCCCAGACAGCCTATTGATAGACTTGAACTTTTGGGAAGGGCTTGAGGTTCTTAGCCCCCCCAATCTGCTATCAGCGGCTAGTCCAGATAATTTAGTCCACAAATTAATTTAGAGAGTGTAGTGATCAATTTAATGATACAAAAGGCCCTAGCCCTAATACCTATCTATGGTAAATTAGGCACAATAGCTTACCAGTCTGTAACCTTTTTGTTTACCTTTTTGCATATTGTAGATATGTCATGTCTTGTGCTAAAATTCTTAAAATACCATGGGATCCATAACGAAAATACTCTTTAGCTATAATAAATAATCAGTTTATTTTAATTACAAATTAATTTAAAAGCAGTCTATATTTTAGCTTATTAATAAAATAGAAGATTCTCATTATTATAGTGATAGAAAAGTTTAATGATAGCTGGGTGCATTGCATAGTTACATAGGCTCACGAAAACCATAAGTAAGTAGGTACTTAATTAAATTAGTAAAAAGTACATCAGCCATAAAATAAAATTGATGTTGCTAGAGATCAGAATAATAGATAAGTAGGTATAATTTAAAAGTAGGCAAGTCACTTTACCCATGCCCTGCCCCATTAACGAGATGCAAAAAAACAATGAGGTCAACTACAGAAAGAAGAAGTTGCCCCTGGTACAGCCAGGTGTACTATATAGGTGGACCATGGGCAGAAATCCAAATAAAATAAAGCAGAACTCAACAAATCAATATTGAGTTTTAGTTGTCTACATGTTGACTAGTCTTAGAAGACTGTTAGGTAACTAAATACATAATGCCAATTAGCCAACCAGTTTTTTGATCATAATATCTTGCATGCTATCTACGTTTATCGTGAACCTGCCGCCTTAAGCTAAGGGTGGAGACAAATCTAGCTGAAAAAAATCATGAACCACAATTAAATATTCATCATGGATACTTCACACAATGCTCTCTAATCCCAAACTAAGCAAACCATGGCAATATATGAATTTTTTCATACTTTTTGACGTAATCTCAAGTTACTTACTGCAAAGTCACGTAAACTATAATTTTGTATACATAGATTAATCATAGTTTTGTGAACTACCCGCTAAGGGCACTGCTCAATCTCTACAAAAACATAGTTTACGTCAACTTAGTAATATACGTAAAACGAACACACGGCATGTTCTATACAACAGAATAGCAACCCAATAAGTATTATATTAAATTCTGCCGATATTTTCTGCTAGGTTTATTCCTATCCTATACTGCTTGTAATAAGGTTCAGATCACGCGAGCTTGGCGATCCTCTCGTCCAGTTTCTTAATTTCCTTCTGTACACTATCAACGTTCATTGCGAATACTTCTTGCACGCCTTGTAGTAACTGCTTGTTATTCTGCACGCCACTTGCGATTGTGTTCTGAAGAGTCTCTAGTTCGGTTAGAGATTTGCCGAAGTTACTTGCTGTGGAACAATTTAAACGATATCAAACTTAGATTATGACTTTAATATTTATGAATCTGGAGGTTTGATTGATTTGTATGAAACTATGAAATAACAAAGTTTTACACAGTTTTACAGACACACTAAAGTAACATCAGTGAGATATCTCACAGAGCACATCATTAGTGGAATGCTTACTACGGTAATGTTAGGTATGGGCAACAGTTACCACATAATGATGTTAAGTCTGGTATCTGCTTGGTCCATCGTAACTAAATAAGCTCACGCTATACTACGATTATTTGACCGTTTATCATAGAGTTACTATGTTCGATGTTTTTTTGTTGTTGTAAGTAGGTACAATTAATTACCTTGATTGTGCAAAGCCTCTAACGCCTCCATACGCTCCAATATCTCGGAATGTGATATACCGTCTATTTGCTTCAACAGCTTGTGTAGCTCGTTCACCTGAAACCAACCAGTGGTATTGGATGAACAAGAACATCGCTCGTTTTGTAAAACATTTTTTTTCTTAATTCTATAAATCGTAGTTAGATCCGACTATTTAACTGCCGCATAGTTTCGCGGGGTTATCGTAAAATGAAGAATATCTCCTATCTCCGGGTCGAAGATCTATTTGATTGCGTAAATGATGACGAGTGGGGCCGTCACTCATGCCTCAGCGGCCGTCAGTTCACCACTAATTGTAATTCAAGGTTAGGTCTGCATTGACGTCCCGCGATAGAGTATTGTGCATTGGCCTCCTGATAACCTCACTCCAGCCAATCCAACTCCTTTTATTAACAATGAACTTTGGGTTGATGGCAGTATGTTGGGTAACAAGTTACCTTAGCGTCTAACTCCGGGTCGACGGGTCTGACGGCCTGTTTGATCGCGTCGACGTTGGCGAGTAAGGCCGTCACTCGCGCCTCAGCAGCCGTCAGTTCGCCGCCGCGGATTAAAGACGTCTGCGCTGCTAATGTAGCCGCTGCACCGCATAAAGTCGCCTGGTAAAAAAGAAACAAATCAGTAGGTCAAAAAATAAGCCTACTTTCTGTACTGTAAAATGGCTTTTTAGTTGTATGAACTAACCTGCCCAGTTGAGGCTTGTAACCTTCGGAATGCTTCTTCATCTCTCACACCAGCTGCCTGTTCCAGCTTATGTAGCCTGAACGGAATAGAATAATTTTAAACCGTGTGTGTGTTAACCTACGCCGGTAATTATTGTGGTAAATACAGTAATAGATAAGATTACCGGTGCTCTAGCTGAGCTATGCGTGTGGTCTGCGCGAGGCTCACTTCTGGTTTGAGCTTCAAATGTGCCGTCACCAGCTCACTTTGCTTCTTTCTGTTTGTTGAAAGAATTTCCCTAAGGAGAAAAAGAGAATTAAATTTGTATATTGTCAATCAATAAGTTGCAAACCAATTGAACAGTTATCCGATCTATTATTCAATTGACAAACACATGTCATATAGATAATCATAAAATATAGAAACAGAGCATTAGCTTTTAAATAATAAAACACCTAAAAAAGCTTACTTTAACTTCTCAGCTTTAGGATCGATCTGTTCCCCTTCTTCCAGACCCAATTCTTCTAGAAGTTTCTTTGTAGAGTTGATTTGTGCTGCCAGTTTCGAATAATCTTCCTGAAAGAAAGTGGCAACAGCATGATCAAAGTAAGTTTTGAGGATTTTTACATAAATACTAGATGTTTCTTAGTGAATAAAGCTTTTATTATTTAGCTTTAGACAAGACAAAATTGTGACAATTATGGAATTAAACATTTCTTTAAAACATTAAATTAAATATTTCTTGAGGACAAGTCACACCTTCTATGTGGCTGTAAGACTGCAAATCAGTTTCTTGGTAGTGTGTGTACTGTTCATTACAAGATGGGACAATGTAATGTTACAAAATTTTTAACACGGTCTAAAGACTAACAAAACTTTTTATGTAATTTTAGTCAGAGTGGCTGATGACGAAGCTATGGCTGATGACTTTACTATGTAAAATTTATGCATTAAGTAGTGTGTACTTTAAATGTAATTATGTACCTTCCTTTTTTTATTATTTTGTAAAATGTGACTTTTCCCAGTGTACAAATTGTACCTATCAATAGGAATAAAGGATTTTGAATTTGAATTTGAAGTTGAGAGTCAATTTTAGTTACAACATAAAATCTCAAGTTACCCTTTCACTCTCTGTCGAGGCATTCTGCTGCTCAGTCACTTGTTCCAGCAGCTCAGAGAACTCACAGCGGAGTCGATTGTAGCGTTCCAATATAGTTTCCACAGTGCCTTCAGCTGCTAACTCCCATTCTCCTGCCCTGCAATTTTTTTTTTTAATTTTGAAATGAAATTTTTCTAAAATTGAGGCATCATAAATAAATTCAGCTATGTAACTTCCAACTTCTCGGTTTATGGTTTTTGTAACTGGTTACAATTCTGCCAGTGTCTGTAGCTAGGTAATTTGAAAGGCAAGTTCAAAACTTGAACAAAATTAATTACTTACATAGTTGTTTTTGGACTTACAGTCACTTAAATGCCACTTAAATTATGTTTCAAATTAAATTTACCTGTATCCAATCCTTGATTTTCTACTAAGCCTGTCTGAGAAGTCTACGGAGCCTGTTAGGAACTTCCCTTTGAATTTGTTGAAAGAATCCTTCACTGATAGGTGTAGGTTCTCAATGCACTCTGTCTCTTCTTCCTCGTAGGGCTCGATCTGATCAGCCTCGGGCAAGTCCCCGGTTTCGTAGACATCGGGTTGGTCGTAAGCCTAGTTTCATTCATACCAAATAGAATTTGAAGGTTTTACTAAGATTTATCTAGATTCGGCGGTGTTATTGTTTCTTGGTCAATAGATCAGATACTTAAACGGAGTTTATGAATGTTCTGTAGACGAATTTACTAAATAAACCCTAGAATCTAGAATGAAGAAATTAAAAATCAATAGGTAAGCTGTTGAACTATTGAAGAATACTACTTACAATTCCTGGAAGATTTTCGTATTTTGGATCGGCCATGGTGTTCTGTATTTTTCAGAGAATTCACTTAGCTTATTCTTTATCTGTTTGTTGCAAGTATTCTTGAATAGATTAAGAACAAATTATAAAACCGGACTAAAAATATTTCCAAATAAATCCATCCGATGACGTCACGTCACTTTTGACATTGAAAAACATTTGACTTGACATTGTAAATACCACAATATTTCGTTTAAAAACAGTAAAGATTCATTCTATTTTACTACATAATAATATACTTACTTAAATTTATCAGTTTTATTTTCTTGGTCGGTATTTGCAATACATCTCTGAGTAAAATAGTTTCAGCAGTGATCCCACTAAACTAAAACCACACCACAGCTAAAACAACTAAAACTAGATGACCTCAACATGCTCGACATGCCTCGACTGCAAAAAAATTCGTGCAGAAATAAGCAACACGTCATTCTTTTCTGAAATGTCAAAAGATTTGACGTCATCCGTTTTTTTCTTCTTTAGTGTTTCTTTCTTGAGTGCAGCGTTTTCTCTTTCCTCGCTTGAGTCACCGATATTTTCGACCTCAACCATCATTGTTCCTGTTTTTCCATATACAATTTAGTTGTCGGTGCCGGCTCACGTTAGAAACAAAGTGAAAAACAAATCCCACAATGAGTCTCCAATGGACTATCATCGCATCGTTTCTGTACGCAGAAATCGCCGCCGTGCTCCTTCTCACCTTGCCGATTGCGAGCCCAAGTAAATGGTCTAAATTCTTCAAATCTAAATTCCTCGCTTACATAAGCGGGCAAGCATCTATTTACTTTTTCATCCTGATCGGTGTGTTGGTGCTATGTCTTCTGGATGCTATTCGCGAGATGCAGAAATATTCCAGCATGGAGTCTACGGATCACCAGCATTTGGATGCGGAGATGCAAGGTAACATGCGTCTCTTCCGGGCTCAGAGGAACTTCTACATCTCCGGTTTCGCGCTATTTTTGCTCGTCGTGATCCGTCGGCTGGTGCAGATGATCTCGGAACTGGCTACAATGACGGCGCAGTGCGAGGCAAACTTCCGCCAAGCTCAGAGCGCGACTGTGACCGCCAAAACCCTGCTCGACAAGGCGGGCGCTGGAGACGACAAGAACAAGAAGGAGGTTGATGAGCTGCAGAGTAAGATCTCATTGCTGGAAAAAGAATTGTCCAAGGAGAAGAAAGATAAGGAGGCCGTCAAATCTCAGGCTGAGAGCCTCAACAAGGAGTATGACAGGCTGGCTGAGGAGCATAGCAAGCTACAGAAAAAGATTACCATTGCCAGTGGCGGAGATTCTAAGAAGGATGAGTAAGCTTTGAATAATATCTGGTTGTAAAAAGCATTTTGTAAGATATAAGCTTTGTTATCAAAGTTTTATTCCAACTCTTGCAATTATCCCATAATCGATGCAAGAGACTTGTAACACTAGAAAGTTCCATCAAATGTTATGAAACAAGTTCTAGTTGCTGAAGCTACTAAGATCATAGTACATGCACTTTATATTATTGTATTTTGTACTTACTAAAACTTGTAATTATGTAAAAAAAATTTAAGCCTGTTGCGGGCACTCTTAATGTTACTAATGAACAAATGGCCTTGTTATTTTAGGGATAATCAATGTATACCTAGATTGTGTTGATTTTTCTGTTTATAATCTAGAAAAGATTGTGAACTGTTTTGCAAAGAGTTTTGGGCACTTTTTGTTTTCATTTATCATTTGCTCTCATTTTCTTCATTGCTTTTTGCATAGGTGTATTTTGAAAGACAAATCTAATGTAAGTATTTTTATTAAAAGTCTGAATATTATTTATTTGGGTTTAGTTTTTTGTATGTTTTGGTTTTGTGTCCATGCTTAAAACGGGATGAAATGTTTTCTAAATAAATGTATTAAGAAACATTTGCTTATTATTTTAAATTAACTCCTCTTTTTACCCAACTACAGTGAAACAAAAAAGAGGGTATACCTATGTATATGATTTTTACAGGTAATTGTACATATTTTTCACATTACAATCTACTTACCTATTGGTTTAGATAAAATTCTTAAAACTTCCAGAGCTGGTTATTTACTGACAAAAGTCCAAGGCTGTGAGAAGTTGAGTAATTGATCACCTTTTTATCTTGACCTTTGCTGTATGTCTAGTAATTATTTACCTTGTAAACATGTACATAATGTAGTGACAAATAAAAGAAACATACTGTATCCCAGTTTCTGAAAATGGAACCTATTTTTTGGAAAAAATCCTTATTGAGTGAAAGCGAATTACCTTCAATTTAAATCAGCGTCTTCAAGCCATTAAATTGAATTTATGGGAACGAGCTTCCCCTTGTTTCAGCTCACAGAAAATTATGGAAATTAGACTAGCATAATTATGTTGAATCTCATGCAATTTGGAGATTTATCTCAATAGAATTAAAGAATATCTGAATTAAGAATGATCTCCCTCATGATTTCTGTCAAAGATGTTTTGAGCCTTTCTGAATAGGCATTTATTTTTATCGTTGTGTGTTGTGTATCATTGTGTGTAGAGGAGTATCTACTTACCTAATCTTAACCAAACACGTACCTACCTAAACAAGTTATTAAATATTAGGTAGGTATACGTGTACTTAACACACACGTCCTACACCAGTGCTCGGCCTATCATTGGCCTATCGCTAGTTTTGTAAGTAGGTACCGAGGTACTTTAGGTCAACGTCTATTACCTACTTTGTGACGTGAACATTCCAGATTGATTCTTGCTCCTTCAACTTTGATTGGATAGTATCTCTTATCTTCGGAGTGCCTTAGGTATACCTACCCATATGGTTACAGCGTCTTGCATCACCCTACTTTTACATTAAGTAGGTAGGTACCTAGCAGGCGGGTAGGTGGGTGACTCATTGTGAATCATGCTGTTTTCAAAAATAGTAGGTAGGAACTTAGCAGAGATGTGGCAGAGAGCTTCTATTTATTTCGTAAGTATAGGTAGGCGGTGCCAACCTACCTATGTATTTAAATTAGGTAGTAGGTACCTACCTATGATTTGGCGATTCTCTAGGGATAGTGCAATTAAAATATTTTAGATCAGTTTATTGTAAAAATTGATAAAAACAATATAAAAATGGCCCTAGAATACAACCTTGCGGCACTCCAAAATTCCTTTTCTATAAATACAGGGAAAACATCTTATTTTTTAAAGTTCATCTCTAATATTAAGGTGATAGTTCTCATTTTCGATGAAACCTAGGCTGTCCCAGAAGGACCTTTGTCCAAAGTCTGCACTGCTCTTCATCTCCAGCTTGGAGGGCGAGGCGATCTCCAAGTAGTTGAGCTCTGCAGCGCCAGGCTTCACTGGGGTCCATTCAGGAGCGGAGGCGCTAAATCTGGGCACTCTAAGAAAAAGCAACCTTTACATTATCACTTGTTTACCAAAGCTACCTTCAAAATAGGCACCGGATCTGCTTGCCTAGGCGTAAGTCCAGCTAGAGTGATAGTGGTTTGGAGGTCAGTTCAAGTTCATTAGACATCCTCCGTACTTGGAAATGTCTTTATTCAAAGCCTAAGATGGTTCTCTGTCCGGACAAATCTTTCTCCATAGAGGCCGTCATTATGATTTTTGAGATGATGTAGGTAGGTACCTACTTCTAACCAAAATACGGTAAGAAGGTAGGTGGGTACCTAACGGTTTTAAAAATGCTGTCTTGACAATATTTAGGTAGGTATATTATAACAAATGTCATCTTACCCGGTAGATGCGTAGCTGTAAAGCATATTGACGAGTCCGTCGACCATGGCGAGGTCCTCAGGAGTCGTCAGCTCCAGTCCCGGGAACTTGAAGATACGCAAGACGTCGTCTGCGTGGCTAACGCCTGGTTTTATAATAACTATTTCAAAATATTGTCCAGTAAATTTGTTCCAGTGGTTCTGACGATATTATCAACAATAGCAATCCTTCATCATAACAGCAATAGGTACCTAGTTATTTCTTTGGGTAGGCAGGTAGGTAATATTTTAAATGAAATCTGTCTTGTAGGTAGGGATTGCAACCATGGTCTGTCGGCAGAGGAAGAATTCTCCTCTGAAGATGAAATCGTACCTAGGTATACCTAACCTAGATGCCAATGCTACGTAGATACCTAAATCAAAACTCTAAATAAGTTTCCAATACTTATATCTTACCATAGTTAGCGGTGTTGCGGGCCATCAGGTTGGACAAACTCATGGACCCTCGGTAGGAGTACCGGTACACGTAAACGGGCTGGTTAGACTTCACCGCGTGGAGGCTTGCGAGTCGTCCAACATCAGCTACGAAGAGACGGTCACTAAGCGCCTGCAAACACAAATAGTTTCTTTCTAGGAAGAATCCCAATGGCCCGGAACAAGATAAATCCTGAAAACCCTGGATTCATCAAGTTTTAGAGGAACCCTCAGTCTTCCAAGAAACCGCTGGATTCGGACTTACCTATCCTGAATTTGTTTCAACATCGAATTCTGATAATTTTGAAACCCATGCATTCTTTCTTCTATAGGTACCTACCTGTGCTAGGTTAGTCGTTCAGTAGTTTAGGTGTAGGTACCGTATAGGTACCTGCCTTAGTGACGCGTCTTGGGAGAGACCAACATCGAGTGGACTGATATGGTTGATGATGTAGATGTTCCCACCTATTTTCTGTTTATACTTACGTTTTAATCGGAACAGTTTACAGAGTAAATGTGACCTTAGGTAGCTGGATAAAGTATGACATGACTAATTGATTGCATAAGCAAATCTTCTACGACCATCATCGAGGCTAAATTGCTAATGTACCTGAACCAGTTGAGGGAATGTCTCCTGGCTGACGGGACGATTTCCTAAATACTGCTCTTTGATTTTGGCCGCTACTGCCGCGCGCTGCTCTAAAGGCAGCGTGTCATTGTACTCGAAGATGTTACTGGCCAGCTGCTGCCAGTGGGTTTCCAGTTCAGAGAGCAAGCCTGGCTCTGATTGGTAGGCTGGAAAGTTAAACACTCATTGAGATAATTCTCTGACCAGTGATAGGATGGTTTTTGGGTTACAGTTACAGGAAACCCTTGTTATCATCGTTGTCAACCTGTAGAAGACCACTAAGGAAATCCACACACGCAAGGCCAGAAACAACGATAATGGGCTGTTTCTATCCACGGACTTCCCCGATCAAAGGTATGAAATTGTAAGCGACCTGTTGGAAATATTTACCAGCGGCTGGATAAAGTCCTTCCTCCGACGTGATGGATGTGATGAGTGGTAGGTTCTGCATTGCTCCCATCCTGGCTGCGTGAAAGGGGTACTGCGTGAGGAACGGGTCTCTGACGTTAGATGCTTCGGTGGTCGGTGTGAAAGGCGTGAACATGCGGACTTTCCACTCCTGAAATGAATACAGTGGATAATACAAATTTGGCAAATAGGCAATTCACTATTGCCTTGAAGAAACACCGATAATAATCATGTAGATAGATACTTACAAGCATCTCAACCTGGGCGTTGACAAGCACTTCAGCTGGTCTGTATTTGAGGCAGTCTAGCATTTCGCGACTGGTTCCTGTAGGGCAGCCCACGATAGCCGAGAGAGCTTTGGCCTTCTGCGCTGGCTTTACAGCGTGGGGCCAGGACGCAAACGCGGAGCCGCTGAACGCTATGCCACGGTTGAAGGTGCCTAAGGAATTTGATGAGACGAGCCGATTAGGGATGATACACTAGCATTAGTACCTACAAGATAGTTACAGACGTTTTATTATTTAATTTATCTAAATAAAATCGAAGAGACCTACAAGATATTTACAGACGTTTCATTATTTATGCAAATAGTCAAAGAGTAATCTCTTGGTAAAAGCAATATCTATCTGTAATTATCTTCAAATAAACTAGCAGACGGTTGTTTTATTATCTCTATAATTTCCATAATATATTGATTGTTTATGTTTACTCAGTACCTAGATCGAAATACTAAGAACTAGGGTAGGGTACATTGCATATCATCTTTGTCAGAGAAACAATGGTTGGAAAAGTTGGTAAAGTGCTCGAAGTTGCTAGAGTCATGTAAAACAAATAAGCTTTCAATCTAAAATCACCCTAGGGTTATTATACCTTTTGAGAGCGGTGACAGGTAATGGTAATGCACACTAGCCCCTCCCGCGGAACATCCCGTCAGCGTGATGCTGTGAGGGTTCCCTCCGAATAGCATGATGTTGTGTCGCACCCAGTGCAGCGCGAATGACTGGTCCTTCAGACCGTTGTTGCCGGGAATCACCTCATCACCCGTGCTGAGGAAACCTGCAGTGCATCCATATAATAATATAGGCCTTTACATCTATTGAAGATGATTTATACAGCGTCAGGAGGCTACCTATGCCTACACTTAACGGGACACTGTAGTGCCTGGGACAATGTTTAGATGGAGTAGGCTTGCCCAGCACATATACCATCCTCTCGGACTAGTCAGCCATATCCACAGGAAAGACAAGGTCAAAACGTGCGGAGCTAACTAAGCCGCGTTCAAATTCCGGCCGTGCATCCATACAAACAGCTTGATAATCACCACAGAATTTCTACCTACTTACGTAAGTAGTTTACCTAATCGCTGCGTCTAATGGTTATCAATATGTAATGGAAATTTTTGGGAGTCTTTGTAGCTATGAAAGCCACTGAACAATACGAAATATTTCATTGACGCACCTAGAGGACCCAATCTATAGTTAAGCGTGACGACCACTACATCTTTATCCATTAGATTCGAAGCGTCGTATAAGCTCCCCTCGCCGTACATGAAGGCTCCTCCATGGATGAACACGATGACAGGCAGGCCTACTGATGCCGGGGGCAGCTTTGGAGTGTACACGTTGACGAAAAGGCAATTTTCACTTCCTGAAAAAACATGACACATTTTAGATGGTGTCGCTCGGTGAAGTGGAAATATTATCCTCTTTGTTATCGCAGTAGGTACCTTACCTACCTTATCTAGCACCTCAAATAGTCTCTAGTTACTCCAGTCTAGTTTTAGAGACAATTCGCTCTCTCTGAAACTGGACTGGGTGGGAGTCGTAGAAGAAGTTTACCAGTGATCTTGTCGACAAAGGGGTCGTATTGCAAACAACCCGATAGTGGCCTCGAGGCGTCCCATGTCCCGGTCCATGGCTTCAGCTGCTGGGGTTCCTGTAACACAAGTATTTAATCAGGCTCTCAGATATTCTGAGGACAAACTAGAACAGTCAACGAGTACCTAGGACACCTAGGTAGATGAAACTTGAACTGAATTTTTTTTTCTTGTTATGAATGTGGATGAAAGTAAATTAGCCCTTAGATAAACACTCCTGCCTGCCATCCCAGGCCTTGGCCTCCATGACCCTAGAGTAAATACGTCCTCACTGTGACTAAGTCTACCAACAACAGTTGGCTTGTTTCTTGCTATCTGATAGCGTTATCAGAGGACTAGCAATGACCCTTTTGCATCTGTTATCGGACATCATCGTACTTATAGTTGCATACATCAGTGGTTAAATAGACACAGACTGTCTTTAACAATGTTGCAGATACCACAAAGTCTCAAGACAAATTCTATAATCAGTGCGTGTTGTCAGACGAGACTTGTTCGCTAACTATAGGTCTTCAAGTCTTAGGTAGGTAGGTAGTAAAATAAGCTGAAAGTCGCGCAACGGGTAAACTCAGGGGCATGATTTTTGACTTCAAAAACCATAGTACTTATGCTTAGAGTTTAACTGTCTACACTACATGATAGAATTTGAAACTAGGAAGTCCGTAAAAGAATATCACTGGGTTTCAGTTAAAGCAGATTGAAGTGGCATTGGCCAGGCTATATAGCTCGCATAACTGACAACCGATGATGAAGAAAGGTTCTCGAATGGCAACAACGAACTGGAATGCGAGCGTAGGCCAGTCTTAAGGACTGTCTTAGACTTTTCCTACGCGATGACTAATCTCGAAGCGCTCAAGGCGCAGTATTTGGAGGGGTGACCGCTAGTGGTATTTACATATTGATATACGTTGAACGTTGATTGATACGTTGAATTGTCGGTCCCGGCTCTAGCAGTCGTTAAGCCATGTCGGAGGTTTTAAGGCGGACTAAGAACTCTATCAAGAAGTCCGTAGTTGGCCACTAACGCATACGAGCTTGCTGCTTTACCAGTCTCGATGTGCTGCAGCTGGATCTACGCGAAATCAGCCAAACTTTAGACATGAACGAACTCTACGCAGACGAAGTTACGTGTACCTACTAGCTAACCTTTTAGGCTGAAATCAGCGTGTTTTGGGTAATTGGGTTTTCAACACAGCCTGTTGGCATTGAATGTTGCCTGACCGCAAATTGGTACTAGCTTTGACTTTCTGGTTCAGTTCATTGTTAGGTAGGTACCTAATGGTTACCTATCTATCGGTCAATTAAAATTTCTCGCAATTGACACGTCCATTTTGATGTGGTAAGTAATGTACTGACATTACCTAAACCACATCAAAATGGAAGTGCTAAAGGTGCTAAGTCATTATTTAAAAAATAGCCTCGATGCAAATGTTCAATTTATTGTGATACTAGGGCTGCATAGCATTGCTATTCAGCGCGGCAATGCAGCCAGTGTCTTGGGCACGCTTCCGATTGGTAGGTAAGGTACTGATTTGGACCAGTTGAGCTATCTATAAATCGTTTGCAACTGTTTGTAGATAGTTCAACTGTTGCATGTGTATTTTGTAAATATTGTAAATACTGTGAATATTGTAAATACTGTATTAGTTGTAATTCTCTTTCTGTGATACTTGTTATGTAGCAATTTTGAAATGTTAGTAGATTTTCCCACGGAAGAGATTTCCAATAAAATACCGCGAGGTATATTGTCTGGTCTTTTATTTATGGGACAGACGTGTAGGGCAAATCGGGTAAAATGGAATACGGAACTAGACTCATCTGAGCGTAGATCGGTTTTATTGAAAGGACCATTGAACGCACAGATTTTGAAGTTTAGAATATTCAATGAAGACGCGACGAATACTAATGAACAGTTAAAAGTGACGGACTAACAAAGTTACGGTTTTACAATGGTTTTATTGAATAAATTAACTCTCTTTGATGTTGGGTAGGTAATAGGTATCCCAATGAATATTATTTCGGGCAACTGCTTAGGTATTTTGAAACTTAAATTATTCTCTTAATTAGAGGGCCATAATAAACGTGTTACTTAAACTGGCTATTTCGAACTTTGATTTGAACAATTTCCAGAAGGTTATGCTTCGGATGTTGTAAACACGTGTAACTATTTAAATACCAATATTGGCCTACATTTTGAGAAACTAGGGAATAAAAACGGTAGGAGCTCATTAGGAGTCTGCCAGTCTCTCATATTGAGAAAGGTTCCAGAAGGTCCACAAAGCCGGCAATTCTATTAGAAAAGACTCTACATAATATTAGATTGTCATATTTTTATTCTGTGGCTTGGTAGGTAAGGTACCTAAAATCTGGCCCACCGGTGGGCTTGATGGGAACAACCCAAATTATCTCTAGATGATTTCTCGTACCCACCCAAGAAAACCCAAGCCTTATTACCTACAAATACCAAAAAAGAAGGCAACATGTAGTAACTCTAAATAATGATATAGGTATGTACTTAGAATAACTAACTAACTAACCCATTGATATTCCTAGTCAGACGTAAAAGAAAACCAATAAACTTAATATCGCGTTCACACTCAGGTCATGCCGTTGCCGGCATTAATTCCGGACTTATTGCCACAGCAACATCGCCTTTATTCTTTAGGGAGCAAGGACAAAAACATGCCGGAACCGATCGTGTTTAGACTATACTCATAAGCCCACTTCCCTGGCACTGCGAGTGTGAACGCAACATAACGTCTTACCTACCTTAAACCGGTACTTTCCTACAGGGGGTCTCGCGTACGGGACTCCCTGAAAGCTAGCGTAGCTCCTTCCCTTCGCTGACACCTTCCACGTGCCCTGCAGAATGCCTTGAGGGACCTTCACTACTGGATCTGGCCCCTGGGCAGACACCGCGGCCACAGATAATATAAACAAACATAGTTTTAGCGCCGACATTTTGTTGTGCTCGCTTGCCGGTTGTCACAGCTGCACTGAGCTGTTTTTAGATTGGGTATTCTTAATTATTGTGAGCGTAAACTGGGGCGCTTTCACACTGGTTGTAAGTAAACACGTGGCAGCTGCTTGGCCAGATACCGGCGACAGTCAAAATCGTAACAATTATGTCACATGTGCGTCATTATCGGTACCTAGATATATTTATACATGTTTTTACGTAACTAGGTAGGTAGGTACCTACCTAATTAAAAAGCGAGTGACTGGCGTTCCAATAGATTGTTATATAAATAGAATACCTCGGTTGACAATCCCTGGGGGATCCATAAAAGGACTTACTTCCACGAATGCTATGTCCGTACATAAATGATCTGTGCCCGTACGAAAGTACAAAAATAGAAACTAGATAAAACCTGACAGTGTAAAATCACCCTAATGTCACCCACACGCCTACACACAACGTAAACAATGCGATAAAGAACGATTAGTAATTTTGACCACATTTATTTTACTCGCATAGAATACTAATTAACAAAATGAAACAGGTTTCTAAACTACTATAATATAGATAGAGTACCTACTTGTACTACTAGAACCTAAGACCAACGTGTCAGACTTAAAATAAGATCTCAAGCGTAGACTCTTTTTTTACAATTCCCAGTAGAAAGTTAAAAATAAGTAAGATTTTCGTTATGAGTCGCATTCACTAGCCCCTACCAGAAATTCATCGCAAAACTCGCACGAAATCAACGTTGCGTCTTGTTATTAATAAAAACACGTAGGAAACTACTTTGTTGTTCTCTTCCTTTGAAATATAGTTGTATATGTTTAGGTAATATAAATTATTCAGTAGTTATTTAGGTACGCACGCACGCACCGTATCCTGTGCCAGAGAGGCAACAGAAGGTCGTATATCGCGTAGACGTACCGTAGAGGCTACGTAGATCGGTAGATCTAACTAATAGCCTGTAGAGGCACCGGCACAAGATGGTTCATGTTCGGTTATTTCCATCGAGTCCAACGTCTGGCCCATTGGTGAGCGAGATGGGAAGAAGATTTTTAACAAACTCACTATTTGACTCATCAGCCTTTCTTTGTTTTCTGCAGGATACGGGGAAGAGGCGGTATTACACGAATCTAATACTTTTTCTTAATAAAACAATCCTAAAGTTACCTTCTGAGTTTAAATCTGGATTCCAAAGACGCGAATATTATTAGGTTGAAAATTAGAAAAATACAGGTACCAACAAATTGTTTGAGGTACGTCCTATGTTCGTTATAAGCTAGCAACCGAGTATTTTCTGTTAGTAGAATAATAGACCCGTTATTATAATTCTCAAGCCTCAGGCTAAACTGAGCGTAGAATAATTTTACAGTAATAATATTGTCTATGACTTCAGTAAAACTCAGGTTTACTTACATATATTTATGTAGAAAACATCGGTTTTATTACCTACCGATATAAAAAGGCAGCTATACCGAAAACTGAAACTCTAATCCGAAAAAACATGACATAATTTTGATAAGTTTAGTTTATACTATCTTATTGTCGCTGACTGTACCACATAGGTAATACAAATACTGGTAATACAAAATTTCAGCAAAGGTATATTTGTACAAAGTAAAAACAAACAAACCCACTCCGCATATAATTAAACTTACGAAAGGTAGACCCTAAAAATATTGTTTAATCAAAGTATTAAAACATTCTAAAGGTTACGTCTAATTAATTTAAGAATACTAAAGTAGGTAATCTTATTAATATTACACTCTACAGAAAGATTTTTATTAGAGGAGACCGTTCACTAAAACATTCTTCTTCTTCTTCTCTTCCATAATGGCCTGTGTCCGTCATTTCGACAGACAATTTTGCCAATGTCAAGTGTTAAAATTGTAATAAATAAGTCAAGTCAAGTCATTTGTCAAGTCAGCTGTCGTTTGTTTTGAAAAGAAAATGGTGGATTTTCTCTTCAAAACCTAACACGAATTTTCACATTCAGAAAAACCACTCTACACACATTTATTCCAATGGCTCACACTTTATGTTACGACCTAAGTATTATTGGTTAAAATTCCACCAAAATTAAACAACAATACTAACAATAACACAAGAAAAACTATTAAAATAAAAGTGCTATGTGTCGTTTCAAAAAATGTCAAAACTCGTGTCCCACTAAAACATTCTTCTTCTTCTCTTCATTAATGGCCTCTGTCCGTCATTTCCCAATGTCAAGTGATATAATTGTAATAATATAAGTCAAGTCAAGTCATTTGTCAAGTCGGCTGTCGTTTGTTTTGAAAAGAAAATATATGTGGTGAAGTTTTTACAAAAAGAGCTTCACAATTTATCCCCCGAAGTTATAAGCAGAGGCTGACATGACAGCCCGTCAAACTGTTTCAACCAACATTCACCTATCGCAGCGCCTGAATCCACCTCTAAAGGAGCCTCTACATTGTTTATGAATTCGAGTGTAAGCACCAAGGGTGCATTATGCAAGGAATTTCCGATATTTACCCAATAAGGGGTGTTTGCGAGGCAGTTGATGTTTACAGGGAAATAACTCGATGGGAACGAAGCCGCGGGCGTTGGTATTACGTATTTTGTTCTCCACAGTTCTAGATAATGTAGGTTCGTATGTCTTGTATGGATTGAATTATAAGTTAATGTAAATAAGATACTAGAAGGCGTATCCCCTACGGTATTTGTCTGAGCCTGCGGTAGATGGGCTAACATTGCTTCAGAAAACATAAGTCTTGAATTTTATTAGGCTCTCATTCAGCCGTATTACTGAAGCATATATTTGATTGAGATTTCTATACAAAGATGTTTGCTTGAGTCCGGATCAGTGCTTGAACAGTCTGAGTTGAGATTTCCAAAACTGTCAAAAAAATATGAAGAAATATGAATGAGGATCAAATTTTGTCAAAATTGTTGATCTTCATTATGACGTAGAGCAATCTCGTAGACGCGTCGTAGAGGTCGTAGACCCCTCGTAGTAGTGGTACCCACCGTAGATAAAAATGCATATTATGCTTCACCTATGAGCTGTATTATTGGACTACTGAGTGAATGTGACTAATTTACTGTGAGAGAGAAACGACATAAAATAAAATAAAGACATTGACATATAAAACCAAATAAAGACATCGATGAGGGACACGAATTTTGACATTTTTTAAAACGACACATAGCACTTTTATTTTAATAGTTTTTCTTGTGTTTTTGTGAGTATTGTTGTTTAATTTTGGTGGAATTTCAACCAATAATACTTAGGTCGTAACATAAAGTGTGAGCCATTGGAATAAATGTGTATAAAGTGGTTTTTCTGAATGTGAAAATTCGTGTTAGGTTTTGAAGAGAAAATCCACCATTTTCTTTTCAAAACAAACGACAGCCGACTTGACAAGTGTCTTGACTTGACTTATTTATTACAATTTTAACACTTGACATTGGCAAATTGTCGAAATGACGGACACAGGCCATTAACGAAGAGAAGAAGAAGAAGACATCGATGAGAGATCGGAATCTTATTTTGACACATTACAAGGTTTCTGAGACCAACTAAAAGGACACGAGTATTGGCAAAATTGTCTGTCGAAATGACGGACAGAGGCCATTCATGAAGAGAAGAAGAAGACCAACTAAAAAATTCTTTGTGGTCTTCGGCACACTTCACGGAAATTCCGTCGCGGACCTTTCCCGACGGAACGTCAATACATTTTATCAATATATATAAAACTCTTTTGAAGCTGACTGAGAATCAACGCACAGCCTAAACTATAAGTCCTAGAGGTATCAAATTTGGAGGGTAGTATATCCTTATATAGTGTAGGGGTGCACTAAGAAAGGAATTTTGAAAAGTCGCACTCTAAAGGGTCTAGAACGCGAGCAACGCTGCGGGCGACGGCTAGTTGCATATAAATTACAAATAGCGGGCACACTACGCGGAAGATCGGTCGTCCGTCGCGGACAATCGTATGGTAGCGGATTTACTTCCGCGGAAGTTCGGCGACGGAATTTCCGTCAAGAGTTCCGAAGGCCTAATCGTACTTATTATTATTTAGGTTGAACAAATACCTAACATTTGTATTAGACGATTGTCCAATGAGATTATCTGTATGAGAGATTATCTGACCGACGACGCTACCAAATACCTAGCATAAAAACGGACATAATATAATATCCTGAAAGGTTGGCGCAACAAATGTCGAGAGAATATTTAGTCCCTTGAATTACAAACGTGAGCGCATTTTTTTTAATTTCTGAGGTAAGTACTATTTATAAAATGTAAAAAAAACTTTCTCTTGCGTATTGCGACGCGGATTTTTCCCGCGCAGTGTTACAAAAATGGCAAACATACTTCAAACTGCCAAAATCCTTATTATTTTAAACTAGCGGTGCGTCCCGGCTTCGCACGGATTTTTTTATAAAAACTTCTTAGGCAAGCAATTTTTTAGGTAACTTTTTTACAGCTTGGGTTACATTATTGGAGGTTTAGTAAGGATCTCTACTTTTTTTGGAAATATAATATAACCTATGTATGTCACTTGGGGATAGTGTAGCTTCCCAACGGAGGAGAACTTTTTCAAATCGGTCCAGGGGGTCAATCGCGCTAAGTTGTAACAGCTCACCAGTTACTGTTACTGTTACGTTATGGCCGATTTTCACAGTGTTTCAGAAAGATTGACTCCAAGGAGTTCTTTCAACTAGATTGATTCACAGTGTAAATCAGCCATAAAGTAACAGTAACAGTAACTGGTCAGCTGTTACAACTTAGCGCGATTGACCCCCTGTGGTTGCTAAGCCTATTCAATACAAACAAACAAACAATCAAATCTATCCTCTTTATTAAAAAAAAAGATAGATAAGATATAGATATGGATAATAAGGATGTGCAAAGAAATCAAAAAGCATAAATAATTTATCTGTGCTTTTTATACACAAAATTCTAACCTACCCTACATAATAATTATGTAACACCGTCACACTATGGAGTATAACTTGACAGAAACTTTGAGGTCTTCTATCACAGGGGTCCTTAGTAACTTAGTTTATTGAAGTTGGTAGTTAAGTTAGTCTAAGTAAGTTGCTTTCCGGGTCTTTGTGTCTGGCTGGCCACACACTGGGTAAGGGATTTAATTATATTTGTGATGGTTATGATGAAATTAATTGATACTTTATAACTTATCTCACTGACCAATGTTTCCGGATTGCAGTCAAATATGTTTTGCGTATTTTACTTATTTTTTTTATCATTGTATGGCTTACCAATTGACATCAGCGTAGGTATGAGTATGTACATTTTTAGGTATATATTGTATCTAAAAATGAGTGTACTACGAGAAAAATATATCAAAAATAAAGTAAAGCCGTGTTTTGCTCTATTATTTCCAGTCAATTTACATAATAAAATAACTGAATCAAATATAAACCCAATTTACTGCGTCTAAAAGGTGTTGTTCAATCGAGCAGCCTACAAACAAACTCGTAAAAGCTACCGGCGAAGACGACGGCCTGGCGAGGGCCTCATCTGTCACAGAAAAATTATACCTAGCCTTTCCTACTAAATATGTTGTACAAGTAGGTATATTTATTCGTCACTCATTTGTTTTTAATAATCCATCATTGGCTGGCTGGGTTTTTTTTTAAAGTTTTTTTTTATGAGTTATAGCACGGGTCATATATACTATATGCTAGTTATAGTAAGTTTGGTGGCACAAATCGCAGTATTCCATCCACACGTTCTAGGTTGTAAGCCCATCGTCTGCTAAGAATGCTAACTAGACTTCCTCGCGATTTGAAAGTCTGTTTACGTACCTTTGTTCAATGAAGGGCTATGCGTAGCTATTACTTTCAGCAGCGGGCAGAGACGGGTTCACCCCAGCCTCACCCAGCCAGTATTGCCCCGGAGATCGCGCCAGGCGCTCGTCTCAAATCTCCCGTACGTTACACCAATATCAATTCCGCCGTTTTCATTTAATTTCTATGATACTTCGATAAACTTTCAAATCAACTATCGGATATATTGCAGTTACCCTAGTAACGAAGTTGAAATAACTAAAATCGTACAGTAACAGAGCTTTGGTTACTCTATCGAGCTTTTTGGGATATTGAATTATTTTTAAATTATTTGAAATAAGAACATGGTCAATGAAAAAGTTTTTTAAATTGAGTGTCGCAGTCAAATTCGCCTATTCTGATAGTAAGCGTGTTGTGAAGAAGTCTAAAGTGTTTTGGTAGCTACAAATAGTAATTTACTTTTAATTTAATTGACCTTTGTTTTGTTTAGGATAATCTAGTAAAATTGGCCTAATTGTTTTCTCGCTGCTTCACTGAGTAATCGAAATACATGAGTTTATTTTTGTTTGTGCAATCGCCGAGCATCGGGGTGCGAAGAAAATATGGTAAGTTCATTCATTTTATTCTTCAAATAACAGGTTCTACCATGCACCTACTTAAAAACGATTTAAGCAAACGTCTGTTTATTGCAAATGTTATTCATACTCAGTACTGAAAAACACCTGAAAATAAATAAACATCTTTCTGTGTAACAAAAATGTTACTCAATATAATTTTTACGGCGCGAATCCAAAGCAAACTAAAATAGATTCAATAAAAAACTGATAACTTGCAAAAACCTGTAAAACTGTTCTGCAAAAAAAGAATAAATGGCCCATGAGGGGATCGAACCCGCGACCTTCGCGTTATTAGCACGACGCTCTAACCAACTGAGCTAATGGGCCGGCGAGGATGAGAACGAAATTATCAATAGGCACTTGAGAAAGCTACCCTTGTAGTAATAAGAACGAATCTACTTTGGGCATTTTTTGTACCACTAACACTAAAGGGGTTTACCAACGCATCTTAATAAAAAAAAGTCTGAATCTTATTGTACTTACAAGTGGTGTTTAGTATTTTTTGCGATTTGAAAAATCAACAGAATGTAAGTAATCTACCATAGACCCTAACTTCTCGTTATGTCAGACATTTGCCCAAAAACGATATAATATCTATAGTTTCTAAAATAATATATGTTCACATAAAAAATTATATTATTCAAATATAGTACCAGAGTAAGTAGTACGTAGTACCAAAATATTCTGTGGTGGTCACAGAAACGTGAAAGGTACTTTGCCACTGTGCACTTTCGTAGCGTTCGTAGACATTCGTAGCAGTGCTACGCCGAACCGTAGACCCAATTTGTAAAAATCGTTATTAGGTATATAATTTTTTTATATTATTAAAGGTTCCATGTAAATGGGCGGGTTTAGGAAGACTATTGTCATAAGTAGCTAGTTTGGGTTACAAACGTACTAAGTACTTACTTTTTTGTTGTTATATGATAATGCTAAAAAAGTTGCCAGTAGTGTCTGTGTCCTTTTGAATCTTCACTTGCAGTCTAGGTTTCGTTTAAAACCTAATAAGGCGTTTGCACACTGCCCGACTCCGACACGATACTACAGACAATGACGATTGGGGCTGGAACAAAAATAGTCGTTGACGGTGCGGACACGCTGTGGTTGTGTCTACGAGTCTATTTTATAAGTCAGGTCGAGTACTTCTGGGACTAGCCTCGTAGTACTAAATGTACGACATAGTTCTCTGATGATATCGTCTAGGTGTCGTGTCGTTGTGTTTTAGGATCTTATAGAGAACACTTAGTTAGGTCAATTTTTGTACAATTTAAAAATAATAATAATCATTAAAAAAAAACTGTCAGTTCATTAAAAGTTGTAAAAGTAAAGGTGGGTAATTCATTTTGTGTTGCAGCTGTATAGGGGATTTATCTGATATTATTTTAAAATTATAAATAAAATATTCTTAAACTAGGTACATAATTGTAAAATATTATTAAATAAATAATGTAGCGGCTATATAGGGCCTTGTCAAATAACTGAACTATACTAGGCAGCATATCAGTATCGTGTGTACCGGCAATTTGTACACGTCACTTATATTAGTTTAAACTCGTATATTAATTCCTCGTTGAGATGTTAGCTGAACCCAAGAAAATCTAGTCCCAGCACCTTTAGACCCTCTTGTGCCGTTAAGCTTACCCAGCACTATTATCATCCTCTCAGCTTAATCGACTGCCGAGTGCGACTAACTCGGAATAAAGCTATTCTTTAGATAAAAATATGCCCGTCCTTGTTTTTTACAAGTTTAAATTAAAGACAGATCTTGTCAGATTTTATCTGACGAATAGCGTTATTTGGAGTTTGTTACACCTTGTCTTATAGATTTCCTTTGGGATATTTCCTTCGACGTTGCAAATTACGCGTAAAAAGAACAATGTAGCTCAAAGTGCACGTGTACGACCAAATTCAAACACGTGACCTTTTTGTTTAGAGCAGGATAATTGCTACCACTAAACAATTTAACCTGCTATTAATAAACTCGATGTAAGCCTAAAGTAGTTATCCTGTGTTTTTTTTCTCTTTTACGAATTAGAATCTGCTTGACAATGCAAAGCACGGTGTAAATACCTATATACTCCAAGCATTCATCTATAATAACTATTATACAACTGGAAAACAGCCAAAACTCAAATTAAAGATTTAGATAAACTAAATATGCAGATACCTATCCTACTTAATAATATTATATATGTGAATGTAAGTTTGTTTGTTACGCTTTCACGCAAAAACTACTTAACCGATCATCATGAAACTTTGTACATATATTCTTGGAGGTATTAGAAGTAACATAGGATACTTTTATCCCGGAAAATTAACGGAATCCAATGGGACGCGAACGAAGTCGCGGGCGGAAGCTAGTACTAAATAAACGATTCTGATTCAGAAAATCGAGTTTGTTTGTTCGCGGATCACGCCTTAACTACTGGACCAATTTCAATGAACGTTATACTATTCAGAAGTACTTTTTCCGAATTGAAACATAAGCTATATTTGATTGAAATCAAACACGTGGATTCTTAGATACAGCTTAAACTTTCTAAACCAAAAGCAGCCTCTTGCTACGAGGTTCATTGTATGCTGGTGACAGATATTTTGGTGGAATGTTTCAGCTAGCACGGTTAGTGATCTTCAACTACTCTACTACTAAATCTTTCTAAACGCGTAACTTTGGATGTTTGTTTGTGTCTCGTCGTTACTGGACCGATTTGGGGCGACACTTTGTGTAGTTGTTGGAACATTAGTACCTACCTATCCAAAGTTAGTCGGTACCCTATTATTGCAGCTGACTGTACATTCATAGTTCATTTACGGCGACAAAGTGTCTCTGGGGAAACTTTCATGTTTTGTTCGGTGTTGCTACCAACTCCACAACTATTCCGATCGAATCTTGTAAATAATGAGAGCTTTATGGATGTAGTCAGTCTTCCTGAATGATAAAGTTTTTTTATACAACTAAATGGCGGAACAAGCCACATAATAATAATAATAGTCATAATAGAATTTATTTGTAATATACATTACACGTCATATTATATAAGGTACATTTTTGGCCACCACTGGCCCACTTGATGTTATACGTGGTAGCCAAGCCACTGCCTATAACGATGCGTTGCCTTACTGAGCGCGGTCATTGAGGACGTGCTGTGATGTATATCGTGGCAGTATGAAAACGCTCATAGTATAGTGCTTTTTCGCGTAGCTATGGCACTACAGTGTCCCGTTATAAGTGTAGGTCTCCTGACGCTGTATAAATCATCTTGAATAGATGTAAAGGCCTATTATACTGCTTACTACTATACTATGACCGAAGCAATGTACCACGACCTTATGAATTTCGTTTTAAAGCCCCCTCGATACAGGCTTAGCCTAGTGAGGAGACTGACAAGTACTCTCAATCCTTATATTTTTTGTCTGAGAAATTAGTTTTTATGTCTAACCAATAATTCTAGTTTTTTTGTACTGTTTGGTTATTTAATGTTTGTAGACGTAGGTAATTCTTTTTCTCTGTAATAAACTTTTTACTTTATTTTTACTTTTTAGCTAATGTAAAGGCGTCCCATTGACACATCACTGTAGTGGTTATCCTCCTGGGGCCTCTAGTTACAAACTTTTCAATCGATTGCAATAGAAACTTTCAGTAGAATAGCTCTTCAATATTTTTAGCGGCATCCATCCCAGCACCAATTTTGTGAACGATTCAGTCATATTTCACGTAGACGCTGTTACAGTAACCGGAACCACAACATTTAATTACATTCAAGTTCTTACTTATTCAGGGTTCTGTGTTTTTAAGAACATAAAACCCCGCCAGTCAGAGTGTCATAACTACGAGTAGGTACTATAAACGGGAACACATGAAATACTCATAAAAAAAAATTGTTTTTATCAAAATAGTTTTTATTGTTAAATACAAGTTATATAACTAATAGGGTTGGGATCTCTTCTTTTAAGTTGATCTAATCTGTGTTAGAAGAGTCCCCTCTTTTCTGTGGTCACTAAAAACACACTTGTATAACTTAACATAGGTAATGTACAGTAAGTTCTTATAAAAAAAATATTAAAGTAACTAGGTATAGGAGAGAGATATAATGAATTTGAGTACCTACAGGTATCCTTGTACTCATAAAAGAGAACAGAAAACTTTATAATTAAAAAATAAATAAACAAACACTTTCTTGACGCTGTAGGAACATGTAATGTCAACTCGATAGCAGATTGCAATATTCGATTTCCGAGCAAGAATAGCAAATGAAAATGGAAGTTTATCCGGTGCGAGCTGTTACGTTCAACTTCGCGCGGAATTGCTATTTTCAGTGAGCTTTGACCAATAGACGGGGTTTAAAAAATCGTTTGTGTGTCGAGGAATCCGATTGTAAAACTCTTTGACTAGTGCCACAAACTTTTTACTCTGTGGAATGGTGACAAACTTTTTATACACGCGCACAAAAATACAACAAAAAAATGAGACTAAAATCTTCTTCTTTTTCTATTGTTCGCTTATCAATTATGTCTGAAATATGTCATTTTCTGCGCCAACGCAAAGTATCATATTGCTTGTGTTGGTGAAAGTGTCGGGATTTCATATTTTTGATCAACGACTTTGTTTATCGGTCTTTGTGCAAACGCCAGAAGCATTACAGTGGAACCCATCGATCTAATACCTACAGAAACTCTATTTTTGTGATATGAATTCATTTTTTTTTACAGATGATGAACAACTACGAAGGGACGCACAAGTTGAACGTCCCCCAATCGGGGAACGGGTAAGTTTTGACAACATTCTGAGATTTATAATACTAAATGCAATAGCTACGTACACACGGTGACAGATCGACCTAGACTATCAAAGAATATGTAATACGTAGTTCCTAAGTAATAAAAAGCGGAACTCCCACTCTACCAAAATTACACACTGAAAATTTCGTTTTGTATGAAACGTGATTCAAATTTTGACCCCCGTTTCATTCATTGTTCGTTTTTCGAAAGCACGAGTCTAGTTTGAGAGTTTCGCCAGTCTGTAGACTGTGAGACGCGCTACGAACGCGCCGCGCGCCTACACCTCTTTACAACAATTCTATTACCGCGTGCACACTATGCCCATGCCGCTGCCGGAATGTATGGCGGCATCAATGCCGCGGACTTATTGCCACAGCAACATCGCCTTTATTCTCACTAAGCGGCATACATGCCGGCAGCGGCATGGGCATAGTGTGCACGCGGTGTAAGCATTGTTAAGGTTAGGTATGTCTATAGATAAGAATTGACGTGCAGCCGTGTGTACCAACACGACATGACTGTACGGAACAGTTGATTTTATTTTACACTCACACGGAGAAATTGCACATACGAGTATTGATGAGTAGGTACTTTAACCCTCCGAAGTTTTGAGTGGTATTGTTACACCCGGAATAACACATAAGTACCCCTTTATTCATAGCTTTAAAGAAGACTCTGTCATTGTCACTTGCATGATAACAAGAGATGACAACAGATTTAGTAGCCATTTGTTTGAAAGAGTATTTTTACTCTATGTTTGAAAGTTTTTGATAGCGTGTTTTCGACAGGATGGCATCATTGAAGGTGGATTGCTCCTCGCATTGCACCACGCCATCTGATCGGCCGGACCCGAACCTCGCAACTGTCAAAGTAGGATGCCTGCACATCAACCCATCCACTGTGTGAGTACTAAGTAGTACCTACTAGTATTTTTTTATGAGGCTGCCTGAATAGAAGCGTTTTGAAGTTATAAACTTTTAGACACCCTAGAGTGGCGACCAAAATTAGCAACTGGCGTGGCATATTTATCAGAACGTTGGTTTATTTTATGGAACAATAACTCACCTATATCAATCCTATTTATACTAAGACGGTACCATTTTTAATTAACAAATTCTTTAGTACGTAATAATGAGTTTTACACAAAGAGTTTCACGTGACTTTTCGAGTGCAAAAACATCTTAATTGAAACACAATCTTAATTGAGCAAACGTCCAACCGTTCATTCGCCATTTTTCCTAACCAAGCCAATTAATGAGATTAGTTACTTACTTTTATTTGGTATCGCATCCCTACAACCATATGGAATAGGCTGCAAACGCACTTGCGGTCAAACCACCGCCGCTCGGCAACCAGACTACTGCTGACCACTGACATCTTGAAGGAAAAGCCATTTCTGGCTATCGCGACTTGTCCGGCGTAGTGCGTTTGCTGCCTAAAGTCGTACGTAATCCTAATAATACCATCCCAGGAGCTTCGAGCTGTTAGTCTCATTAATAGGAACGGAAATCCTCCCTTTTGTAAGGCACTTTCTAAATGAGGGGCTAGTACCTACATACATCCTACTCTGTTGTAGTTCAACACATAGTTAGTTATTAGTCAAAATCAAAGCTTGGATAGGGTAATATATCTATTCTGTGACAGGTTCACAGAATTGGCAGGATGAAATATGTTTGTGTTTATGGACCATGACATATTTTACAATTGGGATACATTGGGCTCATAAGTATTGATCTAATAAAGGTTAACTGAAAGCCTACTATAATAGAATTGTTCTTTTTCTGTTACTTTACAGGAATAAGACATTATAATTAATAGGTTTTGTATCAATAAATTCCGCCAGTAATGATAATAATGTAAGAAGCGCTGAGCATCTAAATGACGCCCCTGGAGAGTTATCTTAGAACTTTCGAGAAGCAGTTCCACGAGCGAAGTTTAAAAGCTTCGATAAAACTTATAAATGCGGCTCTGAGTTAACGATACGGCACGTTTCTTGCACAAAACGAACATACCTATAGTAAAAACTCGTTCTTACCAAAGAATATTAATACGTAGTTCCTACGTAAGAAGCGAGACTCGCCAAAATTACATACTGAAAATCCAGTTTTGTATGAAACGAAAGTTCAAATTTTGATCTCCGTTTCATACATTGTTCGTTTTTCGAAAGCACTAATCTTGTTCAAGAGTTTCGCTGGGCTGGTTCTTACCTACTCTTCCTCTTCTTTTATTTATGGCCTCTATGTAAGTCAATTCGACAGACAATGTTTTTTTTTCTTTTATTTATGGCCTCTGTCCGTCATTTTCACAGACAATTTCTTCTTCTTTTGTTTATGGCCTCTGTCCTTCATTTGGACAGACAATGGCCGGAAAACTGAAACTCTGCCTCTGTTTCATATTACTAATTTTGTAAGAGATGGCAATAATTTAAGCGTGAACTTAATTTAAGTGGCGTTTGAGTATTCGGCCAAATGTTCGTTATCCATTTCTTATTTGACGGCTTGCCATTCATCAGCAAATTCATCAGTTGACAAAACCATTCAAATAATTTGGCGGCATTTATGAAGAAAAGTGTTTAGCTATTTACTTCAAAACTCGAGGGAGTTTTTAGCCAAATGAAAAAGGTATATTTTACATAACTTTTATTCCAGTTTTAAATTAACATAAACATAAATAAACATAAACATTTTACATATCTTCATTATTATGTAGGCTGGATGGTATCTTGGACGAATGTGTTACTTCGTCCAAGGATGGTAATATTGCTCTGGAATTCTTTGTAAATCTAAAAACCTAAACTGGGTTAGGTACGTGAGTTTTGGCTGTCCGTTGCGTGGGCAGCACTGAAATGTTCAATATTAGCCAAGGAGCTACGACGATCCAATTTCTATTATTTTCTTATTTACAAAACCCCTGAACTATTCAAATAGATCCAGTTAAGTTTGCATAGTTACCCCGAATATATTATTATTTGAAATCGTTTTCAATTTGTTTATTTATTTATTGTCAATTGAATAAATAATAAAATATTTACTAGAAGTCTGAGCCCTTATTTGATGCGTGATAAAGACAGGTACTTTATTAATACTTTTGTAGATCTGTATTATAATCACAGAAAGTCCCAGAATCTAATCATAATGTGGATGTTCTTTACTCGGTAACAGTTACTTCTGTAATACAATTATCCGTATAACATCCAAAGGTTTTCTTTCATGTAAAAATTCCCCAGTAATACTTACAAAACATAATAAGCTTTTGTGTAAATTGTCTTCAGCCGGAAAATTCGAACCCTAAAATCTCGTGACACGTCTTTAGGTTGCGGTTATCTGGAGTTCATTAAAACATGAACAGCCTAAATGAGGAAATCAGTGTATTAAAAAAAAATTGGAATGTTTTTCGATGATAAAACTGTCAAAATAAATATGAACGTTCCTATGGAAACTTGTGCCTAACCTAGCGTTTTGGCTATTGTTTAAAATTCAAGAACTTACCCCGGAATTCATAGTTAAGAGGTTAAGAGTCTAAACAGTTCACACACACAAGTCAAAAGAGAAGTTTCTACATCGTTTACAACTTTGGCGACATAAAGTCACCTGCGGGCCTAGCATGCGCACGCGAGATATTTGTCATGTCGTTCTGTCAAAATGTAAGCATTTTGTACCAGTTTTTGAATTTTTGCATTATCTGTGGCAATATTGTCGACAAAACGCGCCTTGAATATTCAACTTTTGACATTTCTGCATGACTATTATCTCGTCCTCAGACAGATACGACGACTAAGAAGTGTCAAAAGTGTACAATAACAAGGCGCGTTTTGTCGACAACATTACCACAGATAATGCAAAAGTTCAAAAACTAGTGCAAAATGCTTAAATTTTGACAGAACGACATGACAAATATCTCGCGTGCGCATGCTAGGCCCGCTGGTGTAGAAGATACTAAATGACTCATCATCATCTCCTAGTTTTTGTCCCACTTTATAAGGGGTCGGCACAACGTGTGTTCTTCCAAAGTTTCTTTCCAAATATTCTAAACTAGCTGTCGCCCGCGGCTTTGCTCGCGTGCTTTAAATCATTGACCCGAATTTTGGACCCTTTAGGGTGCGACTTTTCAAAATTACTTTCTTAGTGCACCCCTACACTACATAAGGATACTACATTCCAAATTTCATACCTCTAGCACTTATGGTTTAGGCTGTGCGTTCATTCTCTGTCAGCTTCAAAAGAGTTTTATATATATTGATTGATGATTGATGATTGATGATGATGATGATGATCCATTATCTAAATAAATATTTATTAACTTTTGACAGGCGTGGCCGTCGGATGTTCCTGATTCAGATGCTTGTGCTCTGCTTTGTGCCCCATGCAGCCCTCATCATCCAAAATTGCACCATCATGGCACAACTATCGCAGACCTTGGATTCGGCTCTGTATCTCAATACTGAAGTGAGTAATTTTTTTTGCAGGTTTGTTCCGAACAGTATCCAACTCGACTTTGCTTGCATTTGTTTAATTGGCCAGGGTAATTGGCTAACATAACGGGTCAAACGTCAGCTTTCTAAGAAAACTTTCCATTTAATAGTCTAGAAAATTGAACGGCTTCAACCAGCGTACTTTAATTAGTTACACAATGCTTCTAGAAAATATAAACTTTCAAAGGTACGTGAACGCAAGCAAATTATACGTAGTAACTGCTGCTCGCGACTTTGTCCGCGTCCTGTTTGATCCTATTGATTTTTCGGGATAAATAGTAGCTTATAAGCTTAAGGATAAAAGTAGCCTGTGTTAATCCAAATTGTTACAAACTATAATTATGTTCTAAGATTCATCTAAATCGGACTACCCTCCAAATTTCATACCTCTAGGACTTATGGTTTAGGCAGTGCGTTGATTCTCTGTCAGCTTCAAAAGAGTTTTATATATATTGATGATTGATGATGATATTCAGTGGCAACGACACAAAATTGTATGAGCCGTCTAGTAAGCATGCTGCGTTTGTGTAAAATGAAAATTTCTGTTCTCAGTAGAGAGCAAACCTTTCAGGTCATCTATAAAATAAACTATCTAAAATAGTACATTATGGTACAAGTGTGGTACATTGGTGATTACCGCCGAGGTGCCATTGAGACCCGAGCCGCAGGCGAGGGTCTTAAGAAAGCCGAGAACGGTAATCACCAATACACACGTGTATCATACGACGTTTTTCAACACACTTGTGAATAAAATAACAATAATTTCAACAGTGAAAACGCGTTGTGAAAAATGTTTCGCTATGGCGGGAAAAAATAATCAGTTTTCCTATGCGCGCGCATTGCGATCGGCCACAGACTAAAGGGATGAGGTTTTTTTTTATTTATTTTCCGCGCTTAGGGTTTGCGCCTATTCTGCCACGTAAAAATGGGGAATTTAAAGTTTTCTTTTATTACAGAGAAAACAAAAGTTATATTTGAGTGAAAGTTTTATTTATTAAACACGTACGAGTTAAAATTATCTATTTAAATAAGAAGTTGCATGAAATGAGCAAGCAATAGGAACATTCATTTATTTGTTCTATTGAACACGATCTTTTTTTTGAATAAAAACTTTTTTAGTAACAAAGCTACTCAACCAATAAAATTTAAAAAAAATCTATAACTCACTTGTGAGTTATAGCAATGAAAAAGTCACAGTTTGATTATGGGTGTCATTATGTGCCTAATTGCGGTGACCATAGAGCCACTTTATGAGCAAGTGTGTTGAAAAGTAAGTAACCAGTCTAAACTGTCCTTTAAATAGAATTTATTTCACCAAGCTAGCATTTGTGGTTTCCAAGATATTTAATTTTTTATAGGTGACCCGGAATTTTTGCTCTCGAGTCTCGAGTGTATAATTTTGCATAAAGCTCGCACGATAAATTCACAAGGTGGTCACATAACCGCTAGTATTAATTTATCTACTGTCAGCCCTGCCGGAAACTCAGTCAGTTCTGCCTGGTGTACATCAGTATGTCAAACAATGTAAAATCGTCCATTAACTTCCTAATACAGACACAAAGCCACGTTTAGAGGCAAAATGTCTGTTGGGAAATAAATCACGTTCCTATATTTCACAGAAGACTTCCTTCCTTTGATTTCCTTCAGCGTTGGTATCTACAGAAAGTAAATTCTGTGGTGGAACTTAAATTAGCTACGTAGGTACCTCATCTTGAAGTTTCATGCGAGTGCTGAAAGGTGGTTAAAAGTTTCAGGCATTACTTGGTTGCCGATACCACGTTTCTTAATCTAAATATGCATATAAAACTCTTTTGAAGCTGACAGAGAATCAACGCACAGCCTAAACTATAAGTCCTAGAGGTATGAAATTTGGAGTGTAGTATCCTTATATTATAGTGTAGGGTGCACTAAGAAAGGAATTTTGAAAAGTCACACTCCAAAGGGTCTTGAACGCGAGCAACGCCGCGGGCGACGGCTAGTCTTAAATATGAATATTCCATAAATTCTTCTGAAAAAGGGCATTATACAAAATTCAATTTGAAATTGGTTATTCAGCCTTTCGGTACAGGACGCTAGGTTACCAAACATTGCCAAACAAATATACTTACAACTTGCGTAGGTAAGTGCGGGCAAGTGTTCTTTGTGAGGATTCGTATTATTTTGAGAAAAAATATGTGGAAAAATACACGGCAATAAGATACCTTATATAAGATAGGCCTCTGACAAAATCTTTGAAGTGAAGGTATAGAAAATTGATTCTGGAAGTTCCTCTCTCTGAAAGCGTCTGTTTATAATAAAGTTCACTTCTGAAGTTACAATAACATTTATGTTATTACCAGGTTTACACATTTTTCATTCAATAGTCACTAATTTAAATTCGACTTAAATTCAATAGTATCTCTAAGGTTACATGAGTTCTATAATCAGTGGTAGGTACCTACCTAACCGGGTCATTCTCAGTTAAGAGGTTAATATGTTGTATGAAGTGACGGCATGGCATTTTTTTTTATATTTTTACTTAATTATACATCTTTTTTATGGAAACTTTTAAGTTGAAAACGTTTACAAAGTGGCCAGTCAATTTGTTGGTTTTATCTCATTTTATAAGTGACCAGGGTAAATACTGAGCCGTTCTTCGCGCGTAATTTTTTTTTTTAATCTTATTTTTTAATTTATATAATAAAATATCATGGAAATAAGCTTGTTTTGTTTACTGCATAGATATTTTCAGTCTATTTCCCAGTAGCTCGGCTTTTAGTTCAGCTGACCAAACCTGCAACTTTTTTATCCCAGTAGACCGGTTGAACAAATCAACCGGGCTACTATTTGTCGCAACTGAATAGCTTGCAATAAAGCTCATTTTATAGTGAAAAAGTAACCTATGTAGGCATCCGGAATCCGAAACAATAGAGCCCACTGGACTATGTAAAACTGGTGCAAACTCGATCGAAGCGGAAATGTGAACTACATTTTAAAGTATTTCATTGTATTGAAACTGTAGAGTCAAAAGTAGCTGGGGTCTGGGGTTATTTGGGATATTGCTTAAGTACTCGTACTAAAAGTTATTAAAATTAGTTGTTTTTTTTACTTTCTTGAAACAAACCATTCTTATCAAAAATACTACTGAGGTAGGTATACGTACAGACAGAAACGATTTCAATCCTTATCATCAATCAATCATCAATATCATCATCAATATATATAAAACTCTTTTGAAGCTGACAGAGAATCAACGCACAGCCTAAACTATAAGTCCTAGAGGTATTAAATTTGGAGGGTAGTATCCTTATATAGTGTAAGGGTGCACTAAGAAAGGAATTTTGAAAAGTCGCATCCTAAAGGGTAGAACGCGAGCAACGCCGCGGGCGACGGCTAGTCAATATATATAAAACTCTTTTGAAGCTGACATAGAATCAACGCACAGCCTAAACTACAAGTCCTAGAGGTATGAAATTTGGAGGGTAGGTTCCTTATATAGTGTAGGGGCGCACTAAGAAAGGAATTTTTAAAAGTCGCACTCTAAAGGGTCTATAACGCGAGCAACGCCGCGGGCGACGGCTAGTTGTAAAATATAACGACTGAGAAAGTGCTTAAATGAATATTAAAATACCACAGCAAGTGTCTTTTGTTTTTTTTTTGTTTGTCTTTTTTTTCTTGTCCTTTGGTTATTTAAACGGGGGGTTGTTTTAAGTAATCTACGCACACATGAACACATTAAAACAGATTTATAGGGATACAAACCGTAATATCACCACTTAGACAAACCACACACGACACTCCTTCATTGTTAGCTTCATGTTACCACGCGGGACTGCCTAACAATCACGATAGTTATGTTCCCGTTTCAGTAAGCTGAGGTTACGTGGTAACCACGTACCTGCGTCGAATAAATGTAACATTCGCAGACGTATCGTAGCGGTAACTTTCGACAGCCATTCATTGCTTACACGGTGTGACAACCATGCTACTTACAAATTATAATTAAACTAGCTGATACCCGTCACTTCGTACACGCGCGAAACTTTCCATCAAAATATCTGTCAACCAGCTTACGATGAACCTCGTAGCAAATGGCTGCTTTTGGTTGAGAGAGTTCAAGCTGTATCTAAGAATCCACGTCTTTGATTTCAATAAAATATAGCCTATGTTTCCATCCGGAAAAAGGGCTTCTGAATGGTATAAGTTTCATATAAATTGGTCTAGTAGTTTAGGTGTGATCCGTGAACAAACAAACAGATAAACAGACAAACTCGATTTTCGGAATCAGAATCGTTTATTTAGTGGATCTGCATTTTTAGTTTATCATATCTCTCGTTTTAGTTTTTGGCCTTTTTACAGTTTTATAATAGAATAGATAGAATTAGAAATGACTGTATAGACCCGTTTGTAAACAAACTCCACGCTGAATGAACTTACTGCAAAAGCTAACAAAGGATAATCTTTACAACAGACTTTATCAGAGTTTATTTATTTTACCCCAGTGCTCACTTCCATTCTGGCACCCACACACAAACGGGGAGCAAAACCGAGGTGTCATGTCAAGTGCCTGTTTATATTGTTTGTAGACATGCCTCTCATTTCTGATTTCTCGACGAGCTTTTTGCTTCATGTTACAAGTTTGTCAGTCATATTTGGTATGAAGTTTGTGGTATGAATTTCAAGGTAAGTTATACTGTAGAAATAAAGGAATGACTGCAAATTATACAGTTATAATTTGCGGTTATTCCTTTATTTCTACAGCCAGTGCAAAGAACCTATCCCAAATAACCCATCCGATTAATCGACGAAAAAGTTCATAGCAAAACCCTTAGAACTTACTTTTATTAGGTAGTCTTTTTTTAAATATTTATTTCACATCTTATTCAGCAGCACTAAAACACTTTATTCTTTCAATATTTTTGTATGTATTGGAATGGTTCTGGCACAGAGTAGATACAAGACAAGCGTCAAATATTCTCCCTCGGCCCTCGCAGCCTTCAGCAACGTGAAGATATAAAATCACTGAAATTCATAGAATTTCGCGAGCAACAATGTTGTGTCTTGTGTGCAATAACTTTATACAATCAAGTTTTACAAATTAAAAGTAGAAAATAACAGTAAACCCTAAAAAATGATTTTTTGATCGGAAAACTTTTGCATCAAAATGATATTTATACTGAACCTCGTGCAATGTTATTGCACACGTGGATCATGAATTATAAGTCACCCCGACGTTGTTTACGTCATAAGCATAAGTCTATGTTATTATAAGTCCCATTATTGTTTTCAATTGCAATCCTTTATTCGCACCACGGCAAAGCTTTTCCGTGAAAAGTATTTTTAAACCAACTGAGCTGGAAAATTCCATGTCTTCAATTATTACCCTTTCATGTATTGTTTGTAAAATATAAAAGGAAAACGGAGTATACCTAATTGGTTGCACGGTTTTCATAGGTAACACCTTTTTAATGACGTTAATTCTTGATACAATACGTGTTAATTTTGTAAAAGGCAACTAGGTACCTATACTAGTATAGTATTATATAAAATAAATATTCACGGACACTTAACACAACGCCTTCTAGTCCCAAACTAAGCAAAGCTTGTACGATGGAAACTAGATGGCTGATAGAATACATACATACATTTTTTTTTGTAAATACATACTTATAATACATAGAAACACCCAGACACAGAACAAACATCTATGTTTACAACACACAAATGTTTGTTCTCGGTGGGGATCGAACCCACGACACACAGCACGGAAGGCAGAGCTACTACCGACTGAGCCATGACGCCTGTATATGATCTGTGTCTATACCTACCTACCTCCTTTCACAAAAACAAGAGCTTTGACGCATACGGCCTCTTATAACCTCTTATAACGGTCTTAGAAAGAAGACCAAAAATAGCACCAACAAAACTTTTTGCTACTAAAAATGTTATGTTTTATGTACGTAAATCTATGTAATGAGCGTAAACCTAACATAACTCTTTCATACACGTATTCCAATGGTCTTAATATAAATTCATTGATTTATTCAATGGACTGAGTAATTACAATGGAAGCTAAATTAGCTACGGACTAATCGATGTGATCAATATCAAATCAAATCAAATTGTGAGAATAATGAACTCTGTGTTTATTTTATAACTTCTGTAAAAGTGGTGTACAATAAAGTGTTTTCTATCTTCTATCTATCTATCAATGATCATCTTTGCTCACCTAGACGTAAACAGGCATCTAATCTAGATGATTTACCCTCGAATTCATAGACGATGTAGTCTTATCTAGGGGCGGATTCAGGCGCTACACTGGGCGAATGGGGGTTGAAACTGGTTTGACGGAATCTTCAGCTTCGGTTTATGAATAAAAAAAACTTGGACTTCTTTACACAATGCTCTGTAGTCACAAACTAGCCCAAAAAGCTTGTACTATGGGAACTAAATTGCTGATAGATGACGTATATTTTTTTTGTAAATACTTTTTTTAATTCATACCTATCTATAAATGTATAGTGACACCCAATAGTGGTTATACAGCGTCAGAGGTCACTTTTTTACTGAATCTACATTAAAAACAGTAAATTGACTAAAGTTCGTATGAGTTAGTGGCCAACTCTGGTGACGTCAAAGTCAAAGTCAAAGTCAAAAAGCTTTTATTCAATAAAATCTCACAGATCACTTTGAATCGTCATTACGTTTTGTATGATTAGGTATGATTCCATTTTTTTTTTTATTGGATGAGTTGGAGCTAGTTCCTACCAAGCTTGTTTGTCTTGTTTGACGAAGTTTTTAGGCCGTTTTAAGGCCTCCGTCACCGGGACCACGAAGTATAAATACAATATTAAAAAAAACAATAATTAACCAGAGAGTAACCACCCTTGCGGTAAAGGAGGTATTTTTAGAAGTGAATAACAAGAGCTCTGTTAATTAGTGATAGAAAAAATGTGGTGAAAAGGGTGCGCCAAAGAAGCTTTTGTTTGATACAGCCTCTTTGATATATTGTTTTTATTAAGTTTGTATATAGCGTTCCTAAAATAAAATAATCTTGTTCTGTGGGTTTTTGTGAATTAAATCTAAAATCATACTCATATAAAGTAAGGTTTTACGAAGAGCCTTAATTAACAACTTCATTTAGCTAATAAGCAAATTTTCATTTTACTTTACCTTCAAGGCTTCAGGCTTTTGTTTTATTCTACATTCTGTTAGAATGTATTGTGTAAGTATATTATGTAATGTGTTTGATCATGAAGGGAAAAACATGTCGTAAACTATATAATATTAATAACAGGATTCATTCGACCAATTCGTACCTTCTTTTGTTATGCAAATCACAAAATACAATGTTGAAATCCCATTGATATCCAGTTAGTACCTGCGTTTATACGGTTCAAATTTAAACAAAAAAACTTAGAGAAACGTATACGTCTGACCTTGTCTTTGGCTCTTTGTATGTCATACTATACAGAGCTTTGGTAACGACGACGTGACTAGTACGTGCAGGCATGTGGTGGTTGAAGCCTTACGACACCGTTCACGTTGACGTTGTATAAATGTATTTAATTAAATGCAAAGCGTTTGCTTTGAACATGAAAAGTCCGCTGAACAGAACCCAGTTGCATAATAAGGTACTGCTATATAATTGGTTTTTAAAGGACTGTTATTAATTAGCTTGTACAGTCAACACAAAATTGAATAAGGTGTAAATAAACCCATCAGAGGATTTCTGAAATGTTTATCTAATATGCCCCTGCCGGCGGTCGCAGGGGACGCTAAAGGGCTTTTTGGACAAAAACTCCAATCCCCTCCGCAGGGGGAACTGGAATGACCCATAATATCTACAATTCAAATTTTTCAAAGATATGTTACGGGACAAAATTTCATAAAAATGTATTCAGATGAGTTTAACAAGTCAACTTCGGAAATACTCGTTAATTTAATATTTTTTTTATACAGGCGGACACGATCCTAGCTATGGGTGAGCTGATGGTGTCACTCCAAGACGAACGTCATCACATCATAGAGTACCTTTTCGAGACGTTGCGAACAAACTCCACTAATTGGTAAGCAACTATACTACAGTCAAAAGACCTTGCTTAGTGATAATAATAATTATTACTATTACTTTAGAGTTGACAAAAAAGCATATTATTGCAAACTGGTGTACTTAGGTAGGTTGATTGGACTTGGTGGACATTTCAAATAACACCATCTAAGTCCTAAACTGAGCAATGCTCATCATATGGGAACCAGAGGGCGAATTCTAATAAAAGTGTCTATGTAATTTTGTTGGGAAGTCACTAGGATGTAAGATATTTATCAAACGGTGAAGGAAAACAGCGCGAGGAAATCCGCGGCTTAGTCAGCTGCGCACGTATTGACCTTATCTTTTAGATAAGGTCGCCTATGCTGATATAGGTGCTACAAGCCTACGCCATCTAAAACATGTCCTAGGCACAGCAGCGTCATATGGGCATGGGTAAAAAGTGGCTCCGGAAGCTGTATAAATGAGCTAGATTAGATGCAAATGCCTGTTTATGATAGTCATTCTTCCATAAAGAAACTTGTTCATATTTATCGGTACTCTAAGCCCCGAAGTTTCCAGGAGTGGTATTTATATCCTGTTCCTATTCGGGGTAAAGATATAGTTATAAATAAAACCTTTCTTAAGGGCTAAGATAAGGACAATGCTCGAAGAATTCGGAGATTGGGACCGGAATGGGTTCATTAACATTCCACTATCACTGAGTAATGCGAAGATCATATTGGCCTTCTAAAGCAGAGCCCGTAGTCTGTGCATTTGTTTTACTTTCGACTCGATTATAGCATACGCAAACGCATTCGCAAAGCGAGAAATTTTGTTGGGAATTGCATAATTCCAAAATCTTCCGCTAGAGGCGCTTATCCGTATTTCATACAAAATTTCTCGCTTTGCGAATGCGTTTGCGTGTGCTATAATCGAGTCGAAAGTAAAACAAATGCACAGACTACGGGCTCTGATCCTGAACTAACTAAAATGATTGCTAAATCTGTTGTCATCTCTTTTCGCTGCCGTGCAAGTAACAATGATAGGGATCAGTTTTCCAAGCCGCGCTAAAATGACAATTGAATATGAATAAAGTGGTTTGTTTTTTATGAGCTAAGCATTTGGCTGCCAGCACACTTGATGGTAAATGTAGCTGCAGCCTAAGGTGGAGCACGCTTAGCTATAATCCACCTATTCACTCTTTTCTTGAAAATAAGTTCAATATCCTGTCATTTTAGTGCGGCTTTAAAAAATTGTCATTATTGTGTCATTTATTGTCACTAGTATGACAGCGGAAAGAAATGGCAAAATCTCTTTTCTTTTTAATTAATGGAGCTTTAGAAGACCAATTTGAATAAGATGAAGTTTAAGGAAGTATTTAAAATTTCTAGAAAAAAAATATAGAAATCCCGTAGACATTTCTCAGTGGGATTTCTAGAACATACATAACAAAACATTTATATGGGAACAGACGTGTTCTCAGTTCGCAGAACGTCGCAAATAAATTATATGTAGCTCAACATAACTGACCTTCCACGTGCCTTTCAATAAACTTCTGTAGATTCTAGGGAGAAACCACCACACCGGTACGGCCGGTTGGGTACAATATTAATTGGGTTTGCACGAGTTGCCCCTGGTTAGCTAAAATTTTAGAGGTCACCGGTTTGATTGGTATTCTAATCATAAATGACCAATTTGTTGGAAGTTAATCAACTTTGAAAATGATTATGCTATAAGTATGACTAGGCAATCAATATCATCATCATCATCATCATCAATATATATAAAACTCTTTTGAAGCTGACATAGAATCAACGCACAGCCTAAACTATACGTCCTAGAGGTATGAAATTTGGAGGGTAGTATCCTTATATAGTGTAGGGGTGCACTAAGAAAGGAATTTTGAAAAGTCACACTGTAACGCGAGCAACGCCGCGGGAGACGGCTAGTATAATATATGAATGAATATTGCATGTATACCTGAGATAGATTTTATGGTATTTTACTTTACTTACGCACATCCACTTTTCATAAATTTCACTACAAGGGAAGTGGCTAGCCCCAGTTTGACGCTTTAACACCACGTCAGCGCCAACACAACACCCATTTATATTTGGTAGCGGTCTGTATTGGCCGATGTTAAAACGGCAATTCTTCTTCTTCTCTTCATTAATGGCCTCTGTCTGTACTATACGTACTTACAATAGATATCAAACACAATTATCAACGCATTCAGTTTACGCTCACCGCACAAGCTGACGTGCCGGCGGGGACAAATTGGTTCGCTATTGACGTAAAATATACAAGGTTCAGTTACTAATGTGTGGTATTCGTAAACAACTGTGTCGGTACATTGTGCCTCGAGGCTTCCGTACCGTAGCTTATACAGGCCTCTCTACTATTTACTTCTGGTCCAAAAGTCCTAACGATGAAGTGACCTACAGTATTAGGAACTACCTACTGCCTGTGATCCTCTTCAACTATATAGGCAAGTCTAGACTTTTCTATATAAAATCCGCTCTATTTTACGAGCTGACAATTTAGTAAGTACATGCTGCAAGTAGAGTAGCCTTTTCCGTTTGATATCTTTCAACCTCAGGATATAGTAACCTGAGCTTTCAACTCATCGGTTTTCCAAAAGACTTATCTAAGTATTATAATAACAGCATTAAGTCATCGTAATACATTTTCAAATTCGGTACAGCATTTATCTTATCATTAGTTTTTTTTGAATGTTTAATTAGCTTTCTGCGACTAGACTTCTACAAGCGGTGTAGTTAAAAATATTAGTTTTAATGGTAATTTTTAAAGAAAAGACATCAACGCGCTGCACGTGCTACGAATTTGCTACGAGAATAAACCCACAAGCGGAGAAGAAAATCAATAACAAGATAAATCACGAGCAATACAAATAGTAGGGTTATTCACTGACCTACCCCACAATGTACGGGCTGCGGGAATCATGGCTATCAACGAAGGTCGGATGACAAATATTCGCGCCCAAATTATGCGGCGTTGGATATTGGGTGATCGCTATTCAGCCCACGCAGGTACGGTAGGTATGAGAATGTAAGCACGTGATCGAAACATTGTCACATTCTAGCGATGCCCGGACGTCGTTGGCAATTTTGAAGAGAATAGAAACTCTGAAACATTCAACAGATCTACCGAAAACCAATTTTATTGGCTTTAATTTTCCGCCTGAGACGTGACGTCATCTCAACCAGTCAAACCAACCCAACCAGTAACCGATTACTGCGTGCCAAGCTCCGGACTCATAGTGAAAATGAGACCCGATATGAACATTTTCTTCCCGGCAATAAATCTGCGAAATCGTTTGAATCACACGCTTGAGAGGAAAAATACATTAGACCACGACCCAAAGCAACCATCTTTCAATCGGAAACACTCTTTCTTCTTCGTCTTCTTCTTGAATCGGAAGCTTTTCCGTCGAGCTCCGACTAGACCTTGACACATTGTTATATCTACCTCTACACGGTGAGTAGAGGTCCCTGGAAAGGTCATGCGGTCATGCTTTCAGTGTGACCTCTGACTGAAAGTATGTAAGAGGTTGTTATTCATTCAGGAAAACCAACTAAACTATTTAAAAATTTACTTTTTTCTTTTTTTTGTGAAGTCTTGATGAACAAGTCCGTTCAAGGTGAATCAAAGAAAGTTGTAGCCGATGTAGGTAGGTTTTACATATATCCCACGATCTACCTACACGAATTGCAAGCTGGAGTTTCCCGTACGTTTGTCACCATGTAATCCGCTTGCGATGCAAATAAACTTAATATCAAATTCAAAATGGCGCGATCCGAGAATGCCCGTTAAACTTAAGGGGAAAGTATATAAAACCATCATTAGACCTGTCGTACTGTATGGATCAGAATGTTGGGCAATGAAAGGGACGGATGAGAGAAGAGTGCATGCAGCAGAGATGCGAATGTTGAGATGGATGTGTGGAGTGACAAGAATGGATAAAATAAGGTATGAGTATATAAGAGGAAGTTTGAAAGTAGCGCCAATAACGGACAAGTTGAGGAGTAATAGGTTAGCGTGTATGGGCATGTCATGCGGAGGGAAGAAAGTCATATTACGAGAAGAGTGCTAGACATGAATGTGGACGGATGTAGAAGTAGAGGTAGGCCAAAGAAAAGATGGATGGACTGTGTGAAAGAAGATATGAGTAAGAAAGGAGTGAACACCGAGATGACGGCTGATAGAGGAGAGTGGAAGACGAAGACATGTTGTACCGACCCCACTTAGCGTGGGACAAGGGTAGGAAGATGATGATCAAATTCAAAATGGCCCAGGGAAATCACAACTTTGCAAAAACAACTGCCGGAAATGGAATTACACCAAGAGTTTTTAAATAATATGTGTCTATGTCTTTATTATTTTCAAACGGTTGGGTGTATAGATTATCGTTTAAAAATATGGGAGCGTATATGGGGTCCGTGCAAATGCTTTCATTTTCGACCCTCCTTCTTCTACTAGTCATCTATGTGAGCCCACTCATTTGCATAGTGGGCTCGTTGGGTTTTTTTTTCCATCGGCCCCACCAGTGGGCCAGCCGGTGGGTTCGGTGAGAATAACCCTTTTTTACTGGTATTTTTCACCTTATTCATTTCTTTGGCCTACCTCTACTTCTATATTCATATCTTTTTTTCTCATCATAATACATTTGTCTAGTAAAACCTTGGCGCCGACATGTCCCGCAGTAATGTGAATGGTGCTTGATTGCATACGTTGAGAGCAGGACCAAGGACAGTTTTGAATAGTTCGTGACTAACGTCACTTCAGGCCCCATTAAGCCTCTCCAGAATAACCCAGTCAATTTAACCTAAAAACGTGCATGTGAATAACTTTACCAAAAATACAACTTGGTGTAACTATACTCCTTTCGCGATGTAACTAGTCCTGGAATCAATGGGGGAGGGCTATTTCCATCAGTGGGCTTCTACAAGGTGATACGATGATAAGTAGTATTAGAGTGAAGAGTTTTTAACCTATATGAGGTGTTTTTAAACCTGAGCCAGTTGTCTGAGTTTTGTTTTATTGAAACGAGTATCGAAAAGCGATTTGAGAGATATTTTTTATAAAAACCCGATAAGCGCCAATAACGGAAGATTCGCAAACGATCTTTCTCTATAAAAAAACTGCGGGTTTCTCTTGTCTCGCAATTCGCAAATCAGCAATACAAAACTCAGACTACTAGCTCTGAATGTCTCGTAGGTTTAATTGTATTCTTCAATGGATCAGTACAGCTTGCACCATAATTTTTCACGTCAAGTACATTACTCTCTGCGGGGTCTGATTTGGGCTTTGCCGTAAAGGTACGAGTCCACTGGGTCGGAATCGGAGTGTACGGAGTGAAACGATTTATTGCTTTGTGTTTATTTCGTACAGCGTGCACTGGATCGGCATATCTGCGCATGTATATTGAAAATTAAAGTCAGATGTCTACTCGAGGAACAAGGGTTCAATATGTAACCACAGAAAAGCATGGATCATTATAATTGAAAGATTGATTGGTACATTTAGAACCCATTTACTAGTCAGATGTTTCGAAAACCATTTTCAGTTTTCCCGAACACGGATGACAGGTGTCAATTTTCGTAACTGGCACTAATTCCATGGCTGGCACCAAACTTGCTAAAATTATGTCAATTCTTTGATACCTACTGTATCCTGCTGGTATCTGATATTAGCACAAACTTGTTTTTCAATGGAAAAATGTGGCAACCGAAAAGCTATTTTAATTATAAACGCTTATAAAAGATCTCTACTGCAAACAGTTATTAACAATAAATGTCGCCATCTAACCCAACAAAAGCAATTACTCTTATCTTTTCTTATAAAACCAGGATTTCAGATCTTTTATAGAGATAAATTATGAAAATCCCGAGCTTTTTGCAATATGAACGCCGTTCTCGTAAATTAAACATGACCAAGCGATGTTACATTATTAACTAACTTGAAGACTTATGAGAGTCTACGCGCTTAGATGAAACAAGCAAGTGCTAAATGATAAATATAATGTTTGGACGTGTCTCTGGTTACTTTATCCGCGCCTCAAATATTCATGACAACCCTAGACACTCGACATTCACAAATAAACGAAGGAATTCAAAGGAGTCTTGTGATGCTGAACAAATTAGTATTGACAGAAGTAGAAATTGTTTCTAGTGTTGTAGGAGGTCAAATCGAAAGAGACTTCTATACTATTATAAAACTGTAAAAAACCAAAAACTAAAATTAAAGATATGGATAGAGCAAATATGCAGATCTACTAAATGAACGATTCTGATTTCGAAAATCGAGTTTGTCTGTATATCTGTTTTTTTGTTTGCGGATCACGCCTAAACTACTGGACCAATTTCAATGAAACTTATACCATTCGGAAGCCCTTTTTCCGGATTAAAACATAGGCTATATTTTATTGAAATGAAAGACGTGGATTCTTAGATATAGCTTGACCTCTCTAAACCAAAAGCCGCCTTTGACACGAGGTTCATCGTATACTGGTTGAAAAATATTTTGGTGGAAAATTTCGCACGCATACGAAGTCGCGGGTATCGATGCTAGTTACTGAATAAACCTTTAACTAAACCACAGATCCTTACCTAATACTGCTAAAGTAATATTTTAGGCTCTACCTCAGAGAATTATTAGCTAGTGAAGTTTCAAAGGAGTCTTGTGATTTTGAACAAAATTAGTATTGACAGAAGTAGAAATAGTAGAAAATGATGCTTCTAGTGTTGTAGGAGGTCAAATTGAAAGAGACTTTTGACTATAAATATTCACACGTCGAATCAACGATTTGAGGCATTCCACTTTCAGAACCAAAATTTTGCACCCCAAGATTTTCCACAACTACGCTATTTACCTTATTGACCTCAAACAAAATTGAAGATCAAAATGTCAACAAGGTCCTTTCAATTCATCGTTTTGTACCCAGTAGATTTACCCCTCAAGTTCAAACAAAGTTCTATACTATCATCAGAGAGAAATTTGTAGCGACTTAGATAATCTTGTTGGAGAAAATACGTCGATAAATAAGTACTTGACTGCTAGGAACACCCTGTCGATATATTGTTAATCATTCAACACCAGACCCCGGCTCCAATAAGGTCAAGCTACATTTAACTTCACTTTAGTATTGTCGGATCGGCCGGACTTTTTAACGAAGATTAAGCCTGCTTGTCACCCGACAAGCGTGTAGTTTGTCAAACAAAATCTCCCGCCGTGCCCCTGTAAACTTCTTACGTAGGTGGTTTAAATGTAACTTATAGTTACAATGAAAACATGTTAAAATCGTGATAGTTACTGTCAATAGTTGAACCTAAAAACTACAACGCAGAGGGCAATTGTAATGTAATTATTGAATTAAGATTCACATTGCTGAAAGGTGCAATATTATGTGGCAAAGCCTCGGCCATCTGTGGTACAATAATGCAGAGAATTGCGTGCACAAGTTAAACAAACTAGGTACTTACAATATTCCAAGATTTGAGGAATATTATTTTAATATTTAGTATCATTTGTGACTCCAACCAAAACTCTGACGATATATTTTTTAAATTAAAAAAACAAGACTAAGTATTTTTTTACTGCTACAAATTAGATTTTATTTAACAACGGGATTGTTTTCTTCGAAAACTAAGCCAAGCTTGTACTTTGAGAACTAGATTGCTTATAGAATACTTAGGTATATTACTTTTTATTCAAATAAATACCTACTTATAATACGTAGAATACATCTGAATTATAGAAATCGCGCAGAAGAATATAATGTCACGTGTACCTTCCCGACTCAATTTGAGTTTCGTAAAGTGCCTTCTCCGAGAGGGATAATGATAACTTCATAATCTCGGTCTCAGCAGTTGTTTGAATGTGCTCTAGTTTTAAATACTTCCGTTTCACGATTTAATTAATGTACCTAGTTGAGGAGAACATTGTAGGATATGTCCTCCTACGAAAAGGGAATATCTTCCACCGCCGAGCGACCTACCCCTTTAGCTCGGGGTGTGAGGACCGATGGATAACTTCGTTTGCGCGATCTAGGACAGTTCTCATGTAGCGAGATAGATGGCGCTACATAGTCATTATAACTTATTTACATCGATTATTGTTTTACTTGAGTTATTATTATCTATAAATCGTTTGCAACGGTTTGTAGATAGCTCAACTGTTTCACGTGTATTTTGTAAATATTGTATTAGTTTTAATTTTCTTTGTGAATATAATCATTATTTAGTACAATAAAAAAAACAACAATTTACTTGAACGCACTTGTAGCTTAATCTAATTTTCTGAGTTTTTTTCTTTTTTTTTTATGGAATGGAAATAAATCTACCTAAACTCACAGTTTGGTTGAAACGTGCGTTTAACATTCTTTTAATCAATTTATTATTCAGTGCAAAATAAGGTTATACAATATTAGCCAATCTTCATAAAAGGTGTGATGAATGAAAAATAATCAAACCTACTCGTACAAATTTAAGTCGTAAAAAAAATACAAATAAATAATATTTCGTAAAGAAATATACAAAACGTTTCTTCTTTAAATATTCATGGACATTTCACACAGCGCCCTCTAGTAAAAAAGCTTGTACTAAAGTATGGGAACTAGATTGCTGATTTGGTCATCCCCATATCTTAAGCAAGCAAGCTCGTATGAGTTAGTGGCCAACTCTGGTGACGGAGATTTTAGGCCGCTTATCTTTAAAAGTATAAGGCCTACATATTTTCGATGTTGCGTGCCTAATGAGACCCACATGGTTATTTTCATTTCAGGGGAAGTCTTTACAATGCGTTTGGGGTCAGCAACTCATGGTTCAAGCACTTGCCACAGTCATCGGTGGAAGACTACAGAATACGAATTTAGTAAGTACTTTTATTAATACCTTTGTATCTACCTCTAGTATACTATGTACGTACTGATATTTACCTCGGGACGCGAACACACCATAATTAAAATCCAACTCAAACTCTTTTTATTAGAAAGCTATTATTATTTCTTTATGCTATGTTATTTTTTTGTTTATTTGTCCTTTTACACATTTTTATGCTACATTGCTTTTTGTTCTATAATTAACAAACTAAATATTATTTACCTAATTTATTTTGCACCGAGAAGACACACTTATTTGCTGAAAATACAAAGGCCCGTACTGCGAAACTCAAGCATAGTTTTTTTAATGAAAATCTATACCTAATCAAATGTATGCTTGAGTAACGATTTCAGTATCGGCATACGGATCATAATCTTAAAAAACCCAGCTTAGGACCGTTTACAACTCGATAAACCAAGTGGGAAGTATCAATATAGACGTAAAATCAATGTCTTATTACGATGACTACCAACACAAAGTAATAAATCTGTAGAATCTTACCTTGCAGCAAATTCAGCGCATTGATTTTTTAGTGTGTACATAAATACCAATACTCTCTATTAACATGGATGGGTTTGTGTAGATTTGTTATCAGATAATTGGGACGTTGTAAAATCATGACATGCGAGCGTATCCATCCATACAGCCTCAGGTAATTTGAACTGAAATCTGAATAAAGCCGCACTATAATATAGAACAGAATTTACTTTACGTTTGCATACTTTGCCGTTTCAGTTTATGAAAAATGGTAGGCAGGGATTTTAGTGCCATCAAATTAGTTTAGAAAAATGTAAGAACAGGTCAAAAACTACTTGCTAGAAATCGATGGAATATAATATTTTGGAATGGACAAAAAGTAGTATTCATTAACGTCGTAAACTATCATTTCGTGTAAAATAATTCGACAGGCGTCATGGCTCAGTCGGTAGTAGCTCTGCCTTCCGTGCTGTGGGTCGTGGGTTCGATCCCCACCGAGAACAAACATTTGTGTGTTGTAAACATAGATGTTTGTTCTGTGTCTGGGTGTTTCTATGTATTATAAGTATGTATTTACAAGAAAAAAAAAACAATGTATGTGTGTATTCTATCAGCCATCTAGTTTCCATCGTACAAGCTTTGCTTAGTTTGGGACTAGAAGGCGTTGTGTTAAGTGTCCGTGAATAAAAAATAAAAAAAAAAAAACACTTGGACAGCAGTCGTAAAAATAAATACGTTCCATTTTTGTAAAAGCCACTTAGCTGTCGTAAAATCCTGTCTCACTGGGGATCGGTAAAAGGTCATTAAACTTTAAAGCAACAGGAGTTTTCTGTACTAAAGGTCAAAGAGTGTTAAAATAACTTGATGATCGAAGTTCTTGGCTGCAACGCACGGCAGCCAAGTCGTGCGGATAACTCAACTAGAGAAATATCATTGTTCTCTATACCCCACGAACAAATCTCACAGTCGCCGCGCTAAAGTATTCGAGTTATATTGCGCGTCAATGCCAGCTCGATTGCAAATCGTTGTAGTGTCACCGCGCAGTGTATCTCGGATACGCTAGCGTTAAGGCCCAATTACACCATACCATTTTCTTGTACGTACCAGTGCAAGAATTGTAAGCAACTGTTTACACGCGGATATATTAAACAAAGTTGAATGCAATTATTGACCACCACCAAGGAAAGTTTTGAAGCAAAACTTGTATACCAGATCAAATAATGTTACGTGTGGTTTAGACCATGCAATTCATTTATTGCACTGGTACGTGAAAGAAAATGGTATCGTGTAATTGGGCCTTTACGATACGTTTGCGATTGTCACATTTATTCATGATCAAGGCACTGATCGCAGACGCCACGACTGGGCTGTCAAATGGCTTGATGAAACTAGACACAATGAAAGACATGCAACTGGGACACGAGTTTTGACATTTTTTGAAACGACACAGCACTTTTATTTTAATAGTTTTTCTTGAGTTATTGTGAGTATTGTTGTTTAATTTTGGTGGAATTTTAACCAATAATACTTAGGTCGTAACATAAAGTGTGAGCCATTGGAATAAATGTGTGTAAAGTGGTTTTTCTGAATGTGAAAATTCGTGTTAGGTTTTGAAGAGAAAATCCACCATTTTTTTTTCAAAACAAACGACAGCCGACTAGACAAATGACTGGACTTGACTTATATTATTACAATCATTTCACTTGACATTGGCAAAATTGTCTGTCGAAATGACGGACAGAGGCCATTAATGAAGAGAAGAAGAAGACATGCAACTGCTGCTATTTTCTTAAAAGCTTTAAAACTTTAGTTGCATTGCAACACTGCACACACTTTTTGTTCTTTTCTTTCAAAATAGGTTTACTATTATAACATATCTTCTGAAAATATCATGAGGATTTTGTTCATAACGACACAAAATTTGTGACTTTTATATAAGCACAAAAAATATCCAATAATATTTTAACTAGATATTTTAAGACAATATTTTTTTTATTTTATACGGTAGGATACCTAACACTGGTTTACACTATACAGTTCAAGAGTCTTTTACAGAGAATTTCGACAGAGTTTACCCATAGTTATAGGGCACCACAGCGTCCACAAATCATCCCTCAAATCATGTTAATTTATTCGCTCGGGAACATAATCATAACCAATCTTAAATTATTTTAAATTAAAGTAACAACATTGTTACCATAAACCCCTTAGTGCCCCATAACAATAAGCACAAATTCAAAATGATTGTAAATACTTGCGTCCCTGATGTATTGGTTTGAAATGACCCATAAAGCTTTTATTGCACGCAGCCGGTTTAGAGAGGATATTATTAGTTTAACGTAAGTACCTATAATAGATTAATTTATTTTATTGACGTTATTGAATCTCACTTTAAATTAATATAATTTTGATCTACAAGGCTATTTGTAAAACGAGCAAATTTTTTCACTTGTGCAAGAATACTTTTATATGATCTTAGTCTTAGTAACTCCTTAGTTTTATAAATTGTATTTTCATGTGTTTTCCCTGTTGGATACCCTTATTAAATAATTAACAAATAGAGGTAGCGAACAGTTTATAAATCTACAAACGATTCTTTGTTTTAAAAACAAAAATCTACGCTTTTCGTAATCATAAATTTTATAAACCTATAAACGGCTTTTATATAAAAAAAAAAATCTACGCTTTTCGTAATCATAAATTTTATCAATATATATAAAACTCTTTTGAAGCTGACAGAGAATCAACGCACAGCCTAAACTATCAGTCCTAGAGGTATGAAATTTGGAGGGTAGGTTCCTTATATAGTGTAGGGGCGCACTAAGAAAGGAATTTTGAAAAGTCACACTCTAACGCGAGCAACGCCGCGGGAGACGGCTAGTAAACCTATAAACGGCTTTTATATAAAAAAATCTAAGCTTTTCTTAAACATATTTTTCAATAAAATAGCTTGCTTTCTATTTTTATTCAATTTACGAGGACTTGGAAGTCCCGAGTGAATTTAAATGGGATTCTACAATAGAATGTACAACTGCATTGTACGTTTTACATCGTATAGACACAATAAAGTAGCCTGTCGTGGCGGAATTTGTGAAATTGACAAGATGGAAGCATTCAGCCTTATTTTTGCCAACAGAGTCAGTCGGTACATTTTCTGTACTTGTTTACATTTGCAGTAAGCGATGCGTACTTATTCGTGGTAATATTTATGTGTTTAGCCTTGGCAGCTTTTGAAACAAATAAAATAAATTAACTTTATTTATACACCATTTCAAAATGAGAATTGCTAGGAAACCAACAAATCAGGGAATATTGTACGTAGCTAGAAAATAATTTTGTGACAGCAATTCGTAAGCAGACTGGCTACAATATGGCAACCCTACATAGCTGATTGGATTTTTGGTTATTTCCGCAAATTCAATTAAAAATACACTGTAGGTTTTCTTATAAAGCACGACGTTGCCTTTACATTACATACAAGCTTTCAACTCGCCGGAAATACGAGCAGGTATACCAAGATCACAGTGACTTCAAAGAACTCAAGTACCTACTCTTTGTAGAGTCGGGTTGTACAATTTTCTTGAGTACCTATCTTATTTTTTGGCTCTTGTTTCTGTGCCGTAAGCAAATTGAGATTCTAAGGGTCACTGTAGAGTCTAGTTAGAACCGCAGAGTACACGCGAAACGGGTCGAGCTCAAAACATTTTTAAAAACTTCAAATATAAAAAATCCTCACTGAAAATATCTCAGCTCAATAGTTTCTGTTGGGACCTGTGAGCAGTTTGTTTCAGATAATTTTATAATTCACTAAATCAAACGCCTGACTTGCAGGAAGCATGCGTAGGTACACATTAGTAAAATTTCGTGCGGAGAGGCCTCCTACGAACACGCAAAGGAAACTGGATCATGTGTTTGATGAACTGTCATATACCGCGTTCACACTATGCCATTGCCGCTGCCGGCATTCACGCCGCGGACTTATTGCCACAGCAACATCGCCTTTATTCTCACCGAGGAGCTAGGGCACGAACTTGGCGATGTTGCTGTGGCAATAATTCCGGAATTAATCGCGGCAATCATTCCGGCAGCGTCATGGGCATGTGTGAACGCGGTATAAGAATAAAGGCGATGTTACTGTGGCAATAAGTCCGGAATTAATCGCGGCATTCATGCTGGCAGCGGCATGGGCATAGTGTGCACGCGCTATTACGGAGGAAGAGTAGTAGAGATACTGCGTTTATTGCAAGATACCGTGTGCTTTATTTAGTAGTACATAGTATGTGTGTGTGCGTTTGATGGTAAACCAAGATGGGATTTAAATAAATCTGTTTGTATTTCAGAGAATTCCACAGAAGCGATAGACGAATATTTGTTTATGAAGAAGCAAACGCGTTTCTGCTCCAGTACGTAATACGTCACGTGAAAGCTACTACTTCGACTTTGTGGCGGTAAGTTTGTTCTGGAAGCTCACGTTTTTATTCAATTTGCGAGTTTTTTGTTAGATCGTTTCATCGGGTATAGTATTATATGATCTGTGATATGGGTTACACTGCGCAGTGAGGCTGCCTGGGGCAGTTTAGTGTAAAACTAATTTTTCGGAGTAGATTATAGGTTTCGTGCTAGTGTACAAACGCCCTAAGCTTGTTACCCCTAATATGTATAGTTTCCTAATTTAGTACAGTTGATGTAACCCTATGATATTGTAAACCAATTTTGCGCCATGTTGCTTTTGTAATTTTACGGCTTTACAGCCCTGAAGACCTTGTGAGGTCTTTGTTAGGCATTAATTATCCATTCCCTTATTTGGTCAACGAGTTGACCTGAAATATTAGAGGGTGCCCTAAAGTATGGGTCTACTTTGATAGGTACTTAATTACCATGACCTACTTTCAGCAGGATCGGAATGGATGTCAAGTAAAGCAGTTATAATTATGTAACCATTGACCGTACTCTACACTTTCGAAGATAAATCTATACTAAGCAAGGTCTTTCTAGATGATTTATACAGCGTCAGGAGGTTTTTTATACCATGCCCCTAAATAAAGGGGATACTGCAGTGCTTGGGGACATAGTTGTAGACGGGTAGGCTTGCCGGCATCTTATACCTTCCTAGTCAGCCTTATCCACAGGAAAGGCAAGGTCAATGTCAAAGGACCTGCGGAGCTGACAATGCCGCGGGTTTCCTAACGATGTTTTTCTTCATCGTTTGAGAGCACTAGTTGCGCACAAAAATTCGAGTAGATAAACCCATTGGTGCACGATTGGATTGGAGTTGTCGAACCCATGACATTAGAATCGGAAAGCCGGGTCGCTTTCAATCATCGTGATTAATGATTAATCTTTACCACATACCAAAAACACATTTTTGTGTATTGCAGACAGTTATCAGCATGCTACGAGCTACTGAACGCATTAGAAGACATGTCCTTGTCGCTCACATCGCTTTTATACAGCACGATCCAACAACCACTACTCAAAGACGTCGTGCGACTTCACAAATCATCCTTAGAACATATCACGTCATCCGTCCAATACCTCGAGGTGGAGAGGCTGTGGGGAGAGATCACGGCCATGAAAGAGGTCTTTGTACAGTAAGTTGTGAGTTGCAGACGTTCTGATTTGAAATTATCTCTTTCTTTTTATGCTTATAGACTTGAATTCTTCTTATATGTTGACGTCGGTCACTGACCGTCGGCACCAATAAACACTATGTTCTATGAGGCACCGCACTGCGACACTGAAGTGAGCTGGATTTTTCTCGGATAAGGGTGTTTTTCCAGCAGAGCTAAGCTAAGGTACGTTGCTAAGGATGTGTTTGACATCCTCCAATAAACAAACAACCCTATTGGTGCCTTTCAAACACATCCTTAGCAACGTAGCTGTGCGCGCAATTGATGTCCTCGACCAACGTCAGCACAGGAGGAATTCAAGCCAGCTTAAATAGGTGAATCCGGCTTATTCAGCTTCACGAGGTTTCTTCAACGAACCAGGCTGACTTTGACCAAGAAGAAAGGATACTGGGCATCTAAAAATATGTTCCAGTTACGCCTACTGGTATAAATTATCTTCAATGATACATATGTCCGTTCACATACGAATATTATAATATGTGCAAATGTATAAAACACTGGGATCCCTGTAAATACCGTGAAACAAATGCCAAATCAGTTCCTCAATACTTATTTTGATTGATAAGGGTTTCGTGCACCAAAATCATGGTCCAGTGAAATTAATTGCTGATAGACCAAGATAAGATACAGCCGGTTTCTGCTATTTTTGGTTACTTACGTCACCAGTAAGCACCCAGCTTGCTTTAGGCTGTTTTCACACTACCACACGACACCATGATATCAACGCTTTAGACGTTTTCTATATCGGTATCACGGAGATCGGCCAATATACAAACGCCTTGATGGTTTATTTGTTGCATTCTTGATTCCAGCTACGATCTCTTCCCATACGAGCCAGGGAAGGACAACGTTTCTGACGGCAACAGCGGTTACATGAATAATTCGCGAGTTTGCCTGCGGAAGCTTAGAAATATCCAATTCGGCTTATGGATTTTTGCGAGGTAAGTTTTTTTAACTGCGTGTTGTAAGGTACAAGATACTTTGTAAACTCCGTGAATTCATCAAATAGATGCAATATTTGTAGCTATCTGCCTTCCTAGCCAAGTTAAGGGTGCTTTTCTATCAGAGCTATATTAAGTTATGCTACGTTGCTAAGGATGTGTTCACTAATAAAACGAAGTTTGCGTACCGTGACTGTCACATTTGTTTGTGATCAAAGCAGTCGCTGTCCGTCCCTCGTTTTGCATATTTTAGCGACAGTAAAATATCCTAATAAGAAACGGTTTGTAGATAGCTCAACTGTTTCATGTGTATTTTGTAAATATTATGAATACTGTAAATACTGTATTAGTCCTAATATAATTAGGAATATAAAAAAAAATATATAAATATTCACGCACACTTAACACAACGCCTTTTAGTCCCAAACTAAGCAAAGCTTGCACGATGGAAACTAGATGGCTGGTAAAATACATACATACATTTTTTTTTGTAAATATGTACATACTTATAATAGGTACATAGAAACACCCAGATACAGAACAAACATCTATGTTTACAAAACACAAATGTTTGTTCTCGGTGGGGATCGAACCCACGACCCACAGCATATAGTTATTATAGGTGTTGCATCCATTTCCAGGGAATCGGTGCGTTCTGAGGTATGGCAGGCGCGTCGCACGCTCGCGGTTGGCGTCTTGATACTAGTGCTCGTGCTCCTGGCTTCGCCCGTGCTGGTACTGCTACTGAGGCATACTGTGCATACTATACAGGTCAGTTTTATATACATTATTTATTTATTTTATAACTAGCTTCCGCCCGCGACTTCGTTCGCGTCCCATTGGATCCCGTTAATTTACCGGGATAAAAAGTATCCTATGTTACTTCTAATACCTCCAAGAACATGTAAGTTTCATGATGATCGGTTATGTAGTTTTCGCGTGAAAGCGTAACAAACATACTTACATTCACATTTACTAGTAGTTCGTCCCGAACTGAGATCTCGTGGTCGGTCAAGAGGTTGTAAAGATACGAGGGTCCAAACGGAATAAAAAAAAATGTCGTAAGTAAATTATAATAAATACATTACATCTCTTACAACGACATAAAAAAGTGCTTACATAGAAAAGAAAATTCGTTGGGTAAGTATTTAGTTTGCATTTTTCTGGTAAAGAATAGGTACATGATTGTGACCAAATATCGATACTTTATTTATTTATTTATTTTATGGAAAACCAACAGCTTAAATTAACTAGATAAACGATTTTATAGCAGTAAAAAGTCAAATACTTATTCAAATACTTACTAAATACTTATTCTCCATAAGGTATGATATAGGGCCTACCTGCTTACCTACCTATATTAATAATAAATAAATATTCATGAGTATTTTACACAACGCCTTCTAGTCCCAAACTAAGCAAAGCTTGTAATATGGGAACATGACATAGGTACATGATTAGGTTAGATTAGAAAATTCTTTATCGCACTTTTTCAATAGATCGCACCGAGGCGAATTTTATGTTATTTTGCATTACCGAAGTTATCAACACCAGAATTCGTTTCATCTCTTGAAGATATACGTAGACGCAGATAAATATAATTTTTCTAAGAATCATTTTTGTTTCTAGTAATAATCATTGTCACCTTTACATTTTTCAAACTCGGGATAACTGAAACAAACACACACATTACAGATACAGGCACATGAGACTTCAAGATCTTTACGTCTCAGAGTGATGGACGCAGTGCATTGCCTTACAGGGTACGTCCTCATTGGACTTGCTCTGTGAGGTAATGCATTGTTATAGGCAGAAGTTACTACTTAACATCAGGTGAGCTATCAGCTAGTTCCAATACTTTTATCATAAAAAAAAAATAAACATTGCAAATAAATACCATACAAAAATCGCTAGGAACAGCTAGGAACCAATACAATTCAATTCTTGTCTACGGCCTTTGCAGTGTTGCCCGTAATTTCGCCTTTGTTTTGTTAGCACTTAGCACGATGGAGAATGACCGGTGTGGTGAGAAGTAATGTACGGTGCACTAGGAACCAGCCGTACTTAGTTTGTTGCCCGTGTTTGATATTTGACTTATGACCGAATACTCATACGCCACTTAAATTAAGTTCACGCTTAAATTGTTGCCATCTCTTACAGATGAGTAATGTAAAACAGAGGTAGAGCAATTTTAAGTTTAAATTTGAGTGACGTTTCAGTATTCCGGCCTTAGACGTTTTTTAAAGCCGCGCTAAGATAACCGTGTGTCTAACCGGAGTGTCTAATCAATCCTCATCTGACTATTGCCAGTGATTTTTTTCAGCTGAGATGGTCTGTTAGTTATTATTTTTATTTCTAAACTAGCGGCTCGGCTTCGCACGGGTATTTAACAAACATTTCTTAGGTAAGGAATTTTTTAGATTATTTTTTTACACCTTGTGTTTTATTATTGGAGTTTTTGTAAAGATCCCTAATTTAAAAAAATATATAATATAGCCTATGTCACCCGGGGATAGTGTAGCTTCCGAACTGTGAAAGAATTTTTCTAATTGGTCCAGTAGTTTCGGTGCCTATTCAGTGCAAACAAACAAATCCTTCCTCTTCCCTATTAGTACAGATAGATATAGATATAGATAAATAAACCACGTATGTACATACCTGTTACAGTCCGGGGTACAGTCAAAAACTCTATGGTAGTACTTTGGGCATCCCCTACTATCGATTGCTCTTCTCAATCTCTCTACTATGATAAGTTCACCGGCGCCTGTAGGCAGTGCGAAGGCGCACCCGACCACCACAATAAAAAGCACACACAAGAAACACGCCTTCATGTTGCACGCTTGGAGGCCTACCGATGACTGGCCTGTATCTTAACCACCATACCTTATTTATGCGAGTTGTTATTGGTATATAAATAAACATAAATATGACACGAAGTAGTAGTACAGGCTCATACACCGCATGGCACTTCGTTCTACGTAAATTACTCATCAAAATCCCAACGCGCAATGAGTGGGTACTTACGCACGTGTACATGCTGCCCAGTCTGGACGAATTGCCGAAACTGACAGTATAAAGATTAAAATTTGACGATGTTTATTTTATTATTATTGATACTAACATCTTAAATATATAAAACTCTTTTGAAGCTGACTGATAATCAACGCACAGCTTAAACCATAAGTCCTAGAGGTATGAAATTTGGAGGGTACCTAGTATCCTTATATAGTGTAGGGGTGCACTAAGGAAGGAATTTTGAAATGTCACAAAGGCGACGGCTAGAGATTGTAATATAATTGAACTTAATATTTTTAAAATATTTGCACACCAGGAGAACAACTGGTAGGAGTTCTCCTGGTGTGCTTTTAATTACATTTAACACCCAATATTACCTAAAACTTACATTCAACGAATAAATGTTTCTGATTTCTGATATCTGCTTGCTAGTATTATGTAGGAAGCTGTTTCTACCATGCGACTTCAGCCACACTTAAGACTAAAGACACACACTAAAAAAAATTGCACTCAAGCTGCAGTCGTTTTTAGACATTTAAAAAAAAAACTATGCTTGAGCCACATGACAGAATAGATACAGTGTCTTTTAATCTTGATTCAGCATACAGTATAGTTCCAAAACACTAGGCTTCTAATAAACGTATCTTCTAAATTATCGTAAATACTTTTACTTCCAGACATTCACATACTCAATAGAGATGAGTACGCAGCGGCTTGTAGCAGAGAAACAAAAGAGCGACTTGCTTCTCTCCCGCATGCTGCCGTTACCGGTGCTCCGTCGGCTGCGAGCGCAGCGAGCCGTCCCCGCAGAGTCGTTTGACGCTGTTACCATCTTCTTCAGCGATATCGTCGGGTTCACCAACATCTCGGCAACCAGCACGCCCATGGAAGTCATCAATATGCTCAACATGCTCTACAGGTGAATCAACAATTCTCGGAATGATCTTCTGTAAATCTTTGATGATCATTGTTGCAAATAGAACTGGAAACTTATTTATATAATATGAAACAGACTTTTGCATGTATTTTAAATTATGTATCAGGGGTTCTTTTTTCTTTTGTTTAATTAGGACGCTTGGGATATGTTTTAGATGGAGTAACCTTGCTCTAAATCATACAATTTTCTCAGCCTAGTCGACTTTGTTATAGATAAAGTCGACTAGGAAAGACACACGCGGGATTTCTCATTATGTTTTCCTTTATGCAATCTATGTATTATTCACGAAGGCGCATCCGATGACAATAATATTTATAGTTGTAAATGTATGTTAAATGCATTGGTACGTCATGAAATCTTTCTAGGAGTTTGTGTGGGGAAGTACATTCGTATCTATACCTTATCTTTGGATAAAGCCTTTGGGATGGCTCTGCTAAATACCAGCTTGAGGCCTTGGAGACCATAGACAGACGAGCCAAAAGGCTCATTGGCAACGATTCGTTGGTCGAGGCTAAGCTCCTGAGCCTCGAGCATCGTCGGAAAGTAGCTATATAGCTTGTCGGTATTTTACAAGATACATTTTGGGGAGTGTGCAATGGAACTGTTTGAGCTAGTTCCCCCTTCCCCATTCCATCACCGGACCACTCGGCGTACGGAGACGAGACACCCGTTCATGGTGGATATGCCACCTATCCGCACTAAACGCTTTGCGTCTACATTTATTAGCGGACAGCCAAAGAGTGGAACTCGTTGCCGGCGTCTGTGTTCCCGAATGACTATAATTTGGAAGTTTTCAAGAGTAGAGTGAATAGGTATCTTCTAGGTAACCGTGCTACATCGTCGACCACGTCATTGCTTAACATCAGGTGAGATTGTGGACAAACGGTTGCCTATATTGTATAAAAAAAAATATATATCTCCCAAGTAGAAAAGCTCTCATTGCTTTTGCTTTGACAGTTTGACGATAGCAACGAGCGAAGACTGCCGGGCTCTTATATATTACCGTTACTTTATCATATCCGTTTAAATGTGAATAGATGGTACCTACCGGAAATGCATATATGCATCAAATATTTGACTCAATTAATCTACTTTAAATTACCCAAATTATTTGAATAATATCATTTATTCTTTGCGAAGCCGAACACGTGTTGTGATAATGGTTGGAATGAGTCAGTTCAGCTAAATTCTCAACTCAACGACTTTATTAGTTTTTCCACGAATTGATCTGGAACTTATATGAACTTACATATTACTTTAGTAAATACAGGGTGTTACCAGACCACTTCCGAAAACGAAAGGGGGAGCTACAGCACACCAAAACCCAACCAAAAAAAAATCAGTTATCCTGAAAAATAATTATAGCCGGAGAAAACAATGTTTAAAGATTTGTATTTATTTCGCCAGCCCGCAATGTACGCATTCACGTAGGTAAGGTCGAGGCGTAGTACTATTATTTATTCTGTGTCGTAAGTGCCTACTAACGTAGGTAGGTACTAACGTAGGTCGCTCGCACGTCGCGTACTTGAATGACCCACGATGAACTCTCAGCTGTTCATGCTGTAGTAGACGTAATCTGCGTGCTGCGTGTACATTGCTGCTTTATTTATTTTTTTGCTTTTTTAAATGAGATAATTAGGTAGATATGTTGTACTGTGTGTATGTAACTAGAAAAAAAATTAAAAAGAGATAGTCAAGTCAATTTTTTTTTTCGCGATTTTTTTCGCTTAATGTTTTCAGTATCATGGTCTGATTGGAACCTCCAAGTTTTCGGAAGTGGTCTGGTAACACCCTGTATAGGTCTCCATTTACACCTCCACCATAACAGCAAAACCGCAGTTACTTGTGTTGTTTTGACACAATATTTATCCACTTATTATTACCATTAGTAAGTATTGCACTGGAAATTTCTAAACTCCCAGCAGTTCCTTAGAAATCGAGCAAGATAGCCCTACAGCGCAATTATCATTTTAAATGGGTGTGGCATTTCCATTTGAGCGTTTTCTCGCATTTTAAAGTACCTATACGTAGATAACGTAGGTAGGTATAACAGCGGCGCGATCGGTGTGCTGCCTTGCCTGGCAGGTTTTCTGAACTGCTTTCACACTAAATCATAGGTATTCTGTGACTAAATAGTGACATTAGAGCATTTCAGCGTTCGATTTCAGCGCGTTTTTTGCCGTCAAAAGCTTCTTGTTTTCGTATATCTGTAGCCACGTCACTTGACATTATGCTGGGCAGCGAAAGCAGTTCAGAGCTTGCGATATGGGGCCGTACCTGTCTACTAGATGTATTCAATTATATTGGATCTAGTGAATCTTTGAAAACGGTAAATGTCTTTTCATGCATTTTCTGAGAAAGGAGGCTCGTTGTGGTGCGGTTTCTAGCCGCCATGCCGTGGTAGATCACTGTGACACACTAAAAACAGATTAAAACTCGTAGATTAACAGTTCAGCGGCGTTTAAGCTGACAAGTTCTTTAGTATAATTATTTTTTATTTTTTTATGATAAAAGTAATGGGATAAGCTGATAGCTCACCTGATGTTAAGTAGTAACTTCTGCCTATAACAATGCATTACCTCACAGAGCAAGTCCAATGAGGACGTGCCCTATAAGGCAATGCACTGCGTCCATCACTCTGAGACGTAAAGATCTTGAAGTCTCATGTGCCTGTAATTACACCGGCGCCCTTACCCTGCAAACCGGAAAATTAGCTCCCGTACTGAAGTTATTTTTCCATCTTAGCTGAAGCTAAAGCAATGAATATAATTTTGAATTCTAACAGGTTGTTCGACGAGAAAATAATGCAATACAACGTATACAAAGTGGAGACTATTGGAGACGCATACATGGTCGTGTCCGGCTTGCCGCAAAGGAACGGTGAGCTATCTGTCTCTACTTCCTAATCATATACCAAACATGTTTGCAGAATGACAATATGTATAGGGACTTAGTGACGATTCGGACAAAATATACGGACAAAATTGTCCGAATTGTCACTTTTGATTTTAATCATTTTTGTTGTGACGATTCGGACAACATTAAAAACAGCTGCATTGTACAGTCAGGTAAACAATTTTTAAGCAAAATTGGCAGGGTTTCATTATCACATCTACAAAATAGCGCTTTGAATCAGTTAGGTACTATTGTTTTCATGATGATCACAACTAGGTACGGGTACCACTCACAGATTTTTCCGAGTCTGTCTGGGTGTTGAGATAGGTAAGTATACTATAGTATTCGTAATTACCTAAACCACAATGAAACCAAATGGTAAATAACAATCCATTGTGAATTGTATTTATTTATTTGCGTAATGTTTTGCAACTTCATTCAGTAATACCTACCTCTCGCGTAAATATAAATACTTACTTAGGTATACACAATCACACGGCAGTAATGCGTTGCTCGTATGGTTCTCCGTGCGTCAGAGTAGGTACCTACCAACAGAATAGTTTGGGGTCGGGACAGGATGGAATGAATTTTGTGTACCTACTGGTGTACCTACCTATTTTTCTAGAGTATGACGTTATTTGCAGACTAAATAGTTTGGTGCCATCTGGTACCTAGTTATATGTTTAAAATTATTGAGTAGGTTTGTAGGTATGTGTGGTATAGAGATAGAGATAGAGAAATATTTATTTGGCACACAACACAACACAGGTACAACACAGTAAAATAATTACACAATAAGAAAACAATACCAAATTAATTAGAAAATAAAATAAAATAAAATATAGAACAGATCAGCACAGAATACGTAATATTTTAAGTCTACTACCTAGGTAGTTATACGTTTGTGGGTGCTGACCAGCGCTGATATGAGCTCTGCAGAAGCAAAGCGGCGCTGGTTTTCAGTCAGAACCTGAGAGTGGATGACATCACAGCTACAGCTGCTCTGATTCTCGTATATGTATCTACGGGCCTATATTTCTGTCATCTGCCCGAAATAAACGTTTTATTTTTATTTCATTAATATGTCTTCTGCAAGAGATTACTTGGGTGTTTAAGACTGAAAACTAAAAACAGTATTTAGGTACTTACGAAGAAAAAAATCATAATCAAATTTCATATTACCTCTTTCCGATGCTGACTGTACTATAACTTTTTGATGAATTCCTCGTTTACATTCCAGGTAACCGTCACGCGTCAGAGATAGCAGACATGTCGATATCACTGATGCAGAGTCTGGAAGGCGCGACCGTGCCGCACCAGCCGGCCGAGCCGCTGCGGATCCGCGCCGGCGTCAACACCGGGCCGTGCGTCGCCGGCGTCGTCGGCACCACCATGCCGCGGTACTGCCTCTTCGGGGACACCATCAACACGGCTAGCCGGATGGAGAGCACCGGAGAACGTAAGAATATTATCAAAACTAAAATCAAAATTGAATAGAATAGAATAGAAATTATTTATCTTACGCAAAAACACATAATCCTATTAATTCCTATCCTACTAATATCATAAACGCGAAAGTTTGTGAGTATGGATGGATGGATCTTTGTTACTCTTTCACGTAAAAACTACTGATCCGATTTGGATGAAACTTGGAATATATATTTTCCGTGACCTGGATTAACACATAGGCTACTTTTTATCCCGAAAAATCAACGGGATCCAACGGGATGCGAACGAAGTCGCGGGCGGCAGCTTGTGTAAAGACACAATGACATAAAAATTAAATTATAAGGACAGATGCGTAAAATAGGCTCCTTTAGCGCTGGTTTTCAGGAGTGCCTAGATTGAAGTGGCGTACTAAAATATTATAACGTATTAAAACAAACATTTGTGTGTTGTAAACATAGATGTTTGTTCTGTGTCTGGGTGTTTCTATGTATTATAAGTATGTATTTACAAAAAAAAAATGTATGTGTGTATTCTATCAGCCATCTAGTTTCCATCGTACAAGCTTTGCTTAGTTTGGGACTAGAAGGCGTTGTGTTAAGTGTCCGTGAATATTTATTTATTATTATTATAAAATGGAGTAGAATAATAAAAAATTCTGGTATCCCGATGGTTGGCGCTTTGCTTCCACCTTCATAATGCGAACTGCAAAGGAGTGGAACTCTCTGCCATCATCAGTATTTCCTGAAAGATATAACCTAGGAATTTTTAAGAAAAGAGTGAATACCTAGGTGGATTATAGCTAAGCGTGCTCCACCCTAGGCTGCAGCTACACTTATCATCAGGTGTGCTGGCAGCCAAATGCAAGTTTACTGGTCCCTGACTTTCGAAGACAATGCTTATGTCAAGTCGTTCTCAATTGTCAATTCTCTCAATGGGTCAAAACAGCTTAGTAGTAGTAGAGCTTCTTGTGAAAGACCCCTGCGGGAGAAGTACTACCGCCGTAACTATTTCTGTCGCCAAGCAGTGATGCTCGCATTGCTGTGTTCCGGTTCGAAGGGTAAGGGCGCCGGTGTAATTACCGCACATGAGACTTAACACCTTTATGGATCAGAGGGCCTAGTACGAGTTTTGGTGTGTAAATCTGGTGTGAAACGTCTGACGCCCAGCACACCAGTGGGCGCTGATTTGTATGGAGTCATTGAGCGGATTCTTTGAGAAACTTGGTCTACACCAAGCCCGTACTCACATGTCGAGCTTCTCAAAGAATCCGCTCAGTGTCTCCATACAAATAAGCGCCCACTGGTGTGCAGGGCGTCAGACGTTTCACACCCACACTTATACACTGAAAACTCGTACTAGGCCCTCAGAGTAGTGAGCGCAGTGCAATGTATTACAGGGCACGTCCTCAGTAGATGTGCTCAATGAGGCAATGCATTGTTATTGGGCCATCGGCTTGTTTCATCATTTATTAGATAAAAACAAAGAAAGGTCCAAGTAAAGCCTTAAAATATAAAGCTCTGTGTTTGTTTCAGCTATGAAAATTCACATTTCGTATACAACGAAGCTGGCGCTGGATGAGATCGGCAACTATGAGACTGAGTCGAGAGGAGTGGTCGATATTGCTGTAAGTATTCAGTTCTTATTACATTTAAACAATACACTTAAGCTTAACTGATTTGGACCAGTTGAGCTATCTATAAATCGTTTGCAACGGTTTGTAGATGGCTCAACTGCTTCATGTGTATTTTGTAAATATTGTGAATATTGTAAATACTGTATTAGTTGTAATTTTCTTTGTGAATAAATCAACTTAAGCTTAGAATATTGGTAATCTGAGCATTCAGGTAAAGCTTCGTAAAAGTTACGTTGGAACCACTAGGGGAACGCAACTTTGATTTCGGCGCCGAGTGCCGACTTTCGTACTTTGCCAACTTTTGCAATATTCATTACCACAAGAGACCACAAGAGGACAGAAAGGTTCTTTCTCTGTCCAGTTGCAATAGGGTTTCGATCTCCAGCGGTAACGGAAAACATCGTCTGGAAACCCAGGACGTACATAGTGAGCTTCGAGGAATACGTAGTACACCAATTAGAATTAAAAGCTGTACAACACTAATGTAAATTATCATTTTGCTCCAGGGAAAAGGTCAGATGGAGACATTCTGGCTGCTCGGCAAGATTGGAGGCATCCAGCCGGAAAGCCCACAGCACCTGCGACTACACGACTATGACCAGAATCTACTAGAAATACTTATACGATAAAACATTTGATGTTTCCTTACATTTCCTTAAATACATTTTATAAATAAATTAGTTAAATAAAAAAGTTTTATTTTAGAAAATAAGGGTGCTTTTGCACCAGAGCTAAGCTAAGCTACGTTGCTAAGGATGTGTTTGAAATTTAATAACAGGGATCATTTGTTTTCATAATGAAATTATTCTGTACTAGCCGTCGCCCGCGGCGTTGCTCGCGTTCTACCCTTTAGAGTGTGACGTTTCAAAATTCCTTTCTTAGTGCAACCCTACACTATATAAGGATACTACCCTCCAAATTTCATACCTCTAGGACTTATAGTTTAGGCTGTGAGTTGATTCTCTGTCAGCTTCAAAAGAGTTTTATATATATTGATTTTCTTAGGCATTACCGCTTGGCACTAGTAGTAAAGTGAACAGAAACTTTAATTTCCCGTGACACTACTATTCTTATTGGCTGATTAAACGCATATTATAGAATCTCCCGTGGATTACCTCATTACCAATGGCACTACTAATACTAAAGACCTAAGTATATCAAAGCAAGATAAATACAATATTTAATTGTTCCAAAAATGGATGTCAGCTTAGCTCGGGTGGAAAAGCACCTTAAGTCATATTAAGCTAGATAACCTCCTGAGTAACAAACTAGAGGGCGTTGTGTCAAAAGGTCAATGAATATTTATAAAAAAAATATAAACTTATACAATACTCTACACTAGCACTAGCCAGAATGCACCAACATAACAAAATGTCTCGCTTTGCGAATGTTTTTGCGTGTGCTATACTCAAGTCGAAAGTCAAAACAAATGCAGAGACTCGGGGCTCCAACCTGTTTTCTAGTATCGGTTAGTTAGTATGAGTCGTTGAACTTTGCGTCAGCAAATCTTGAGGACGTAAGTCTTGGTTTTTACTTTGAACAAATCTTATAGGTATAGGTATTTATTGCGGTTTTTACTCTAATAAACATAATCAATTGTTAATTTGTATTAACCCATACACGCATCTTGCTCCAAGTTGTGTGGAAGAAGAAAACGCAGGTTAGAAATATACACCTTTATGTGACTAGGTATAATTATATCGCTTATAGCGATAAGACCGCCCATTGTACCTCATACTTAAAACTTATTTCTCTTTTATTGTTTTTCTTCTTTTCTTGGTGTGCAATAAATAATATAATAATATCTATCTATCTATATGTAAAGATGTGTAGCAATGATTTCCGCTATAAACTATCCATACGTTAGGTAGATATATACTTTATCTACGTAGGTAAATAGGTGCTGAAAGACAAACAAGGGCCTTACAAGAGCACCGTGTACTGTGTGTTGCTTAGCCAAAGCTTTATAGCTGATAAAAATTACAGGAGCCAGGAGAGAGCCTTGCGTAATTCCCAGCCGAGCTAGGAAACGTTGCTTTTTCCTCAACTATTTATAAATACACTGTCGGCATCATACCATGATGCATTCTGCATTTACAAATAATATATACCGGCTTTTATTAGTAAAGTGCCTACTATAAATCAAGAGACAGTTTAGATCAACAAGGAGTAAGTATAATCATCTACTTAGAATTTTGAAAATACTGCCTTACCAACTTGTATTGTATGCTATTTTATTATTAAATCAAATTCTATTATGATTATAACACTTTTTATTTCGTTTGACATAATCCACGTTAGTTAGTTCGTAAGGCTTCCATCTTTTTTTTCTACACAGTGGTTGCCCCTTCACTCTTACTATAAATAACATGATGATATAACCATGAAGCCCTATTTCGTCCTGCTGCTGGTAAAGGTCTTCCTCCAAGACTTCCAATTTTCCCTCCCCCGGGCCTCCTCTCAAAGGCATCGAGAGAGTGTCTGGTGACGAAGTTTGTAGGCCGCCTTAAGGCCTCTGTCATGGCTTTACGACTAAAAAGGTATTTAGTAAAATGCAACAGCAGAATCTGGTGCATTACGATATCGCTCTACGATATCGTGTCGTGTTGGTGTAGATGTGTAGTGTGAAAACATAATTATATCTATAGCTCTAGAATATAGAAGACAAGGTAAAATTAAATTATCTTATTCGACATCTTTAAAATTGTAGGTAAAGTCATGTCAGCGGGAATACCGGTGACCAGCGACTTGACCACCCAACCGACACAATGTTGTAAATTATAATTTTAATGACATTTTATACAACGGACTTTGCATTGATACTCTGAAAATGGAACGGTACAATTATGCTCTAACAAAGATGTGAGCACATTTTGTAGTTATACATTAGTATCTTGTTCTAAACTAACCTAATAATGCTGCCGTCCCTTTCTCATTTACTGAAACGACAAAGACGGCTATAATTTTAGAGCTGTAAAATAAGGTTACTATAGAAAAATGCAACAAGAGAATTGATATTATTGCTTGATCATCGAGCACTTTGAAGGACTAGAGTGCCCATCTGCATGACAAACACACTACTGACAAGCGTAAGTGACTTTTCGAAAGTTAGCAACTTTTTGACGTTTTTTGTAATGAAATGATGGCTCCTTGTGTTATTAGCTCAACGATTGTCAGAGATAATTTTTTTACACGCATGAGAAAAGGCTCGCACATGAAAAGACGTTGAGTAGTAGGTATCTTTTAATTGAATTTTTAGTTATCTTAGTAAATTCGCATGTGTGACCAGCCAATTTTCTGAGTTCAAAAGCTTATAATATCTCAGGGAAGAATTAAATATCTAGTATACGATTTTGAAATAAATATAAAAAAAAATACAACCGATTGAGAACCTCCTCCTTTTTTAAGTCGGTTAAATAAATATCTGGTACGTTGAATATTTTATCTTGCAAGGATATATTTATATATTATTTATTTGTGTATCATCAATATATATATAACTCTTTTGAAGCTGACAGAGAATCAACGCACAGCCTAAACGATAAGTCCTAGAGGTATGAAATTTGGAGGGTAGTATCCTTATATAGTGTAGGGGTGCACTAAGAAAGGAATTTTGAAAAGTCGCACTCTAAAGGGTCTAGAACGCGAGCAACGCCGCGGGTGACGGCTAGTAAAAAATATGTTTATTCAGTATGAAAGAAAAACCCAAGAGAAGCATAACTCGTAGATTCATAACGGCATTGGCGCTTGGGAGTGTTTCACTAGCCAAAAATTAAAGCAGAACCTATTCTCCAAAAAGTGTAAAGGTTTTTAACAATTTGCAACTATACCTACTAAGATCATCAAAGAATTGCATTTCTTTCAAAATGTTCCTCGCGGCTGCGGCGGCGGCGCGACGCTTGAATAAGCCAAGGCAGAACACTTTTTAGAGCCAGTTTCGAAACGCCTTAAACTATCGGTAACCTTAGGGTTCTAAATGTAAATGAAAGCAATATTCTGCGCATAAACAATTATACATACTTACTAAGTAGCTACACATAACTGGTTTTTGTATATTAATATATTACCCACACATTATGGCCCACTATAACTAGCGTGTTTGGCAACTCAATAGATATCCGATAGATACCTAATAAAAAAAATTGATTCCACGACTACCCCAAACTAAGCAAAGCTGGTACTATGGTAACTAAATTACTGGTAAAAAACTTTGTATACTCTTTTTTGGAAATACATACCTAGGTACTTATGATACATTGCAACACCTAGACATATAGAACAAACAAATGTTTGGCACACACAAAATGTTTGTTCTCAGTGGGGATCGAACCCACGACCCGCAGCACAGAAGACAGCTATTATCGACTGAGGTATGACGCCAATCGATTGATAATTATTATTCAATAACGCCAATCGACAAAATGTTGCACCACTCGTGCTATAATGCAGATAGAAACCCAATAGGGCAGTTGTTTTCGATCATTGAAACTGAAGCACGTACCTACAAGGCTGAGTTCAAGGAAATATCTAACGAACACGCTCCACGGTATCTCTGTTCCAAAATGCACTCTTAAATATTGTAAAATATAATACTCAACGCAGTACGATTGTCCGTGTCGAAGTGTAACAAAGTGTTTGTTAAACAAAGCTGTGGTATAATACTGTTATAAATATATAGATGATACTTATGGTGTGAAGTGATAATAATAAAGCAAAATGAATTTTTTATCGATTTTTTGTTGTACAACAGTTTTTGTGGTTTACTTACACGGTGTTCATACAAGAACTCTGAAGAAACATAAAGGTACGTGTTTGTATCTAGATTTTATGGAAAATAATTACCGATAGCTAAAGGCTTTGTCATAGTAGGTAATATTAAATTCAAAATTCATCTTCCTACCCTTATTTAACGCTAGGCTCGGTACAACATACCTTCGTCTTCCACTCTCTTCTATCAGCGGTCACCTCAGTGCTCACTCCTTTCTTACTTATATCTTCTTTCACACAATAATATATAGATACCTAGGTATTCTGGCTGTATACAGTGTGTATACCTTACTGAATTTCGAATTAAAGAAAGAAAAGTGGTTATACTGAAACTTGCTTTAGTATTTTTTATAAATAAAATTTTAAAAACTTATTTGTATGTGCCGACACCTAATGTTAATACAAGTGGTATCTACTAAATTCGTAGTAATTTCGTTACAATAGCATCGCGTTGATATCTTGTATCTATGTACTTTTAATACCTAGTTCTAAGCATGGCACTTTACATTTCACTAGAAAACATTTTGAAGGTGTAATAAAACCTTACTAGAATCACCTTTGCATTATATTACAAGTTTGCACTGAAAACTCCACTTCTCAAGAATACAGTGTCAAGAAATAGCATTACACTTTTATGAATTCGTAGTGATTTCGTACAAATAGCAACCCGTTGATGTCTTTTGTATTAGTAAATGGCTTGCGCTACTATATATGGCTACGAGTAGCATTTATTATATTTTTAAATATTTACATTGAAAAATATATAGATAGAAGATAGAAAATACTTTATTGCACACCTTAACCTAGGGGATTACAATAAAAAGTAAAAAGAAATAGTTAGGTCCTCATAGTTAGGCTCATGGATAAATGTTTGAGTATTGATTTGAGTCGACGTTTGATTCTGGAACGTCGCTCGAGTGTCAAATATAATATTGATAAAGAAATCGTTACTCAAGCATAGATTTGAGAAGAGATTTTCATTCAAAAAGTCCGGATGAGTGCCTAAAGCAATAAATCAGCATGCAGGCCTGAGAGTGCAGTCAAGTTTGAAACGATACTCAAGCATCGAAATATGTGCTTGAGCATAGGTTTCATCTATAATTAAAAAACAAACGCTCAATTTGTTGTGTTTTCGAAATAAGAACGTGATTTGAGTCTCGATTTATGCCTGAATCTGTACCTAGCCACAAATCATATTATACTAGACTTAGCTAATCTGAATGATGAGCATACGAGTCTAACATAGTCTCTGAAGTAGGAACTCACTAATGTAACATACTTATTCGGACGGTGAGAGAAAATCGTGAGAAATCCCTCGGCTTAGTCAGCTGTCAATGACCACTGTCTTCCCTGTGGATAATGAAGGTTTCACGTGCCAAACAAAAAAACAAAAACCCTCTGAAATTACTGATCTGCTGTTTCTTGCAGTGCATTGATCTTCTGATCAACTCGACAGTCTGTTTTTACACTGCGACCGATACGACACCTACACGATATCGGAGAGCAATGTCATACAGTACCTACTAGTACTAGCAGCATGATTAATTACGCCTAGACGATTTCAAACTACCTCGTTGACACCAACACCAATATAATAAAATAATTTTGTAGCTCTAAACTGAAAAACATTTAATATTATAAACAAAGAAAATTACGACTAAGGTATACAGTATTCACAATATTGGACCAGTTGATCTATCTATAAATCGTTTGCAACGGTTTGCAGATAGCTCAACTGTTTCATGTGTATTTTGTAAAAATTGTGAATATTGTAAATACTGCATTGGTTGTGAATAGAGTAATAAAAAAAATATTGACCTCATTCACATTCATGTATATTACCTACTTTTATGTATTTTGTACAATTTTCATCACTTGTGTTATTTTGTGGTTTAATTAGTTTCTATAAATAAATAAATAATATATCTATAAATCGTTTGCAACGGTTTGTAGATAGCTCAACTGTTTCATGTGTATTTTGTAAATATTGTAAATATTGTAAATACTGTATTAGTTGTAATTTTCTTTGTGAATATATAAAAATTAGTTTCTGTTATCATCAATATATATAAAACTCTTTTGAAGCTGACAGAGAATCAACGCACAGCCTAAACAATAAGTCCTAGAGGTTTAGATGAAATTTGGAGGGTAGGTTCCTTATATAGTGTAGGGGCGCACCAAGAAAGGAATTTTGAAAAGTCACACTCTAACGCGAGCAACGCCGCGGGAGACGGCTAGTTCATTAAAATAATAAAACTTTTCATGTTAATTTTTTTCATTTTCAATGTTTGTACGGCCACTGAAATGTCGGTGTCGGTGTCGGCCGGTGTGCAAACGCCCATGAATGACTAAGTGAATACTAATTGCACGGAAATAAAGGTACACGGTACAAATTATATGGTAGTCTTGTGTTATCTCATTTATTTTGAGATGTACGATGTTTAGTTGCACTGAATGGTCACAATGACCGTCAATCACCGGAAATGAGTTTGACAACATCCTTATCTCGTTTTCGTGTGTGTTTGATATCTTATTATATACTAGCTGATACCCGCGACTTCGTACGCGTGCGAAACTTTCCACCAAAATATCTGTCAACCAGCATACGATGAACCTCGTAGCAAATGGCTGCTTTTGATTGAGAGAGTTCTAGCTGTATCTAATAATCCACGTCTTTGATTTCAATAAAATATAGCCTATGTTTCAAACCGGAAAAAGGGCTTCCGAATGGTATAAGTTTCGTTGAAATTGGTCCAGTAGTTAAGGCGTGATCCGCGAACAAACAAACAGATAAACCGACAAACAGATAAATTGACAAACAGACAAACTCAATTTTCGGAATCAGAATCGTATATTTAGTAGATCTGCATATTTAGTTTGTCCATATACCTTTGTCTCTTTTACAGTTTTATAATAGTATTTTGCCTGGCGGCGCAACTAGCTAGCTATATAATTAGGGCCACTTTCTATACATTCCCGATGTTCTGTCCAAACTGGGTAGTTTATTTAACCCTACAAGACGCTGTAGTAGGTACTTGGGACCATTCAGCCTGTGGAAAGACCTCCCAAATAAACTAAATGGAATATTAAACCAATGATCATTGGTTGGAACTGAATATAAAGTACAGTACACCGTTGTCTCTGTGGTTTATAAACCATAAATAAAACAAAGTTTTGTAGCGCCATCTAGAACGCTACATAAGAACTATCCTTGATCAGTAGGTAATATGTAATAGTACCGAATACTATCCATTGGTCCTTGAACCAAAGGTCGCTCGACGCGGCAGATCTTACCTTTGCGATGGAGAACACATAATACCTACTTATATACCGTGTTCTCTTCAGTACCTAAAATAAAAAGAATCTGCATCATGGAAAAACCAATCGTTTATTCACTTGATCCATAAACAAGTTTTGTTGTGGTTGATGACTCGTGCGCGCAATTTTCTCAATAGGAATGTACCAAGAACGTTTTACTACGAGTATTTTTAACTCGGTGATTCAGCGTTATCATAATACAGAATAAGTAATAGTGCGGGCTTCCACCAGCCGCACCAGACAATTTGACCGTGACTTGTGTTCTGGTAAATCAAACATAATATAGTTTAATACAAATATTGAGCATACAGCGCATCAATCAAAAAGCGCAACATGTTACTAGAATATGTAATAATAATTGAAATAATTACGATCACAAAATATTTTCTTGACGAATCCACTCTCTATAAAAATTTAAAATACATGAGTGAGTGGTTCGACTCCCATGACAGTGTTTTATGTGTAGCTTTTCACAATATATTGCTATGGTGTTCTGCAAAGGGGCTCGAGGGCAAACGATTTACGTCAAACAGAACTAGAGGGCGCTAGTAAAAATGTCCGCTTTGTAGAACGCGCTGACGAAAACGCACGGATTCTAGTCACCTGCCTTTCTGAATATTGTAATGGTATCGCTTCTCGGCCTTTTGGCTAAGATCAAAGTGTAGTATCTGTTCTTTTCAGCTTAATATCTGAAAGTTCCCTCACAAAGGGACCAGTATATTAAACTGATTTTTGTATAGCGACGGGATGTTCGGAGCTCGCTCCACTCCCGTCACGGGTCGGCCCGGCATTGCAGTGCCGCCGGGATCGGCCCACATAAATCATTATGTATCTAGGAAAGAAAGATCCGAATTTATAACTACTAAGTGATTAATTGATGAGCATTTAGAAAATGATTCTCTGTTAGTTACACCGAACACCTATATCCTAGCGGAAAGAAGCCCAACACCATATGTAATACCGCGTTCACACTATGCCATTGCCGCTGCCGGCTGAATGCCGCGATTAATTCCGGAATGATTGCCACAGCAACATCGCCTTTATTCCTACACCGCGTTCACACATGCCCATGCCGCTCAATATAGGTGTTCGGTGATGCCGCTGCCCGAATTATTGCCGCGATTAATTCCGGAATTATTGCCACAGCAACATCGCCAAGTTCATGCCCTAGATCTTTGGTGAGAATAAAGGCGATGTTGCAGTGGCAATAATTCCGGAATTAATCGCGGCATTCATGCCGGGCATAGTGTGCACGCGCTATCGGTACAATACTTTAACAATTGATAAAATCAGCAACATAATTAATAAAAAAAATGTGATGGAATGGAACAAGCCATTGGCCCAGTGGTAACCACTGCCTATAACGATGCATTGTCTTATTGAGCACATCCACTGAGGACGTGCGCTGTGATGCATTGCACAGCGTCCACCACTCTGAGACTGTGCCTGTAATTGCACCGGCACCCACACCTAATACTCTGTGCCCAAACCGGAAGACCAATGTAGCTAGGCTTTTTGGTTTAGGGAAGTTTTTGTGTATGTAATGTACCCAATTTTTATTCTAATCCAGTCTAACCAAATTATAAGAAAATAGGTGCGTATTTTGAGATTACTCATTTATTTCAATTTTTTTGCTTCTTTTAACTTCACTTTGGAAAATCCCGAAACCAGGGACTTTTTTCCGTAAACTTCGGTCTTGTTATTTTATTTGTATCATTTACCGACAATATGTGTGAGAATGATTTTAGCTCTCCGACGATATCGTGTCCTTGGCAGTTTGAAGCAGTGTGCCTTTCACAGACATTATTTTGGACATGTTTGGACACGTCTCTTCTTCTTCTCTTCAATAATGGCCTGTGTCCGTTATTTCGACAGACAATTTTGCCAATGTCAAGCCGGATGGTTCATTTCATAGAATGCATCTTCTTCTTCTCTTCAATAATGGCCTGTGTCCGTCATTTCGACAGACAATTTTGCCAATGTCAAGTGTTAAAATTGTAATAAATAAGTCAAGTCAAGTCATTTGTCAAGTCAGCTGTCGTTTGTTTTGAAAAAAAAATGCTGGATTTTCTCTTCAAAACCTAACACGAATTTTCACATTCAGAAAAACCACTTTACACACATTTATTCCAATGGCCCACACTTTATGTTACGACCTAAGTATTATTGGTTAAAATTCCACCAAAATTAAACAACAATACTCACAATAACACAAGAAAAACTATTAAAATAAAAGTGCTATGTGTCGTTTCAAAAAATGTCAAAACTCGTGTTCAGAATGCATCTTCTTCTCTTTATTAATGGCCTGTGTCCGTCATTTCGACAGACAATTTTGCCAATGTCAAGTGTGCAATATTGACTTTTTTCACAGATGTGACTTATCCGATGACATCAGTTAATATTATTTCTGGAACATGTATGTCAGTGTCAAGAAAGTGAGAGGCTAGACCTTGGAAGTAGGACACGAGTTTTCTTCACCGGTCATTTTTCTTAACCTACCTACTCAGATCTCCGCCTTTTGTTAAAAGATTAGTAAACCAGTAAACGCCAAAAAACACTGACATTGGCAAATTCGTGGCAGCCCTAGCCACCGAACAGCCATAGCAACAAAAGAAGAAGAAGACACGAGTTTTGATATTTTTTGAAACTACACAAAGCACTTTTATTTTAATAGTTTTTCTTGTGTTATTGTGAGTATTGTTGTTTAATTTTGGTGGAATTTTAACCAATAATACTTAGGTTGTAACATAAAGTGTGAGCCATTGGAATAAATGTGTGTAAAGTGGTTTTTCTGAATGTGAAAATTCGTGTTAGGTTTTGAAAAGAAAATCCACCATTTTCTCTTCAAAACAAACGACAGCCGACTTGACAAATTACTTGACTTGACTTATATTATTTCAAATTCATCACTTGACACTGCCAAAATTGTCTGTCGAAATGACGGACAGAGGCTATAAATAGAAGAAGAAGAAGTAAGACTTAACAATAGGTGAGGTGGTCAGTTCCAATGTCAATGACTTACGAATCAGGTGAAGGCCGCGACAAACTTTCAGTATTGTAACTGCCCACGTAACATAACTAAATGATTACAATTGAACACGAATCTCTGTCCAAAGCATGAATGAACTTGTAAACGTAGGTACCTTGAAGTGTCATTTGTTATGCATTCCATAATTTTATATCTAACTAGCCGTCGCCCGCGGCGTTGCTCGCGTTCTAAACCCTTCAGCGTGCGACTTTTTAAAATTCCTTTCTTAGTGCGCCCCTACACTATATAAGGAACCTACCTTCCAAATTTCATACCTCTAGGACTTATAGTTTAGGCTGTGCGTTGATTCTCTGTCAGCTTCAAAAGAGTTTTATATATATTGATGATTGATGATGATGATGATGATTATGATACCCAAAGAGAATGTGTAAATACCTGCGTTAGCTGTGGTTGCCTTTAGTGGATAAGAATATATTAAGAATGATATTGTTCTGTTTGAGCTTGTATTTGTATAATTCTTTGGCAATCCTAATAAATAAATAAATTGTATAAGGCAGCAGTCCCGTTAGGCGAAGTTGCGGGTGACTGTCGGCTAGCTGACTCTGAGCTGCGAAACTAGAATCAGTTTGATGGGTAACGTCGCGTCCAGGCGCAGTCTAATGCTTCAGGTACCTAGCGCGCACTCTAAATTTCATACGCTGTAAATCGGCTGTGGCAAGCAAAAAAAACAGAAAACTGTTTGGTACGCGTTCAATGACCGCTCCATCACTTATTGTGAGGTAAACCGTCAGACGCAAATTATCTGCCTAATGGGGCCACAGCCTTATATGCTGATGGTTGGTCTCTTTATCTCCGATATCCAACTTACATTATAACCAACATTATAAATTGTGAACTAAGTAGGTATCCTCTTAAGTTATGACTGTACTTATCAATAAAATTATTATGTTTTCCGATCATGTGACGATAATTGAAGTTTCAATTAATATTTATTAAATAAGTAGGTACCTATGGGTAAACGCCACGTTGGAATGACTAACAAACCTACCTAGACCTAGAAAATTTATAAACACAATACCTACTAATAATATATCCATAGGAAAGACATCGTCAATAAGTGCGGAGGTTTCCTCACGATGTTTTCCTTCACCGTTAAGCTCGTGTTGAGGCGCATATAAATTTTCCTTAACGAAAAATTTATTGATGCACGGCTGGGATTCGAACCCACGACCTTCGGATCGAAAGTCGAGGTGCAATCCCACTCGGCCAACACGTCTGACAAGGCTGAGAGGATGGTATAGGTGCTGGGCAAGTCTACTACATCTAAAACACTGTCCCAGGCACTACAGTGTCTCGTTAAGTGTAGGCATAGGTTGCCTCCTGACGCTGTATAAATCATCTTCAATACATGGGTTATAGCGGATTCGTACCTTCTATTGTTATGCAAATCATAAAAACGAATTTTGAAATCCCATACAATGATATCCGATTCGTACCCTGGTCTATACGGTTCAAATTTTAACAGAAAAACTTAAAGAAATGTACAGTCGATGGGAGAATGCGATTGAATCAAATTTCGAAATGCACCAATGCTTTTACGAGTTCTAGATAGCGCTGTGTAAAAGTATGAATAATAACATCGATAGGTAATTGCTTCTGCGATTTTTATTTTATTTTATGATTTTTTATTGCAGACACACATAGAAGTAAAACTTTTGATGAAAAGAATACGGATCACTGGAATTTACAAGCTCAATGGACGTTACGCAATAAGGTGATTTACAGAAACGCTCTTAGCCTGCACGTACATCTGACGGCTAGTGACCATCTAGGGGTCGATTGCGAAGTATTCATTTTTGGTTTGGAGAAATAAGATGACTTGCATGACGTTGTGTTAGATTAAGACGAGTATTTTATGTTTTTTTTTAACTAAATGATTGAACAAGCTTGGTAACCACTGCCTATAACGATGCATTGCCTCACTGAGCACATCCACGCTAACTTCTAACCCTTGCTTTTTCAAGAGATTTTAGTTAGGGCAAGTAACCACGGCCGCAAGTGCGCGTACAGGCTAACGTTCTATCGGGTAAGCCTTTGTGATAGTAAGTTTACTTTTATTATCAAGGGAATGACTAAAATGGTTAAAATAATGACTAAATAATGGGAACAACTAAAATAATGGCTAAATGAATCAAGTTAACTGATTGGTAGCATTCGAAGGCGGTTAAATTGCAGTTATCCGTTCGATAAGATTAATATTCTGATAAACAAGGTAGGTATGTTAATTATCGTATAACGTGCCTACATAAAGCATTCTGAGGTGAGGAAAATAGCAACAATGATGTACGAGTTTACGTAGAAGATGGCCTTGACGTGATGATGGAGTAGAGAGGATGTTGTAATTATAGGTAAACAATCGTAAGTAAACGTCATCACCAAATAAACAGTGGATATAGGTAATATCATTTTCCAAGTACGGTAGACATTCAATTAAATTCTTTAGGTATGATTTGCTGCTCAAGCACTGTGCCTTGATCACGAATAAATGTGACAATCGCAAACGTATCGTAATGCGAGCGTATCCGAAATACACTGCTCGGTGACACTACAACGGTTGGCATTCGAGCTGGCATTGACGCGCAATATAACTCAAATACGTTAACGCGGCGACTGTCAGATTTATTCGTGATCAAGGCACTGATCCGGACTCAAGCATAGATTTTTGTATGAAAATCTCTATAGGTACCTAGAGATCTATGGTTTCTAGTAACGATTTCTTTATCAGTATACGAGCCTTAGTATTTATATCTTGTGCCTAAGTTTTTAGGTCCTTCGGGAAAGTCTAAAATAGTCTATAAAAATTACTCTTAAAACAGTTTTTTTTATTATTGAACATGTAATATGGAAAATATGAACTTCGCAATCGACCCCTTGACTTTAGGCCGCCAGGTGCACGTGTAGCCTTATAATCATTAGGCTATCAATATCTAAACCTAAGTATACCTACACTTACTAACTTTTCAGGTGAACGCTCCATTGAACAGAAAAGTGGCCAGGAACGTGATCATGTTCCTCGGAGACGGCATGAGTTTGACCACTCTGGCTGCCACCAGGGCGTACCTCGGCCAGCTGCACGGACACCTGGGCGAAGAGCTGAAGCTCAGTTTCGAGGTGTTTCCTTACACTGGGTTGGCTAAAGTAAGAATTTCTCAATAATTTCAATACGTTTGCATTTGAACCTTGCAGAAGAACTTAATTACGCTCTTCTTCTCCGTCCCATGAGAGGAGTCCATATTCTGATAAAGAATTTGAACTTCCAGCATAGATTTCAGTAGAGATTTTTGTATTAAACTGTCAAAAATCTTTTCGAGATCAGCACTTGAGCAGTATTTACAAACGAAACCTCCTTTTATGCTCCAGACGTACTGTGTGGACAGCAACGTAGCTGACAGCGCATGCAGCGGCACCGCCTACCTCAGCGGCGTGAAGGCCAACAGTGGGACCGTGGGCGTGGGCGCTGGGGTGCGCCGCGGGGACTGCCACACGCAGCGCGAGGGGGAGCACTCTGTCACGGGACTCGTCGACTGGGCACAGAGGAGCGGGAAGGCCACTGGTGAAAAAAAACTTTACTTGCCTTCGAAAATAAGTTGCTTACTTACAATATAGTATAATCGTTTTTCTTATGGCGGCAACACACATTCAAATAAGTGCAACAAAGCGTGATCTTTATTTGAAGGTGTGTGGCCTCCTTTAGGGTGAAGTTCTCCATCTTTTTACCTGTTTGTTTTGTTAATTTCGTTACCTGGCGGTTTATCCAATTACATTTACCTTAATTAGTTTTCACCGCCAATTTTTACCGCCATCTGGAAAATGTGAAAGACTTGACAGAGTTGTTTTGTAATTGGATTATTTGCTTTTTTATTTGTAATTATAAGTTCGGAAGAAAATAGATACACGCACCAAAATAAACAAGCGATTAGCAGATAGGGTTCGATATGAAGTCATTCAGAGTCATTTTGAATGACGCTATAATGGTCCGGCCCGACCGTGACGCTTTTGCCACCACAGAATTCCTACCTTGTATAGAATGTCGATTCTAGCAGTTTTTTTAACGATGTGGTTTTGGGCGCAGGTGTAGTGACCACCACTCGGGTGACACACGCAACTCCAGCGGCCTCGTATGCACACTCAGCGGACAGGCGATGGGAGTCTGACAGTGACTTGCCTAAAGTGGGGCTTGGCTGTGAGGACATCGCCTCGCAGCTGGTTAACGGACTCGTCGGTAGTAACATCGATGTGAGTATGGTAGAGCTTAGTAACACGTGTGACATCCTCTTTATCGTTATATAAGTGAGTGTTACTATTTTTATTTATTTATTTATTATTTTACTTTAATTAAACGGATAACCTATTACATTAATTAAAGAAGAAGGAAAATTAATAAAAGAATCAGGTCAAAAAAAATTACACAAATCAAACTATGTATCATAATGTATGTGTTTACAAAAAAAAATTACATAAGTGTTCTATCAGCAATCTAGTTCCCCCATAGTACAAGTTTTGCTTAGTTTGATATACCTATTATAACAGAACGCTCTCTAGTCCCAAACCTCAGAACATATAATACTATACTAGCCAAACTAACATCTTTTCTAATAACTAACTATTACTAATTAACTAACTAACTAATAACTAACTATTATTTATTTAACTGTAAAAAATACGGCATCCAAGCATACGACTTACGACATTGCATATTTTGCTTTCCTGTAACTTTTCTATTGTGTTTGTGATCAATGAAACAGTCCCAATGAACTACCGTCATCATCATCATTTGTTGATGAAGGCGTATCAAATTGAAGTTAGTTTTTCGAGTTTTTAAACTTATAAATTCTCTTGTGAAAAAGGATGAGTTTTGCTTCTTGAAAACAATGTGTCATGCACATGCATGATGCAATTCTATGCACCAAGCTTTTAATCAAGATGTAAAGTTGTCATATCGGATTAGTCACCATAAAATTGACGCACATTTCTGTGAAACTTCAGTAGTCTTCATGTTCAGTGATATCCGTTGCAGAATCATCTTTGTAATACATACTTTTAAATTTATTCACAAAGAAAATTACAACTAATACAGTATTTACAATATTCACAACATTTACAAAATAGGTACCCATGAAACAGTTGGGCTATCTACAAACCGTTGATAACGATTTATAGATAGGTCAACTGGTCCAAATCAGTACCAATCGGAAGCGTGCCCAAGACAGTGTAATACATTACCTACTTCTATGGTGATTAGTTCAGTATGTTTTGCTTCATCATTTAACTTTATGGCGTAACGGTGCCTCTGAAGGGACATCTGGATGAGTGCCGCAATGGGCGATTCATCGTAAAGCAAGCAAGCTTGTATGAGTTAGTGGCCAACTCCAGTGACGGAGTTTTTGACTCATCGTGAACAATTTATTGATGTCACACCACATGGGATTTCTGGCTGCAGGCGTTGTACCTGTGGGTTTTTACGAGTAGTCATTAGGCATAGTTTTATGACATCTTCAGCTGCCGCAAAATTACGGAGTGTAGATACGGTCAGCAATAAGTTGATTACTTTTTAGAAATTTAAATAATTAGGCTTATTGGCCGTAAACCTTATTTCCTAATCATATTATGTACTTAGTTGGAACAATAATCAAGGATCAAGAAAAAGAATTTTAGTAAAAATACTCGTAGTAAAAAAATGTTTAACTTGATCTTTGCTCTAAATTAGTTATCGTGGTTTTTGGAATTTTTACTAAATTTGATATTCCCAGATTGTTTTTGGCGGGGGTCGTCGCAACTTCATCCCAAAGTCAGAGAACGACGAACAAGGGTTTCCTGGACACCGGAGTGATGGCGCCAACTTAATCCGAAAATGGATGCAGAAGAAGAAGGCCCTTGGAGACACTCCTCGATATATTTACAATCGAAAGGTTAGCATTCACTAGATAAATGCAAAGTTTATCAGTAGCAACAATATAACCTTTATTTCCTACGAATTTTATAAAGAACAGAAAAAACATCGTATTCTGCAAAATTTTAGGGCCCAGCAGTGACTCAAATTGTCATCATTCGTGAGTAATTTGTACTTACTAAAATATTCTGTGATAATGTTCAGAGTGAGGATCCGGGTAAAAGCAGGGTCATTTAAATACTATCTAGAACTATCATGTGCCCACGTCTTACCTCTGACTATACTCGGGTAAAAATTGTGCGAAAATCTGGGATCCGAGCATCATACTTTGGAGTACGATTTTAGGCACAAATTTCTCTCATAATTTGTTGCTATACTTACGATCTAAAGAGTATTGATATAATTTGTTGCTAAACGATCATTTTGAATATCATGTTCTGGTTAAATGTTTTATTAGTATTTCCTCGTGTTAATAACTACTACAAGCTAGTTTCTTTTTTTACACTTTCACCTCATCCACCAGGGTCTTCTGAACCTAGACGCGAATAAGTACTCCAGCGTACTCGGGCTGTTCTCTTCAGACCACATGCCGTACCACCTGGAAGCAGGTGAAGAAGACCCCACACTAGCTGAGATGACGGTGAAGGCTATTCAGATACTCTCGAAACGAAGAAACGGGTACTTCTTATTTATTGAAGGTAACTTTGCCTCTGTCTTGAAACTGACTGAGAATAAAATGGCATGAAGAGGCTGTACCTACAGCAAGAAGATACATACTTAGCCTTATTTAGAACTTTATAATTTCTGGTGGAACTGGGTGGCACAAAAATCCCTCTTTACGGGTTTGCCCCACCCAATGGCACTCAATGGCAATGCAAGATTATATTCATCATCATAATCATACCAGCCTCTAGATGTCCAGTACTGGACATCGGCCTCTCTTATAGAATTATAGATTTCCAGAACTATTTAACTAACTAACAACCACGTCACCAGATATTAATGATGACGCTGTTCACGTAACATAATTCAAGATAAAAAGAGAGATAATTTATTTAAGTATAACAAACATCGGTAGGTCAGATACATAAAAATCAAACGCATCAATAATTATTTAGTTGCTGATGCATGGTTGGAAAACATAGGTAACACTAGGTAAAAAACCTATATGATGGCCTGTATTGATCATAATAGAACGTTAGCCCACTATGCAAATGAGTGGGCTAGATGGGATTGTTTTTCCCATCTGGCCCACTAGTGGGCCGGCTGGTGGGCTCGATGGGAATAACCCATATTTTCCAAAACCTCAAAAAAATAAACAAAACAATAATAAATGTCTCTCATATTCATAACTTTATTTACTAAATGTAATTGAAAACGCACAACACGATCCTGTTTGCGTGACGTCACACGCGACTGCCGTGCCGAGCCGATGCGCTCGCGCCTACTTCAGTCGGATGGAATCGCTAGTGCAACCTACTCACGCTTTATGTTTTGCGCCACCGGCATTTGTAAAACTCTTTACGTGCTCCGCTATTTAACATAATTAAGTATTATCTCACTCATTCTAAGCTTACATACTGCTTGTGCCTTTCTCCTTCTGAACTTTATAAATGTTAGTGCTGTGTAGTGTTGGACAATACAAACTGTGAATCTTTCTGGACTATTTTCTTCTATCTTCCTACCTGCAGTAAGAAACCTACTTAGCAGCCTACATCTGGTGACCCCTGAAGAACGTTAAAAAGGTACAATGAGTGATAGCGATGATTCTGTAGAAACCGCCACGTCCGACAAAGAAGCCTTGCCATGTTCGGTAGGCAAGAAAAAAGGTCGCGTTTCCACTAGACCCTTCGAACTTTTCAAAGTCGGCATACGGGTTCCACCGTTTTGGCCAGAGGAGCCGGAATTATGGTTCTCACAGATTGAGGGACAATTTACTATTTCCAATATCACTGCGGATACGACAAAATTTTATTATGTCACCAGTCACTTGGAACCTCAATACTCCAAAGAAGTGAAGGACATCATTACCTCTCCTCCAGCGACCAATAAATACGATAAGCTAAAAGAAGAACTTATCAAACGATTGTCGGCATCACGAGAGCGGAAAATCCAGCAGTTACTGATGCATGAGGAGCTGGGAAACCGAAAACCCTCACAATTTCTGCGTCATCTGCAAAGCCTAGCCGGAACCACAGTTCCCGATGATTTTATTCGAAGCATCTGGTGCAGCCGCCTACCTGCAAATCTCCAAACGCTGATTGCATCACAACCGACGAGTACACTGGAAGCAACTGCCGACCTCGCGGATCGAGTACATGATATCGTGGCACCAAGTCTTCAGGTAGCCTCAACTTCATCGGCTTACGCTGTTCCTGGTTCAATGCAGTCGATGGCGAACGAAATCGCGGAGCTGAAAGCAGCCGTCAAGAACTTGACCATGCAGCTGAACAGCGGTCAACATAGGTCACGTGATCAGCGGCGGCCCAATCGTCCCAACGACCGAAACCGGAAACGCTCCCGATCTCGATCGCAGTCCAACTACCAAAGATTCCCAAACTGTTGGTACCATAACCGACATGGAGCCAACGCGACCCAGTGTATCAAGCCCTGTGACTACGGGAAGTCGGGAAACGCCCAGGGCGGTCGGTAAAGGCGACTGACGATTGCCCCATTTCTCCTGGTCGCCTCTTCGTTACCGATCGCAAGTCGAAGATCCCTTTCCTGGTGGACACCGGAAGCGACGTCTGCGTCTTCCCTCGGTCTGCACTTCGGGAACGTCGAGCCAAGACCAGCTACGAGCTGACAGCTGCCAACGGAAGCGTCATACACACTTTCGGTTCGCTCCAGCTTAATTTAGATTTAGGGCTTAGGCGCGATTTTCCGTGGAGATTTATAGTAGCTGATGTCACTAAAGCAATCATTGGCGTAGATTTTTTAAGTTACTATAACCTTATTGTAGACGTCCGTAATAAGCGCATAGGCCGTATTATAGATAACCTTACATCATTGTCAACTGACGCTTACCTCGATAATGCTTCTGACACTGTTTTCTCTGTAAAGGTTCCATCCGGTGACACGCCTTTTCATAAAATTCTATCCGAATTTCCGGAAATAACTAAACCGGCTGGCACGCCATACGTCCACAAACATAACACTGTACATCACATACGCACCACACCCGGTCCCCCCATCTCTTGTTCCCCTCGCAGGCTAGCTCCTGATAAGCTCAAGGTGGCGAAGCAGGAGTTCGACTTGATGCTGAGCAATGGTACAGCGCGTCCGTCTGAGAGCCCATGGTCTTCTCCTCTGCATTTGGCCCCCAAAAAAGACAATGGCTGGCGCCCTTGCGGAGATTACCGACTACTTAACGCTCGGACCATCGCCGACAGGTACCCAATTAGGCACATACAGGACTTTGCCCATAGCATCTCTGGTTGCAAGGTCTTTTCAACCATCGATTTGGTCAAGGCCTACAACCAAATACCTGTGCACGAGGACGACATCCAGAAGGCTGCAATTACAACGCCTTTTGGTCTTTTTGAGTTTCCGTTTATGAGCTTCGGTCTGCGGAACGCTGGGCAGACGTTTCAGAGGTTTGTAGACGAAATGACCCGGGGGCTGGATTTCTGCTATTGTTATCTTGACGATTTTTTAGTATTTAGCCAGTCGACAGCTGAACATGAAAGCCATCTTCGACAGCTTTTCGAGCGCATGAAGAAATACGGCATAGTGGTGAACACGTCAAAGTGTACATTTGGTGCCTCTGAGGTAACATTTTTAGGTTACAGTATTTCTGCTTCAGGTACCAAACCACTTGAGTCTAAGGTCCAGGCCATTAAAGAGTTTCCTGTGCCAAAAACAGTCCGGCAACTAAGGCGATTTTTAGGCATGTTGAATTTTTACAGGCGATTTATACCTAACGCCGCTAAAATTCAAGCTCCACTCAACGCCCTACTAGCCGGCTCAGTAAAGGCCTCTGACCCTGTGGACCTAGCAGGTGAATCTCTCTCAGCCTTTGAGCAGTCCAAAGTGAGCCTCTGCGACGCTGCATTATTAGCCCATCCTGATTGCCAAGCCAAACTCGCGTTAGTTACTGACGCTAGCGACTTAGCATTAGGTGCAGTAATCCAGCAATTTAAGGACGATGCCTGGCAACCGCTGGCATTTTTCTCGAGGAAGCTCAGTCCATCCCAGCAGAAGTACTCACCCTACGACCGCGAGCTACTCGCTATTTACGAGGGCATAAAGTACTTCCGCCATATGCTTGAGGCTAGGGACTTTACAGTATACACCGATCACAAGCCGATATGCTACGCCTTCAGCGAGCGAAAGAGTAACTGCTCTCCGCGGCAATACAGACACCTGGACTTCATCTCTCAATTCACCAGCGATATTCGGCACATATCCGGTAAGGATAATGTCGTAGCTGACACGCTGTCCCGAATCGATGAGCTACAAATTCCAGTTGACCTGGAAGTTCTCGCCAAGTCTCAGTCTTCAGATGCCGAGCTAACTTCTTTTCTCCATGACGAAACGACATCGCTTCGCTTCGAGAAACTGAAACAGCCCGGTAGCAAGGTGGAGATTTATTGTGACGTGAGCACTGGCACTCCGAGACCTTTCGTGACCAAATCATTGCGAAAGCAAATATTTGACAGCCTCCATTGCTTAAGTCACCCTGGCCCAAAAGCAACCGCTAAGCTTGTTGCACAGCGTTTTGTTTGGCCAGGAGTCAGGAAAGACTGTCAGGAATGGTCACGAACGTGTTTGGCCTGCCAGCGCTCCAAAATCAATCGTCACGTGTCCACTCCACTGGGCACCTTTGATTTGCCCAAAGTCAGATTTGCTTACGTCCATATCGATCTAATTGGTCCTATGCCTATTTCCAATGGCTATCGCTACTGCCTAACCGCCGTAGACCGCTTTACAAGATGGCCTGAGGCCATCCCTATCGCGGACATGACGGCTGAAACGGTTGCCAAAGCATTTTTGCTAGGTTGGATCGCTCGATTCGGTTGTCCGACCGACATTGTAACTGATCGTGGGCGTCAGTTTGAGTCCGCATTGTTTGAGTTTCTTGCTAAACTCGCCGGGTTCAAACATCGCAGAACCACAGCTTACCACCCAGCCTGCAACGGGCTAGTGGAGAGATTCCATCGACAGCTGAAGACAGCTATCACGTGTCATGCTGATAGTAATTGGACGGAATCCCTACCACTAGTCTTACTAGGTATCAGGAGTGCGATAAAAGAAGATCTCAAATCATCTTCGGCTGAACTCCTTTATGGTGAGCCACTTCGACTCCCTGGTGAATTTTTTCACACCACTGCAACCGGAACCACCGATCTTACCGATTTTACTGCACGACTGCGCTCAATAGCAGGAAAACTGCAACCTGCTCCCGCGTCGCGTCATAACAAAAGTAGAATTTTTGTCTACAAAGATCTCGCTTCCTCAACACATGTATTTCTTCGGGAAGAAATGTTAAAAGGAACCTTTCATCCATCATACTCGGGCCCTCATGAGGTACTTCAACGCGGAGAGAAAGTTTTTAAGATCCTGGTTAGGGGTAAAGCGGTAACGGTCTCGATGGATCGCCTAAAACCGGCTTACATCTTGTCGACTGCATCGCCACCTGAGCCTACCTACGAGCATGAGCCTAGTCCTACGGAGGTAAATCCTACTCCAATACGTACTACACGATCTGGCAGACATGTCCGTTTTCCGGATTACTATCGCCCGTAGTGACGGTCTTCGAAAGGGAGTGATGTGGGGATCCTCTCCACATTATTTATTTATTTAGGTACATACCTACACTACACACTACACTTTTATTGTTATACATTTATTATATTTATTTTATTTATTTATTATAACTACTTTCGTACCTACTCTCATACCTACATGAGATGTATTTGTTTATTGCCAAATATTTATAGTTTATTTATTTATTACACGATTTATCGGACGTGTGGCGCGCAGCCCGATATTACATTGAAAACGCACAACACGATCCTGTTTGCGTGACGTCACACGCGACTGCCGTGCCGAGCCGATGCGCTCGCGCCTACTTCAGTCGGATGGAATCGCTAGTGCAACCTACTCACGCTTTATGTTTTGCGCCACCGGCATTTGTAAAACTCTTTACGTGCTCCGCTATTTAACATAATTAAGTATTATCTCACTCATTCTAAGCTTACATACTGCTTGTGCCTTTCTCCTTCTGAACTTTATAAATGTTAGTGCTGTGTAGTGTTGGACAATACAAACTGTGAATCTTTCTGGACTATTTTCTTCTATCTTCCTACCTGCAGTAAGAAACCTACTTAGCAGCCTACACTAAAATTGGTTAACCAAAGAGATTGTGCTCTGTGGTTGCGCTTTGCATGCAGGAAGCTCGTGCAAAAATTACTTGTGAGAATTTTGAGAATCACGTCATCTACGAAAGATTTTATTAGTCAACCGTGAGCTATGCAACAATTTTCTGGTTGTGGTTTTGAAGAGCGGGCTAAGATGATACATACATACTTTACCTAGTCCTATAAAATAGAGTAAAGGGTTTAATAATTTGGTGAGTAATTCTGTGGTCTCTCATCTATTCACCAGCAGGATGTTGTCATAGCAACATTCGTAAATTGGGTTTCTCATTTGAATGATCACTCCTATACCTATCAAGTAATCCTTCTACACAATAAAAGAGTTTTTTTAAGTTAAAGATTTAACAACGTGGTATAGATATTCAGGATAATTAGTTTTTAATTTATTTATTGGCATAAGTAACTACCTACCTACCTACCTACTACTATTTTTTATTAGAATTTACATTTCTATGGTATAATCAGCAAAAGATATCTATTGTTTGCTCTCTGACGAACTTTTTATATGAATATCATGTTTTATTATGTTTTCTAGGTGGCAGAATAGACACTGCACATCACGAAAGCAAAGCACGGAAAGCCCTCGACGAGACAGCTGAGCTGGCGAAGGCGGTGCAAGCAGCAATGCGTATGGTAGACCTAGAAGACACCCTGGTAGTGGTGACGTCAGACCACAGCCACACCATGACTTATAGCGGCTACAGCAAACGAGGCTCTGATATACTTGGCTTTACTAACAAGGTAGGTGAAGAAATCTAAAAAAAAATGTTTTATTTAGGTGAAGAGATCATAGGAAACCGCGAAGATGACATCATAGATAACTTTTAACTGCAATGGCTGTCAGGGATGCGGTATCCCCTGAAGAGAGTAGTAGTAAAGTTTATATTAAAGTAGTAGAGGGGTGGAAGAAAACCAAACCCGACGAGTGCTAGTTGGCAACTGAATTTATTGAAGTAGGAAAAATATAAAACGTGTAATTACTAAATCTAGGTCGAGCATTGACCAGGCGTCCGATGCCTACGCTGCAACTTTTAGTAGGTAGTTAATGCAATGGCTCTGACAATGGCTTAAAAAAAAGAGGAGGTTCCCAATTCGGTTGTATTTTTTTTTATGTTTGTTACCTCAGAGCTCATTATGAACCGATTTGAACTTTGTTTTATCTGACCTTTCAGATAAAACCCCCCCGTCCTTTGTGTGTTAAGTTACGCGGGTTACGGGTGGAGGTTGGGCGCGGGTCGGGTACGTGTGTATTCCGTGAGTTTATACGAACAATTATAGACAGAACGCGTGTGCGGGGCAGGTGAAACCCATACAAACAGCACCCGACGCGCGCCCGACCCTATTCTGTGTGTGTTAGGCTTTACTTAACGAAGCCCTAACCAAGTTTACATACAAATTCTATCTCCCTCGCCCTCGTCTAAAAGTGGGATGGGTTGAGATGACGTCAGCTCGACACAGCTGAAAGCATGCGCTAGCGCAACTGTTTCGAGCCAATTAATGAGTCAGCATATAGTTAGTAGGAGGTTCGGGGTTATGGGCGGTACGCAACCAATGCTAACTGGTAATGAAAAACCAACGTTATCACTGGTGCATAAGGTTTAACTTACTGTTTCACACCTTTTTTTTTCTTTTACTATTATTGGCCTTATTATTTTGTTTTTACTACGTTTTGAAAGTACACTTTTAAAAAAAAAAAGTCGTAAATAATCACTGGAAAATTGTTATCTTCGCAACAAAAAACAGCAATTTAAATAAAAGTTTCATAGACCACTAAAAACAATACAATTCATAATAGGTCTATGAAATACATTTTATTACTAAAAGCCTAATGGCTTTTTAAATAAAATTGAGTGCCAGTAACCCGAATTCATTACTTTTTATTAGCTGAACGCATCGGATCACTTGCCGTACACAACGCTTAGCTACGCCAACGGACCCGGGTACAAGCCAAGCCACGTGGAAAATGGAAGGCATAATCTACGGATGGATGATATTAGTGAGTAGAGCTTACTTTATTTTCTTCTGTTGAGTGCTGAACGAGCTTTCTTCAGTCGTATTCATTTTAGTTGTTGAGGGTTTTACTACCTAAATAAACGTACCTCTAAGAACAAATCTGATAGTCACCGCGTAAACGTATTCGAGTTATATTGCGCGTCAATACCAGCTCGACTGCCGACCGTTGTAGTGTCACAGCGCAGTGTATCTCGGATACGCTAGCGTTTGCGATTGTCACATTTATTCGTGATCAAGGCACAGTTAGGTCTGCCTCTCTTAAAGATGACAACAGTATTGTAAAGAGCTATCCATCATAGTGCAATGAATAAGAGTTTTTGCCTTTCCAGCTTCCCTGAACTACACATATCCGTCACTGGTCCCAATAGCACGAGAAACGCATGGTGGTGATGATGTGGCGGTATTCGCGACTGGACCCTGGGCGCATCTCTTCTCAGGCAACTACGAGCAAAACTACATCCCCCACGCCATAGGCTATGCTGCGTGTATCGGGCCAGGCTTGACTACTTGCCAGTGATGACTACATTTTATTTAATAGTATAGGATGTTTCTGGCAGATCTGAGCAAGCCTCCGACATGTACTTAGCCAACATACAGGTAGACATCTACTTGCCAGTAGTGACTACATTTTGTTTAATATGTAGTATAGGATGTTTCTGGCAGCTTTGAGCAAACCAACATGTCCTAAGCTAACATACAGGTAGGCATCTGCTTGCCAGTAGTGACTTCATTTTATTGACCAATAAAGGATGTACCGGCCTGGCAAATCTAAGTAAGCCTGCATCGAGTATGCCATAGGCGAGCACACAAGTAGACATCGAATTGCCAGTAGTGACTAAGTATTATATTATATATCCAGAAGAATAGAATGTGCCTGTCTGGCAACTTTGAGCAAAACTACATCCCACATTCTATAGGTTACGCAGCGTCCATGAGAAGAATGTGTCATTATTCTTTTGGCAGCTTTATGTATGACTACCAGCCAGTTGTGACTCTACACATTCGATCAACTCTACGTGGACCCTTAAATGAATCATTGCTAATGAACTGCAAAACATTTTGTTACCTAACCAACCAGCGGTTACGAGAGACTAAAATTGTATCAGTCGTAGGGACTATAATTGGTTGGTTTCCTAAATTGCCAAGATTGGATTACGACTTCGGGACCCAAGCCTAAAGTGGCTTCTATCATTCTACTATTAGAGTACCTACTATTCAGTCACGTTGCTTTATTTTTTGTACTCCTTGTTGGAACCTTTCGTTTTGAAAAAGATTTAAGTGCATTCTTATAACAAAATAAGTGTTCTTGTGTGTTTTTTGTACAAACCTACTTGCATAAATGTGTAGTAATGCGCGGCGTAGCAAGGCTAGACTGCGAGAGTCAATCAGTTGTGCAATAGTTTTATTATTACTAGGTAAACTTAAGTATTATATCAATACTGTGTTTTTTGTCAAGATTCAATCAGTTTTCTAATCAATATATATAAAACTCTTTTGAAGCTGACAGAGAATCAACGCACAGCCTAAACTATAAGTCCTAGAGGTATGAAATTTGGAGGTTAGTATCCTTATATAGTGTAGAGGCGCACTAAGAAAGGAATTTTGAAAAGTCACACTTTAACGCCAGCAACGCCGCGGGAGACGGCTAGTGTAGTATAATGCCTTAAATATATTACGTTGTACGTTGTATTATACTTAGGTATTTTGTGATAGTCTTAGTACTAGTAAAGTATTATATGATCTGTGGTCAAAGGTTTGCCTATTTATCGATTAAAATTTGTATTTTATTTTTAACTAAGATAAGTAGCTAATTTTGTATTTTTTAAGAAATTTTTTATAATGCATTTTTTATTAATGAAAAGAATAAAATTATTTCGTCTTGGTGTATTTTATCTTATATTTTCTTATTCTAATAATGAGGACCAATATAATTTACAAGATGATCCATCAACAATGGGTACCACTGCCACCGATACGACACCTATACGATATCGTGGAAAGGTAAGTTCATAGATTTAGACACTTTCACGTTGTCGTCGACAAGGATAAGAGCAACTGAAAAGAAAAGGGAAGTGTTGGTCGCCCAACAGCGAGATGGGCTGACGACATTGCTGGCGTTGCGGGTCGCACCCGGACGACACTAGCGCGTATTTGTAGGTTATGGGATTGGGTATACTTACCTACTCGTGGAGCTAAAGATAGACATTATAGGATTCCGGTTGTGAACTAAGAATGAACGGATAGGTTAGGTTATGAGGACCATGGAAAGTGGCACAAGCAAAGGCCCAGCAGTGGGTTAAGTCAGACTGCGGATGATGATGATGATACTGACATGTTATGTCGGTATTAGTGTCGGTGTCGACCAGTGTGCAATCGCTCAATTTTAAGATTGCTTTCGCGTTGAAGCTTATTTCAGAAAATTCATTCATAATGGAAAATGATTGATGAAGTCACGGTACGCTAGCAAAAGTTTAAATTAAAATGTATTATAGTACCTATACCCACTACGGTTACGTACCTAGGTATGATAAGAAAGATTCTCTAGTGATCCATACGAGGACTAGTCACACTAGAGCAACACGTGCAATATCAACATATACGCTCTAATCAAAGCAACTTGTGATCAAAATGTTCGAATTTGGTATCAAAGGAAGGGCGCTGCGCTTTAGGATTTTGAGTCAAAATTCAATGTAACTAGAGTCCAAATTGATTTTGAGGCAAAACTGAATAAATTACTTACACCAACCCTATATTGCACAATATTGACCAGAGCAACCAATAACAAAGAAAATACACAAAGTAATTTTATCCTAATTAAGCTCCGTAAATAATCCTGGTGATCTTAATGAATAACAAAAAATAATGTAAATCGTCACACGGTTGATCTCGGTTTGTTTCCAAGGATTTGTTTTCTAAACACGCTTCAAAATAGCTTATCCGTGAAATATGATATTCATAACATAGGCATGGCTGCGAGCGTAGCCTGAATTCTTAAGTCCACAGTAATAGGTTGACCAAACAAAGGAATAGATTTCAAAATAGTAACCTAGAGCTATCGTTTTTCGATTGTGCTTCTAATAAAATATAATGGATCTAATCGTTGTATCAATAAGTTGGTAAGGCAACAATCTTGAAGATTTTTTGTTAGTGTATTTCAAACGAGTGGCTGGTCTTGTGGTTTTTTTTGAGTCGCTATTTTGTTTTTCGTGATGTGACTTCAGTTTTATTAGTTTCTGTAACTTTGAACCTTTGTTCGCTACGCTATGATGTGTATAGAGCTTTATGTTTTGTAGTTCCTGTAAATTTGACGCTCCGTTGTAGTGTGTATAGAGCTTTAGAAGTCATCTACTCAGCAAACTGTATAAAGCTACCCCCTATTCTTATTCAGTAAGCTTGCAACCCTCGCCGGGGGTGGTCGCTCTTTATCGCGGAACTGAACTCGAATACTTGTTTACTCTGTGATTAGGTTTTCCAATGGGTGAGTATTCTATATTTAGAAAATAAATATTAGTAAGTACCTAATAATTGAATTGGAAAATTTGAAATTGTAGCTAGTCCTATTCTTTAGACTGGAAATAACAGCGTTATTTAATTTAAAAGTATGTTTGGTAAGTTTTTTTAATTTTACAAACGAAAATTAAAAAATCTTCGAAAAGTGAAAAAGTTTCTTACGGTACCTTACCTACTTCAAGGGCAAGACCGATACCTAGGTGCTTCCGCAAGTAATATTTTGTTTTATAGTTTTTCTGAAGATTTTTAAAAGTATGACAAATAGAAGTTACGTTGTCATCGTCGTTGGTCGATCACGTGAGGCCGCGGGTTCGAATCCTAGGTACCTACTTTATTCTTAATTTTTGGACGTTTTTTTTATTTATTTCTTTTTTTGGCAACAAACAGTCATTAAGGTATAATTAATATTAAAGTAAAAGTATAAATTTAAAGACAAAATAGTGCCCAAAGCTTGATTCTAATAATAATTGCTAATTTTCAGGCTGTACCTATATTCAGTTGATTGTTAGACAGGACAAGAAATTGCTGCGCTAACTAAACAGACAAAAAAGAATAGGTATAGGTGTAGTTAAAGTGCTATCAGTAAAAATAATAAACATAAACGTAATTATACTAATCGGCAAGGTAGGCAGCACATGGCAGCACTTACAGTGAGTAGGTATACTAAGAAATGTTAATATAAATATATAGCCGTTCATATGGGTATGGCTAAAAAGTGGCTCCTGAGTCTGTATAGATCATCTAGGTAATACGTAATACTTAGACTTAAACTACTTTTATTTTCTTCCAATCATAACTTAGCATGTTATTCAGGTTTTTACCATTTCCACTAAGAATACCTACATCAATGAATACCTAGGTAATATACTTTCGAACCAAAGACGCGACGACGCCAAAAAAACAATATATTTGAGAACACATAAGTAACTATTGACACCGTCGCATGGATCAATGTGAATGAAGTACTATGAAGTAGATAGGTAAATTATGTAACGTTGTCAAAATTTGCTTCAAACGGAACCTAAATAAATTATAAACATTTATTTCGGAAATTTATCAATCGATTGGATTACGTGTTTTTCAGTTATAATTATTTGACTGCCAAACTACTAAACCGATTAGAAAAAAAAAATATGGGACCAGTCTGAAAGTATACCTATCCTTTGAGATAAAAAAAGTTTTTTTCAAATCGGTTCATAAATGACGGAGTCTGACGAGGACAACCGAATTGAGAACCTCATCCTTTTTTGAGGTTGGTTAAAAATAATCAATCGCGATATTAAATGTATAAAGAAAACGCCTAAAAAGAAAAATATTGCTAATAAGATCGGTAATCCATATCCAGCTCCCTCAAAGCCAGAAGACAGGTCAACCAGCCTCGGCCGCTGGTGCCGCAGCCGTAACTGCCAGCTGTGGCGGCTGCTGCTGCTTCCTTTCATTCCAATCCTGGCGCTGATCGTGCAGACCACGCTGTCGCTGGAGAACAGCATCAATAATGGCCGCGAGGTCACTGATGTTGAGGAGCAGGTAAGGATAATATCACACCTACTTGGTAGAAGAGCACGCAGTTACACTACGGGGAAAATACGGTTGCTGGGGATAATTTCACAAACGAACTTCTTCTTTTAAACCTTTATGGCCTGTATCCGTCATTTCGACAGACAATTTTGCCAGGCTTCTAAACCGAAATGTGTCTCTTCGATTACGTTATTGTGTTGGGGTGATACGGTGGTAGATAGTAAATCGTGAAAATACGAACATAGACACTCAATTCTTATACATCGGTATAAAACCAGACATAAAAGTAGATACTTTCAATGAAATTTTGTCTATAAGACAGCGTACAGCTGTTTCCAATAACCAGCTGTGTATTATGTGTCGTAAAATACTCTGAGGTACTTCATATAAATTAAATTGATGTGCTTTACCCGCATTGTTATTACAGTGTTGTATGTTAATGAAAGAATACTCTACATATTCTGGATTATCTTGGAAACCATGAATGTTAGCTTAATGTTATTATGCCAGCTAATAATGCAATAAAACAATCACTTAAACATTTTTTAATACACAGTTAATATACCTACATTACCTACCCTTTATTATATTAAAAAGTGTGTAAAATAAACAGTTTTCAATTTAAACTGTCATCAAACTAAATGATTTCACTAAGCTTCAAGGTTTCCACGACGTTCAAGATTAGATGACCCGGAATATTTGTTCTGGGCTTGTACAGTCGTGAGCAAACATTCCGGGATTTTATTGGAGACGTGAAAGCCAAAAGTAAGGTAAAATCCATATATTAAGGTAAACATCAGTATACTTATTAGAATCGTCTTAGTTTCGCCCAAAGGACGAATCCAACTGGTTCTTCAATTGTTTGAAATTCACAATGATATAGTTAGAGTTGGAAACCCCGCCTAAACCACCCCCGCAAATACCATTGTCATTCAAACCGTAACATTAATTTACGTTGAATTAGAGGTTTATGTAACCTCCCTAACCGTACGTAGATAACATAAAATTGTATATGCGAGCAAGTACTCTCGTTTATCATGAGACCTTTTTTGACCTAAACCGGTCATATTTGACCTAAACCGGTCATAGTGACACTCAATTTGAGATTTTTAATTGGGTTCCAGCCTTGCGAAAAATATGATGCTATTTTGTTTATAAAATTATTTCCATAACCCCAGTTTGCAAATGCTACGGTGGTGTACCCTCATTTTTAACCACCCACTCATAATATTTTTCCACTGTGGGCAAAGGCTTTCCTTGACTCCTTCCAATTTTGCCATCTATTATTGCAAAGCTTCTATTTAATATTATCGCGCGATATTTTCATTCTCATCTTATTTCATCTTCAAGGCGCTCGTGTTACCGGTTCGTTCCTATTCTTGTGCTTTTTATTCAAAACAGTTCAAAACGACCTATTCTTATCAGCTATTGTGGCGACTATAGAATAGTTTGCTTTGAGGCTTTAGACGTCATTATGCCATAAAATATCTATATATGTATTTCTATTTTAGTTTTTGGCTTTTTTATAGTTTTATAATAGTACCTATAGATTTGGAACCTAAGTACTACCACTTTTTTATATTGGAAAAACTATTTTGACTTCAATCTCACCTGCTGGTAAGCGAAGATCTAGAAGACACTAAACTTATTCACTCTTGCCTTGAAGACATTCAGAAGTTACTGGGAACCAAAAAATTATCTAAAGTTATCACCTGCTTCTTACAAGACTATATTTTTCAAAAAAATCACTGCTTATAACGAGATAATAGTAGCTACAAATACATGTTATGAAATAACATTTTTCCATGAGCTTAATTTCCATAAGCTCATCGCGCTGACGGCTGGTCACCACTCACCTCGTTGAATCCTATGGAAGCTGACGTGTGGTAAATTACATTTTGCAAATGGGAAATTGTGAAGCATTTCATGAGCATTCTATTGCCTTACAAAATTCTTGTGTATTTTGTAGCTTCCCGACTGATAACACTCTTTAGATAGGTAAACCTGCGAAAACTACACGATGATACTTAAATTAAACGGATTACAAAAAAAAATTCTAGGAATAATAAAAAGCCGTAAAAGAAGATAGATAGAAAATACTTTATTGCACACCTTAACCTAGGAATTACAGTAAAATAAAAAACAAAACTTAAATTAATTGTACAATGGGCGGTCTTATCGCTATGCAGCGATCTCTTCCAGACAACCTTGGACGGAAAGGACTTTAAGATATAAAACCAGGGGTGCTGTATAAAAATAAAGAGATTGGAAGAAAAAAATATTTTACACACACATAGTTTTAGGGCAGAAATATAACAATAAATTACACATTCTTACTTATAATATAACACACAACGCATGCAAAATAATAATAATAATAAAAGTATAATAATATATCCACATACATATACTATAATATATACTTATACATACATATACATACCTACATATGATTTAAAATAAATACTATAAAGACTTAAGGATCAAGCAAGTGAAGTCAGTGACAACAAGATAAATAGTGTTCCTTGATCATTGATTTAAATATTGGTAGTGACTTGGCACGTCTGATTGCAACAGGCAGAGTGTTCCATAGGCTGGCAGCCTTCACTGTAAAGGAATCTTGAAAGTATGAGGAAGAGTGTAACAAAAATCATTGGCGATAATGACTGTTTATTTATTTGATAGTATTCTTTTATTCGGTGAGTGACCGTGTCCATGAGTACTACTAATAGTAGTCCGTGACCTAGTTACATGGGATAGGTCACAGATTTTCAGACGGTTTTGGCAGAAACAAAAGAAAATGAAAACTTTCTAAAATAAAACTTACTATTTACTACACGCTCACAGTCCATCTGATGGTAAGGGGTTATTGTCGTTTATTGAGACTAACAATATCACAGGCATTGTTGATGCGTTGTCTTCGTTGGATATCTCTACTGCTAATAAAATGAAGCCCGTATGCTGATTTACTGTTCAAGCACTGTAGGGCTACTCTTGACCACCGCCGTTCCAAATTGGATCCGGATTTTGACAGATCTCGTGTCATTTCGTACTGAAAAATGACATTACTATAGTAATGACATTACTATAGTAATGTCATTTTTCGGAATTTGACAGTATACTGTCAAATTCCGTGAATCCGGATTGGAACTGTGGTCGAGAGTAACCCACCTGATCCAGACTCAAGTATAGATCTTCTTCTGAAATCCCTACTCAAATATATGCTTGAGTAATGATTTCTGTATCGGCATACAGGCCACAAAGTAGATACTTTAAAAAAAAATTGAAAGAAGGTCGCACGTTCTGACCGATAAAACAAATTTGATGAATTTTGGTCAAACGTATATAAATATCAAACCTTTGCTTAAACTACGAATGCACATCTTTACCCCATCTGTAGGTACGGTACCTATAGGTACATAGTACGTGCTAGTACCTATTTGCAAGCTTCAAATCCAATTTTGAGAAACTACCGAAGACCGTCGCTAAAATTTGATTTCCCGTTGCCAGGTCAGCCGAGCGACGGAGCTGGGCAAACTAGTGACGAGGCTACAGCAGGAGCGATCTGAGGTCGCTTTCTTCATATTCACCAATGGAAGTACTTTGAGGTAAAACTAAATTTAAAAAAAATATTAACTTTTTTTTAAATTAGTTGGTTTTGGCCCTCCAGTTTTCTCCAGCTGTCTCGGTCCAGAGCAAGGATTAGCCACTGTGTGGTAGTTGCTTCCTTTTGTACATCGTCTGCCCATCTAGTGTTTGGTCTACCGTCTTCTCGTTCCTATGGAGTACTCTGAGGTATGAAGTTACAATTCTGTGATGACCTCCTTTGTGTACGATTTGACAGATAATCGGATGTGACTATTTTTTTTTATCCCACTTTCATTTCATTTTTGAGGTTGGCCATCTTTATCGGTCCGTACAGTTTTGTTATGTTACTTATGTGGTTTTCCTAGACATTTCACATTCCTAATGAATGTTTAACTTTTTGAATCTATTCTCTTACATCAAGTATTGTTATTTTTCTGTGGCTACACCCGTAGCGCGTTGTTAACATAAAATTATCGGAAACTTTAGGAAACTACCGAAGTACTGTTCATTTTGTCTTGAATAACGACCAATAAATTACCAGGTTAGTTGGTAGATAATGCTAAATAGCATTAAACTCGCCTCTGTACGATTTTTAAAGTGCAATAAAGAATTTTCTAATCTAATCTAATAAATCAATTTTCAGAGTGTTTGGAAGTAATATTTGCCTTACACTGTATAGGGTGGACCAGATAGTTACGTCCAAATAAAATCACTAACCCTCATAAAGACAATTTTACGAAAAAAAAAAAATGATTTAGTTCAACCTTTTATTAATCTTTACTATAGCGTGTAAATTGTATAAAATAAAAATAAAACATAACTCGAAAAAAATAAAACATCAGTGAACATAGAAAAAAGATTCAAACTTTAGAAATGTTTTTCATAGCTCTATCGACATGAACTTGTAAATAAAAGAGGTTCTATTTCATTTTCCAAGCACTTGCGTACTTGTTTATTTTTATCGCCTTCCACACTCACGAAAATTATGAATAGCTACATAATATGGAAATGAATTCAGTACATTTCCGTCTGAAATGTTTACAAACAAACAGTGCAACTGTATTTCATATAGAGATATAGATATTATATAAAATATGAATATTACATTAGTCAGATTGGTTTTACATGCTTTGGGTTTTTCCTACTGGTAATGTATACCAAAACATACAGCGCAAATAATAAATAGTATTCAATTTTTTTCACAAAGAAAATTTCAACTAATACATTATTTACAATATTCACAATATTTACAAAATACACATGAAACAGTTGAGCCATCTACAAACCGTTGCAAACGATTTATAGATAGCTCAACTGGTCCAAATCAATACCAATCGGAAGCGTGCCCAAGACACTGGCTGCATTTCCGCGCTGAATAGCAATGCTGGTACGCTGCGGCCTAGATAATCACCAGCCCTCGGGTCACACGTCGCTTCGACTAGACGCCATGAAAGATTTTTTTTTGCATCCAGCCACATCCTTCATCTGTACATCCTGGATAATGAAGGTACGCATGAGCATACCTAACTGGAATGTATAAAAAACTTTTCCATATGATACTCTTTTGTGATTGGTTCTGTAAACTCTTTTGTTTATATTTTTATAGGATTTAAAAATCGAAGCTTTCAAAAAAGAACGATATTGTTTTGTCGTCCTGATGCGATAACAATAAATTATATTTAGTAATAAGTAAAAAGTAATTATGTAGTGTTTTAGCCGTAATATAAACGTGAAAATCACCGTTATAATAACTATAGTTTTTAATTTCTATGCGTATATTATGAACGCAGGTGATGTGTGGATGAAAGCAGTATCTAAGTATTTAATTTACGCAATAAGTATTTTTTAATTTTGTATGATTTACGTAGGCATATTTCTTATGACAACTTTTGATAGAAACATAATGTACGTGTTTATTATTAAATAAATAAAAATAATGATATATCTTTGAACCAGGTCAAACCTAACCCAGCGTTTCGTGGGCACCGACAGCGCCATCCATCAAATGGGCGACATTCCGCTCCTCGTCTTCAAAAGCAGACCGAAGCCGGTACAAGGACGTATCTTCCTCAAAGAGCTTAGTGAGCTGAGGTATGCTATCCATCTTCATTATTGAATCCACATCCTGCAGTGTAATAAAAAAAGTACAGTTTTTAGTTGAAAATGCTGTGGCAGGTTTTTTAAACATAATATTATATCAGTCATTCCCATTCGTCCCACTGGGTCGTATCATTGGTGGGGCGAAACGGAAAATTTCAAAATAACTTCCCGTTTGTCCCACTGCACATGTTGGTGGGACGAACGGAAAGTTATTTAGAAAATTTATAGGGAAGTTAAATAAATTAATACTTATATTTTTTATTCCCATTCGTCCCCCCAGCGGGATGAAACTCAGTGAGACGAACGAGAATGAACTTATAAATTCGGGTTCAACTGTATTTATCAGACTAGTAGTCTTTGAGACAAAAACAAACAGACTCCGTAGCAAACAAAAGAAATCAATTGTTACTTGTAATGTAGACAAAACAATTAATCTTTATTTTAGAAGATCTCTCACCTGTCGCCGGGAGACGAATCGCTGTAATCAAGAGACTATCGTGTTTTATTGTGCAATACAATTCAATTTGTAGGCTCGCTCATAAACATTACGAGATATTCACCTCTGGGAAGATGATTCAGAATTAAGCTTTGCTTTCGTTGACTTCTAAATGACTAATATCTACAACATCTACACTAGTTTTGCGATAAAAATAATACTAGCGTAATTCAGCAACAGCGGATCTAGAATTTTGGTTTGGCTTGAATAAAATTTGGTATTTCATTGTATCAAAAAAATTTATCAAGACATAGTTCTACAGATAGATAGTTTCGTAAACAGAAAAGTGGTGGCCGTCGAGGCGTTTCGGTCGTTGATGTGCCATTGTGGTGAAGGAATTGGCCAGACTAGACGCTGCGTTACCGGATCCAGCTGTTACCAGGGTGGACCACGTGGAGGTTTCTTTCTCCCACACCGAGAAAAGTGGTGGAACATGCAGATGATCCATCTCATGCCTTTATGAAAGATGTTCTGTAGTGTTATTTCTAAGTGTAATTAATTTTACTTAGTTATAACTCTATTGTTATTCATCTGTGACAGGCTTCAGGACAGGCATCATGGCTCAGTCGGTAGTAGCTCTGCCTTCCGTGCTGTGGGTCGTGGGTTCGATCCCCACCGAGAACAAACATTTGTGTGTTGTAAAACATAGATGTTTGTTCTGTGTCTGGGTGTTTCTATGTATTATAAGTATGTATTTACAAAAAAAAATGTATGTATGTATTCTATCAGCCATCTAGTTTCCATTGTAAAAGCTTTGCTTAGTTTGGGACTAGAAGGCGTTGTGTTAAGTGTCCGTGAATATATTTAAAATTATTTATCTACGGTTATTGCTACTAATATATAATTTATTTATGCAAACATTAAGCCAAATATAATTTTCTAAGTGCTCTAATAAATTACCTAGTGGTCGGTCCGTCAGGTATAACTCTGTTCTATTGCAAAGTATAAAATACTCCTACTTCAAATAGAGAACAAAGTTAGATTAAACTTGGACTTGCGACGAGCTTTCTTTGATCGATTGCAATAATTTCTGCTAATATACCAGCTTGGAATGTTTTTAAACTTTTCTAGTTAACTTTAACCCTAGCACTTAGAATAGTTAGTTGTTCTTGTTTTATTTTAAAACTTCTGCCAATAAAAAAGCTTAAGTAATATTGATGACGCTTGATGATTGAACTTTATTATAAGTACCTAACTACCTATCTAGGTATCTACTATACAAGAAATGTCTATTACAAAAGGAATATTGGACTACAGTGGAACAACATTAAAAATTTAATAAAACCAGCATTATTTCCTTTCAATACAAAGTAAAGTTAATTTATCAATTTATGGTCAACTTATGATCGATTTTTATGTTCTTGCTATAAGTGCACAAAAATTTCAATATTATATCGAGCAGCGTGCTACACCTAGTGCATTATGATAATGAGGAGACCTTGTTTCATATTGCAGCCATCGAATAATCATATAAAGTGTCGCGTCGCATAATGATATTTTCTATGAATATCGTAAAAGCATTCTAATGGGGCACTCCCCTTCTCGTTAGAAGCACGTTGAAAAACTCTTTCGTAATGGATTGTCGACTTAATTTTGTATGTGCTAACTGGAGTCAGCGGTATTTTTCTATGGAATAAGTAATTTTAGCAATGTGTGGAAAATCATTGTAACATTGCCCCCAAATTGTAAGTGCATTGTAATAGTACATTATGGTACTAGTGTGGTACATTGGTGCTTACCGCCGAGGTGCCATTGAGACCCGAGCCGTAGGCGAGGGTCTTAAGAGAGCCGAGGACGGTAATCACCAATACACACGTGTATCATACGACGTTTTTCAACACACTTGTGAATAAAATAACTATAATTTCAACAGTGAAAACGAGTTGTGAAAAATGTTTCGCTATGGCGGGAAAAATTTCCTATGCGCGCGCATTGCGATCGGCCACAGACTAAAGAATGGGATGAGGTTTTTTTTTTATTTTCCGCACATAGGGTTTGCGTATGTTCTGCCACGTACAAAATGGGGAATTCAAAGTTTTCTTTTATTACAGAGAAAACAAAAGTTATATTTGAGTGAAAGTTTTATTTATTAAACACGTACGAGTTAAAATTATCTATTTAAATAAGAAGTTGCATGAAATGAGCAAGCAATAGGAACATTAATTTATTTGTTCTATTGAACACGATCTTTTTTAGAATAAAAACTTTTTTAAGAACAAAGCAACTCAACCAAAAAAATTCAAAAAAAAAAATCTATAACTCACTAGTGAGTTATAGCAATGAAAAAGTCACAGTTTGATTATGGGTGTCATTATGTGCCTAATTGCAGTGACCATAGAGCCACTTTATGAGCAAGTGTGTTGAAAAAAATCAAGTCCCACTATTGCATGTTTCAAAAATAGGGGCCTAAGCTCCATTACAATTTAGATTATACTTTTATGATGGAAATCTCTTCTAAAATGACAGCGCAAGCCATCAAGATTAGAGTTCATAGAAACCCAGATGTGATGCCTTAATTAGAGGTATAGAAAAATATTTAACTTGTATCCTACTTATATAAATAAATAATAAATAAAGTTTTTCCATTCAGTACCTAAGGTGTCACTAAAGATTAATCAAGGACACGAGCCACCTACTCATGAAACGTTTTTATTATCAATTTATTGACGAATCGTAAAAAAGCTACAAAAAAAATCGCAAACAAATGGAATGTTTTAATTTGGGCGGTGCTAATAGGTTTTCCATGTAAAACTGTGGTAATGCTTCGGGCAATGACATTGCAAAAATTTAAACCCATCTTCACCTATGCCGATAAATAAGCAAAACAAATGTAAACTGTTTTGCATATTTGGATGTTTAGATGTTTGGAGGATTGTGTTTCTATCACGCTGCAACTACCACCGTACCTATTTCTGCCGCCAAGCAGCGATGCTCGCATTGCTGTGTTCCGGTTTGAAGGGTAAGGGCGCCGGTGTAATTACAGGCACATGAGACTTCAAGATCTTTACGTCTCAGAGTGATGGACGCAGTGCATTGCCTTACAGGGCAGCTCCTCATTGGAATTGCTCTGTGAGGTAATGCATTGTTATAGGCAGAAGTTACTACTTCACATCAGGTGAGCTATTAGCTTGTTCCATTACTATTAGCATTAAAAAAATACTACATTTGGCTGAATCGAATATACAGTTTGTAACCTGACACATAGGCTACTTTTACTTTTACTTAATAAAATGTTGAAGGATCTAGTTGGTACATATCAGAGACACATGTCATTATGACCATATCCACCGTGCCTGAGAAATACCAGTCGTCAATTTATTTCCTGGATTCATGCAAAAAAAAATCGTTGGACCAATAAAATAGCGTAAAACTCTAATAAAACTTATCTAAAGAGTTCCGCACTTCAAAGTATTGAGTGATACGAAGGGGAGAAAGCTAGCAGAACTTTTATTTTTTCTTCCAAAGTCTACCAAATCATGTCAAAGCAATATAATAATCTCGATATATCCGCTATGACTTCCTTCGGCGAGACTGGCTTAGCTGTGGTGAAGAGACCGTGAAGGCTGGCTGGTGGCATGGCCAGGCGTTACAATTGACAAGGACCTATCGTCACATGAACCAACCCTGATTGAACTTCACATCTAATTTACTGACTTTTAGCCTTCACACCGTTGTGATACGGTTCAATTTCGTTTTACAGTTTCTATGATAACATTTAGTAAGCCTTTCTATAAAGTACCATCGTAGGGGCTATAAACAACTATGCGTTATCTGTGGCTGAGGCAACATTGTTCCGAGGCTAATTTTAGCCATACAAATAAACGGGTTGAGCGGATGAGGAGGCAGAATTTCCAGCTGACAATATTGGCTATTCGCTGTAGAGTTTACTGGATTTGTAATTTAGGGAATCCTTGCACGATAGAATTCCAAATCAGGAAATTCGTTGAAAAATTAAGGTCACTCATAAATTAGTCAGTGAAGTTGAAACGGATAAAAGCTTTTTATAATTAAGTGAACAGCATTGATTCCGTGATTTTGAAAAATGATCTAAGTAAAGTTAATCTTTCTTACCAAAATCACCTTGTATTCATTCAGTAGATAATTAATTCCATAGCAAAGCAGAAAACCGTGACCTCAGATACCATGGCTCATTCTTTTTCTATTTATTTTTCTTTCGAACATTCCAAATATGAATATTCATAAACATCCTATAAGCGGACGGAAAGCTATGCATAATTCACTGTCAGTATCGATGAGAAAGAGGCGTCAATGAGACCGAAGCTTTGGTCTCGTTGTTTATGTAATTTATGCTTTCGCGAAGGCATTGATCGAAGGGCATGTCAAAACATGCTTTACATGAGTCAATTTAAAAAAAAATAGAAATACTTACAATTTGGCTACCTCCGGCTTCATTCATGATGATGAAGTTTATTAGGATTGTTCTATTTATCGTAAACGGGAAAGCAGAATGCATGTTGTGTGTGTATATGGATGACATGTTTTTTCGAGTAATTTTTAAAAACCGATTTTGATGAAACTTTTATGGAACCGAATTCAGCACCAAAAAATATTAAAAACCCTTGATCAAGAAACTCTCCGTAGATCCTCATTAATAATAATAATAAATATTCACGGACACTTAACACAACGCCTTCTAGTCCCAAACTAAGCAAAGCTTGTACGATGGAAACTAGATGGCTGATAGAATACACACATACATATTTTTTTTGTAAAAACATACTTATAATACATAGAAACACCCAGACACAGAACAAACATCTATGTTTACAACACACAAATGTTTGTTCTCGGTGGGGATCGAACCCACGACCCACAGCACGGAAGGCAGAGCTACTACCGACTGAGCCATGACGCCTGTCAAGGCCTGCATTGTCATTATTGATCTTCATCAGACCTTTGAGTATGGACTCCATTTCATCAAATCTGTATACATTTGTGCAACTATCCCTGTAATTCCTAAAGAATAATCTCATATCTTTGAAACGGCTGGACCAATTTTCAAAATATTAATTTGGACGTTATAAGCAGTTTTAAAAGGTTGATTTTTGTTCGCAGAGCCAGTATCAACGACGGTACCTCGATGACGGAGGCAGTCGAGTGGTACACCAATGCGAATGCAGCTCTCCTCAACCATCTGACTAAGGAAATCAAGGACACCGATAGCAGCACTATATGGAGGTCAGTGAGAAGTTATATTAAAAACTTCCCATTCGTCCCACCAGTGAGACGACCCAGTGGGACGAACGGGAATGAACGAGTTTTACGGAGAACGGTTTTACATTTCGATCTTCCCAATCAACCAACAACCGTTAGTATAGCTCTTCTTTCTGCGCTGTGGGTTCGATTCCCACCTAGAACAAACATTATTAGTAGTACTAGGTGTAATAACTTGAGACAGTGTGCCCGATTCTGTAGTTGTATGTTTCTGTTACATTATTGTGTGTTTAATTTTTTGTTGTGGTGTGCAATAAAGTATTTTCTATCTATCTGTCGATCTATTAGATCTGCTTTCTACGCTGTGGGTTCGATTCCCATCTAGAACAAACACTATTACCAGTACCAGCTGTAGTAAGACAGTGAGCCCGATTCTCTTGGTGCATTTTACTGAACTAATCTAAGACATCATTAAAATGTCTGTCTTTGACGTTTCAGTTCATGAGCAAGGGATGGCAACATTCTTTGAGCTGTTGATTTATGTTAGTTTAAGAAAATGAAACAACAGAATCGGGGGCAGTGATGGATCCAGGATTAGCGAGTAATTTATATTGAGGTCTAGAATTTTTATTTGGGAAGGGCTTGATTGACCCAGAATTTCGATTTAGGTATGGGCTTGACCCAGCAGAAAAACTATTTCGTGTTTTTTCGACAGATTTATTTAGTCTATTGATTCCTATAATTTATATATTTTTTTTTATACAATATAGGCAACCGTTTGACCACAATCTCACCTGATGATGTTAAGCAATGATGTCATATTTTCTCAAAATGTATGGAAATAACAATTTCTGAACGAAAAATCACGTGAACATTCCTATTTTTCTATTCCTTAGTGATTTTAAAATATCAGCTTGGCTAGAGATGGCTAACTTTGTATAGAAAGTTGATTGTCTCCATTGATTGTCTATCGGAACAATGACGTCACTAAGAAACTGGGTCGGTTGCAATAACTGCTTATTAAACTGAACGCAAGCTTGATCTGCGATCCATTTCACAGTGCGACCGATACGACACCTGCACGATATTGGCAGAAAGCTAACCTCAATTCAATTCTTGTCTATGGCCTTTGCAGTGTTGCCCGCAATTTCTATACCTAGACCTACCAAGACCTATACACAATATACATGTTTATATATTTTACAAGCTTTTATTTAACTTGCAACGTTTGTTTGTAGGTTAGTTTTTGTTTGTTTAGGTAAAATCTTGCAAGTTAAACACGTACCTACCAATTTCTGATAGCGAGTAACAGCTAGCTGATCTGATGATGGAGCCGGAAGGTGGCCATAGGAACTTTGTAGTAAACAGACGCAACTCCATCGAGTGGGTTCGCTTGATTTATCTTGATAAGGATAAGGTTGTAGAAATCTATGTTCCATCATCAGACAGAAATTGGAAAGTGGCCATGAATCACAAAAATAAAAGCTTGTTTTAAAAAAAAAATTATACAATAACTTATTTTGTACGACTTCTACTGACAACGGTATCTTGTATGTAGCGAGTCAATGTCGGATAATGTGCAAACGCACATCAAGGCGACCGACACTTACATTAATTGTTTGCATACTTCCCCTAACGCTCCACGAGGAATCCATAATTCTTATCCTAGTTAGAACTTAATGCTTTCAAATGTTTGCACACGCATAAATTGCTCATGTGTGAACAAGCAAAGATTACCTAGGTACTAGAGATTAGTAAGTACTTCTATATAATGTAAAGCAGGACAATTTGGAATAATAATATACAAAATATATTACCACCTAGTGTTTTGAAAAAGAAATAAGTACGAGCTATTATGTTGTAAATAATAATTATGTTCTTATGATAAGTTAGTTTATAACTATTGTTTTCTCCTTTACGTAATTTAAGTGGTGGTTCCAATACGTGGTTTTTCTTTCTTTCTTACTAAGTATATAAAATCCTGGGCAGAAAGTGTTTCCATTTTAGTATGCATAAGGTCGCAATGTCTAACGAAAAAAGTTTTATACTGATTACTTGTCGAGCGCTGGTTTCCGCAACTATAGGCCTCAGGTGCGCCCTTTCTTCATTCCTTTGTTCGGCTATGATCCAAATATCATTCCGGAAAAACAACCACAATATCAGTATGTTTTGTAATCCAATTCTAGCTAATACAGTATTTACAATATTCACAATATTTACAAAACACACATGAAACAGTTGAGCTATCTGCAAACTGTTACAAACGATTTATAGATAGCCCAACTGGTCTCAATCAGTAGCAATCGGAAGCGTGCCCAAGACACTGGCTGCATTGTCGCGCTGAATAACAATGCTGATACGCTGGCCCAGATAATCATCAGCCCTCGGGTCACGCGTCGCTTCGACTAGACGCAATAAACAAACAAAATAACATCGGCTGACTAGAACTATTTTCTCCAGGTACTTGGTAGGTTTCAAGAACCTTCTACGCAGTATCGAGTGCAAGGGCATAGCTTCAGTGCTCGGGATCAACTACTTCGCACGAGGGTTTCTGCAGACCAAAGCTTATGAGCGGTAAGCTGCATTAAACGCAATCTTCTATAGTGCTACTTACTGGCTTTTAAACCTTTATTATCTAAATTCTGAAATGTGCTCCCGACTGTAATAATAGCTCTCCAGTACAGTAGACGTTCTTTTAACAGATTTCTTGGTAAAGGAGTTTAAGACCCGTATGCTGATAAAGAAATACATAAGCATAGATTTGAGTAGAGATTTTTATACAAAATGCTTGAGTTTGGATCAGTGCTTGATTAGTAAATCAGCATATAGGGGCGTCATAATCTGATATACGGCCAAAATGTGTAAAGGTAGGGTCGTAGAAATAGTAACTGGTGGTTTTGAATGAAAAAGTATGCTCTTAGCCAACGCAGTAGCTGGATAACCACTTTAAGATCACTAATGTATATTCTTCCTTGAGCCCAGCCAATTAGCTCAACGGGTAAGTTTTTGATAGCGCATAAATGTTTCAGTTTTATCGCTCATATGGTCCTTGGAAGAGATCTTCTCGACAACACCCTGAACTTGGTGCCGTCCCTCATCCCGCTGCACAAAGATATCAAGGAAGACAGTTCTGAGTACCAGGTTTTGGAGAAAAAGTACGTGACAGTACATTTAATGAGACTTCTAAAGAACCACTTCATAATACCGTACCTTCTAAAATTTATGTCAAATGTTTCATGGTCCATGGCAGCCTTTGCAAAGGGTATTAACTACCCCCAAACACCCAAGAGGATGTATTTTTAGTAGATAGGTTGAAAAGTTATCTGGTTTGTTCACAGAAACCAGCTGATAGTAGACAATAAGCATCAGGATGGAAGCGTTACAGATGCAATAGAATATTTCGACCAGACTGCTCGATTCTTGGACAAACTTCGGGCAGTTCAGAAGCAGTTACGAGAAGATATTAGGTAAGTTTGTTTTCTAAACCACATTACGAGTTCATGGAAAATCGATTTGCTTAGTTCCCTCTTTCAAAGATTTGAAGAAAGGATTTGGAAACCAATGAGCTATTGGTAAGGAGGATTAAGCTTTTCTTTGGACGAGGGAGATCCTTTTGAAACATTTATGAATGTTTAGTATGCTTATTCACCATAGGGTGCTATAGGTGAATAGTATAAATATTTCATTCTTATCGTATTTACTCCATATTTTTGTGGATACAGTGGCACTCTTTCTCCCACCTCTTTCTCATGAACTGAGCTATAATTTTTGTGAGTCTTTGTTTAGATTAGAAAAATGCAACAGAATCGTGGGCACTTGTGTATGAATCTCTATAATCCCTATTGGCAGGGATTTCTCAGCGAGGATTTCTAGAAATACCATTCTTTTGTTGGTAAGACTAATATATTTCAGGGATCGTGTAAACGAGAATCTCAAAGAAGCGCGTCGGAGTGAGCTCATTTGCGCCGGAATCCTGGTTCTGGTGTGCGTGGTCTCTCCCATCATTATTGCACTCGTCAGAAACGCTGTCAATACCATACAGGTTGGTGTTCGTGCCCAAAAAAACAATTACACAATGTCAGTACCGCTTGGACTGTAATTGTATATTCTTGGGTAACTTGCTGTTCATACCTACTAAATCGTGAAGCTACAAAAACTGAAAGCGTTTTAAAATGTTGTTCTAGTTTACATATCGAGGTATATTTTTAGGTTTACGCCAGAAACTTATCAGAAAAAGCGAGAGAATTGGAGTACGAGAAGGAACTAAGCGATTCATTGCTCTACCAAATGCTGCCAGCCAGCGTTGCCAAGCAGTTGAAGCAAACACAACAGGTATTATTCACTAAAATTCATAAAATTAGCCATATTTATTCGACTAACACTATTACAATTGGTGACTAGCACAGTCCCTGAATTCACCTCTAGAGAAACCTCTACATCATTCATCTCTGACCCTCACCTAGGAAGCCAGCCCCTCCAGACAAGATGACATGGTACATCGCTAGAGAAAACGATTTGTAGATAGGGATATAGATAGCATACCTACCTAGTAAGATACAATAATTTCAGACCATTTGTTTTCAATATTATTTTTTTCCAATATAAAAAAAATTATATTGAAATAATTGAATTTAACTAATTCGAACTAGAACTTGGTAATGGGGCTGATTTTTCTGTAACATTTATTGTTTAAGTAGCTAGCTGGAACTTATGATACCCTAGAAACTGCTACGAGATTGTAGATTGTGCTACGCTGTGCTATTCTTCAATTTCATAGGGTGGGCAATGGGCATGCTGCCAAAAAATACGTCCTTGAGGTATTTCAAAGTGCTAGGCTACACGGTGCGACGGTGCGTTGCAGCATCGCATTCGCAACATAACTTTGACTAGGTGCGACATGGTGATGCGGTGCGGCGGTATTATCTTTCTGTCTACTTTAAACAAACGTTCCATTCCAGCACACACCACTTCCCATTTTGGTTTGGTGAAGTGAACGGTAAATCATGAATATTAAATATTTATTAAAGTCAACAAAGCTTTTAATTTTAAAAACAAACGAAGGATAATTCGTCCGTTTTCATTCTGGAGGACCTCGGTTTAAAAATACGTAACAAAAGGTTCCGCTGGATTTTTATTTTATAAAAAGTATTTAGTCTCTTCGGCCGTTTCGTAACCAATTGTAAAAAGGTAGGTTTAGGTACCCATATACCTCTACAGCTTTTTATTCAAAGAAGTGAATAGCATTATTACAGTGTCGCACCGTCTCGTCGAGTCGTCGTCGCAACGCCTCGTGAGGCTTAGGTTTTAGCTCGTATGCTTTTGTTGACTGAATATTTTTCTTCATTTCATTTAATCTTGTTTGTAAGTAAAATATATTAAGATTATTGCGAGACTTGGTTCATCGAACCTTTTGTAGGGTGCAATATTGTAGAGAAGTAAAAACGAACGAAGATTTTTTATACCATAGTTGTTTTTGGAAAACCAACAGATCTAGTTGATCCAATCAAATTGTCTCAATAACTATCACAAGTAATTATTTTGTTTTTACATCTAGTAAACGTGGGTTCCAGACAAAAAAAATTCGCCTTAGCCAGCCCAGTACACCAAGTGCAAGTCTCACTCGCACATCAAAAGCTCCGTACCATAGAAATAAAAAAATATAGTTCACGACGGAGTCCCGTGGGCATATTTTGGTTTCGAACCCCTAAACATATTAATTGAGTTTCCTGTTGGTTTTCATTATTCTTTGCAAAAGTATTTCTTTAGACGGATTCCTTTTGTAGGCCAAATTACGGTTAAAAATACATAATTGAAAAACTTTTCAATTGTTTTTAACTTTATTGATGAATAAACTTTTTATTATTCCTACCACCACCTGGTTTTTCGATTCAAAATGTATTTTACTGGCACATCAATAACGAATATCATCATAGTATTTACGAAAAACTGAATATCTACCGATAGTACATACGGCAAGTGTTAAAAGCCTTTTTTTGCTTTAAATATTTCGTCAATATTTCCTGATCGATATAACCTAGGAATTTTCATGAAAAGAGTGAATGAATAGGTGGATTATAAACTAAAAGAGCAGAAGAAGAAGAAGAGAGGGTGCACACGTAATGAAATATTTTTTTTTAGGTGCCTGCAGAGTTCTTCGCGTCAGTAACGGTATACTTCAGTGATATCGTGGGTTTCACCGCTATTGCTGCAGTCTCTACGCCATACCAGGTAAAGTAAATACATTATCATTATAATCAGCTGGTATAAATTTACTGCTGGACATAATCCTCCGCCATACTATTCTAGGAAATACGGTATTGCGTTTGCTAAACGGATAGAGGAAGAATTTTTATTTTTTTATTTAGAAGCCTAAAAATATTCTTTACTAGCCGTCGCCCGAGGCGTTGCTCGCGTTCTACTCTTTAGAGTGAGATGTTTCAAAATTCCTTTCTTAGTGCACCCCTACACTATATAAGGATACTACCCTCCAAATTTCATACCTCTAGGACTTATAGTTTAGGCTGTGCGTTGATTCTCTGTCAGCTTCAAAAGAGTTTTATATATTTAGAAGATAGATTAGAAGAGAAGATAAAACAAGGAGCGCATACCCATTTCTATTGTGCGGTGGTGAGGTTGAATTTATAAATTCATCTAAATTAGTTCTATCATAGTAACTCGTTCTCGGCTCGTCGCGAGGAACTGGCCTAGAATCGTCGAACCTAGAATCACCTAGGGAAGATTCTAAAAGATCTTTGTAATCACAAAGATTTACTGAGTAAAACATTTTTGTCTGTGACGTGCTGACGTGATCGAGTTCATTATCCTTGCAGTTTTACTTTGTATGGTTTGACTTTTATTTTGAACTAGCCGTCGCCCGCGGCGTTGCTCGCGTTTAAGACCCTTTAGAGTGCGACTTTTCAAAATTCCTTTATTAGTGCACCCCTACACTATATAAGGTTACTACCCTCCAAATTTCATACCTCTAGGACTTATAGTTTAGGCTGTGCGTTGATTCTATGTCAGCTTCAAAAGAGTTTTATATATATTGATAACAAACATCCAAACTCATAATTGACAAGGAGTAAGACGTTCAATGCTTTTTCCAACAGCTGTATTGTAATACATATTTGCAGGTGATTAGTTTCCTGAACTCCGTGTACAAGTTGTTTGACGAGCGACTCGAGTGCTACGACGTGTATAAGATTGAAACTATTGGGGACTCTTACATGGTGGCCTCAGGATTGCCAGTTAGAAATGGTAAGTGTACATGAGCCTTGATAGAATGCGACTCTTAAAGAATGTCATGTGCTTGAATAAATGTATTTATCACTCTACCTTATGAATCATTTGATTCAGAAGTTTGGTACAAATTACAAATTTTTCGGTTGTCACTTTTACATCAAGTATACTCGTAGGTCTACCCCCTATCTCATAAAAAGTTAGAGTAAACATTATTAGTCTATCTTATAAAAAGTTAGAGTAGACATTATGTCTTGTTTACCATACGTAATCAGGACATAATGTCAACGCTAACTTTTTATAAGATAGGGGGTATGTCCTGATTACGTATGGTAAACCAGACATAATGTCTACTCTAACTTTTTATAAGATAGACCAATCATCAATATATATAAAACTCTTTTGAAGCTGACAGAGAATCAACGCACAGCCTAAACCATAAGTCCTAGAGGTATGAAATTTGGAGGGTAGTATCCTTATATAGTGTAGGGGTGCACTAAGAAAGGAATTTTGAAACGTCACACTCTAAAGGGTAGAACGCGAGCAACGCCGCGGGCGACGGCTAGTAATATATAACAAGAGATTGTTAATTACCACGATGACACTTCGTTGTGCTACAAACCTATACTTATTTCACGAGTTTTCCATTTATAGGAAACAAACACGCCACGGAGATAGCAAGTATGGCAATAGAGCTTCTCGAGGCCACTTCCATGTGCCGTCTGCCGCATCGGCCAGATCAGGTACTTAGGTAATATTCTGTCAGTGTATATGCTTGCATGCCTGCTTCGCTTTCTAGCACAACTTAGATAGTTTTCACACTTGAGGAGAACACGGTAGGATATGTGTCCTTCTACGAAAAGGGAAGATCTTCCAAGCCGAGCGCCCTTTGGCTCGGGGTCCGAGGACCAATGGATGGTATTCGGTAGTATTACTTATGTTCAAACTCAGTGATAACTTCCGTGGTTACGTCGGGGTCACCAATGAGGATGACACACATCCTACCGTGTTCTCCTCACACTTATTAGTTTTATTACTGGAGGTTTCCACCGAAAAACAAGTATTTCTTCTGCATAAGGATCGAACCCACAGTGAAGGCACAGCCACAACAATTTATTTTTATTTTTTTATACAATATAGGCAACCGTTTGACCACAATCTCACCTGATGTTAAGCAATGACGTGGTCGACGACCAATTCAGCTGTGACGATATCTTTCAGACGTTGTGCATGAGAAGTGGTATCCATATGGGTCCGTGCGTGGCTGGGATCGTGGGCAGCAAGATGCCGCGGTACTGCCTGTTCGGAGACACCATCAATACTGCCAGCCGGATGGAGAGCACTGGAGAACGTGAGTTTGAACGTACTTTTGGAATATGCCAGAAATCCCCTTGGCAGGGGCAAACGCCAGGTTGGAATGCTACTGAATTTGGAATGATAGAATAATCTACCGTAGGACCACGTACTTAGTGGGGATATTTTTTTTTTTTATGATAAAAGTAATGGAACAAGCTGATAGCTCACCTGATGTTAAGTGGTAACTTCTGCCTATAACAATGCATTACTCACAGAGCAAGTCCAATGAGGACGTGCCCTGTAAGGCAATGCACTGCGTCCATCACTCTGAGACGTAAAGATCTTGAAGTCTCATGTGCGTGTAATTACACCGGCGCCCTTACCCTTCAAACCGGAACACAGCAATGGATTTCTGGAATATATCGGTTAATGACCCTTTTAGTCCTCTTGAAGTGTTTTAACTTATTTGTATGAGAAAGTGAAATAGAAATAAAACATCTTTACCCATAAAAATGCAAATTACAGAGCAAATTTATTTATTTCGACTTTTTTTTATTAGATAAGAGGCAAATTTTGAACGCTATTCTATAAATGTTCTATCTACTCGTAATTATCTTAGTTTCTTGTTTATTTGTTATTGTTTCTTGCAGACAATCAATGTTAGATAACTGGTTCTCTGTGAACAACATCTTCCTCCACCATATATACATACTTAACTGGTTAGTTCAAAGGAATTTAGTTGCCTCGTAGTAAATGACCGACAGTTGAAATGGTTACCTTATTCTTTTAGAGCCCGTACTCTGAGTTTTGTTATGTTGATTTGCGACAAGCGAGAATCGAGAAACTCGCAGTTTTTGTATGGAGAATAATAGTTTGCAAATCTCCCGCTAGAGGCGCTTATCGGATTTTTATACAAAATATCTCGCAAGTCGCTTCTCGATAGTGTTTCGATCAACAAAACAAAACTCGAGACTCTGAACCGAAACACAACATTCTAAAGTGATCTAAAGTGCACACTATGCCCGGCATGAATGCCGCGATTAATTCCGGAATTATTGAAACAGCAACATCGCCTATATTCTCACCAAAGAGCTAGGGCATGAACTTGGCGATGTTGCTGTGGCAATAATTCCGGAATTAATCGCGGCAATAATTCGGGCAGCGGCATCACCGAACACCTATATTGAGCGGCATGGGCATGTGTGAACGCGGTGTAGGAATAAAGGCGATGTTGCTGTGGCAATCATTCCGGAATTAATCGCGGCATTCAGCCGGCAGCGGCAATGGCATAGAGTGAACGCGGTATTATTATGCGCGTTAGTAACCGACCATATGAAAGCTGATGCTGGGATGATTCTTCTGCATTATTTAGTTTGTTTTTTATTTTACAGCAATGAAGATACAGATTTCAGACGACGTGAAGAAAGCCTTGGACAAGACAGGCCTTTTTGTGACGAGTCCGCGAGGAGTAGTTGACGTTAAGGTACATCCTAAAACTTCTTGAGATAAAGTTTATTTATTAGCAATGAAAATCACTTTTATTTACAAAATATACATCAAATTTTTTTTACAACTTCAATAAGTTGTATATTATTATGAACAGTTTTCAGAAGCTGAAAGCCACCAAATTTCATTAGAATTTCATTGGTTTTTTCATTAGAATGATATCCCAGTTTTTTTTTTTATCACAAGTCTGTGTTAAGATTCGTTCAAAGAGCCTAAGCGTTTTCTTTCGCATCGTGCAGCGCTCTGCAGCACGCAAGGCGAATGACGCCATGTTTGTTTTATGGGACGTTGGCAAACATGTGATGCAAATAAAACCCAGAAAATGCTTTATAAATATAATTTTGAGATAATCGTTGCATTTGTATTCAAGGTTGTAGGGTGAAGTCAGTTGTATTTTCGATAATATAACGCCTAGAAAACCGTGATAGCAAAACAGTTGAATTTAGGAAGGATTTTGTGTAGGCACGCCACGCATGTTAAAATATGATCTTTTTGTGGAAATAAAGTTAAATTTTTGTATTACTGTTATAAAGATTGGTGTCTGACTCTTAATCGTAATTTTATTTATAATTAAAACTTATGTACCTAATCTTTCTTTTTTTGTAAACGAAACTTTCAGGGCAAAGGGGAGATGACAACATACTGGCTAGAGGGACGAACTGGTCCGTCTCCCGTCCGCCCTCCCACCACTTCTCTTGACTACACGCCTAGCTTCCTCGCCCGCATTCACTCGCAGCAAGGACGTACTTCACCACGCTACCAGGAGAAGTGGAACTATTGAACAGTATACAAAAAAACGTTTATCTAGTCATTGAAATAATAATAACTCTGTTAGATGCCATGAAATTAATTAGAGTGATTTAAAAATAAAAACAGATGTTTCATACAAAATGCAATACTTACCTAGCGACAAAAATGTATGGAACAGTATTATTTTTGCGTTAATTTTATCCTAAATTATTCTAAATCAGACAGTGACAGTTTTTAGGAACAAAAACTGGGCATACGTGTAGGTCTGTCTTTGTGTAAGTTAAGTTGTATTTAGAGAATAAGTTAGCGCGTGTGTAAAACTTCAACTAGTCACTTTAACTACTGTACCAACCTAATATTTTATAATACTTAGTTCTAATAAATTTTTTAAGTACCTAATATCTGTCCTACTTTTTTTAACAACTTAGGTATAACCCAAGCATTGATAGTTAATAAATGTTCACGGACATTTAACACAACGCCTTCTAGTCCCAAACTAAGCAAAGCTTGTACTATGGGAACTAGATGGCTGATAGAATACATATTAGGTATATACATTTTTTTTCATAAACACATACTTATAATACATAGAAACACTCAGGCACAGAACAAACATCTATGTTTGCCACACACAAATGTTTGTTCTCGGTGGGGATCGAACCCACGAGCCACAGCACGGAAGGCAGAGCTACCTACCGACTGAGCCATGACGCCTGTCAAGTTGGTACGTAGCAGTACTACATTCTTGCACTTTGTGCAAGTCTGTGCAAGTCTTGCTTTCTATAGACAGTGGCAGATAATGAAGCGAACTTGATTTCTATCTCAGAGGAATACGGTTGGTTTTAGCATGCTCAGCAGTTATTTAACGCAAATGATATCATTAATCCTTCTATATATCTGTCTTATCTATCTATAAATATTATTATTATAATTGTAAAGAAGCCAAAATCTAAAATTAAAGATATGGAAAAACTAAATATGCAGATCTACTAAATAAACGATTCTGATTCCAAAAATCGTGTTTATCTGTTTGTTTGGTCGCGAATCACGCCTTAACTACTGGATCAATTTCAATGAAACTTATACAATTTAGAAGCCCTTTTTTCCGTTTAAATATAGCCTTTATTTTATTGAACTCAAAGCCGTAACTTCTTAGATACAGCTTGAACTCTCTAAACCAAAAGCCGCCATTTGCTACGAGGTTCATCGTATGCTGGTGTATTTTTTTTTAAATCGTGCTAAAATAACATAATACTTGTATAAATAGTGGTTAGTATTTTGGCGTATCCTTTATTTCAAGCCTCTACTACTTTAAGGATGTTAAAAAGCGAATCGAACCGAAATTCCCAAAAGTTTCGTCAATCCGTCTTACGTCACTATTGGTTCTCAGCATTTTGGTATAAAAAAACATAGAATATCTCGCTGGACATCAATTAGCACGCAACCGCGCGCTAGAACACTCGTGTCCATCACAACCAATTGTCCAACCAGTTCAACATGCTTTTAAACAAATTCATTCTCCCGCTCGTGGTGGTAATTGTACTGTCTTCTGTGGTCAGTGTGGATATGATTCCACTTAGGGACAGTTTATCAGGCAATGTACTCAGTGCAGTGAAAAGTGAAAGAAGCCGAGTGAAGCGACAGGTTATAAATGGATTGAAAAAGTGCTCACGAGGAAAAACTCTGATAAGGATAACGAAGCGTTTCTCAAGTTGTGTGGCTTGCACGTAAGTACCTGATATCTACCTATACCTAGAGTTCAATAAATAAATAAGTATACCTGTTATTTATGGGGAAGGGAGGCTAAAGTAAATTAAAAATTGCTAAAATATTTTAAACCAAAATCTTTTATGTATTCCTCTGTGACAACTCAATCCTTTGACTCAATCACTCTTTTACACCACCATCCGTCACTCGCCTACCGAGGAGGTTTGCAGCGTCCACAGTACCTATTAAACAAATTATTTATTACGGATTAGGGTAAAAAGAAACACACTCGGAATATAAGTAACCGTTATATTTAGCTCTGTAATTGGTTGTCCTATCGCGTGATTTCTTTCAGAAAGAGATAATTCTCTTAATAAAATCTAGTAAAAGTATTGAGGTTCTGATAATGTCACAAATGACGGCTGTGACTTTTATGACACAATTCCAATGACATTCTTACGATATTTACACAATAATAAGAGAATTAGAGCAGGATTCGAGTTTTCCCATTTTTTGAAATACCACATAGCATTTTTATTTTAATAGTTTTTCTTGTGTTATTGTGAGTATTATTGTTTAATTTTGCTGGAATTTTAACCTATAATACTTAGGTCGTAACATAAAGTGTGAGCCATTGGAATAAATGTGTGTAAAGTGGTTTTTCTGAATGTGAAAAATCGTTTCAAGTTTTGAAGAGAAAATCCACCATCTTCTTCTTCTCTTCAATAATGGCCTGTGTCCGTCATTTCGACAGACAATTTTGCCAGCGTCAAGTGTTAAAATTGTAATAAATAAGTCAAGTCAAAACAAACGACAGCTGACTTGACGAAGACTTGACTTGACTTATAGTACCTATTTAAAATTCACCACTTGACACTGGCAAAATTGTCTGTCGAAATGACGGACACAGGCCATATAGGTTTAAAAGAAGAAGAAGAATAATTAGAGCAGCCAATCAGTGATTGAGTTATTTATTAGGTACTACATATTAAAAACAATGTAGGTAATTAAGTAGTTAAGTAAACCTGCTTTTTGACTTGTCCACCTGAATGCATGTAACTCTATTAGAGCCATTAGAGCCGATTTACACTCTGATAAGTACAGTGGTGAATTAAATAACTATATTCTTGGACATTCTTGGACATTACACACAACGCTCTCTAGTCCCAAACTAAGCAAAGCTTGTTTTATGGGAACTAGATTGCTGGTAGCATACAAAAATTTTTTTTTGTAATTACACGTTGATTGTCAGTCAGTTTCAAAAGAGTTTTATATATTTAGAAGATGTACCTATGCGTAGAGTATACGCATTGGTTGAACGCACGACGCAAACGCATTGCAGCCCCTGCATAATAATATACGATAGGCGATCCCATTTTACAAGATTTTCTTATTAGCTAGGTGAAAACAATAGTTTAAGATGGGGCAGTAAGGTAGAACAAGTAATTAATAGAAATATTTTAATTTCAGAATGAAAAAAGGCGTTTGTGGTATCAATGACTACGACTGAAGCCGTCCAAGGTCTTCGAGACTTCCCAAACTTGCAAAGATACAACGCAGGAATTGTTTCAAGTGCTCAATATAGGGTTGTTGCAAAACCCTAGTGATCCAGTGATATAAAATTATTTTATAATATGTTTAAAAACTGGAAAACCCGACTTCAATTTGATACGTCTCCATCATCAAATGATGATGATGATGGCAGTTTATTGGGATTGTTTTATTGATTGTTAACATCACAGGAAAGCAAAATATGCAATGCCGTGTACGATAATGTTTTTCTAGTTCATAAACCAAGAAGTTGAAGTTGAAGTTCAAGTTGAGTTGACTAGTGCTCGAACACTGAAACGTCACTTAAAAAGCTCTGCTTCTATTCTACTATCTGCTTCTCACATGCAAACGTCTGCAGATTGCAAATATCGCACCACGAAAAAAGTTTTGTAACTACATAATTATATACGCCTTGATATAAACTGCTAGCAGTTCGCTCGGAGACTGACTGACACAGAAATAAATTAAGTCGGGAGGGGTTTTTACGGTTTTATTGAGATAATTTAACCTACGGAAAGTTGTACTCTAGCATATTTTTTTACGGGAAATATCAAAATGTAAGCCTGAGTCTCGATTCAGAATATTTAAGAATCATTTATTTACAGAATGTATGTCATTAAATTAATTCTACCAGTTAATTAATTAATCTTACTTTTTAGCCTCTTAACTTAGTGTAGCCACTGCAAAATAACCTGTAGTACGCTCAAACCATATGCTTAACTTATCTGTATGATTATCAATAAATAATTGGTCTATTTTATTGTACGCAGTAGGTAGGTACTCATGTAATTACTTGATTATTTTCGAATAAAAAAAGGAGAATATATTAAATTATATATATTGAATTATAGTGATATCTCGTTTTGTTTCGACAGTGACAAATACGCAGTGTTTAAACAATGTTTAAGTTGAGATGCGATTATAGCGCCTTCCATTCTACTGTCATTTATCACTTTGGTTACCTGGAAGATATTGCTCTCAGCGATAAGGCCGCTCATTGTCTTATCTATTTTTAAGTTATGTGTTTCCTGTACGGATACTTTGGTGAACAATAAAGAGTATTATAGGTAAGCCCGTTGTGCAAAAATTTGGCAATGTTGCACCATGAGCTTGCAACTAAAGTAACTGCAGGCACTTTTAACACATCTTCTTTACTTGAGCGTTGACGCACAGTGGATGTTACAAAACAGTCCTTGTGACGCTATGAATAAATTACATTTCACATTGAATGACCAATGTGATGATGCCTGTATTTACAAAGCAGAAAAACCAGTGATGCAGTTCTAGATGTCTGAAAAAATATATATAAGCCATAAAGTACTTATGAAGATTTTGGTTCAAGGAAAACTTTTTTGAATTAGAAACAAAAGAAAACAAGAAACGTTAGAATACAAAAAAAAACACTGTTAAGTAAATAGTTGTATGTGTATTACATAAGTATAGTTACGAAACTTCATATTTGACTTTGGTGAGGTTCAATTTCAATTCTTGTCTGAATAGTGACGTTGCTGAGGATTTTGTAAGGGCATTGATTCCCGAAAAGTTGTTCCTAATGTGACTCCTCGAAGTTTTTGGAAGTAGTCTTTCACGCCTGTAATACCAAACTTGTACTTATTTACTGATTTCTAAGCAACTTAAATACCAAAGATGTGATATTAGAACTGGTATTATTTTATAAAGTTTTTATGTAACTTATTTAAAAAAAAACTTATATAGAAAATGTTTACTTTTAGTTAGTCTGTATTTTCATAGATCTAACGTATTATTAAAACTGTCAACATGTCTGTTATTTTGTTTTTTTTATTATTACCTAATTTTTTATACATTCTTTGACAAACATAACTACCTAAGAAGTGAAGACAACATCAAGTATCAACTAAAACAAGTTACGAGTAAATAAATACTCTTAAGGATCTAAGAAGATTTATAGATAGATAGTTAGAAAATGTGTATTGTAGATTAGTATATAGGGTAGCGTACAATAAGGAAACATACATTAAAATTATATTAAACTGAGGCGAGTGACATTATGATACTTGTAACTAGAGTCTAAGAGGTATTATTAAAAAAACTTAAAGAAAATAATGAAAACAGTTACGTACATAGGGAATTTCTCATTGGAATACCCCTCAATTTTTACGCCTCATACATGAGACCCAGGTAATGAGTGTACCTAAACTCCTGGATCTGAAAACCACGGATTTATGGTCAAGAGTTTTTAACAGCAGCTGTAAAATTAACTAACTTAAACAATAAACACAATTTATAAAGATATCTGTTGTATGATGCCTTAGCCAAATAATATTTATGTATTATGTATATTATATAGGTATATATTACTGATAAATTATTAACATTTTTTACGTATGTATTTACTTTTATGTGCGCCCCGTTCTTACCTAATCGACATGCTTCTGTCCATCCAAAGGTTGTCTGGAAGAGATAGCTTATAGCGATAAGACCGCCCATTGTACCTCATACTTAAAACTTATTTCTCTTTTATTGTTTTTCTTCTTTTCTTGGTGTGCAATAAAGAATATTATCTATCTATCTATCTAGCCAATTAGTGGGTAGTACTACGGTATTTCCATTAACAGCCTAGGTAGTACCCAGGTACATTTAAGCGAGCAAAAAGCATCATCGAGGCTTGACATTAAAAAAACCTGCTTTAGTCTTTAAATCACCGTCGCGAACAACACTCGTTCATTTTATTCGTCATCATGCTGACGAAATACATCGCACTGAATATTGCTCTACTTCTACTAAGCTCGGACGCTTTTCCTCTAAGTTCTAATGTTACGTACAAAAGTGAGATTGCTAGGTTCAAAAGGACTGTTTGGGAAAGCAAGGGTTGCCCACTGAACTGGATTAAAGTTGTTGTTATTACATCTACTGGAACGTTAGGAAGATGTATTCCTTGTGACGAGTGAGTAGATTTTTTTAAATATCTTTAAGTTCAATAACTCGTGTTATGAAAGGATGTTAAAATTATCTAAATATAATAATTCTTCGACATATCGCTTCTTCGTTGGTTTTATCGTCACTTACTAATAACTATCATTTGAGATTGTGGCCAAAGGAAATTGATGATTGATACCTAAAAATTAAATTATTACTAAATTGACTAAAATTTCAAATTTTATATAAAAAGGTATCAGTACTGACTGAGACGTTTGGGTTTTACGAGGATGTAAAAAAATTGCAGGCATACACAAATATTTTGAAGTAGCTCTACTTAAATATATTTGTGTAGGTGTCAGGCACCTACTAATACATAGCGGTATACACTGCAGTGACATGGTAAATTAATTTTAGTACACAAGGCCAGCCACGTAAATAATAGATTATCATTTATAAAACTTACATTTTGATAAGTTTCACTATCAACAATTTGTGATTGTTGAGAGACAGGTACTTCCCGCTCGCTCATTTCAAGATAAAATCACTTAATGTAATCATGCAATATCGCCAAGCTTTACGTTAATAACAATCAAAATATGTTGAATATAAAAATTATTTTGATCCAAACAAGTTTTCCGAACAAAAAATGCTTATAATGCAATTTTATTGGTGGTTTTTAATGCTTTTGGTCACATTTTAGTACACATTATATCTGGCAGTGATAGTGATTTAATTATAAGGTAGTTATTCTTAGCAAATTTTTGTCTCTTTAAAAAACTGGTTAATAATGCTAAAGTAAAATTACTCTACTTGAAAATCTCGAGCTATTTTTTCAAAGCAAAATCTTTAAGGCTTTTTTTTCTTTTTCCAGTTCACACGCCACTTCGGAAGCCTGCTACCTAGACTACTGACTGCAACCTAAAAACTCAAGTCACTTAGCCAAGTAGATGCCAAGTTGGCATTCTGAAACCGCTGGAGAATATAACACTATAATTAAACTATAGGTAATATCTATTACACTGGTGATTTGCAGGTGAGACAGTTTCGTCTCGTAACATTTCTGACGTTTGCTTCTCTAGCGTTTGGAGAATGTCAACTAGGGCCAAGGACTAAGGACTGCTTAAACATATGCTCATTAAACAGGTGTTTCGATTTACTACAAGGAAAGGCGTGGGGGCACTTTAAAGACTGATTCAACCTAATAATAAAATGTGATTGTAAATAAAAACCTGTGATACTGCCACACCGTTTTTTGTTTTTTTTTTCTATCTTTACCAGACTGTCGAAACTCTCGAACTAGACTCGTGTTTTCGAAAAACGAACAATGTATGAAACGGGGGTCAAAATTTGAATCACGTTTCATTCAAAACGAGATTTTCAGTGTGTATTTTTGGTAGAATGAGAGTCCCGCTTCTTCTTACGTGTAGGAACTACGTATTGCATATTCTTTGACCTTTACTTTGGTAGGTCTCTGATAGGTTATAATTTTAGAGTCCACAGATAAAAAAAATGAGGTAGGATACTGCTATAATTTTTTTACGGCAGCAAAAACTTTTTCGCTTTGGAATTCACAGATTAGCAAATTGATGTAACTAATGATTAAATTGATGTGAATTAGCGCGATTCTGACTTGTGGGAAATCCTAGGCGACCGGTTTCATTATGATGATACTAGTGTCGATTCTGTTGTTTGCCACTTTACTATACCTAGATGTGTAAGTAAAAGTGTTTAAAATACCAAAGCTTTTAATATTTGAACACTAAAGTTCAAATTAGCATAAACACTTATGAGTGACAGTCCTAATTTTTTTTTATCAAAAAGGTATGTCAGCACTAAAATTGATGAGCATTAGGGAATATATTTAGTTATTTTTTTTATTCCGATGCAGGAAAATCGACCCACCGTGCATTTGACATTTGCTGAGTGGGTGCTTTTTTTAGCAAAAAGATCAAACATGTTTCAAGAAGTTTTATTTAGGCGCCATACTGATGAATAACCTAACCGGTTGGGTCGGTTGAGTCATATAAAATAAAAATGTATGTGCTCAGAAAAATATTGAGGTAAACGGTGGTTTTCCCGACTCAATTCAATAAACTAGTCGAGTCGACTTTTTTGACTGTAAGGGCACGTAGAGGGTTAAAAAAAGATGAGTATGTACAAAACAGTATCTTTAATTAAAACTTTTACATTATTATAAAAAGTTTTTAATTGACTTAGTAGATTATAAATAGGATTTCTAAATATTCGTTTTTCCACTTATTACTTTATTACATGTTTGAATAAACAATACCTTGTTAGTTTAAATAGATTTTGCAAAACAATAGAAGGTATACGAATCCGCTATAACCCATATAACAAATGCAAGAAAGTAACCTGTTAAATTAGAAACTTTTACAGCGCATCTTGTTAATAAATTTATTTTGTAAATAAATATATTTTTATTTATTTATCTACATTTGTATTTAGAATCGATTAAAATCAAAGAGCACCAGATATTTCCTTAAAACGTACTTACGTAATATAACATGAATAAAATACGAAAGTTTAGAAAAGAATTACTTCTGACTTTAAGAGGACGACTACCATTACATAGACGCGTACCATTAAAATGAACGTTTACCATACAATGGACGTTTACCATTACAATGGACGTTTACCATTACGATGGACGTTTACCATTACAATGGACGTTTACCATTACGATGGACGTTTACCATTACACTGGATGTTTATATACAAAGAACTACCATCATCATCATTTCAGCCTGGTATAACCCACTGTACAATTTTATACATTTAACAAAAATTTTTTGATGAATTTCATCACAAAGAACTGTAGGTTTACCATAATAATAAAGACGTCCACTACAGTTGACGTGACGACTACTATTACAAAAGACGTCTACCATTACAAAGAACGATTATACCTTAATATTAAACGTCTACCACTACAGTGGACGACCACTATAACACAAGACGTCTACCACTACAAATTGACGTCTAACATTACACAAGCAAACATTTACCATCATAATGGTCGACTATTATTGCAGTTGACGTGGTGTTTACCACTACCATGGACTTTTACCAGTGCGACGGACATCTACCATTAGGAAGACGTCTAGAACTAGATAAAGGTTCCAGTGAAAGTTGTTCAGTCTTGCAAGGAATAAATAGTTGTTCTGATAACGTAAATTATCAGCATGGAAATCCAGTTATTTCTTCATACCTAAAACAAAAAAGAAAAACAATTAGAGAAATGTTTTTTTCAGGTTTGATTCTCAGCTGAAGATCTCACTACAGTGAGGAATTATTAACTACTAGGTAATTTGATTGGTACTAGGAATGGTGGCCAAGGGACAGTCAAAGGCCACGAGGCAGACCACCCGCCCGATGGTCCGATGATATTATGGCTGTAGTTGGGCAGCAGTGGAGAAGACTCGCGCATCAGGACCGGAGAGACTGGCGTACTAAAGAGGAGGCCTATACCCAGCAGTGGGTGCATACAGGCTGAATAGATAGATGTATAGGTAATTTGGATGTTGACCAGAATGAGACTAAATTATAAACTGACTGAAAAATTGTCTCTATTTCTTCCTGTGTAACATAATTTTCCTTGAATTTTAATTAACGTTTAATCTCAAGTGGATGTGTGTTTAAACTCAACTCTTTATTAAATTTAGCTATCAACTTTCGATCACATTATCATACTCAACATCAGCGTATAATTAGAAACGTGCATATTAAAATTTGCGACTACATCGTTCTCTCGTTTCTCTGAAGGATAGAATCCGGAACGAGGTTATCCGACAGAGAACCAAGGTGTTCGACATAGCTCAGAGGATTAGTAAGCTGAAGTGGCAGTGGGCCGGCCATGTTTGCCGCAGAACCGACAATCGTTGGAGCAAACTAATACTCGAGTGGAGACCGCGTTTAGGCAAGCGTAGTGTAGGACGCCCTCCGGCTAGGTGGGGTGACGATCTGAGACATGTAGCTGGCAAACACTGGATGAGAAGAGCCGAAGACCGGGCTCAGTGGCGCGTCTTGGGAGAGACCTACGTCCAGCAGTGGACCAATATAGGTTGATGATGATGATGATGATGATGACTACATCGTAACTTTAGTTTGACTGTTTTTGTTACAAGAATTAGATTTTTGATAAGATAAAGAAACGTTAATATTAGCAGATCATGTAAACATTTGTTTTGCGGTGATTGCACCCGCACTCAGCGTCATACTACCGTTCAACAACAGCTAAGGAGTTTCAACGTCGTAATTGTTTTTTCTTAGAAGGATACAAGTTAGCGCTAGTTAGCTAGTTTTCAGTGTCGTGCAAATTAGGCTGCAAAAGCACTTCGCCAGAATTGGGATATTTTGTATTGAAAAAAAAAGTTTTATTTTTCTCTATCAGCTTCAGCCCACCCCCTATCATTTAGCTATTCAATAAATGATGATTTTAAGTAAAAATCTACGTCCTTGTAGTATAAGTATGAACTACTGTTTGTACTGTTAGTGCACTCGTATTTGTGAGATTTTGTAAACAGAAAAAAATAGATTAGATAGATAGATAGAAAACTCTTTATTGTACACCACTTTTACAGAAATTATAAAATAAACACAGAGTTCATTATTCTTATGTGAAGTACAATGAGCGGCCTTATCGCTATGAGCGATCTCTTCCAGGCAACCTTTGGATGGACTAGATTTTATATGAACGAAAGTGACGGTGTAATAAAAGACTACATTTAATTAATTACATTGTCTCAGACCAATTTACACCACAAGCTAATTTTTTCGTGAAGCAAAAAACATCAACGTGATCTGTACCTTAGAAACTTACGATAGGTAAAATCGCTGTTAAATCTGCTGTCTTCTCAAGTCAATAATGAACAAAAAGGTTCTATACCTAGGTAGGTACTTGTGATCTGTACCTTACAAACCTACGAAACCTAAAATTGTTGCTAAATCTGCTGTCTTCTCAAGTCAATAATGAACAAAAAGGTTCTATACCTAGGTAGGTACTTGTGATCTGTACCTTACAAACCTACGAAACCTAAAATTGTTGCTAAATCTGCTGTCTTCTCAAGTCAATAATGAACAAAAAGGTTCTATACCTAGGTAGGTACTTGTGATCTGTACCTTACAAACCTACGAAACCTAAAATGGTTGCTAAATCTGCTGTCCTCTCAAGTCAATAATGAACAAAAAGGTTCTATACCTAGGTAGGTACTTGTGATCTGTACCTTACAAACCTACGAAACCTAAAATTGTTGCTAAATCTGCTGTCTTCTCAAGTCAATACTGAACAAAAAGGTTCTATACCTACTTATTGAGAACCACGCTTGCTTATCGGTTATATTGTTATTCTAAGAACTGTACATCAGGCTATCTACGTAATTACAATACCTATTTACTATAGAAAATACTCATAACAATGTTTACACAGATTGCACGGGTTTGTTCAGTTTTAGCAGTTGGTAGAGTAAGGTAACTAATGTTTAAAATGTATCTACTAAGTATAAAAACAAAGTTAAAAAACAAATATATTTCTATTCACTATGTAATTTTAATTTTTAACAGTGGTTATTATTATTTATTTAAAATATAATATACACTATTTTCTAAAATGAGTGGGCTCGATGGGATTTTTTTTCCCATCTGGCCCACTGGTGGGCCTGCCGGTAGGCTCGATGGGAATAACCCTTTTTGAATATCAAAAACTTAGGCAAAATTGTGCCTTCAGTTTTCAAAAGCCATCTTTTTGGTACTCCTACTAAAAAACCACTGTAGTCACATTCATAAAATATTTGTAACGCGGAACTAAACTAAGTCAATAAAAGTTGTTTAATATCATATCCTGTCATTTCACGGCTTCACCGTGGCCTTTTGCGATGTAAACAAGGTCACGAATGTGGCTTGAAGTCATCGAATAACGGACCACGCGCTGCATGAGATAAATGAATGTTTTTGCAACTAGTTAAAAAAACTGACGTTCGTGTGGTAGGGCCCTTAATCGGTGCTTAATAGTACATAAGTACTATTAGGTACCTTACGAATTCAATACGATTTTTGTCAGGATAGCCTCACATAGAGTTTTGCAACGGCACCGGTACCTTACGAATTCAATACGATTTTTGTTAGTATCAGTAACAGGCAGAGGTTACCACATAACAACAGACCACATTGTTCGATCTTATTTAAAAAAAAAAGATGCAACGATTTGTCACAGCTTGAGAACCAAACCTGTAACTAGCGTCACAGCGTTGTTAGTCAATAAAACCACAAGAATGACGTCGTGTTAGTTCTCTTGACTCGTTACAACCACAGCACGAACTTCTTGAATTTACTAAGCAAATCAAATATTCAGGGAAATTACAAGCACATGTAATATTACTCATGCTCGTGTTAAGACGATACTAAAATATATCGCACTAACTTTAGTCAAAACCATGTGCATGTTTTTATTATCTATACTATGCTGCATAGTGCATTACATTTTTTTTTATTGATAAAAAGTAATAGAACAAGCTGATAGCTCACCTGATGTAAAGTAGTAACTTCTGCCTATAACAATGCATTACCTCACAGAGCAAGTCCAATGAGGACGTGCCCTGTAAGGCAATGCACTGCGTCCATCACTCTGAGACGTAAAGATCTTGAAGTCTCATGTGCCTGTAATTACACCGGCGCCCTTAACCTTCAAACCGAAACACAGCAATGCGAGCATCGCTGCTTGGCGGCAGAAATAGGTACGGTAGCAGTACTTCCCCGGACGAGCTCTCACAAAGAGCTCTACTACTACATTGGGCAGTTTCAGCACGTATTGAGCTGGTTTTCCTTGTGAACTCCTAGAGCCTCTTAGGGCCGATTAGGCTGAGAGCGTGGTATAAGTGCTGGGCAAAATGTCCTGATACTGTGTAAATCATCTGGATCAGATGCAAGAGTGTTCTGTCTACTGTGTCTAGAAGAGGAATTCCACATGCTGATAATATAAATAAGTAGGTAAATAAATATTCTTACATTTTTCATACAATGCTCTTTAGTCCCAAACTAGGCAAAGCTATAGGAAGGGAACTAGATTACTGATTTATATCAGTAATCTAGTTCTTGTATACAATTATACATTTTATGCATAATGTTTTACGGTGATGATGATGAGATGCATGAAATTAATCATCGTCTGGCACGTATTTTAGACTAGGTATAGTCTAAGCTTTCTCAGTACTTATACCATTCTCTAAGCCTAGTTGGCCAAAACCACAGGACAGACTAGGTCAATACGTACAGTACTAAGCCGCGGGTTTTGTGATGTTTTCCTTCATTGTTTGGGAATTGCATTGCGCACATTTATCCGAATAGGAAAAACCAAGGCGCATGACCGCATTTGAACCAACGACCTTAGAATCAGAAGGCGCTGTTGCTGCCCACTAGACCAATGACCAAATACACATAAAATATGTCAACGAGTCAAAGTTTAGGTGTTTGTGTTTCAATCAGGCTGTAACTGCTGGTCCGATTTAGATGAAACGTGGAAAATATATAGTTCATCACCTGGATTGATACATAGGCTACTTTTTATCTTGGAAAATAAACAGAAACCAACCGGACGCGGACGAAGTCGCGGATTACTGGTTACAAAATTATTTAGAAGATAATTATGCAAAAATGTTATAAAAAAGAGCGATCATATTATTAAATAATCAATAAACCTATAACTACGTATCTTAATATATAAGGTACTTAGGTACCTACCTTTCTACGAATAGGTACACAAACTGAGTGCATTGCTCATTGTGGGCTTAGATATTTTATCTATTTAATCAAAATCATACATTTTATAGATATTAAAGGATATCTTTAATCGATGAACATTCTTTGCTGAGCCTTAGTCAATGTTCAATGACTCAGCGTGCAAACCTGCCTTAGTCACCAATGTGTGCTCAAAGCTTTACCTTTTCGATTTTTACCTAAACATTATCAATATGATTCAAAACTATTAAGTAAAATACGTTACTCAAATAGGAAACCTACTAGCTGCTATTCTCAAGACGTACCTACCCATTAGGTAGGCTATGTTATTTTTTATTTTATTTTATTTATTTATTTAACAAAATCCACAGCTCTTAAGGTGCACAAAGTAGGTATCTTATATATACATCTTATTAACCAACTAGCCGTCGCCCGCGGCGTTGCTCGCGTTCTAGACCCTTTAGAGTGCGACTGTTCAAAATTCCTTTCTTAGTGCGCCCCTACACTATAAGGAACCTACCCTCAAAATTTCATACCTCTTTGTACCATTGTTTCTCTGTCAGCTTCAAAAGAGTTTTATATATATTGATGATGATGATGATAACGGATTTACAGGCACTAAGTAAGTAAGTTCGTATGAGTTAGTAGGCAGCTCTGGTGACACATTTGGTATGGGACTCCGTCATGGAATAACGAATGGTAGAGCTAGGACCGACCTATGCACGGAAGCGCATAGGCACATAATGTATTGGATATTATTTTGTAAATAGTTATTCGAGATTGATAAATGATCAGTCTAGGTACATACGGCATAATTATTCAAAATAATCAGTAGACAGTTATAAAACTCTTTGGTACATCCTTTACATTGAAGCGTGGAGTCGTGAGTTATTCATCACTAAACCCACTCGCTCGATTGATAATAAGTTCCGCAAATAATATTTATGGACGGTAGCATCTACGCCGCGACCAGTGGCGCTAGAATTAGTAAATTTCACAGTAACATTTGTTTTTTTATGTACTTAAGTAATCAAAACATTACTTTAGAGGTGCCTCAATTTATTTACTTAAAATCATTGTTAGCATTCCATTTTTCACGCCAAAATTTTGCAACCAAAGATTTTCCCCACCTACGCTATTCCACTTTTGCACACCAATGGATTTCAAGCTTGGTGCGCAAAAGTAGATTAGTTCCACTTTCCGCACTAAGTATAAAGTAGCGTCTAGTGATCGAGCTTAGTAAGGTGGTGAGGACAAGTATGCAAATATTATGTTTGAGTCACCAAGGACTTCCCTGAATGGATCTCATTGACCTCAGAGGCTACTTTCACATGTCTAACGGGAGTTGGAGAAACATAAATATAACCTAAGGATAACACTTGCAAAAAACCAACAAGTATTATATTATCTTAGTAAGTAGGTATAATCATAGTATTTTTTTATTTTATTTTAATCTCGTTATTATATAAAATATTTTCTTATCAAATAGTACACCCTAGCCGACCTTCCCATTTATACGCTCCACTCCATCCAAAGGTTGTCTGGAAGAAATCGCTCCCTAGCGATAAGACCGCCCATTGTACGTAATGTAATGTAATTTAGTCTGTCTCGCATATTAGTTTGTAAGGTGTACCTAAGTACAATAAGGTATTTTCATTCATTCATTCAACATCAGTCAAAAATTCGTCATAATATTCAAGTAATGTACGCACCAAAAGAGTAAAGAAGGCATAACAATGTTTTCTTTTTTCAAAATAGTTTTTAGGCTCCAATCATATTCTATCACTAGGCTTTGCTCGCGTGGCATACAAAATCTTTGATCCTAATTTTAGACCCTTTAGAAGAGTGCGACTTTTCAAAATTCCTTTCTTAGTGCACCCCCATTTCGTACCTCTCGGACTTATAGTTTAGGCCGTGTGTTGATTGTCAGTTAGCTTCAAAAGAGTTTTATTTAGTTAGAGAAGAAGATGTAGTTACATGATAAAGTAGTTCTTCTTCTTCTTCTAACCTATATCGGTCCACTGCTGGACGTAGGTATCTCCCAAGACACGCCATTGATACCGGTCTTCGGCTCTTCTCATCCAGTGTTTGCCAGTTACATTTCGCAGATCGTCACCCCCAAACCGGAGGGCGTCCTACACTACGCTTACCTAAACTCTGAGACGTAAAGATGTTAAGTCTCATGTGCCTGTAGTTGCCCCAGCATCATTCAAACCAGCAATGCGAGCGTTACTGTTTGTTGGCAGAAATACGGTGGTAGTACTTCCCCGGACGAGCTCTATCAAAAGGAACCTTACGCCATTAAAGTTATAAAAAAAACACTTACTCGTCACATGGAAAACACTTCATAATAAACCATTTGTATTTGTACGGGCAGCCTCCTCCTGTTATTACGTATCTTCTCACTCGACTCATCAACTCACTGTTCATTTCTTCACAGAATACCAACGATAACATGGCTAGTAAAAACATGTTAATCAAAAAATGTGCCATGATTTCCGCAGTATGTAAAATTGATTTTCTGCTTTTGTAAAATTCCGTGCGATACGTGCGATATCAATGCCTTCCGAACACAAACAAACCTGACGAAACTAAAGAAAACTCAACTATGACGTGGAAAAGTACACACGCGTATCTACAGTATCAAAAAAGGAGGTTTCCAATTAGTTTTTTTTTATGTTTGTTACCTCAGAACTCCGTTACTTATGAAGCGATTTTTTTTAATCAAAATCATTTCAGTAGTTTGGCAGTTAAATAAGAATAACTGCTATTTTGTACATATTTCCCTTTTGTATATATTTTTCATCTTTGTTTATATATTTTTGTGTATCCCTAACCCTGCTGATCCTTTCTACCCCGCATGTAAGATCCCGCGCTTTTTTATAATATAATATTGTTTCCCTAATTTTTCACATAAAATGGCAAATGCACAAACAGTGCGACGCCAATAAAAAACAAAAAAAAAAGAATAACTGGAAAAAACACGTACACAACATTGCGCATTTACGAGTATGTATCCTGTGACTTTTCAGAGATGTTTACGATCAATAGAATAATCCCAATGAACTGCCATCATTATCATCACGTAGTCAAATTGAAGTCGGTTTTTCGAGTACTCATAAATTATTACTCAAGTATTTCAAGTCTTCACTCAAGATTTTTATGAGGTGAAATGGCTGTGAAATATTTCTCTAGACACGATCGAGTACGCTAGCATGAATTATTTAATTGGTGAGTCCATGATGAGTCACTTGATGGTCAGCGACAGTGTAGTGAGTGATTCATAAATGACCGAGAAAAAGAAATGTAAAGTGAGATTCATTAAATATCATAGTCTTCATTTGAACCTAATGATGAACATAGAAAGAAGATAAAAAAGGATTTACCTATCGGAAGAAATTTACGAAGATCAATGATGCATTAATTTGGCTAAAACAATAATCTTTTAGGATCATTAGCATGTCCTGTCCACTGAGGATGTCCTCTGTGAGGATGTTTAATGAAAGTTTGTGTTTCAATCACGCTGTAACTGCTGGTCCGATTTTAATGAAACTAGGAATATAATTATATAGTTCGTAACTTGGATTAACACATCATCATCATCATCATCTCAGCCTAGTATCACCCACTGCTCCTTCATGTTATGCCAGCCTCCTCTGTCTTGTGCGTGCCGCAACCAGGTGTTTCCTGCAATTAACACATAGGCTACTTTTTATCCCATAAAATCAACAGGATCGAATGGGATGCGGACGAAGTCGCGGGCGGTAGCTAGTTTATAATATTAGTGGGATGTGCTCTCGGCATTTCCAACTAATATTACCACCATACCTGACGTCTCTTATGACAATGAGACCAGCAGGACTGGTGCGGCATGAACAAATGGGTTATTCCCTTCGAGCCCACCGGCCGGCCCATTGGTGGGCCAAAATGGGAACATTACTTTGGTTCGTATGCCTGGATTCCAGACACCAATAGAAAATCTTACTTATGGATTTAACGAAATCTATTCAGTCTCACTTGGATCTGCTCTCATATTAAAGGTTCACCTCGCTGGTGCGCTGGTCACTTAGAAGAATGAAGCTGATCAATGACCCTATTATTTGAATGAGTACGCATATCAGTGATAGTTATGTAACAACGATGACATCCGTCTCACGAGCCATTCATGCTCTCCAAGAAAAGATGAATCATAAAGTCAAATACTTCATGATCAAGGTCGACGCTGATAGATTCTGACTACGATAGTCAGCAATTATAATAAATGGGCAACCCTAAACTTTTTAAACATTGTGCGATGGTAAGCAATTGTTTTGTTGTTTCTCTGGGTGTTACAATATATTTAAAACTAGCCGTCGCTCGCGGCGTTGCTCGCGTTCTAGACCCTTTAGGGTGCGACTTTTCAAAATTCCTTTCTTAGTGCGCCCCTACACTATATAAGGATACTGCTCTCCAAATTTCATACCTCTAGGACTTATGGTTTAGGCTGTGCGTTGATTCTCTGTCAGCTTCAAAAGAGTTTTATATATATTGACTAGCCGTCTCCCGCGGCGTTGCTCGCGTTAGAGTGTGACTTTTCAAAATTCCTTTCTTAGTGCGCCCCTACACTATATAAGGATACTACCCTCCAAATTTCATACCTCTAGGACTTATAGTTTAGGCTGTGCGTTGATTCTCTGTCAGCTTCAAAAGAGTTTTATATATATTGATGATGATAAGTATTCCATCAGCAATCTAGTTCCCATATTACAAATTAAGCATGGATTAGAGAACGTTGTGTGAAATTATTTATTTATCAATTTACCTTTACCTTTTACGGAGCCAAATCGTTTTTGCAGTATAGACGCTGTATCTAACCATTTATAAAATACCGTACTAGTTAAATAAATAAATAAACTAGGTAAGTATAGGTTCTTATATACTGCCTTAGTTTACGTGTTCAATTGCAAATTTAACGTGGTCTGACACTAGTGTTAGACCAATATGGGTGATTCACATCTATTATTAGGTATGATTTATATTTTGATAGAGCGTATTTAGGAGTGTTATTGTATCGATCACTATTTTTGATTACTGCAGTTTTACAACGTTTTCGCTGCGTCTCTTTCTTAAGTCCCTGGATTCGGAAATGACATTTCCAAACAAAAAGTCACGTGCCCATTCCTAAAATATGCCGGTTCTTTATTGGGCATTCTTTGACATTTTTACAAAGTATACTCGTACAAGGTGAATTCTGCAATCAATGTCGCCGTACCGTCTCTGAGCGAGCGAGTTTGTACATTTAGGTACAACTTACACATTTAGTACAATTAATTATTGAGATACTTACTAATAATTATTTCTATTAAAAAGACATAAACGCGTTCTTTTTTCAAAACAATTTATTTGCTTTTAGGATCAAATTGTTACCGGGTGCTTCACATTTACACTTAAGATGAATACTGAATGGGTAAATAAATAAGTAAATATTAATTAAGTATTTCTATTTATTCATATTATTAAAGTGTTCTTACATTTTGAAACGAAGACCTACCTGCTTACTTATAATTTTTTTTTATGATAAAAGTAATGGAACAAGCTAATAGCTCACCTGATGTTAAGTAGTAACTTCTGCCTATAACAATGCATTACTTCGCAGAGCAAGTCCAATGAGGACGTGCCCTGTAAGGCAATGCACTGCGTCCATCACTCTGAGACGTAAAGATCTTGAAGTCTCATGTGCCTGTAATTACACCGTTAATCGTTGCATATCTTTATTCAGCTGTTTAAATTAAAGCTGTCTCTTACCACATCTTACTAAGAGGTTAAGTCAAACAGTGACAGAGCTAGATTTTAATCTAAATTAATATAAATAAAACTATTTGTAAAACCTACAAAAATATCTAATCAAAGAATTTATCAGCCCCCCGTAACTTATGATACCATCACATTCAGACCAATTACAATACGGTGAATCATCATTTATCGTCATTTTACTTTCCATGCTGCATTATACTATACAAAGTTAGTTTTAAGATTTGTACGTACCTAATCCTTGTGTACAATAAAGTAATATCTATCTCTCTTTTATTGTAATTTGACAGATTCTGATAATATCAAAAGAGAAACAATCACCCAGATGAATATTTGACCAATTTTGAAATCATTCTTTGACTAGTAGATTGCCATCCTGACACATCACAGATGACTCAGAAATCTAGGCTCTTATTATAAATATAGGGTGCTTACACACTGGCCGATATCGACACCTACACGATACCAATATAAATATCGAATCTGAATATCGGTGTCGTCGCCATAATAGTGTGAAAGCTTCTAGTACTAGATTAGCTTTCCAACTTACAGAGGTCATACTCTGAGTTTTATTGTTGATCGAAAAGCAACTTGCGAGAAATTTTGTATATTTTGTAAGCGCGCGGAAGATTTGCAAACGATTTCTCTCTATACAAAAACTGCGAGTTTCTCGATTCTCGCTTTTCGACGAAAAAAAAATAAGACTTAGACTACGCGCTTAGGTGTCGTATCGGTAGCAGTGTAAAAACACCCATATGTACATGTCTTAGCTATAAAATAAATAATTTAATAATAAGTTCACAACCACTAAGTAAATAATATTAATAGTACCATTTAGTCCATGATAGTACTAAGTAGGTAATATATTTTTGGATAATTCTACTACATTTTCTACTAAACTGCAAAAGTTCTACAAGTTACTAAAGAGATCTAAATATTTACATTGCACTTCATTTGGATAATTCGTTATTCGACAGGCGTTACAACTCTGTCAGTAACAGCTCTGCCTTCCGTCCTGTGGGTCGTGGGTTCGATCCCAACTGACAACAAATGTGTGTGACAAACATAGATGTTTGTTCGAAACAAAGGTAACCTGCGGAAGCTTCTGATTGTACCTAAAAGTGGCCTAATATTCTACCTAAACTTACATACGCTGCTAAAAAGAATACTACAGGTTTAACACTTATTATATTTCCACTGGACGCCCAAAGTTTATAGTTACTAGAATCACAGTTTTGGTGTTTGTCCTGCCCCAAGCACATAGCGTAAGCCATGAGATGTGGAATCACGTTTTGCTCATAGCTGGCTGTGAAGAGGTGCTGGTAAGGGCCTATGGCGTAGACGGAGACATCCTCTCCGCCGTGAGTCTCAGAGTCTAATGGCACTAAGCTCGGGTAGGAGTAATCGAGATCCTCTGAAAAAAAAGATAGATTTATTAGAAGTTGTGAATAAAACTAGGCAAAAGTAGAGGCAGTCGAGTAAAAGCAAGCTCATATGAGTTAGTGGCCAACTCTGGTGACGGAGTTTTTAGGCCGCCTTAAGGCCTCCGTCATGGCTTAACGGGACCGACAGTATAACGTTAGACGAGTAAATTGCTGGTAGAAACAGAGGTTGAAATAAACCTTTCTTTACTTTCGTGCTAAATCTCAACAGGTTGTTACAGCTGAAAATTATAGGTGATTTCTTTTTCCAGCTTTAATTTGTATTTGATATCAATATTACAACAATAAGTGGTGTATACGTAAGTATATATATAAAATCATGCCTGTTTCCATAAGAGTAAGCAGAGATAACGGTTCTCCATTTGCTCTTGGCTCGATCCTGGCCCACATCTCCTGATATTGCAATTGCATTTTCCTTAGCACTTTTCAAAAACCACCTTAAAATTCTTAAAAAGTTATAAGATCACACTCACGTGACAAAAACAGTTCATCTTTGGTAACATCCACCCGTCCACCAGCTACTATCGAGCTGGCCCTTCCATTCGCGTAACTAATCGTCGTATACGGCAGTCCATCCATACCCTGAGCAGTGTCCACCGTGCCCAGAATACCATTACCCCTGGAGGGATAACCTGCTACTGTCATTGTGTGGGCGTGGTCTGCACTGACCACGATTAGGGTATCTTCTTCGTTGGTTAGTTCTTTGGCTTTTTTTATGGCTTTGGAGTATTCGACAGTTTCGTCGAGGGCCAGATGGGCTTGGCTGTCGTGGTGAGCGTGGTCTATTCTGCCTCCTGGAAATCAAAGGGTTCGTAGTGATTATGATGTAGCATAATGTTGTGCGGCAAGATGAGCAGACGATATCACTGTCATAGCGGGCAAAAATTGGATGAGACTGGCACAGGGTTGTGAGGAGTGGTACCAACAAAGAGAGGCCTATATCCAGCAGTGGGTGCAGTCAGGCTGTGGATGATGAAGATGTAGCAAACACATAAAACACCTAAGTTAAACTGATAGCAGACTCTAGTGATGGATGTGTAAAGATTCAGGCCCACTAGCCGAGCCCGCAGTGACGCGTTCCTGTCGACCCCTACTTGTAACTGACCGCTTGTCTGTCACTTTAGTCCGAAACCAAAACCGAGATTAGTCATTTGAAGCACCTTCCGAAACCAAAAATACTCTCTTTATACCAAAGTCATTCTGAATATAGCACTTACCTTCAACAAACAAAAAGTATCCCTTCGAACTTCTACTCAGCATCTTGATGGCGACCTCCACCATTTCCTCCAGCGTCGGCTGGTTCTGCGCCTTCAGGTGGTAGTCCATGTGGTCGTTGTTGAACAGACCTAGCAGGTAATCGGGCAGATCTCCGGAGTTGAACACCTGGAATAGTAGAATAGCAATGATCTGATCAAGTCAGTGCAAGTAAACAAAATGTAGGGTTTCATGAAAAAAGGTTTTGGAGCAGCTGGCTCTTTTAATATGAGTTTTTTTTTTGCATTTTGCAGCTCTAATATCACTGTGACTTAGATTTTCTCAGAGTTCTCTTTATCAGGGTTTATTCCATCTAGTCCTACTAGTAGTTCGATTATCTAACTGTTTGGGCAAAAATATTCAAAATTGTTAGACTGACTAATCCAGGGAGGCAATCGTTGTCCTATAAAACCCTGCCAGGTTTAAGCCTGGCACGTTTTTTGAACTGTTTTCACACTAAATCAAACGTATTCTGTGACTAAATAGTGACATTGGCGCGTTTCAGTGCGTTTTTTGCCGTCAAAAGCTCCTCGTTTTCGTATATCTGTGGCTTATCTGTGGCCACATCGCATTGACATTATGCTGGGCAGCGAAAGCAGTTCAGAGCTTACGATACGAGGGCAATAAAATTGGCTTATAGAGCATGTCTGTCTATTCTATACCTAGAAATTATTAATCTAAAACAGTTAGACATTGCGGTGTTCAATTTACATGATGTTTTTGGAAAATACCTTCGTTAGCTCAAGTTTATCAGTGACATAGACATGAGAAGCGTTCAGGCCCTCCTTGTGTGTGTGCCAAGTCTCTACCAGGTCCAAGCCGTCCAGCCGCTTGCCAGTTGAAGCAGGAGTTAGCGTGATGTTAGGTTGGAACTCCCTTCTGCCTCCGCCCATGACGACCTGGAAAATTTAGATAAATATTTTAATTCATTGAAACTGTAGCGAGGGAAGAGGTTAGGATAAAAGTACCATGGGTAGGTATATAGTTCTATTTTCACTAAAGATGGCTAAGGAGTATCCCAGATTAGCTATAAACTTTTTTTACAAAAAACTGCATTCTTATCGGAGCCCTACTTTCAGAACTATGAGGGCACAGAGAGACTAACATACAACACAGTCAATCTTATAACATCACATCCGTTTTTTGGTCGGTTGAAGCATCGTCGTTACGACGTATATAGGGTTTGAAATAAAGGCATGACATGAGTCTAATCAACGTCACGTATACGTGACGAGAATGTGAATGGAAAATGATCTATGAAACAATAGCTGTACTTGTGGTGGGAATGGTGGGAATGGTTGGTGGGTTTTAGCTACATCTGTTCGATTTGGATAAAACTTTGAATATATATTGTCCGTAACCTAGATGAACACATAGGCTACTTTTTATCCTCGAAATCAACGGGATCCAACAGGACGCGAACGAACTCGCGGGCGGATGCAAAGTAATATTATATTTGTTTGGAAATGATTACCTTGAACTGCTTTCCAGGGTTATCCATCACGAGCTGGTAGGCGATGTCCTTGCAGCCCAGGAACAAGCACTCCTCAGGTATATCCGCGTCACACTCCCACAGCCGTTCTGACGTGTGCGCGTACATGCCGGCTGGAGACGCGTGAGTTATTCTTGTCGTGGTCACCACGCCTGGAAGATACATTTAGAAGATCAAATTATAGTGGGGTTTTCAATCATGTACTAGTTAGCAGTGGCCAAAAAAAAACGTCCACGAATGAATGTAGGACCAAGTTAACATTTCCATACTAGGCCCGTATACTCGTACCAACGATATAAAAATCCATTCTCAAGCATAGATTTGAGAAGATTTGAGTCAGTGTTTGAGCATTAAATCAGTATACGGGATTAAAACTGGTAAAACTAATGAATTTTTTGAATTAGAGAATTTATAAAACCATACTTCCATGTAGAAAACTAAGAAAAATGTAATTTTAGAACGAAAAGAAGCGTGACAATTCATTTTAGTTGATGACATTTATTTTATTTTATGAATCAATAAAATTTATTGCAACGAAAGGAAAATATTTCATGGCCACACAGGTCATACTGAGAATTATACTTACCATTGAGTTTTATTGGCACCATTTTGCCTTGATTTTAGCAAACCGTTTATTGATTGATTGTTATTTCAAACAAAATTCATAATTGTTTAATGTTGCGTGTAATAGCAGGAGCTACTTGTGTTCGTAAAACAATAAACAATTAAATGTTAAAAACATGGTCAAGAACCCATTTGGACAACTTTTGAATTTTGATCGATCTAAACAACAGTGATGACGTCAAAACTTGAATCACATTACAGTTGACTCATAAAAGTGATATCTTAGGAAGGAAATAGGAAAAGTTTGATACATCTGCAAGGTTGCCTAGGTTAGTAGGTAGGTACGTAAGGTAAGCCTGAAGGAAACTGAGGTACCAATTGACTTTCCAAGTTCACAGCTGAAATGTTAATTTGGAAAGCCGTTCATTTACTAAGATAAGTATCCTTAAGAGTTCCTATCATGTTGAAATTCTATAGCTCATATTCAGATCAAGAGTTCAATTACAGGCACATGAGACTTCAAGATATTTACGTCTCAGAGTGATGGACGCAGTGCATTGCCTTACAGGGCACGTCCTCATTGGACTTGCTCTGTGAGGTAATGCATTGTTATAGTCAAAAGCTTCTTGTTTTCGCATGTCGCTTGAAAGCAGCGAAAGCAGTTCAGTCAGAGTTTACGATACGGAAGTTGCTTGTCATCAGTCAATGGGGTGTAGGTATGGGATGGTCTCGCGGCCACCATTTGAGAACCTTATATTCCTCAGAGGTTGGTCGAGTTATATGCTCTGCCCATTAATTCTTACTAATCCTTAGAGTGAGAGCAAAGATAGAAGACAGAAAATACTCTATGTACAATAAAATCAAAAAATAAAACTCAAATTAATTGGACAATAGACGGTCTTATCGCGATCTCTACCAGACAACTTTGAACAGAAAGTACTTCGAAGTGTTATACAAGAGGTGTTGTTTAGAGATAAAAGGATTGCAAAGTTGAAGAACCAAGATCACCGATTTTGCTATTCCGTAAAAGCCTTGTTTTTGAACTAGATAAACTTACCAACATCCAACCCATGGTCCACTGCCCACTGTCCGATAGAATGAGACCAGTTCGGCTCGTGGAGCTGCGAGGAACAGGAGCCCCTGGTTACGTTCCCGTCGAGGCCGATGACCCCGTACTTCGTCTTCACACCGGTGAGGTATGCAGTGGCTGTGCAGGCGGAGTCAGCTACTTGCGCGTCTATGCAGTACGTCTGAAGTATTTAAAAAGATAAAATAATATTATTTTTTTGTACAAGCTTTGCTTAGTTTGGGACTAGAAGCCGCAGTCCATGAATGTAATAATATTTTTTTATTATTCAAAAAATAAAAATATATTACTATTTACAAGTAATAATATAAAGTAGGTACAAGAAACAGCTGAGCCATTAACAGACCCTTGAGGATATTAGTATTCAATTGACAGTTAAACGTTTAATTACTTTGTAAATTATTTAGATAATTTCAAGTGCATATTAATTAAAAAGGCTTCAGGATAAGGGATATTTATAGCAATTAGTAATAGTACCACTACCTACCCCTACATATCTTAGGGCGTTTGCACACTGACCAATACCGACACTGATGTTACATGAAAGTGTTTCAGAATACCCCCTGAGGCCTGACATGGAGCAGTGATGCTGAAAAGCGTCAAATAACTTCTCGCTCGCACATTTCAACATTTCTGAAGATATAGAATAACTGAAATCATTATTAAAAAAAGCAAACAACTTTGTTGTGTGCAATAACATTGTACAACGTTGCATTATATAATTTGTATGCAAACTAAATTTCTTGACTAAAAAATTAATTTAATATAGGTACCTACCTTAAATAAAATTAGGAATGAATACATTAGAGGAAGTCTGAAAGTAGCACCAGTAACGGAGAAAATGAGGAGCAACAGGCTAGCGTGGTATGGGCATGTCATGCGGAGGGAAGAGAGTCATGTAACGAGGAGAGTGTTAAATATGAATATGGAAGGATATAGAAGGAGAGGTAGGCCTAAGAAAAGATGGATGGATTGTGTAAGAGATGATATGCATAGGAGAGGAGTGAACACTGAGATGACGAATGATATATAGGGGAGAATGGAAGAAAAGAAAATGTTGTGCCGACCCCACCTAGTGGGATAAGGGCAGGAAGAAGAAGGTAGGTACCTACCATTTACTTTACAGCGCTGTCTCTTTATTAAAGACATGCTCTATGTGGCATTACGCTACGCCTATCATTCTGAGACGTAAAAGTATTAAGCATCCGTGGTATTGTGTTTCAGGCGTGTCATTTTGAAAAACACCGGTTCTATTATATACCTCGATGACACTGAGTATGAATTGGCAGTAAAACACAATAAGAGGAAGGAAATAACACAATCATCACCGGCAATTAGTATTATCAGGCTGTGGGTATGCGTGACAAGGTCGAGACAAGTTTATGCAAAGCAGGAAAATGAAGACGACACATTTAGTACCGGTTTTGGGGCAATAAAAACAGCCGTTTAGAAAATACACAACTTTTCTTATTAGTATCTGCGTAATTTTTAGGACTATCTCTCGGTGTCGGCCTATGATGATGATTCTTCATACGGCTACAGCGACATTGTTGTTTGATGCCTATGATTGGCTCTAGGGTGACTTGAATGGCCAATTTTGGCTTTAAAGGTTCTTGCACACAATGTGTTAGTCTAGATACTTGACAAAAATGTATGAAACAACTGATTATTTTTCACGCTCACGTTATTGGTATAATGAACATCATTGTAATTTTCCGTGACACATGGGCACTTTAATAAAAAAATTATAAATGGTTTACAATGTAAAAAAAACTATAAAAAAGTGTTACGTACCTCGTTATTGCCTTTTTGAAACGAATACAATGCTAAGAAGGTACAGTTTAGTACAAAACGGCCGAGATAAAAAGTACGCTTTATAGTGTAAACCTTCAAAAATGACAGATGACAGTGACGTCACGCGTCATCGGACGTGCGACCTCGCGGGTTTCCTTGAACGTGACATACACACGACCGAACGTCACTTTTAATTTGTAGGTATTATCATTGTTATCATTATCATTACTAACTTATAATTATTATTGTTGTTTATGTTATACCTACGCGCCACGTAGACTGTAGGTAGAGTCTTTATGGGACCAATTACTCCAAATAATGTTTTTTTTCTAAAGAATTGTATAATATAATTTCATTATCTTCAGTGAAAGAATTTTTAGAATCAGGTAATTAGTTTCAGAGTTTACCTTTTACAAACAAAACTATAATCTTTACTGCTGTATAATTTCGGCATACATAGAGTACCTTCAATTTGAAACCTTCATAATTTTTTTATAATGTTTAAGTAGGTGTATTCATTTACAAAAGTATTTTACTTTTTGCGTGATGTTTTTCGGAATGATTATGTACGCAAGGTTCCTGTTCCTAAACCGAAAATATTTAGATGACATTTGTATGTCTACGCCCCAGAGCCCCGAGTCTGTGCATTTGTTTTGACTTTCGACTCGAGTATAGCACACGCAAACACATTCGCAAAGCGAGAAATTTTGTTGGGAACTGCACAATTCCCAAATCTCCCGCTAGATGCGCTTATCCGGGTTTCATACAAAATTTCTTGCTTTGCGAATGCGTTTGCGAGTGCCATACCTATTCGAGTGGAAAGTCAAAACAAATGCACAGACTCGGGGCTCAGTACTGAAATAAGTGATCTTTAAGTTTTGAGTGACGTTTCAGTGTTTGCGCTTGTGGTCATCACCATTAACTACTGATATTTATTCTACGTCAAAGTGGCTGGGTATTATTTCAAAAGGTACGTCTTCTAAGTACAATAGAGCTACTTATTAATTTATTAGCAACTGAAGTGGTCGTTTAGGAACCCATTATATATATCGTGCACCACGTGTTTTCAGTATTTATTGTAGTAACTAGGTACAATGTGCATTATTTTTAAGTACTTAATGACTAGAAAAAACGTGTTTTTACCCGTAATTTTTTTTTTGTTTTTATGGTAAAGGTAATGGACCAAGCTGATAGCTCACCTGATGTTAAGTGGTAACTTCTGCCTATAACAATGCATTACCTCACAGAGCAAGTAAAAACGCAAAAGCTAGCACAGGGGTTTACCTTATTTATGAAGCAGATTTTTACTATTCTTTTCTGTAGCTTAGCACAAAGTAATTTTTTATTGATTTAAACTTTTAATGCTAAAGAAGTTTTATTTAATTTTGCCTCATATTTGTTTTTAAAGTTAAAAAAAAAACATCCCTATTTTGGGCAAAGGCCTCTGAAAAAAGTAAAAGGACGTGGTAATTGGTTATGTAACTATACAATCATATAAAATGTCTTGTATGTTACCTACCATATATTTTCTATTTTACAAGTGTCAGAGGCCATTTTTTATAATAGCTGCATTGTACTGTCAGGGTTTAAATTAATTAATTTATGTAACCATATTTTTAACCCAAATCTACTGATCTCTCTAAAAGCAACGCAGGCGAAATCAAATTATATTATGCTTTAGCAATTTTAGAAGAAATTATAAAATTCCTTAAGTAAAATGTAGCATAAAACTAAATAAATAAAGTCAAGTTTGCAATGATTTGTTCAATGTTGATGTTCTTGTGAATGGATCAATGAAGCGTCAAAAAAGTTTGATAAAAAAGGTTTTGCGTAACAGTTTAATACGTACAGATAGCTACAAAACTGCTTAAAATCTTAAATACATTACGCAATCAAAATCTAAAAAAAAACAAATCAAGCCAATGGTTAGTTATAGATGTATTCCATATTAATATTCTTAAACGGTCCAGCAGAATAACTGCTCGTAATTAACTTCAACTTCAACTTTTTGGTTTATGGCTTTTGCAACTTGTTACAATTCTGCCAGTGCCCTGTTTACTCTAGCGTCACAAACGAGATGAAGGGTTGGGAAGAATAAGAATATTGCTCGTAATTATACTCTTCTTCTTCTTCTTTACCCTATATGGCCTGTGTCCGTCATTTCGACAGACAATTTTGCCAGTGTCAAGTGGTGAATTTTATATAATATCAGTACTCGTAAACAGTGGTAAGTGATTGATATTTGACAGTTTTGTCAGTGACTGTACTACATCGTGCCAATTGTTATGATCTTTTTGCTTAGATTCAGTATTTCGACAAAGCTGATGCAATTGATTGTACCTCGATTTCATTCCTCATCAATCCGTTGACTTTTTCTGAATATAAAGCCTAAGTCAAAGTGGTTTTCTACAATCACTGTAGAGAACAATAGAAAACTAATCAAAATCTACTCAGAACATTGAATGAAATACATTACTCATCATCACCATCATCATCCACAGTCCGACTTTACCCACTGTTGGGCATAGGGCTCCCCAAGTTTGTGCCATCCACTGCGGTCCTGAGCTAGTCTCTCCTATTTACGGCGTGCGATTTTGACGATGTCGTCTGCCCATCTCGCTGACGTCCTACGTTTCTGTAGCCGCATCTTGGCCACCATTCAGTGGTCGCCTTACTCCATCTGCTATCACCACGCCTAGCATATGCATATAGTATGCAACACATCTCTGAACAAATATTTTTTATCTTACCCGAGCCAGTCCACTGACAGGGAATCTTTCGAAGTCCAGAACGGAATCCTCTCCCAATCCTCGCTCCATCTGCCCGTAGAATGTTCTGGCAGCCATGATGGTGGCTTGGGACATTCCGTCACCTGGAAAATGATTAATGGCTTAAAAAAGTTAGCTCGTGTCAAATGGCTAATACTACCCTAAGACATATTTTTTATGGACTGTAAACTTACCATTTTTTTCTTTTGAACCCGATTCGAATTACAAACAGTTTTAAAATTTTTAGAAACAAGTGTCAGAATATCCGGTTTCTAATAGGTATAGACTCCTGACGCGACTCATTCGTCAACTCGCGAGCGTGAAACTTGCGAGTGCGCGCGAGTTGGCACACTATCATCTTCAATAGATGTAAAGCCCTATTATCTTAGACTTAGTAACAAAAAAAATGAGATCCAAATTTCGATATACCTAGAAAAATTGTTGTGTAGGGTTTGGCCTTAATTTCGCTCACTGTACATTTTATCCAAAAAAACTTTTACATACCAATGAAGAGTATTCCATTCTTGGCCCTGTTTAAATTCGGTTTCTCCCGTAGCTTGTCTTGCAAAGTGTACTGCGCGGCTTTCCGCCAGAAGGCGCCTTTTTTCTCCTCGGGCGGGATGTAGGCCGGGTTCATTACCGTCTCAAGAATCTTCTTAGGCTTCGGTGTGGAGCCGTCATTCTCTGAAACGAGGATTCACGTCAGCAGCCTGAAGCTATGCTTGCTATGCTGTGATATTGTTCAAATTTTTTATGATTGTAATTTTTATGATTTTCAGTTTAGGTTTAACTTTAAGATTATTCATATCTTATAAAATTTAAGTAAACTCACTGAGAAACATGTTTTTTCTTATGTAGGTACATTTGGTCTAAAGTAAGCACACATCAGAACAATAACACAATTATTATAAACAAGCCGTCGCCCGCGGCGTTGCTCGCGTTCTAGACCCTTTAGAGTGCGACTTTTCAAAATTCCTTTCTTAGTGCGCCCCTACACTATATAAGGAACCTACCCTCCAAATTTCATACTTCTAGGACTTGTAGTTTAGGCTGTGCGTTGATTCTATGTCAGCTTCAAAAGAGTTTTATATATATATAATATAATAAATAATAATACTAGCCGTCTCCCGCGGCGTTGCTCGCGTTAGAGTGTGACTTTTCAAAATTCCTTTCTTAGTGCACCCCTACACTATATAAGGATACTACCCTCCAAATTTCATACCTCTAGGACTTATAGTTTAGGCTGTGCGTTGATTCTATGTCAGCTTCAAAAGAGTTATATATATATTGATTGATAAATAAAATATTGATGATGATATTGATTTAATGATTAAATAATAATCAAAATCTTTTAGTATGCTTTATTCATCATAAAATTGTGAAACCTGTATGAGGTAGTGGCCAACTCTGGTGACGGAGTTTTTAGGCCGCCTTAAGGCCTCCGTCGTGGCTTAATGACTGCTAGAGCCGGGACAGTTTAACGTGCCCTCCGAAGTACGGACGCGCTCAGATGTAATTGGCACTAACGGTCACCCATCCAAATAGTGATCGCGCAGAACGTCGCTTAACTTAGATAATCAGTGAAGATTGACAAAGCAAGCTACGCCACGAGCGCTTCAAATTGTGAAATTATTAATTGTTTTATCACCTAAGATTTAGCACGTTCTAATCATTACGTAAGTGCTTATTATCTTTTTTAGTTATAACAATTTAAGTAACAGTGAAATAGCTGATTTACTTAACTGGTGGCGATTCTGTTGTTATAACTAAACGTAAAAATTTATTATAGGTCTAATATGATTAAACCAATTAGACAATCTAACTGACACTTTTCAAATTATAACTTTCTACGGGTACATTTACGTCAAAATGGACGAATTTTTTTGTGCTGTGCTGACTGATTTGTTTGACGTTATTTGATTAAAAAAACATGATTTTAGAGTGGTCACTAAATGACAACTCTATGTATGAAAATATATCTATAAAAATTAGGAGTTGAACACTCGTTTAAGAGAACTCTATATAAACATTAAAAAAATCATTTATTTTAAATGCTTTTAGTTAAGTAAGAGGCCAACAACAGAATTGGCACCTGTTGCTTGAATCTTGATACATAATAAAATTATCCATTGTAATAGTAATAGAAGCCCTTGCACTAACTACTGCTTGTACCTCGTAAAATTTTACAAAAACATTATATAGTTGTTGACACAAAAATAGATTAATTAGAAAACGAATTGTTATGCATCACTTTTAAAAACAAATAAATGCCTTATATCAGTATTTATAATTGAAATAGTTATATACTTCTCAGCTTTTTTTGTTATTACAAAAGGTTTCAATTTTGTTATAACAAAAATTCTTAAAGGGGCCTGACTAAAAATAAGATAAGCAGAGTTATCTTGATTCATTCGGAAAGCCTTTTCAAATTGGCAACGGAAACTTCCGAAAAAGATTTCAAATAGCGAATCCGACAGTTTCCGATATCGATGTTAAAAGACTTGGAATGAATCAGGATAGCTCTGATGAATGGGTCTATTATAAAAAAAAAAGTATTTTATTAGCAATTTAGTTCACATCGTACAAGCTGTGCTTGGGGGCATTGAGGGCGTTATGTTAAATATAATTTCTGTAAAAGTGGTGTACAATAAAGAGTTTTCTATCTATCTATCTATCTACCCCTGAACATATAATTATTTATGTATCCCGGGTTCACCTGTTAATCTTTTCTATTATTGTTAAAACTTCTAAAAGATTGGTTTGTAAACCTTTTTATTGAAAATAAATACTTTATTACTGCTATAATTTCCCAAAAAAAAATATTGTTGCAGCTAAAAGTTACGTACCTGTTATAGCCACTGCCGATCCAGCCAGCGCGCACAAAAAAAACAAAACAGTCGTCATGACACAGCGCGCTCTCTCAATTGACTGAAATCGTATCGGCGATCGAATGAATCGTGATAGCAGACTTCTAACGAGCGCCTTTTGTCTAGATCTCGCAACATCGTGAGGAAACCCGGTGTTATCGCTTCCGCATGTACTTTCCTATAGCAGAGGAGGCTGAGGGGGTGTAACTCTACCTATGTAAGTAAATGATGTTCCAGGTTTTGGGTTGGATAGTAAAATTCAAGTTCAAATTCTTTATTACATTCATTTTGTGTGCAGGAGATCCTAATAATATTATAAACGCGAAAGTTTGTGAGTATGGATGGATGGATGTATGTTACTCTCTCACGTAAAAACTACCGATCCGATTTGGATGAAACTTGGAATATATATTGTCAGTGACCTGGATTAACACATAGGCTACTTTTTATGCCGAAAAATCAACGGGATCCGACGGGATGCGAAAGAAAGAAGATGTATTTACAAAAATAATGTATGTAAGTATTGTATCAGCAATCTAGTTCCCATAGTACAAGCTTTGCTTAGTTTGGGACTAGAGAGCGTTGTGTGAAATCTGCATGAATATTTATTATTAATTATATAAATATTTATTTTATTAAAGCTTTGTCCTAATATTTTCCTGATGGATTAGCAAAACAGTATTACGTTAAGTTACGTCATTTTCATGTTTCACAAACTTTTATAATGCGGAACTAATACCCTACAAGTTACAACTAGCAACTGTTTTTTTTAATGAAGTCGGTTAACAACTGAAATAAGTAAAAATATTTTTTTATGTTTTTAACAATAACAACGTAATGCCTGATTATTGGTTTTAACTTTGACGAATGTAAGATTTGTCGGATGTCAGCCGTTTCCAAGTGTTGAGAATCACGCTATGAAAATCAGTATTGAGGAATCTCAGGCATACGTAATTGCTATGAAAAAGAAAACGCAAAAAAATGAAGAGGTATGGTCACGTGACTCCACATCACGTGTAATCCACAATTATGTCAGAATTTTACAGAGAATAGAAGAACTCAAGAAACCGTGTCCAGTGGTAGTGTCTGGGGTATGGTCACGTGACCTGTAATCCACAATTATGTCAGAATTTTACAGAGAATAGAAGAATATGAACTCAAGAAACCGTGTCCAGTGGTAGTTTTTGTTAGGTATTTATTTTTAAAGTGTGGTCGTCATTCTTTTTTTTTTTTTTTACGATGGGAAAATGCTTTACGCATCCCCTGCGACCCGAGGGGAGCCGGAGGGGTATGTCGGACTCCTCACTTACTAACTAATGCTAATGAGACATTAGCTAGTGGCGTCCTACTGACAAAAAACCCATCGATCTTCCCTCAATCACCTCAGCGCTAGTGCGTCGTCAAATCACTCGTCATCAGACGACACGTTTAACTCAGCACCAGTACGTCTTGTGCCAACCCCTAGTGCGATAGGTACAGGTAAAAATAAGTTTTTTTTTTCATAATTTTTCTACTCCTATAGGATATTCTATTTTCCAAAGCGACTGTAGAATAGAAACTTAGCTTGATATACTATCATATCTACCAGCGGAGCTAGAATGCGCACGCGACATAGAATTGTCTACACGTTTTGTCAAAATGAAGGCATTTTGAACCAGTCTTTGAACTTGCACTATCTGTGGTAATGTTGACGACAAAATGCGCTTTCTTTTAATCTTTTGATCAACTTTTGACACTTCTGTTCTCGTACCTCTCCGAGAAAGAGGTAATAGTCACGCAGAAGTGTACACAATTATCTCGCGTGCTCATTTTAGCCTCGCATCGCAGGTGAAGGACCTCGTAATTTCATTGAATTAAAAATGCCTGAAACGTCTTATCAGTAGAACCTACTTAGTTATTTACATAAATTCTGTCTGCGACAGACTGTTTTATCAAAACAATGTGTCATTCTGGTATTTGTTACTGGGATTGCAAGTTAAATATTAGCTTGCGATTTTGGTAAAATATGAGGTGGTTATTTATTTATGCCTACAGATAAACTAAAGCAGTACTACAGTGCGATAAGTATTCTTCAAAATTCCTTTCTTAGTGCGCCCCTACACTATATAAGGAACCTACCTTCCAAATTTCATACCTCTAAGACTTATAGTTTAGGCTGTGCGTTGATTCTCTGTCAGCTTCAAAAGAGTTTTATATATATTGATATATTGATGATGATGATATTCATATTAGCTACGCTCGCATAAATAGCTGTTGCCTCTTTTTATTTTTTTGGCCTCTGTCTGACATTTCGAGATAATAATAAAATTTTGCCAGTGTCAAGTGAGATATTTCAAACAATATTAGTCAAGTCAAGTCGACGAATGACTAAGAATAAAAATAAGATTGTATAATTTAAAAAAAGATAAATAGAAGAAGAAAAAATAATGTATTACCAACTCTCTCTATGAATACCAGGGGAGAGAGGGTCACGAGCGGCTCTTCTAGATTCTCCGGATTTTAGTACCTTTGGTACTTAAAAGAATCTAGCTAAAGAATCTACAGGTGCAATCCTTTCGGTTTGAATTCAATGTAGGTATTGTTCTCATTGGAAATAAAGTACCCTTCTAAGATAAACAATTCTCTTATCAAAGCTATTAAAATTAGATTATCCTAAGTATTGTCGACACGTGTCTAATGATGTTATCAGTTGGATTGGGATTACAAGTGTTGCAATTGAAATTAACTTGTATATAATATTGCGATAACGTCTTGTCAATGGTAAAGTAAATAGTTTTTAATTATTTATTAGCAATGTACACAGCACGTACTTGACAGGCATTACAGCTCGGTCGGTTTAGCTCTGCCTTCCGCACTGTGGGTTGTAGGTTCGATCCCCCCTCTTCTTGCGTGTCAATAATATGGATAGCAACTTTGGTTCAAATAGAACTTTTCTACTTTAATCCCATCGTCTGTGGCGTACATAAGATCGTCCCTTGTACAGGTTGTAGGGCACAAGGGGCTGACGAGCAAATGGTGTATCGATTGGATTGAATCCCCCCCAGAACCAATAACGTACAAAAACTCTCCATAATTTTCCGAAGATCATAAATAACCCACCTAGGAAAATTATCTATGAATGAATGATTAATAAAATAAATAAATATTTACGGACACTTAACACAACGCCTTCTAGTCCCAAACTAAGCAAAGCTTGTACGATGGAAACTAGATGGTTGATAGAATACATATTATACATTTTTTTTGTAAATACATACTTATAATACATAGAAACACCTAGACACAGAAAAAACATCTATGTTTACAATACACAAATGTTTGTTCTCGGTGGGGATCGAACCCACGACTCACAGCACGGAAGGCAGAGCTACTACCGACTGAGCCATGACGCCTGTCCAATACAGTGACAGACCTTTTATGGATAAAATAGTGTGATTAAGGATCTGCGCACGCGCAAAAAGCAAGACTACAAAACATTACCGACATAGGCTTATACTGATTTACTGCTCAATCACCGATCCGGACTCAAGCATAGATTTTTGTATGGAAATGTCTATTCAAAATGCTTCTACTCAAAATGTAACGGCTTCTTTGTCAGCATACGGGCCTCTGTGTTTCCTCTGTGTCAGGTGGCACGTCTTTTGCACTGAATAAGTTATTGTAATGGAGTGGGTACAAATGGTACAATTGAGCCACAATGCGCCAATTGTGGGCAAGGTCGTTGAGACGTGGTGTTATTGCACTTGGGATAAGGTCTACGACACAGAATAAAACTTATACTACGGCGAGCGCGTGTGGTGTGGCGTACCTACCTACAACTTCATTGAACTAGATTTGATGAATGACTAAAATGACGGAGATTTTTATAAAGTCCTATAAACAAAAAATATAGAGAAGGCAAGCAAACCAAAGTTTTTTTTTTTATGATAAAAGTAATGGAATAAGCTGATAGCTCACCTGATGTTAAGTAGTAACTTCTGCCTATAACAATGCATTACCTCACAGAGCAAGTCCAATGAAGACGTGCCCTGTAAGGCAATGCACTGCGTCCATAACTCTGAGACGTAGAGTTTAGAGTTTAGAGTTTCTTTATTTGCTTGAAATAGGTACACAACAGGTGGTAAATAAATTTTAACTAGATCCATTATTTTGCTTTTTTCTTATGATAGCATGCAAAAATTTTTTACAATAATAGTTAGGTAGGTCTAATAACAACTATAATTATTATAATATTACTTCAACTCCATGAATTCACGAACCGTGTAAAACCCATGATCCAGCAACCAGGTGCGTAATACGCTCTTAAATCTTTAAGGGGCTGTTCCTTTCGTAAAGATCATGAAGTCTCATATGCCTGTAATTACACCGGCGCCCTTACCCTTCAAACCGGAACACAGCAATGCGAGCATCACTGCTTGGCGGCAGAAATAGGTACGGTGGCAGTACTTCCCCGGACGAGCTCTCACAAAGAGCTCTACTAATACTTAGAAGAAAAGCGAGGCACTCTTTGCTTAATACCAGGGTCTTCTCCATCGACCGACTTCCTGCGATCGTATTAGATATGCGATTCATTCGATTGTATTAGCTCACCTATTTTCGGTTTGACTATAAAAAAATGTGGTAAGTAGGTACATACCTGCACATCCTGCGAGCACAGCCAGGAACACCCCGATAAGTACAGTCCGCAACATCGCAGTCGAGTTTCAACTGAAGTCGTAACTGTACACATCACTCTCGTTATATACGAAGATAATTAGCTTTATACAGGGGGTTATACTTTAGGAAAGAAAGGTACCAAAAAGAACTGCCCCGAACGACAAAAAAAAGGCAAAGAAACAGCAAAAGTTTACCGGAGAACAAGACCAAATAAATAAATCTTAGGCTGACGGTAAATGAGCCACCAACCACAACCATCGGTGGCCTGCGACACCCACATTCTATAGTTCCTCATAGTGTAGCGAGTGGTCGTCACCACACGTGTACGAATCTCTACAAAATGCATGTTAAAATGAACTAAACTGGCTGTCGCTGACCACCAGTGGCTATGGCCGGCAACCCGTTTGAACTCAGCCTTAGCGATAAATTTGCTTTATTACCTCGTCCTAATTCCTTAAGCAAATCAGTTCTAACTAGTAGAGAATGTGAAAATAGTTGAAAAATCTGGTACAGAGTCAAGTATTTTCGGCTTCTTCATCTTACACAGTGATGACATTATTGTTTTACCTGCATAGGTACTCTTCTATTGTTATAAAGAGACCTCTATCTCATTCAATGCTAAATAGTCATAAAAAAAGAAAAAATACGACTTACATCATTATGTTTCCCACAAAAAAAGATGATAATATCCAACCCGAGTTACTGAGTAGACACTTTTCTTGAAGGGTTGTGGTCGCCGGAGAATCCTCAACCATCAATGACCAAAATGGCACGAAAACCTCGTTGGTTTTATCTATGGTATTGCCATCTTCGCCACACCCTATGTTACTCCACGAGGGGGCACCGTGGGCTCGCACTTGACGTGGACGCGCTTATCAAACGTTTTTATATCTTATGCAAATAAATGTTTTGTCTTGTAGAGAAAAATATTTTTTTAAATGATAAACTCGCTTCCGATATTTGCGGTGAGTTTAACTATCGGTTTTGGTTTTTTAATAACATAACATAACTAGCCGTCGCCCGCGGCGTTGCTCGCGTTTTAGACCCTTAATAGTGTGACTTTTCAAAATTCCTTTCTTAGTGCACCCCTACACTAGTCTATATAAGGATACTACCTTCCAAATTTCATACCTCTAGGACTTATAGTTTAGGCTGTGCGTTCATTATCAGTCAGGTTCAAAAGAGTTTTATATATTTAGATAGATTACTTATGCTAATTAGGTAGGTAGGTAGGTATGTGTTTGATCTGTATGTGTTTGTAGGTATCATGAGTATATATAAAAAAAAAACTATAAATATTCAACCGGCAATCTACTTAGTTTCCATATTAGGTTATACAAGCTTTGCTTAGTTTGGGACTAGAGAGGGTTGTAATGTCCAAGAATATTTATTTATGTTTGTTTGAAGTTCAACCAATCACAAAATATTTTCCATAATCATCTTCCTACCCTTGTCCCACGCTAAGTGGGGTCGATAACCCGTACAACATGTCTTCGTCTTCCACTCTCCTCTATCAGCCGTCATCTCGGTGTTCACTCCTTTCTTACTCATATCTTCTTTCACACAGTCCATCCATCACAAATATATCCGATAAAATATATCGAGTTTATCCATCAATCACAAAATATTTTCCAGCATAAAAAAATATAAGATCGCGATATTTCCAAAATTGTTAATCTTGAAAAATTACATTCTTAGTAGGTACTTAAATGTCCGATAAAATATCTTTATTGTAATCTTGTAATCAAAATTCTCAATTAGTTTGTGGGCATGTGCTTACATGATACTTACAACAAAATGTAGGCCACAGTGAGTATCTATCGGCTCTATTGTCAAGTACCAAGGCTAAATATGGACGATTGAACAAATTAAATCACGAATTTTCAATGAAATTATCATGATGGAGGTAGGTACTATGAGATTGCCTTCAATGGAAATCGATGATTGACTCTTAAGTGAGTGCTACGGGGTCATAATATTTAAAAATATCAAATATTCATGGACTTTAACACAACGCCTTCTAGTTCTAAATTAAGCAAAGCTTGTACTATGGAAAACAGACTGCTGATAGAATACTAATACTTATTATCATCATCAATATCAATATCATCAATATATATAAAACTCTTTTGAAGCTGACAGAGAATCAACGCACTGCCTAAACTTTAAGTCCTAGAGGTATGAAATTTAGAGGGTAGTATCCTTATATAGTGTAGGGGTGCACTAAGAAAGGAATTTTAAACGTCACACTATAAAGGGTAGAACGCGAGCAACGCCGCGGGCGACGGCTAGTATATATTATATATATATATATCAATATTTATAAAACTCTTTTGAAGCTGACAGAGAATCAACGCACAGCCTAAACTATAAGTCCTAGAGGTATGAAATTTGGAAGGTAGGTTCCTTATATAGTGTAGGGGCGCACTAAGAAAGGAATTTTGAAAAGTCACACTCCAACGCGAGCAACGCCGCGGGAGACGGCTAGTATATATATAAAACTCTTTTGTAGCTGACAGAGAATGAACGCACAGCCTAAACTATAAGTCCTAGAGGTATGAAATTTGGAGGGTAGTATCCTTATATAGTGTAGGGGTGCACTAAGAAAGGAATTTTGAAACTTCACACTCTTAAGGGTCTAGAACGCGAGCAACGCCGCGGGCGACGGCTAGTTTTATTATAAATACATAAACACCTAAACATAGAGAAAAATCCTATGTTTGTCGACACAAATGTTTGCTCTCAGTGGGGATCAAACCCACGACTCATAGCATAGAAGGCAGAGCTATAACTGAACTGTGACGTTTAATAATAATAGTAGTGTTATGCAACTATTTATACCAGCTTACAATAATTAATTACAAAATGATATGCGGCAATTATTTCGGTTATCAGATGACGTCAGCTGCATTAGCCAATACCGCGGCTGGTAGGCGACACACCGCTGATCGTCATGTACCACGCGCGTGCCTTATGCTGATAAGAAGCATAATAGGTAGGTACGTGTGTTTTGTAAGTTGATCTCCCATTATTTTATTATACCGAATTGTATATCGTTAAATATTATTTAAGTGCCATCTATATTATATCTAATATTATTTATAATATGTAGCTCTGCCTTCCGTGCTGTGGGTCGTGGGTTCGATCCCCACCGAGAAAAAACATTTGTGTGTTGTAAACATAGATGTTTGTTCTGTGTCTGGGTGTTTCTATGTATTATAAGTATGTATTTACAAAAAAAAAGTGTATGTACGTATTCTATCAGCCATCTAGTTTCCATCGTACAAGCTTTGCTTAGTTTGGGACTGTGTGAATATTTATTTTATATTTATTTATATCTTTGTTACTCTTATTATTTGGGAAGTTTCGAACGCAAAGGTTTTTTTTGGTTTTCTTGTCAAAAAAAATTTAAGGCAGTGTACAGTACATAGCACCGACAGGTACACACAGGTGCACATGAATCGTACACATCGGGTTAAAGACATTTTATTTCTCAAAGAAATTACATTTCAATGAGAAACTAAACACATAATGTTATTTACACACATATCTTACACATAGTGGAAGATAATGAAGATTCGTTCCTACCAATCGAAAACATATTTTTGTTTTGTGTTTACCTTACTAGTGTATGTATACATATGTATTTGTTCGACTGACACATCTGTTTATAAAGTAAATATCACTGGATCGAAAACCATAGGTTTTATGGAATCAGCTTAATTATAATGGACCTAGGTTTACCTAGAATCCTTTTATCCTATTCAGTAATATTGTAATCCTTTTGTAATGTGCCTCGAACCCAAATAAACAAAATTGTAGCTATTCGTCTTCATAATAAGAATAATACTCGTAAGTATACTGTCTTTTAATAGCACAGAATACTTATTAGCAAATTGTTTAAATATTTTTTTAAATTTTGAACTTATTACCACAGTCTCACTATGTATTATTTCGATTTTATATTGTATTACTTTTAAAACCTTAAGCTTTTCTAAATATACCGAATTAACATGTATAATAATCAATAAAATATTTGTTCACATATCAATTTTATTAAAATCTTTTTGTTTCATACGAAGCTTGTATATTCATCTAATTACATCGAATATCTAGTTTGCATATTAATATATTAATATTATATAAATTTATATTTTTACAGTTCTATCCAGAACGTATCCGGACAGTGGGCAAATTAAAATATTCTATAATATTTTAAAGTATGTAAATAATAAAATATAAAATAAAATAATTACAAATTAATTTTAGGCAACAATTGTGTCTCTTAATGACACTCTAAAGGCATTATTGGCATATTAAATTAAATAACACTGAATTACATTTTAATGTAATTTATATTTATCTAGGTATTCATTTACTCTATTAACTTTTCCATCAATTTCACAGACAACCCTATCTCTATCTTATGAAAATAATACTAACTTAATTATTTTCAACAAAACTCTTATACAATATTTTGGTTAGTAACTGTTACAAGCTTTGTATATTATATAACATGGTTACAATTGTATTATATTTATAAAATGTTATTGCAATGATTTTAAATAATGAATAACAGTTTAAGATAGTGTTAGTGCTTTTAAGTAATTTTAAACATGAACATAATTATATTTTTAAAGGTGATTTAGTTCTTAGTGGGAATAATAAAAACGTAAGTGATTATAGTTTATTTGATTACGACAAGTAAACAATTTGATATTATATATGAGTTAATGAATTAATATAACTTGATCAGTTAATAGGTAAACAAAATCTTTGAGTTCTACGTGTAAAATATAATCTAACAAATTAAAATATTAGAATTTCATAATATTATGTAACTTAGAATACATTTTTTGCAGTAAAAATAAACCAAATAATTATTTAATATATTTTAGGGCAGCTTTTTATATAATATTATTTGTTTTATTTTAATTAAATATACTTTGATTAAATATTTAAATTATCACATAAATCAATTATTTTTGTTACCTTTATAAATGTCAAATAATTATTATGTACAACTGTAAATAGTTTTTGAGTAAATAATTTTATTGCTCTCGATATGCCAAGTCAAAAGTTACTATTTTTGTAAATACACAATTGACTATGAATACAAGTTTAAATATAATAAATAGCATTATTGTCTTTTCATTAGTTCAAAACAATTTTGTAATCTTAAACAAATATATTATTATTTTATGGATTTCTGGATATTTTTTAAAAATTTACCATAAATAAATTTGATTTGACATAATTTTGTTTTGTAGACGGAAGCCCGAAAAATACATAATTTTATACAATCCAATAGTTTTAATGAAATATAAAAATATTATATCATCTCAAACCAAACACTTAATTAGTTTAAAAATATTATAATATTTTAAACTTTTATTATTGATATAACTTTATTAAAATAAAACAGGTACTTTACTAGGGTTGTCATTACCAATAATAACGTACATAGGTAATACATTTCTTTTTATCACCACCACCTACTTCACATGCCCTTTACAAAGGATAACTATTACCATGGGCTGACTAAAGTGGCTAAGTTTTTATAGCCCTTGTATTTAGTTCTGATCAAAAAGCATTGGTTTTTTTTACCTGTAGCTTTTTGATAGTTGTCTCAGTTGACAGAATTCTCGCACGAGAGACCTACAATCTGAATCACGACTTTCACACTGAATGTAGTATTCTGCGCTTACTAAGAAAACATACGATCCTTAAACACGCTTCATGTGAAACTTTTCGTGTTTCGAGAACGAAAATAATTTTTAAATTGTTTGTATCAATTTCATGGATACAAAAATCTTTCGCATACATTGCCTCAAGCATTGTATATTTATAACAGAACTTCTAAATGACAAAATAATTACAAATATTAATAAAATAAGTCTTTATAAGCTAAGCGAACCGTTGAAATCATTTTTAATAAATAAATACCCTCTCGCGTGACTAGATATAAATAATTATCAAATAAAATAAAACTGCTTAACCATAATCTCAAATCTAAGAACCCCTGACAAAGCTCGATGAAATAATTTGTCATTATCACCTCTGTTTTCTTTCTCTTTAGAGAATTTTTATGATTTTCACGTAAAATTTTCATCCGTTTCGTATTTTTCAGGGGTTTACTCTTACTTTTTATTAATGAACTTTAGTAACTTTGACTCATTATTTTCTTCAGTCGACCTCCATTTTGGAAGACTAATGAAAACCTTTGACTAACGTTCCAACACATCTAATTCTACAACATTCATCGTGTATACGTACGGGATTATAGATTTACGAACGACACAACCAAATTTTTTGAAAGGCTTACACGACTGGGTTACAACTGGGTTATGGTATGCCAAACTGTGCCAAAAGGCTCCTAAGCGAGCTAGAGGTGTTGTCAAAACAACGCTATCAGATAATTTTGAAAGCTGATTTTGGTCTAAAAGATATTCAAATTCCAAAAGCCTTCAAAAATTTTGAGTAAAAAATTTTTTATGGGAAAAAAACTAAAAGGTTTATTTTCAGTCACAACTAAATGAAAGTAATGTGGGATATAATTAAAACTTATAGTACCTCAGTGCACAAGTTCGTGTAAGCCTTATTTACAGCTATTTTTTTAACGGTCATTTTTGTTACTTATTCGAAATAATGTCTATTCACCTAGATAATTTATCAGTTATTTTATATTTGTAAAAATTGATTACGCTGTAAAAATCTTCTAGATACAGTTATTCGATTTCGTTTATTTTAAAACAGTTTTTTTTTTTTTTTTTTATTAAAACTTACTTTTATCTAAATTCTGAATTAAAATTGAATGGAGTTGGAAAATAAAATGCAGTCAACCCTGCTTTCCGTAACACTAAAATAGAAAAAAAAATAAGTTTTGCCACTAACTTAAGTACCTATTTGTTTATAAAAAGAAACGTCAATATGGTGAAACAATCGGCAACTGTCAGGCAAGTGTAAATTAGTTTTTCTTTGTTCATCTTAACCGATTGAATTCACGGCACTAGTGTGTACGTGCAGTTCAATGTCCTACATGAATTGTATCAGTCGGCACCAATTTTTATGACGTAAACCAGAGGTGTTTTTATAATCAACGTATGTAAGAGATGCGAGTTCAAATCTCTATATGCTTACTATATTTTTTGCATGTTTTTATTTTTATTTAAGACAATTTTCTAATTTGTTGTTGTAAATTGGTTATTTAATCAACTTCTAACGTAGTTGAATTCTATACCTACATGTTAACTAACACTGCAGTATTTCACATTGATATCTCAAGCGTGGACTAATGACATACACAGTAAGTTTTTTTTTTCCTTAGAAGTTAGGACATAGATGATAAAATAATATGCAGTACACGGTAGTCAAAACCCAACTAATGTAGGTATCTATTTGTTCAAAGATTTCATACCCCATATCACTTCCAGGCCAAAATTTCAGAGCTTTTTACCAAAAGCCAAATGTCATCACACCCTTACCATGCACTGCATAATTAGTTTTACCAAGAAATTTTTAGGCCAATGTTTACCAGCGCTGTAACTGCCACTATAGACAGCTAAGTAACATTACAATCTCACAGGCTAAACAGCCATTATAGGATCGTTGTTTCTTGGTGAACACTAGCCTATGACAACAGTCACTGGGTACAAAAGACGTACGTATACACAAAACGGCACAAAGTCACTTTATTAACGACACAGACAGTTTCACCGATCGCTATATCAGAGTTTCCTTCCCTCCTTGTTTTATAAGATCCGGCTTTATTAGATCCGGTTTTGTAAGGCCCGGTTCTGTAAGGCTAGGTTCTGTAAGGCCAGGGTCTGTAAGGCCCGGTTCTGTAACGCCCTGGTCTTTTGGAAGGTCTCTTTCCGAGGGTTCTGAGGGCAGTGGTCTGGACTGCTCTGAGGACCTTCGCGGTGCTCTCGGTTGCTCTGCTGCCGATTGCTCATACTAGTTTTTCGACATTAGTATTGTCACGAACTCTGAAATTAGAAAATGTGTTTATAGTTAAAACATGTTCATAGTTCAGTTATTCTTCTTAAACTGCAAAACTACTAAACCGCTTTGATAAAATTTATATGACCATCTCCGAAGTGTGATTATACAAACAAACAAAAAAAGAATCAATAAAATAGATTCATAATTACGGAATTTTTCGATAAATAGTAGTGTGTGTACCGTATTCTATAGTAAAAACATTTTGCAATAAGGTCAATAATTTTAAAGTGCCGCATACCTTAAGCTAAGACCAATTTGTAAACACTTATTATACAAACAAACGTATCTTGTGTCTTCTCTAAAAGTCGTGGAGAACAACAACGGAGATGGGAAGACGATCTCAAACTCACAGCCGGCTCTAATTGGAGGAGAGTTGCCAGAGACAGATCACAGTGGAAGACGCTGGAAGAGACCTTTGCCAAAAGGCACACTGAACCGAGGGATATTTTGTAACACAACGGAAACAAAAAGTTCAGAATCAAAGGCTTAAATAAATAAAATAAATAAGTAAATCTTGTATCTTGGAGGAATGAACAACATACATACAAAAAAAATTGTCTACAATCCTCCTCCTTCAATCGTATTCCTCATATCTGAGGGTCGTGACCACCTCCAGTCATTATCCTCATCTTAGCGATGGTACTCCATTTGTTTCTATCCCCGGCTAGTCTACAATATATCTCCTAAAATGTCCATGCCTTACGACTTTGAAGAGTAACAGTTGTAATGTCCAGACGTAGCTGAAGTGACTATTGACTATGGACTGACCGTGGTAGTTGACCATGCCATCTCCGTCGAGGTCAGCCTCGCGGATCATATCGTCCACTTCTTCTTCGCTGAGTTTCTCGCCGAGATTCGTCATCACATGTCGCAGTTCCACGGACGAGATCATGCCGTCGTGGTTGCGGTCAAATACCCTGGAAATGTTATGTAAATTTATAAATATTAGGCCAAAGTTAGAGAAAATTTGTGCTCTAATTTTGACCAGAGATTTATACAAGCGTCATGGCTCAGTCGGTAGTAGCTCTGCTTTCGGTGCTGTGGGTCGTGGGGTTGATCCCCATCGAGAACAAGCATACATGTTTGTTCTGTGTCTGGGTGTTACTATGTATCATAAGTATATATGTATTTACAAAAAACAATGCATATAAGTGTTCTATCAGCAATCTAGTTCACATAGTACAAGCTTTGCTTAGTTTGGCATTGCTATTCAGCGCGGCAATGCAGCCAGTGTCTTGGGCACGCTTCCGATTGCTACTGATTTGGACCAGTTGAGCTATCTATAAATCGTTTGCAACGGTTTGTAGATAGCTCAACTGTTTCATGTGTATTTTTTAAATATTGTAAATACTGTATTAGTTGTAATTTTCTTTGTGAATAAAATTATGTTTCACCATTAGTAATCAGTGTCACCTAACTTACACCTAAATAAGACTTTATAAGAGCATTTACATACCTGAAAGCCTCCCTAAGCTCGTGGTCTTCATCAACTACCTTCATCTTCTTGGACATCATGAGGAGGAACTCGTTGAACTCAATAGTGCCGTTGCCGTTCTGATCCACTTCCTTCAGCATTTGTTTCAGCTCGCTCTCTGAAAAATTCAGGTACAGATGTAAATATTTTGATTTTTGATAAGTTTAATCTTCTCAGTGAAAACCTGCCAAACCACAAAAGGGTACATTAATAGTCGAAGCTCAAACGTGGTTCAAACCTTCATTCCCACTTGCAATAGGTGTAATATTTTAAGAAAACCTATTGATTTCATCTGACTCAAAGTGATATAAATAATATATTATTGAAAAAAATGATTTCAAGGTTTACCTACTATAAAATAGTAGATAGGTACCAACTATGATACTAACATCTTCCATCCATCTTTGCCTACATAGCTTTTATGTATCTTTTCATAGCAATTTATTTATTTCCAATTGAAGTTCATTTTGGACAGTCTCATAACATTATTTTATGTCGAAATACTGCGCTCTTTGTTATTTATCGTCGTATTACTGTTTGTTCGTGAAAAGTGAGTTTTATTTCGCTGGATTGTCATAAATTGTTATTTACGAGTTGCAACACATTTTCCGAAATACCGTACATGGGCAACGTAAGTATTTATTATTAATAATATGTACAACAAAAACCGGTTTTGATACAAGTTCTGGCTTAATTTGTTTATATTAATAATAATTGAGTATTTATTTTAGACGCGAGGATAAAAAAATATTATCTAAACTAAACGTAGTCTTGCATCTAGTCACTACTGATTGAAGATAATAATTAATGCATAAAAATGAACTTTACAAATTGAACAAGAAAACTGAATAGTTAAAAAGATTGTTTAGTGTATACGAAATATTCGTAACTGCAGTCGTCGGCGCCGTGGCTTAGTTGGTTAAAGCGCCTGTCTAGTAAACAGGAGATCACGAGTTCGAATCTCGTCGGGGCCTTCGCTTAGTTGATTTCTTTTTGTAAATTTTCTTGTTTTTTCTACACAATTCAAAATAGTGCTACGATAATTTAAATTGTTTTGGCAACCATAATACAGAAAATGACTGGTTTTTTTTTAAATTGAAAATGAGCCAAGTTCAGTTTCAGAATGCTATGAAAATCAACTGGTCAATACTCCCCTGAATGTTACTAGCTGAATAATCTGCTTATTTTAATTTCGAATTATTTATCACCGCCCACGCTTGAGTTACAGAATAGAAGTAATTATTACTTCATACTTGAGTGCAAGTTCAGAGTGATGGACGCAGTACGAGGTCTTAGTGAGCACGATGGAAAAAACCGATGGCCCACGTAGCTCTGAAAAAGGGTTACTTCATCTACTTGTTCCATCATATTCCTATGAAAAAATACTTATGCTACTTAATAACAATAATCAGACCTTTGCATCTAATCTAGATGATTTATACATTGTTCGCGGCCATTTTTATTAGTACCCCTATGAACGCGACTCTGTGCCTGGGACATAGATTTAGATATAGTAGGCTTGTAGCACCTATAAACCCCTCTCCAGCTTAGACAGTCTTATCACGAAACACAAGCTCCGAGCAGACTAAGCCGCGGGTTTTCTCAAGATGTTTTCCTTCACCGTGTAAGAGCACTGTACCTCTATCACGAACAAACCTGATAGTAGCCGCGTTAATGTATTTCGAGTTATATTGCGCGTCAATGCCAGCTCGACTGCCAACCGTTGTAGTGTCACCGCGCAGTGCACCTCGGATACGCTAGCGTTACGATACGTTTGCGATTGTCACATTTATTCGTGATCAAAGCACTGGAATTACGTAGGTAAAACTGCATACCGCTTGGTCGTTGTCCCAGTGACCGCATCATGGTCCCCAGCTCGCTCAGATCGATGGTTCCATCTTCATCCTTATCGAACAGCATGAAGGCTTCTTTGAACTCTGAAATTTGCAAAAACAAGGGGTCAAAAATAGTACTCCTAAACAGACGCTCAATAGTAATAGTCCTATTCCCCTTCCCTTCTTTCTTGTCAGTATTATTTCCCTTCATATAGAAACTTCCAAGTGCCTAGTTTTTTTTTGCAATTTGGATTATCGTAGACTTTTTTAACCAGCCAAGTGTTAACTAACACATACGTTAGTTTGTGACAAAAGGGACACATGTTCAGTTCAATATTGCTAATTCTTCAGAGGCCATACACTTCGGTAGAGATTTTATTCTAGCGATGACGTCACATATTGGTCGAAAACTCGTTTTGCACTGGTGGAACCAGTATTTGACATTCTGACATAAGGCTTAAAAGACAGTCATATTTTAACAATCGAGTGAGTCTGAAAACAAAACGAGCCCTACAGTCACGAAAGGGTTGTGGTCAGAAGCATTTTACCATTTAATATTTAGTTTAAAATAACCTTACTTAAGATTTACAATTTACCTGCAACTTGTTCATCATTAAGGCCATATTCCGACTGAAACAAAAAAAACCTTTTAAAGAATTTTTTTTATGAGCTTTATGAGCATTTGGCTAGCACACCTGATGGTAAGTGTAGCTGCAGCCTAAGGTGGAACACGCTTATCGATAATCCTATTCACTCTTTTCTTGAAAATTCGTGTATTATAATGTGGTATAGACGGAGTCTGATGATGATGAGTCTACATAGAGGCAAGACGTAAGAGGCAGAAAATACTGGTAAAGTATTTTCGCAATTATGTTCTCGTAAACAAAGTAGTTTTTTGCTTGACACCTACTGAAACCTGAAGCGTTAGCATATCGCTGGTCAGCCTTCGAAGTCTTCTGTACTCCTTGTTGTATTTGGCATCGGAGCTCGCGGTCTGAGCCATTTTATATCTAGGCACTTTCACAATAACACAATTAACTTTGGTGGATTTTCCGATAGCGAAAATTGGTGTTTTCTTCTTTGTTAGCTGTAATACCAAGCTTTTCTTTCAAAGTTACTTTTTCCATATTATTGTAAACTCAAAACGACACTGAAACACTCAACACTACCAAAGAGACTAATTATTTTAAAAACAATTGAAAGAGACAAACTTTTTAATTTGCAGAAAAAGGAACTTGTCGAAGAAAGTCTTGTTTGTTTTGTTAGTTTGTTTATTTTTAAATTGATGACTAAAATAAGGTGGACATCGCAACACGCGCGAGCGACGACGCGACATTGTCAGTTATTATTTAGTGGTGCTCTAATTTTAAACTTTATTTTTGCGCACCTAGGTATTACTAGACTTGAGTGGGATGTTCCATAATGATGGTAAAATACTTTCTACTAGCAAACTATGACTTTATGTGCCAGAAATCTATCACCAGAGGTTCACATATAATATTCCAAATTTAATGATATTTTAAGATTGTGTATCAGTTTTATAAGTAAATAAGTACCCTAGGTAATTATTACACTTATATTTAAATGGCTCACTGCGCGCTTTGGTTGATACTGTAAGTGGAGTAAGCAGCTGAATTTAATAAATATAGATTAATAATTAATCAAAATAGAGCAAAAGCTATCGAATCTCCTTTACTTTTTTTACTCGCATTATAAATGCTAATACGTTATTTTGAATTACTTTACAGCTCTTTACAACCTTCTTTCCTAGTTTAAAGTGAGTAAATGTGCGGCCACTGTAGAACACTTTTACAAAACCGTCATCTGGCACGTTCGATGAAAACACGGAATTTTGGCTGGTACTTATAGACTGATTATTACGCCAAAACACAATTTTCTATCTGCGTTTAACTTTGAACTCTATGCTATGAAACAAAGATTCAATTTTAAAATATATAATTTATTATTGAAGAATGCTTAGTTTAAAATGTAGAGCTCTTTATTTCAGAGACACCTCGTGACTTTGGCATGAATTTAATTTTACTCTTCATTCTCAACGGTATCACAGTTTGTCTCTAAAACTGAAGAGGGCGCTACTAGGTGGAATTATAAAAAATCCTATCCGTGGGGAACATAAATACTTTCCAAAATTTCAGTTCTTATAAAATATCAAATTAAAATATTACGCAAATTTAAATTACGAAAACCCATCAAAACGTACCAAAATGTTCTACTCAAAAGGACGGGTTAGTCTCAGAACTCCATTGGGGGTTCTGTCTGAAACTGAGTCTCAAAGATCTCAAAATCTCCTTTGAGGCACACCGGTTTAACTATGATTGTTTTATTGTAATATACATACCTACCAAGTACTATTTAGGTACAACTAATATGTAAAGTTGTAAAAACAATCAATAAAGTTAATAACTAAAAATATTTTTAGCTATTTTTGGCACCGGCTTATATTTTCTTAAACTGACATCATAAAAAAACATAAATTAATACAAAAGCTCTTGTTTAAATTTGACGTTTACAACCGGATGGAACAAATATTTTTCAGTCCAGTGGATTTAATTTAATTTACAAGCTGTCAAATTTTAATCCAATAAAATTAGTCGAAACGGTTCGTTTTACGATTGGATTTTATTCAGTGTTTAAACGATTAAAAAGTATTTTTATTGCAATTTCAAATGTCAGCATTTGTTTGCTTTGAAAAATATGAAGAAGCTATAAAATCGATTCAAATACCTAATATTTTTACATCGATAAAAAAAAAATCGAGTTTGGTCTAGTTTGACTTTACATAACATAAATTATGAAGTTTCTACTTGGGTTATTCAATAAGAAACAGAGTAACGAACACGTAGGAGTGAGCTAAAAATAGTTTGCTAGATTTGAATTTAGAAGACTGCAAAATCACGCAAAAGAGATCAAGTAGAGGAGATCTGTAGGTATCTAAAAAAGTTAGAACTAGGAGTGGAAGAAATAACTTACCAGATCAATATTAACAATGAGGTCGTACTGAGGATGCTTGTGCCCTTTCTTCTTCTTCCCTTGAGGAGTTTTAGTTCCAGCAGCCGCCGCGGCCTGCTTTGGTGGCGCCATCTTGACGGAACCTTTTTGGGCAGATGGTTTGACAGGTGTCTTGGGCCCGCCTTTTGTTGGTGTACCTTCGAAAAAGACAATGGAGGTACATGTATAAGTTTACGCTGGAAAAATGATTGCAATGGAAAAACGATCAAGACTTGATAACAAAGGAAGTTGAAGCAGGATCGTAAAATAGAACGAGTTGAATCTTTGGTAAAGCTATTGAATCCGGTATGTTGACCAACTAACGGATTCATGGGTTATTTTATTTACGTTTGACCCATCAATGGATCCCTAGGCATACGATGATGAGGGTACTATATTTTTTTTTAAACTCTTCCTAATATTGTGAAGATAGAGTACAATGGTGCAAGCATAAGAAATAAAATGAAGTGAGTCTTATAACTAGACTTTGCCCGCGTTCTATCACCTTTTTGACATGACGTTGACGTTTTGGATCCGGCTGCATTTTTCTGGTTGACATGCCCACTGCCATCTGCTGGTTTGTTCCGCGCCTGAAAAAAGAAGATTTTGTTAGAGAAAGGTTACCAACTGGAAAGAGAAACTCCCAAATCCATGTTGGTGAAATGCTGTCTAAGAACCTTTTTCTAAGTACATAATGCATGATCCGACCTAAAAAAAGCATGGTAAGTTATGATTATTAATTATTATTTCTACAATAACAATCTACAATAGATTGGATTAATATAACTTACATTTAGATATAAAATTAGCTATTGTAATAGTATGTAGGTAAACACTGAAATTAAAAATCAATAACATTACCTAGTTAAAAGGGTGGATAGATAAGACGTAGGTGGTATTTTAAAACTAATAATGGTACGAATAATGAGGTCTAAGGTAAAGCGAAATTATTAAAACCTGGTTTTATTGCTGATAGTATTCAGTAAACCTCGTTTATTACAAGTTGATACGAGCATGCTTAGTGTGTTTGTTTTACGTATACCTACTACAAAGTTGACGTAAACTATATTTTTGTATAGAGATTGAGCAGTGCCCCTAGCGGGAAGTTTACAAAACTGATGATTCCATAAAAAGTTTTAGTTTACGTGATTTTGTAGTAAACTTCAAACGTACACACTAAGGCCTCAGACGTATTGTATGTCAAAGTTGTTGAGTCAGTCGCTCGTTTTACTGACTGGTACTAAATTACACTGCAAGTAGGTTCAACTTCAACTTCTTGGTTTGTGGCTTTTGTGGCTAGTTGTCACAATTCTGCCAGTGTCGAGTTCGCTAATGCTAGTGTCTTGCAAGTAGGTTAAATAAAATAATATTAAAACTACATAATTCAGTCACTACACTCAGCAGAAATTGCACTGTAGTACGGTCTGTCATCGTACAAGTAGTTATGCCAACATAACGGCATTCAGCTGTCAGTTATTTCCGCACAGTTGCGCGGGAAACTCATACGTCAAAGTTGGCAGCACTGCCGAACGGTCGGTTCCGCTGTCAGCTGTGATTTCCTCGAGATTGTCTTGGGTATGGCGTGATATTGTTCCAGCAATTTTGAAATACAAACAATTGATTCCCTTTTGGAAATAATAGAGTTTTACCTTTAGATGCGTTCATATCTACTTACCTAAGTAAGTAGATATGAACGCATCTAAAGGTAAAACCATTCATCCCCTGCTCATCACTTAGGCACACACACACGCAAACACCCTCACAGATCTAAGCTCCCTGGAGGGTTTATTATCAGGTATTATTTATTATAGTTGTTTACTTATTTTCTCTCTGTTATATTTTTTATTTATTTATTTCTTTTTACTATCTAGATATTTCAACATACTTTTTTAGGATTACTTTTGTACTTCCTACCTACATTTCTATTTTTATTATATTTTAGTTTATAATTTAAAAGTTCGTGCGTCACCGAAGCCTTGTGCTGAAAACCAGCGCTGAGACTCGTTCTCAGCACATGCTGAGCACAGAGCTTTTCATACAGGCCTGTACATGGCAGCGTTCCACTCCCATTGCGTAGGTACGTTATACTTACCTTCTGGTAATTAATAGCAGTGAATGTTATATATTTTTTTGTCTTATAATAATGTACCTACCTACTTACCTATTCAATATCTTACTCCGGCCATGTACACTTTTGTGTGAATAAATGTTTTTGTATTTGTATTTGTATTTGTATTAGTTAGCCTACAACGTTATGGGGCCCTTCTTCAACTCTTATAGTGTGTTTTCTAGTCTTATTTATGTGAGATCGCTGAGAGTTTATAGCTAAAATGTCTTACAAATCTGCCTCCAACTTTCCCTATCCATTAATATTGACGGCTACTTACATAATAAAACTAGCCGTCGCCCGCCGCGTTGCTCGCGTTGTACCCTTTAGACTCTAAAGGATGGAACGCGAGCAAGGAATTTTGAAACGTCACACTCTAAAGTTTAGAGTGTGACATTTCAAAATTCCTTTCTTAGTGCACCCCTACACTATATAAAGATACTACCCTCCAAATTTCATACCTCTAGGACTTATAGTTTAGGCTGTGCGTTGATTCTAAGTCAGCTTCAAAAGAGTTTTATATATATTGATGATTGATATATTTTTTTTATGTAAGCAATAGACAAACAGGCATACTGCCCACCTGATGGTAAGCGATCACCGTCGGTGTATTACCTGAAGGACCGACATTACTCTAAGAAATTTTTTTTTGAAGGGTTTATTATATTGTGGTATTTCATATTGTGGGCAGAAAAACAACGAGAGACCTGTTTTTCTAAGTACCTCGATTCTTTAAAACAGTATACTTAGATAGTATAAAAATATTCTTACTGGCTCATAGAACAGTAAGCTAGGTTCACAGCCACAATAGCCAAGTTTCAGGCGCTCGTTAAAAAACCACGAAAAAGGCGCTAACTGTAATTTTTCATTCTTTTCGCTTGAACTGTACCTAATGGTCCAGAATATTTCACAGGGCCAAACTCAAAAGCAAGTGCAATAATTTAAGGTTACATAGGTTTAAGGTAGATACAGATAAATCACGCAAATCAGGTTAGCTTGTGTATACCCGTTAGATTTGTTTCCAAAAACAGCATAATTCGTTTATTTAAAAGTAGCCGTCGCCCGCGGCGTTTCTCGTGTTCTAGACCCTTTAGAGTGTGACTTTTCAAAATTCCTTCCTTAGTGCACCCCTACACTATATAAGGGTACTACTACCCTCTCAATTTCATACCTCTAGGACTTATAGTTTAGGCTGTGCGTTGATTGTCTGTCAGCTTCAAAAGAGTATTATATATATTGATTGATGATTGATGATGATGTATTTGTAAAAGTTACAAGTCACTAAGAAAGATACTAAGTGGTAACCTCTGCCTATAACAATGCATAGTTTCAGCATACCCACTAAGGACGTGCCTTGTTAGAAACATGCGTTAATGCTTGGCTGCAGAAATAGTTATGTACATTGTACGGTGGTAGTACCCAGGCGATCTTTTTTAATTAGAAGAATTTTACAACTGCTTTAAAAAAAAACCAGATAAAAATTCAGTCCTTAATACCTCCCCGTATTAACTTAAACTGCTTCTTTTGTAGTTTTTAGAATTGATGAGTTTGCTATTATAACCCTAATGACCGTATTTTTAAAGATGTCTGCAAAAATTATGCTCTACATTAGTTATGCAAACTTTTTGGGGAAATAAAATAAAATTTGAGTAAAAACTCCTTGCTACGTCTTACTTTTTTAAATGCAGAATGTCTTTAGGCAAAATGTTTGCAATGTCGAAAGTATTTAAAGAAACAAATTGTCGTTGTCTATTTAATTTGTTTCTATCGTAAACTCACCTATTGAAACTAACTATAAAACCACTGAAAATACCGCATGCCGTGACTTTGTAGGAACGTATTCTTTGAATTTAATTTGTGCGTGTTTTCTCTATCTGTTTGAAAATATAACATTGTTCTAGTAAAGTTAACATTTACAGACTTTATTTTCGATGTAATGCTCTCTGTTGTGGGAACCGTAGTGCTCTAGATATTTTTTTAGTGTAGATTATATTATGTATACCTACACTTTTACGTGTACAATATTTTTAGGTACACAAAATAGAAAGCCACACTGTAAAAAAGTTCAAATACTTTCTTATTTTTTTTAAAACGTTATATTTTAAAACTATGATATAATATTTGAACTATAGAATTATAACTATTGCATATATTTTAGGTGTTTACACGAGTTTGTCGCTCATACAATTTTACTAGTGAAGACGTACGCATAATATACGCACATGTCGTACAATATTAGATTCCTCATTAATTTGAGACTTCAATTATTCTAAAATCTCATATTTTTTCTTAAACTACCTCTATCATGTTCAAGATAGTTCAAATCAACGCGGCCGGTCGCAATATAATAAACAATGGATGTAAAGAGCAAATTTATTGCATACTGTTGCTAAATTACGTATTCTTTTTTTGTAGTAGGCAATAATTGGAAGAGCTATAATAGAGACATGAATTTATGCGTCATGAAAAGGTTACTTCCAGAAATACATTGAAAATGAAAAAACAAAATAGTGTAAAGCAACTAGCCTCTTTGCAGCCCCTTTTGAATTCCGAACGTCCTATGTGGCCAGTTCGGTCTACGGGCGAGTTGCGCACGCAGGCAGCGGTTCCCGCGCTTTCACTTTTTTTTTATCTATCGAGTTTCAATTTCAAACTTCAAAATGGTGGTGCGTGATTTTTTATTTAAATAATAGATTTTTGGAAATTAAATGCATCAAATTAAGTGATTTTGTTGCTTCCAGAACCGACGCGACAAACCCGATGACGAACAGACAATAAGTAAGTTTTTATTTTTAACTTAGTTTTACTTGTACTTTTTTAAATGAACGAAATCATTACCATAAAAAATACTCTATCAAATTATTCTATTATAACATGAAATACTGTTTATTTCTTTGTTGAGACCGATTCACTACCAATAATTACATGAATAAAAATACAGTTCAGTGTTCTCACTTAGAGTGAGCCAGTGGTTATAAACAATTTGACCAAAAAATAAGTAAGTAAACTAGTAAGTAATTTCTTAAGTTTAACCTAAATACAATATTTCTTCACTAACTTGAAACATCTTGAGCACGTGCGCCTAGAGAAAATAGTCTCATTTTCACTAAGCAAAAGAAACATTATAAGAATTCTTTGCAACATGTCATGTCATGGCAAGCTGACGATATTATACGACATCTCGTAACCTACATAAAATATATCAAATTACCAACTAAACGATTGCAGTAAATAAATGTGCTTAACTTGATATAAAATTTGATGATTAAATTTTGTAACTCGGAAAAAAAAATATTCTACAGATTTGGCTCTATTGTAAGAAATGATGAGATATTAATATTTTGGATTAGTCTTTCAATTTTAGGTTTGGCTGGAATTGTTTATGTTCTCATCCATTAAAAAAAAAAATTATAAATATTCGAATTATTACTAAGTAATTATAATTATATTTCGCACAGTACCCTCTAGTCCCAAACTAAAGCAAAGCTTGTACGATGTCAACTAGATTGCTGATAGAATACTAAAATACTTAATTTTTTTGTCCCTATCTCGATTCCTCATTGCTGAGTGTCGCGATCTCTCTTCATGACGTTTTTTTCCTATCTAAATAAATGCAATACATAGTATCCCAAAAATAGATTAAACAGCTATATTTTACCATCACACAAATGTTTGTTTCTGGTAGATATCAAACCCACAACCATAGCACGGAAGGCAGAGATATACCATCTGAGATATGACGCCTGATAATTATGAGACGGTCTAGAATCCATTTCTATAAGTCCAGTAGACACAAAAGGATTGAAATAATATAACTGACACATAAATAGAGCTGTCAGTGGCTAGCGACGCTTCGCATTGATATAGTGACGGTTTGTAACAAAAGGCGAGATTATTCTCGTTCTAGCGACATTAAATTGAAATGTCTCGAGCTGTTTTTAACCGCCTATTATTATGAACTTTTCGTTTCGACTAAACTGATATTTTTGTAATTTTATTGCACATAATATTGTTAATTGCGATGAGTTATAAGTTTTCAAATGTGTGAGTGCGAGGTTTTTCACGCTTGTCATCTTTTCTTCTTTTTCTTTTATTTATGACCTCTGCCCGTCATTTCGACAAATAATTTTTGCCAGTGGAGATGATTGTGCCTCCTGCCTGTCGTTTTGGTAAATAAGTTAAAACGTGTAGTTTTACTATATGTATATTATAATGATTATACCATTAGTTTTACAGGCATTAATTTATTTTATGTTTTCTTCGTGCGTAACTTGAGAATGTTCGAAGGCAATTGAAAAATGGCCGTCTTCTAGGGATGGGACACCACTTTAGGGATGTGCTCGTTGCTTGTTTGTCTTGTTTGCTTTGTTTGTTTCAATTCTTGCCAAGTTCCCCGGGTTGGAGCATTGATGGTCCAAGGTTAATGTATTCAGCGTTGAGATGGTCTATGATTTATCTTGATTTTCCACTGGGAGGGGGCATAAGCGATTGTAGGCGCGTCGAATAACTCCTCCTGTGGTCATCAAGTCAGCTACTCTTGATTTTCCATCCAATCCTGGGTGCAGGTTTGTAATTCTTCCCATTAGCCATCGGTTTGGTTGAAGACGATCATCTTTGACCAGAACTAGATCTCCAAGGTGAAGCTGGCCTCCATCTGTTCTCCATTTGTGGCGCTGCTGGAGCTCTGAAATGTATTCTTTATAGAATCTTTGCCAGAAATGAGTTGATAGAGCTCTTGCTCGTTGGTATCTTTGTAATAAGTTTATGCGGTTCTCGTCTGTGAGATGATCCTGTGGAGAAGGCAAATGGTTTATTGTTCGTCCCAATAGGAAGTGAGCAGGAGTTAGTGGGATAAGATCATTTGGATCAGATGAAAGAGCAGTGATCGGTCGGGAATTGAGGATTCCCTCGATTAGAACAAGGGTGGTGTTCATTTCTTCGTAAGTTAAATGAGCTAGTGAAAGGACTCTATATAAATGATGTTTTATGGATTTGACAGAGCTCTCAGCTAAGCCATTAAAATGGGGGCTATAAGCAGGTGCAAATCGGAACTTGATTGATTGTTCAGCCGCACACGCACCTATGTCATTACAATTTGATTTTAAGAATTTTGAAAGTTCGCTATATGCTCCGACAAAGTTAGTACCGTTATCTGAGTAAATAGTTGTGGGCCTACCTCTGCGAGCTATAAATCTACTTAATGCAGCCAGATAGGCTTGAGTTGTCATTTCAGTTACTAGTTCGATGTGGACCGCCCTCACAGCTAGACAGACAAATACACAAATGTATGATTTTATTAGTTTGCAACCTCTACCTTTTCTGTCAGCCAGAACAATAGGCCCGGCGTAATCTACTGCAGTGTTACTGAATGGATAGTCTGATTCCACTCTCTCTTTAGGCAAGTTAGCCATGATAGGCTGTATTGACCTTCCTGCGAATCTACAACATGTAACACACTCTCGTGTTATTTTTCTAGCGAGATTACGACCACCGATTGTCCAGAATTTATGTCTCATCGTTGCAAGAAGCAGCTGGGGACCCGCATGCATTAGTATTCTGTGGTAATGTTGAAATATTAGTTTTGTGATGTGATGTGATGAGTGAAGTAAGATAGGATGCTTTGTTTCATAACTGTAGTTGGAGTTCGATAATCTGCCACCTACACGAATTAAGTTTTCACTTGATAAAAAAGGATTTAGACTAATTAATGACGATTTATGATGAATTTCCTTCTTATCAAGCAAAGCTGAAAGTTCACTTGGGAACTTCTCTTCTTGAATGATTCTACATAAGGCAAAAGTAGCTGCGTTCAATTCAGCTACCTTTAGATAGGATGTATACTTATTATGAGGATTTTTAGAATTATGAGCAAAGCGAAGCGAATATGCTGTTACACGTTGTAACTTACCTAAATGAGAAAAACGAGTTGTAAAGTCATTTGATTCAGTTGTAAGATTACATACAATTTTGGTTTCTGGTAAGTCAATATTGTGAGTGTAATTTGGCTGTGTCGGCCACTGTGTTTGATGTTGTGTTAAAAATTGTGGCCCAGACCACCAAAGGTTTGAGTTTTGTAATTGAGTTGCATTGCACCCTCTAGATCCGATATCTGCAGGGTTCATGTCTGTTGGTATGTATCTCCAATGCTGTGGATCAGAATTTTCAGTTATTTCATGAATTCTGTTAAAAACAAATGTTTTTAAATTAGATTTTTTGGTTCTGATCCATCCCAGTACTATGGTAGAGTCACACCAAAATTGACACTTATTTATTTTGATTCTTAAAGCGTTTTTTGTTTTTACTGCTAACCTAACGGCTAACAATGCGCCACATAGTTCCAGTCTTGGTGTGGTCATGCCTTTGAGAGGTGATACTCTACTTTTCGCTGTTATGAGATGTACCGTGGCCTGACCAGATGCTGATATTGACCTAAGGTATATACACGCTGAATATGCTAGCTGAGAGGCGTCGCTGAAGGCGTGAATTTCTACTTCTACTGGGGAGTCACACAGTACTCGCCGCGGAATTGTTACATTGCCTAAATGTACAATTGAATCTAAGAAAACTGACCAACCCTTCTGTATTTCAGATGGAAGGGCTTCATCCCAGTCTTTGGTCTCAGCCCATAGCTTCTGTAAAATTAATTTTCCATTTAATATACATGGATTTACAAGGCCTAAGGGATCAAAAACCTGCCCTATTACTGAAAGTATTAGCCGCTTAGTTAGTTTACTCTTAGGGCACACTGGGTTTACAGCAAAGTTTAATGTATCTTGCTCGCAGGACCATCGTATACCTAACGTTTTTGCATGATCGTCATTGATCAGTTTCAATAATTTATCTTTGTTAACATCCTCTTTTATGGCTTTCAGGATTGATGAACTATTTGAGCGCCATTTTCGCAAATGAAAATTACCAGTTTTTAACTGATCGATCACGCCATGACATGTTTCTAATAATGTAGCTTCCGAATCATTGCCAGTGATTAAATCATCTACAAAAAAATCATGGATTATGGTTTCATTTACTAAGGGTTCATTACACTCTTTGCCTAATTGGACTAGACATCGTGTTGCTAAGTAAGGTGCTGCAGCTGTACCATATGTGATTGTGTTTAGTTTGTATGAGTTTAATTTTTGAGAGGGATCAGAGCGCCAAAGAATTTGCTGAAGGCATCTTTGATCTTCCTTCACCAAGCAGCATCGGTACATTTTTTCACAATCTGATGTGACTACATATTTATGTTGTCTAAAGCGAATAAGAATATTTATCAGATCATCCTGTACAACTGGACCTACCTGTTGGATATTGTTGAATGAGATTCCAGATGTGGTTTTAGCGGAAGCATCAAAAACTACTCTTAATTTTGTAGTGAGGCTAGATTCTCTGATGACCCCATGATGAGGCAAATAATAAGAATGTGGATCTGCGTTAATGTTTTCATTAAGTGACATATGACCTAGGTCTATGTATTCCTGCATAAAGGCACAGTACTGGATTTTAAATTTAGGGTCTCGGATAAACTTTCTTTCTAATGAGTGGTATCTAGTGACAGCTTGATCGTAGCTATTTCCTAAAACTTCTGGGGACTTAGTTAACGGTATTTGTACCACGAAGCGACCGTCCTCTTGACGCGTCGTCGTGTTCTTGAAGTGTTGCTCACATTCATGTTCTTCTTTTGATATTTGAGGAACTGAAGGAACAGATTCAAGTTCAAAGAATCGGTTAAGCTGACTCTGAATATCAGTTTCTACAATGCTACAATGAAAAGATTTATGAATTGAATTGTGCCTATTAAAGGTCAATGAACCTGAAACTAACCATCCTAATTTTGTGTTATTCAAAATTGGCTTATCTTTGCCTAATGAGATTTGTTCATTGCTAAGTATTGACCAAAATACGTCTGCACTTAGCAGCATATCAATTTCAGATGGTGAGTTGAATGTTGGATCGGCTAGTTTAATGTTAGCTGGTATGTTCAGTGGATTTGTGTCAAAGTGTTCGGATGGAATCATGTGTGTGATCTGCTTAATAATGAAACAGTCAATTTTTAAGGAGTACTCAAGATCAGTTCGTGAATGAATGACAACTTTAGACCGACTTGTGATAGGAGTTGCTCCACGGTTAAGACCTTCGACATTTATAGATGTTGAGTGAATCGGCAACTTTAGAGTCTTGCTGAGGTTTTCAGTTATGAAGCTTGCGGTGCTGCCATTGTCTAGCATTGCACGCACTGTGTGTGTGTCACCCTTGTAATCAACCACATTGACTAGTGCTGTAGACAATAGAACACAGCTGTGATGGGTTGAAGACAAGACCGTTTCATGATGTGAAGTTGGTGTTTCTGTGATCTTGTTCTCCTGAGCAGCTAAAACTACACATTTTTTGTCGCCTCCTGACACAGAGGTGTCAGGTGCTGGGTTGGAAGATGTGTGTTCAGATCTGTGTAAACTTGTGTTATGTTTTTTTGAACATATTCTACATGAACCCATCCAGCAGGTTCTTACGTCGTGTCCACGGCGTAAGCAATTGACACATAGTTTAAGTTTGTTAACTTTATCTAGTTTTCCCTGGATGGACAGTGACCTAAATGAGGGACATACATGTATAGCATGATCACCTTTACACAAAGGACAACTGAATGTCGAAGTAGCATTGACAGAAGGTCTGAAGTTTGCCACGAATGATCGTGGTCGAGCACTGACTGGCTCACTATGTCTGCGCTTGATTTCATTATGATTTGGATTGTTAATAGTCTCTAACAGCTCAGCGCGACCTTTTATGAAATCAAGAAAATCTTTTGAAGTTGGAAGATCTTTTGTTTTGTTTATTTCTTCCTTCCACTTCCTATCAGTAATTGGGTCTAGCTTGTTTGTAGCAATATGAATAAGAAGTAGATCCCAATTTTGTGTATCAATCTTTAAGGTATTTAATGACCTAAGATTTTTGTTGACGGTGTCAATCATGTTTCGTAATGAGAGGGATGACTCCCTGTGTATAGTGTCTATGTTGAATATCGCCTGAATGTGATTAGTAATGAGAAGTTTATTGTTGTGGTACCTATCACACAACAGGTCCCAAGCCACATCATAATTGTTTGAAGAAAAGTCTAAAGAATTGATTACATTTGCAGCTTTATCTTTTAATGATGAACGCAGATAATGAAACTTATTGATTTTTGGAATATTATCGTTTCCATGAATGAGAGAGATGAATGTGTCATGAAATTCTAACCATTTATCAGACTGTCCAGAGAAGGTAGGTAAGAGAATAGTCGGTAACTTTAGCTGTGGTTTGCCTGAGAGGACGGTACCTTCCACCGATGACTTGCTCGACGATTGGTCGAGTTGAGGCTCCGCAGAAGTATGCCCGTTCAACCAGTCCCTAGCCTTGGCAACCGTTAAGAAGTACTCGGACTCAAACTTCTCTCTGTCTGAGTACTGCACTTCACGCTCAGAATCTGAAATTTCGGTCAAGCTTTCTATTTCAAGTTGTAAGGAATCATATTCGGTGTAACATTCATCAATTTTAGCTAATCTTGCGATTAGTTCTGCAAGTTGTACACTGCTAGGCTTGTTGCAAGTAATTAAAACATTTAAATAGTTTTTAAATTGAGTAAACTTTGATTTGTATGAACTGCGTTTAATTTTTAGCTCCTTCAGCGACATGTTTATTTACAAATAGACCAGAAACAATGCAGTGCAAAGACAAATTCTTCAATCTTTATTTGTATTCGGGCAAATAAAAATTGAGAAATGCAAAGCAGAAGGTTACTTGTAGGTATTTGTGGGAGCAGATGCTATAATAACCTGAAGAAAGTTGTGCGAGTTGCAATTATGTAGCGTGGTTAATCAAAGTGTAATGACTCAGGATTAGAAAAAAATATACTTAAATTTGCAAGCGTGCGTGTGCAGTGAAAGCAGATAACCCTCAAGCAAGCTCCAGGCCCTTGCAGCCGCAGTCAGCTGAGCCGTGTCAATGACCGCACGTGGCAACACACAAAATGGCCGCCGCGCGACAGGTGAACTGAAATGTAAAATTATGAGATGTGAGATGAAGAAATGACCTTTTTACGTGGATGGGCTTATTATTTTTGGTACAATGTATGAAGTTGTTGATATTCAATTATAGAACTTGATCCATTGTCAGAAATATTTGACAACGAAGATGTATCTGTTTATGGACACAGATTTATGAAATTTTTGTACAAAATAGGATATGTTTATGCCTACTTTCTACTGAAATATAATGTAACTTTGATAATAATGATCAAAGAAATATATAGAAGTAGGATAGGTTAAGACTACTGAATTTAGTAACGATCTCTCCAATAATAATGATTGGAGGATCAGGACCTGATTTCAGGATAATTATGCCTGAAAACGGGACGTATAGGGGTGATTTTTACGATGAATTATGATCGAAAAATCGATGACTTGGCACAATTTGTGGTTAGGAAATTGTGGTTACGAATGACGGACGACGTGTACGAGGTACCGGGATGTGAGAGGATTTGGAATTGGAACGAGCTCACCCAGTTCTTATGCCTCGCCACGTGTGCAGGATGACTTTCGCCGAGTTCGGGGCGATGATGACGTTGCGTTGTGGACTGTTTGATGATGTGGTTGGTTGGTGTGCGCGCCAGGGCCGTTGGTGAGGTGATCAACTTGTTGCTGATGGTGCTTGTCGTCTCCTTTTCTTCCAACAACGGGGTACCAGCGCCCACGCCTTGCCACGTTTTGTCTTCGAAGTCTGGAAAATCCGGCTCGAGATGGAGATGATTGTGCCTCCTGCCTGTCGTTTTGGTAAATAAGTTAAAACGTGTAGTTTTACTATATGTATATTATAATGATTATACCATTAGTTTTACAGGCATTAATTTATTTTATGTTTTCTTCGTGCGTAACTTGAGAATGTTCGAAGGCAATTGAAAAATGGCCGTCTTCTAGGGATGGGACACCACTTTAGGGATGTGCTCGTTGCTTGTTTGTCTTGTTTGCTTTGTTTGTTTCAATTCTTGCCACCAGTGTCAAGTGAGATATTTGAAATAATATTAGTCAAGTAATTCGTCAAATCGGCTGTTGTTTGTTTCGAAAGCAAAATGGTGGTTTTTCTCTTTAAAACTTGGAAACGAATTCTATAATTTTTAAGGAAACCACATTATACACATTTATTTCAATGGCTCAATGGCTCTTAATGGTACGACATTAAGTTTTTCAATAATAGAAATCAACCGTTTATTCCGAACTTCAAACACATTTAAAAATAGAACAATCTTGATAGGTCCATACTAAATGCTCACGTGTCTAGTCTAGCACAAAGTACCAACCAGTTAGTATGTTAAATGGAGTTACCATAGTTTAACCTGAGTTATTCGCTGTTCGTAGCAATAATTTGCACCCTGTTCACACTATTCTGCATTTAACTGGGCTGCAATTGCCAGGTGGCATGCTAATTGCCAGTAACATCTTTGTTTAATGTTCCGCTTTTAGCAACTTTTATGTAGTAACTTTTATGACTTGTAAAAATTTGTAAAAACTTGTAACCCAATGTGTCAATTACATTTTTGTATGAACAACTAACATGTCGTTATCGTGTAGATGTCGTGTCGGTAGCAGTGTGACAACTCCCGATGGTGACAGTTTATGACCGTATTTTACCGGTTTTATGTCAGTTATGACACCTGTCATCATCGTTATTGTAGGAGTTTTACGACCCTTTCCTTGCGACCTTGATACGCCTTGCTACATCAGCTGAGATAAAATGTACACTGGCTTAACGTTTTACAAAATATTTGAGCCACCTTAAGAGCTATGTTATGATTACATCGTTAACTAGCTGTCGCCCGCGGCTTTACTCGCGTGGTAGCATACGCATTATTTGGTTAAAATTTTTGATCCTAATTTTAGACTCTTTAGGGTGCGACTTTTCAAAATTCCTTTCTTAGTGCACCCCTACACTATATAAGGATGCTACCATACTTCTAGGACTTATAGTTTAAGCTGTGCGTTGATTGTCAGTCAGCTTCAAAAGAGTTTTATATATTTAGATTACTAAAATGTAGAGATGAATGATAGTATGCAATAAGTAAAGTTACGTCACCTATGAAAAATGTAGAAGTAACTAGGTTTTTTTATAAAAACGAAGTAAAATTAGAATTAAATTCTATGCCTAAAGTGCTTTAAAAAAATAATACATATTTTGTACGACCTACAAGCTTTTTAGCTCCTCTTTGTTATTAAAATAAAAATACTTTATTTACGCAGCCGTATATCACTTTTATTGCGTTGAAGTTGTAGCTATTTAGATAATGGAGGGTATTCTGTACTTTTTATTCATGTTGCTTATTATCAAAAGCACACATCATATAATACTATACAAATAATACTAATCAAAAGTAATAAAGCCGTTTCAGCCATTAACAGATAAGTACAAAATCGCTGAAATTTACGTTTCAGCGATATTGTACTCTCCGATGTGGATTTATATATGAACGCGTATTCAGATGTGCCGTCAAGCACGTAGCTTTTGTACACTGCAGACCACTATCATTCAGTCTGCAGCTTAACAGAACCAGTGTTTTTTTTTAAATTTTACTAACAATTTTCAACAAAAGATAAATCTCAATGAGGTACGATTTAATACTTTACTTTAGGTAAACCTACTAACGAGAGAGAGACAGTCAAGAACAATTATTTGACCAGCAGTGTACTAGAAACAATTTTGTCGATCGGTTTCGGCTTAGCGCGTTTCTTCGAGCGACGATCGTTACAACTAACGTTATAAAAGCATTTAAGTATATATAAAGTTAAATCCTATGGTATAAATAAACTTAATGTAAACTTGGAATAATTGAATAAAAGCATTTTGACTTTGTCTTGAGCTATTACGGTGTAATTTTGCCCAAAGGGGATTTTGAGACTGAAGAGTCTCACAATCCCCTTGATTTAAAAATTTTGAAATAAAGGGGATTATGACGCAAAAAGTCTCATAATCCCCTTGCAGAGCACGTATCAAAGAGGATTATGAGACTAACCCGTTGTAGTTACGTCTCTCCGAATTTGAATGTGCTCGTTGCCAAAAACCAAACAAGTAATCACTAGTTCAAGTAATCACTGCGCCGTCATAATACGGCCAATAAACTTAAGAAATCTCACTCTAGCAATACAGGCGCCGAGTGAATTTTCACTGGCAATATGGTAAACCGCGGCGTACTTCCGGAAGTGCATATGGAACGACGAAATAGCTCTCTTTCGGGATTTCCAACTCGTTTTCAGGAATTGAAAGCTTTGCATTTATAGTTGCAAGTTACGTCTGTATACTTACCATTTTTTTATACAACTAACGATGGAATAAGTGGTGCACCTTATGTTAAGTGCATATAACATTGGGCGTGCCCTAATGCATTTCACTACATCACTATGAAACGTAAAGATAAAGAAAGAAATAAAGAAATATTTGTGACACGTTGAGCGTCTAAAAAACCACGAATAACCATCTTAGGGAAGTATTCGAATCTCTAAAATCCCTATCATATTTTGACTAGATATACAATCACCGTATGAGTTAGTGGCCAGCTCTGGTGACAGAGTTTTTAGGCCGCCTTAAGGCCTCCGTCGTGGTTTAACTGACTGCTAGATTGCTAGATTGTACCAGTATATTCTTGAATACAGCTGTAAATGTTTGTTCCGCAGTGCTGCGAAGGGCGTTCAGCATGTTCGACTCAGAGAAGCAAGGGCGCATAGAAAAAGAAAAAGTGAGGACGATACTCAACACGATGGTTCACAACTACGACGACCTGGAACTAGATAGGATGCTGGACAGCGAAGACGCTATTGGTAAGTCATCATCATCATCATCAACCTATATCAGTCCACTGTTGGACGTAGGTCGCGCCACTGAGCCCGTTCTTCGGCAAGTCAACTTTGGTAAGTCAACCACCTAGTTTGGTAGTTAGTTGATTATAAATAGCTCCAAACTGTTGAGCTTTAGCCAAGACGTAATTTTGGTGACCCCGATAGAATAATTGCTTGTAGATACGGAGTCAATTCTGATATGGGATTAAAAAGGTACACTGTGTCGTTCCAGTATTTGGAAGGCGAAGGTTGGTCGGGAGAAATATTAAGCAAAAATTCATAAAACCTCTTGCTTTGGGTCAATGACTTGTTAGATATGGCTGCTTGAACTGTCGGAAAACAAAAGAAAGTCAGGGGAAAATGCAGTAAAGTGCCTAAAACAATCACAAAAGAATGTACACTGTCTACATATATTCGGTCTGTTTTTATGAAAAAAACAGACCGAAAGATCTCATTGAAAGTATCAAAGCTACGACGTCACCTAATATACGTTTACACACTTCCTGACACTAGCACCTACACTACACCGATATTTCAATGATACGATCAAAAATATCGTTATGACACGTCATTGTGTGAAAAATTCCTTCTACGTAGCTGGTTACAAATGCCCTAGTGCGTCTACCTAACCAAGACCCTAGTGACTAGGGTAAAAGCGTCTGATACTAAATGTATGACAAGATAGCGATGCTAATCGTGTTTGTGTGGCCCGTGTCGAGTGTGAGAATAGCCAATCTCTCAAATAACAAAACTACACTTTCAAAGAAACAGAAATAGTCTGTTCACAACACGCTTCAACGCCTTTAAAACTGAAATTTTACGAGCGTACAGACCAAATACCTAAGCCTGTTTTACCTCAAAGCGATTCTGTCACTACTGTAGACGTGATATCTGTCTCGGGGAGTAATTGGTATAAATAGACATGGTTTATTATCTGAAATAATGTCGGTATAACTAAAGGTGCATTAAATTGCAAAGAGAATCTCAAAACTTGTGAAAGGATTTACTTATTTACGAAAATTATAATCTCTATTCCTTTTAGCGACTGTCTCTGCTGGTAAAATAATTTTAGGTACTAAACCTGTTTGTCTAATTGCTTGATAATCTTAAAATGGCCCATTATTTCACAGCATTTCTAAAATTAACAGTTCAAAGGTAACTAACTAACTAACTACTAACTAGGTGAACTAATAACGTGATTTTAATAAAAAGGAAACGTAATTTTAGCTCCCAAATGACAGTAATCAGTGTTATTTGAAGAGATTGACGTAAGATTAGTCTAAAATGTCAAAGTGACATAATGAACATGTATTAGACGCGACATTTCAAGATGGCTTCCGCAAACCGGCATTCCACGGATCAATTCTACTAAAGAACTTGTTGAAACGCAGCTGAACCGTAGCTTTTCATCTGTTTTCATTTTTCATTCTACTATCAAACTTGACATTATTAGGACGAAGAGAAACTGGTCTCCCTCGTGGTCCTACTGGTAGGACCAAATAGTAGGACCACGAGAAAACGGAACATCTGAAACGCAGCTGAACCATACATTTACATCTGTTATTAGGTTATATGGTATCAAAGAAAAAAATACTCTTGTTTCGTATACTATCAAACAAAACAGTTGAATCATTTATTTTTAGGCTGTTTTGTATTCTACTAGAACAACGTTCCAATTGCAAAGTGACGTTTCAGTTAAGCTGAAGACCGAACCATAGTTGGAACTAAATATAACGTTAACCGTTGCTTTGTAGAATTGAGCCCCAAAGGGTCTTGAGCCATCATGTTGAAAGATGCCGCCAAATTGGCGTAACTTTATAATTTACGTCAAGCTTATTGACGTTCTTGAAAGGTTGGTGATTGCGACCGACTCTACTTTCGCTGCTAGCGGTTTATTTAAGAATTTGTTACTGTTTTTTGTTGTTTTGCAGTGTTTGTTTTCTGAATAAGATGAACCTATATACTGCAGATTAATCTGTGGTCACGCATGACCACGTCCAAACGTAAAAAGCTTGTAATATGGGAACTAGATTGCTGATATTATAATAGTTATATACTTTTTTGTAAATACATAGTAACATTAGTAACACCTAGACAGAATAAACATTTATGTTCGCCAGACAAATGTTTGTTCATAGTGGGGATCGAACCCACGACCCACAGAACGGAAGGCAGAGCTATTATGGCGCTAAGATGAGGATAAAAGTAAATAATTATCCTATTAAGGATAGTAGTCAGCTTCGTTCAAATATTATATTTGGCAGACACCCACTTAGAATATTTACAAATTCCTTCAGGCTTCTATTCGTCTGGGCCTTTGCTCACTGACCGATTCCGACACCGACACGATATCAACATGTCAGTGGCTCGAACGAAAACATCGGTGTCAGGTATACAATCACCTCCAATATCGTGTAGATGTCGTATCGGTGACAGTGTGAAAACGCTCTACCTATCTATACCTATCTACACCACACACAAATTACGGCCAAATAGATTTTATATCTTTTCTGCTCGGAGTAGTCGACGCACTGCAAAGTCAATAGCCATAATAGAGCACGTTTTTAGTGGATATGCTTTGGGTTAGGTATTGTAGAGGTAACCGCTTATGGTGATCCAGCTGTTCCATAAATCTCATAAAAAAACTAGATCACCAACTGACCTCGTCCCTAATAAAAAAGTCCATCCTGCCTTCCATAACGAACCCGTGGCCAGGGGCATAATCCCAACAAAAAGTCAGCGGCCTGTGTTGGACCTAATCAGAAAACAGATGGGTATTAAGGCGTGGTCGTAGTTAAAGCGAGTTCGGAAACAAAAAGTCTCGTGATTTCTGGATTAAAAAAAAAAAATATTATACAAATTGTTTTGCTCTCGATGTGAAAGAGATACGTGGACAACTAATCATGCTATCTACAGTGGCTTTATCTGGAACTAGCCGTCACCCGAGGTGTTGCTCGCGTTCTGCCCTCTAGAATGTGACGTTTCAAAATTCCTTTCTTAGTGCACCGCTACACTATATAAGGATACTACCCTCCAAATTTCATACCTCTAGGACTTATAGTTTAGGCTGTGCGTTGATTTTAAGTCAGCTTCAAAAGAGTTTTATATATATTGATAAATGATATAAATGTAACAATCGTAAACGTATCGTAACGCTAGCGTATCCGAGATACACTGCGCGCTGACGCTACAACAGTTGGCAGTCGAGCTGGTGTTGACGCGCAATATGATTCGATCACGGCAGCGACTGTGTGATTTGTTCGTGATCACCTTTCAGGTCACAAAATGCTCTATTTTCAAGTAGTTTAAATTACACCAGGTAGCTATAGTTACTCTTCAGAAATAAACGCAACTAACACAAAAAGGGCATAAATAAAGAATTCCAATTTCGCCTGTCCTTTATCCCCAAGAAATACTGTCCAAGTACACAAAAGCAAAAAGGCAATACCGCGTATGTAACCTAACAAGTGGGCACTTAGGAAATTTTACGATGGTAGATAGAACCCGACCCTTAACTGAGGATAAACTGCACCTTAACGCTGATTCCGCTGGCACAATGTTTTATTGCTCGTACGGATAGCAAGTTAATCTAAACTTAGTTAAAATAAACGACCAAGGCCGGAATACTCAAACGCCACTCAAATTAAGTTCACGCTTAAATTATTACCATCTCTTACAAATGAGTTATGTCAAACTGAGGCAGAGCAATTTTAAGTGGTGCTCAAATTTAATTGACGTTTCAGTATTCCAGTCCAAGACTCGTCATTTAAAACTGTTCTGCATAAAAACGGGAATGGTAGGTTTTTTTTACAATATAGATAACCAATCTCACATGATGATAAGCGATAATGTGGTCGACGACGCACGCTTACCTAGAAAGACGTTTTGTAACATTTGCCTGCCGCACTGAATTACTCTTTGTTCAGTCTAATCTTTGATAACCTTTTGACCTACGTTTCTGAGTTCAGCTGTAAGTCACGGAGTATAAAAGCTCAGTTCCATATGAGGCATGTCTTCGGTGAACCAGCTCTGCTAGGTAATGTAATGACTATCGACTGTGGTTGGTAGCAGATGAAGTTCAGGTAGACTATATGCTTAGGTATTTAATCACGTCAAAAATTACACATGAATATAAGAGGTTGTAGCGCCATCTAGTACGCTACATGACAACTATCCTAAATCGCGCAAATGGAAGTCATCACGGTGTTTGAACATAAGGTGTTCATTATAAAATACTGTCTAGTAATTAGAAGTAAAAGAAATAAAACAAGACAAATTACAGTCGAAACTTTACCAAAACGAGGGATCACCCAATAACAACTCCAAACAATCACATTGAAAATCCAATTTCCTTAACAATAAACCTCTTCGCATTGAAATTATAATGAGATCTTTTTGCTGATGTTACCTAAATTAAGACAGTGATAAATTTACATAGCTAGCGATAAATTAAGGGGCTTGCCGACTCACTGTGTGAAAAACAGGGATATCCGTCACGTCAGTCTGTTTTGCACACCGTACTTTAGGGTTACGCCCACGAATGTGTTGTTGATTGGATTTGATGAAACTAAACTAATGATTTTTAATGTCTCTAAAAAGATAATTGTTGTAGTGAACCAAGACTTTCGGTAGCGATCATTTTATCCTAAAGCAAAGAGGTACCGGATTAAATAGGCTCACTAATCCCACTGTTAAACAAATAATTAATTATTGGAACGACATTTTTATGCCAGTTTACAGGCAAATATAATTTTCGTAAGTTTTCGATTGTAAAAATTTTCGATACTGTAAAATAAAGTTTTCACTGTAAAATAATATGCAATTCGTTAAAATTTTGGTATATTTTGGTAAAAAATTCTCTTTACATGTGATTTTTGCAAAAAATTACGAGTTACGAGCTGCAACGTTGTTTCCGCCCTGTGAAACAGTCGGCGCATACTAAAACCGAGTTACTAAATCCAGTTAGTTCCGCAACTTGGTTAAGTGCACAGTAAACTCTAGATCCGCTTAGAGTAGAAGCTATTAGTAAACTTCGACGGATTCAGGATTACTACGGGTAGTATTTTAGCTGTGCATTAACTTCTTATAAAAAATTACTCCATGCGGAAGTGTTAGTCCCTTTTTATGACGGGTATCTGGTAACCGCGGGAAGTGTAAAAAAGGGCTCATTTCAGTTTTAGGGTTACCCCTGCGAAGGGGATTTCAGGAGTTTTTGTCCAAAAATCCCCTCAGCGGACTGCGACTGCCGGTTATTAAATAAAAAGTTCAGAAATCCCTTGATGGGTTAATTTAACGTCAAACCCGTGCCTTCTGTTACAGTTGAATGCGTTTTGAATTTTATTTCAATGATGTTATGTATGTAATTTGAAATTACTAGAAGTATGTGGTAATTATTTTAAGTAATATTATTAATTAAGTAAATTAAGTTATTGTTGATATAAAATTTTAATTCGTGAGTCCACTGCTAAGGAAAACTCGACAAAAGCCCACATTCTTCACTACAAATAGCATTTCATTTTTCCAGGCTGCGGTAAACTGAACTTCGATTCGTTCGTGCGCGTCGCTACACACTTCCTGGAAGAGGATGACGAGGCGCTACAAAAGGAGCTGAAGGAAGCTTTCAGGCTTTACGACAAAGAAGGTAATGTACTGATATTTCCTTAGCACCTACGTTTGCACACTGCCACCGACACGACAACAACACGATTTGTGGAGAGCTATTTCTGCCGCCAAACAGCGATGATCGCGTTGCTGTGTTTCAATTTGAAGGGTATGATGGCATTAGGTGCCGCCTTCTTATTGCCATCGCTGCGATGATGCGATGAGACTTATATCGTGCGATGAAAACGCTCGCGCGATGAGAAACCGTTTGCACTGGAGCGATACGACATTTTCATCGGACGGATGCATCATCGCACGAGCGACGGCAATAGGACGGCGCCCTACAGCAAAAAACCAGGGAGAAATTGAATAATGGGAATAGTTTAGAGACACGTGTAAGTTATAATAGTACACGTCTCTACAGACTTTTATTTAAAAAATATATGATAAAACTCTGTTTCCAGTTCCACTACATCAGTTTTCGCTCTAAACTAATTTCTTGCTATTAGTTACTGTACCCGCATGATAATTTATTTTACTAGAAAACACACGCACTATTTATTACTCTTTTCATTGTATGAGCTCTAAAGTGAAAAATTGAGCTGTTTTCTTTTCAAACGAACTATTTATAAAACTCTTTTTCATAAAACTGGTGTTTAGTTGACACACTGAAAGAAGCTATCAATTATTAGGCGCGTAATAAAAGTACAGGAATTCGTTTCAAGTCATAAAATGAAGGTCGAAATGGTTACATTTTGTGTGAACATCAGTGGGATTTACATGATTTACAGATTAAATATTTTACTAGCAATATAATGTGCTCAGACGGTGATGATAAACATTGTGGCTGCAAACGCACTTGGCGGCTACTTCGCTAGCACGACGCCTATCTTAGCTTCTAGAGTTCTTTTGTTTTTCCTTCAAAACGACGTTCGCCGCGCGGCCGGCAACCAAACGTTAGACGACCAAAGTACCTGTAAAAGTACATTTTCAGCCACTAAAACCCGGTGATTCCTCAGGTAAGAAAACAAACATCAGATAAGCTAAGCTAAGCTAAGTCGGGACCGATTTGGCTGCATACAGCGCGGAACGAGACTAGCCAGTACCCACTTGTTATGTTAGGTTACCTATAGCTGTTACTTAGCTAGTACTATTTGTTTGTTGGTTTCTTGTAGGTATCTATAAGTTTGCTATATTTTCTACGTCCGTTCTGTATTTTTCTGTGTGTATGTCAAATAAACTATCTATCTATCTATCTATAAGAAAAACTATCAGAATCAGTCACCGCAACCACGAGATACAAGATACGTTTATTTACAAAACATAACCACTCTGGTCACTTGACATTTTGTCGCCCGGCTACGGCGATCGAGATTTTTGAAGAATACCTCTTGTCCATAGAGCTGGTCGCCGCGACTTGGCCGCCTAGTGCGTTTGCAGCCTGAGAGCGAACTATCTTCTTGAAACAATAAAATCTTTTGTCCCACTTTACGACTGCTTGGATGGGCCTCGGTATCGTTATTTTGACGTGTAATGTGGCTTTCTTTGTAATGCTACTAAATTACTTGGACATCTTGTTTAAAACCTTTTCAAAGAGTTTCTTTGAAAATGTAGGGTACGTGGAATCTGTACCATTGTATTTACTTTGCACCAACCGGTTTTTTCTTCTTCGTTCGTTTATCCGAGTAGTAATAGGTTTTTCTATGGGCTTCTTCTCGCAGATTCGATAGTAGCGTTTGTGTTACACTACGCAATGACGCTGTCAATTTGCAAGGGTTCGCGTCATAGCACGAGGCGGTCGCGCAGTGTACCACAAATCTTTGTTCGGAATAGAGGCTCTCATGTATAAATCAAGACTCCCTTATTCAGTTTTCATTAATAAAGTCTATTCTTGAACCTATAAGTCCTTCAATCAAACAACGATAAAACTTTCATTGGTTTGATGACAAGATACGAAAGCATTATTCAAACAAAACTTCTCCATGTTTCGAACACTTGATAAGCTTCGACTTGAATTATTACAAAACCTATTACTTTCGAGTATCGATACATAAATCGATTACTTAGTAAGCTATCGATATCATGCTCCAAAGATATTAGTTTACGATAGTTACCTTCATTGATAGAGCTATCACCATTCGGCCGTCTCGATACCCATTACGGTATTAGATCCAAGTTTGCATGCATAATTAAGACGGCTTTCAAACACCATTTGTGATCGATCCGTTAGGACACGCAATAATACACTTTATCTTCACGGCATAGAGTCGTCGTTGTCGGTCAAAGTCGGTTGTTATATGACTGATAAAACGGACGTAGAAAGGTTTTTAGTTCGATTAGTACTATAGGGTACTCAATACCTTTTGATCTTGACTAGGTATGAGTTTCAAGTTAGTTCAAAGATCGAATATAAACGCTTTTACGGGGTGCATGTACCTACCTACTAACTACTGCAGCTGAGAAGTCATTATAAGTAAGGCACCTTTTATTTATTTAGTAAAATGTACACTTTTATCAAACTATATACCTAATGATAGCTGTTATAATATTTCTAAAGAGCCTCATTTTACACAAATAATAATAATTATGTACTCTGTATCTCAATTTGTAGTACTCTCTATTTCAATTTGAACTGTATTATAATGTAATAAAATTCAAAATGCTATCTATTCACGTCAAAAATCATTTCAAGCTTTTGCCAAACCAAATTCAGATAAATAAGTATTGATACTCGATATTTATTCATGTCACAAACAAAATTATCTGGCTCTGGGCCAATAGAACCGCATGTGGTGCAACTACCATTACAGCTCTGTTGAAAGGCGTAACTAGTTCTTTCTTGGTTTGTTTTACAAGCGATCGATTTGAAATAGGCACATAAGCCACCTGTGCGATATTTACTGTTCATTTCCACCTAAACACATGCACAACTATGTAAAGATATTGATTTGCGTTTCCACTGCCAAACTTTGTACATGTTTGACATTCCAGAATCTTTTGCACATTGTTTGTAAATCTTAAGTTGTATCAAAAATTACAAACTTTGTTAAATAATAATTATCTGCACCAGTTACAAAATATTGTGAACGCTCAGAATTTTCATTAAATCTATAAATTATTTCCCAAAACCGTTCACCACAAAATGGTACTCAGTTTTCAATTTACGAATAAAATAACAATAGGAACATATTTACAGTACGGTCACTAAAGATAAAAAACTAAATAAGATAAATTAAAGGAGCATAAAACTTGGGCAGTAATTGTGATTTGTTATAATATTTAGTACGACATAAAGTTATTCTTATAAGTAACACTTCCAAGCCTGCGCTAAATATTATTCTACCAACTAACTCAATACCAAAACAATGAATATAAATTATTTAGGGTAATCAAATAATGTTTTTTTTGATACCCTGTATCAAAATCATTATTTAAATTTTTTAAACATTTTGCTGATTTTTTGCAGTAAAAACCAAAATACTTATGATAATTAAATTGCCTATCGATACGCAGTTGTTAGTACCCTTACTGTTTAGTAAATCAGTATTGTGTTCCATGTTATACGCGATAATTGCAAGCAATAAAAGCTGGGTATCGATTCATTGGAGAAGTGCCAAAAAATGCCCCTACCATCGGTGCCCAGACGAAAGCTACACAGTCGTTACAATAAAACAAATGGACAACTGACAAGCGAGTGACCATAAAGTTTGAAAGTTATGTCGCAACCTAGAACCTGTCACCTGGGTAGAGGTTAGAATTTTTATTAATAATGTTTCTTTTGTGAGTTTCAAAGTAATAAAACTAATTTAGACATCGTAAAAGTGTTGTGATGCAAAAATAACTATTGCGAAGACATATTTAATGTTTTTCCGCGTGTTTATAAAATGTAAGTGAATGTAAATGAGCCATTACTGTGTCTCGTTCAATATTTACATAAAAATTTGAAATTAAAACAAGGCCAAGGGAGCTTTAAATAATGTTTAATTTTAAAATAAACTAGGTTTAAGAAACTTATTTTATAAAAAACTTATTTTATAAATAACAAAGCTTTATACCGTGTCTGAGGATTACTGCGGTTGCCATCATATTTTTATTTTAAAAACTTCTGTAGTTTATTATCAAAATATCGAATAACTTTAGATCGAAAACCCGTTGTAAGGGATTTATGTAAAAACCACGCACAGTGGCTGTGGCAAGTGAAAATATCTGCTGCGTGATTGGATTAAGGTCTGATTAAATAGCTGAAAACGATTATTACCTACTGTTACTTATCTAAACTGGTACTTTTCATAATACATATTTAAATCTATCTATTTATCCTAAATATCTATCTAAATATTTGCCAGGTGACTAGCAAGCAAGCTCGTATGAATTAGTGGCCTGTTGACGGAGTTTTTAGGCCGCCTTAAGGCCTCCGTCATGGCTTAACGACTGTTAGAGCCGGGACCGACAGTTCAACGTGCCACTCTGTCTCAGATGTAAATGCCACTAACAGTTACCCATCGAAATAGTGACCGCGCTGAACGGTGCTTAACTTAGATAATCGGTAAAGATTGACTAAGCAAGCTACGCGCGACTGGATCAGTGCCACATGGTATACATGAGATCTGTTTAGGGTGTTGGTTTTAATCGTGGTTTGCAACCCCCTCTAGAGAATAAAAAATGTTGAATGGTCACCATGAACACAAACACGAAGCATAGAATGGACTCTTAAAGCCAGAGAAAAAAAATATGATAAAAATATTTTTCACTGTCGAGCTTTCGAAGCTTTCGATCGAAAACCAGTCGTAAGGGATCTACACTCTACAGACAAGTGAAAAATATTTGTCGGGCGACTGGATTAGCGCTAGATAAAATACCTGAGCGACAATTCTCTTAATAAAACCTAGTAAGAAACTATCGTTAGGATTTTGTTGCAATGTCATAAGTTACAAAAATCATTGCGATTTGAATGCAATATTATAAAAGCCACAAAGTTAGCTGTCATTTGTTATTTTTATGGCATCTAGAATTAGAATGATATTTTTACTAGCTTTTATTAAGAGAATAAGCTACTGTCTTTTGTTTAGGATGTCTCTTTGTGTTGTATTTGCGAACGCGGATGCAGCGTTATGGATGATAATGGTTAATTTAATGTTTGAGGGCGTCGTACTGCAATGCACATTATGATCTCACTGGGTTAGTTTATTATTTGGTTATATTTGCTTTCTTATTGTAATAATTAAAATAAGTAAAGTACATTAACCCCTTTATACATATTCGCCTGCCATTTTAGAGCGGCTTTAAGCTTTGCGTCCACTGCAGGCGTTTTTTGATTTGTATTGGTTCGTATGGGACTGCGTGCACTGCAGCGGCATTTTTTGACTTCATATTTCGCTCCCCACGCAGTGGTTCCAGCGCAGTCGACGCGCACCTTTAAATAATGCTCTGTTTTTATTCTGTATCTATGGAAAACGCCAAGAAATATTCATCCTTTTCCATAATTTCTGAACACCAAAATCCGCGGCGGAAAACGACAGAACTTTTTATATTCATCAACTTCCCTTTTACCAATAATTTTCAAGGATATCCATCGCGGATACACAAGAATTTCTCGCATCATTTACTACCACATGTTATATCCAACGGATTTTGTTGTTTTCGTCCGTTTTATTGTTTATATCAGTTGGCAGAATTGGCGAACGGCGCCAGGGGATTAGAGCTATCTAGGCTGCGCCAAGTGGCCTGACAAAACCTTATGTTGAAATGGTTATCGAGACTATATAATACCTTGTATACTTCTTAATATTTCAAATTGTACAACTATTTATTTAAGTTACGATGGATTATGTTCAAAGAGTAAAAATAATCTTGTTTATTTATTTAATTATATATTTATAAAAGTCTTGATTTCTAAGTAGGAATATATAGCATCATTGTGTATGTTTCAATGTCGAAATAAATACTTTGTGACAGAATTTTTATAGTTCTTTGGCATGGAAGCATTACCTACTTAATTGAAAAAACCACCACTCTATAAGTCTCATACAAAAAAGCGATAAAAACAAGACCTAGCTTCTTGCCTATTGCGATAAAGAACCACTAGATAAAACTATTCTAAATGATCCTTGTCATTTAACTGTGTAAAATATTTTCGACATTCATTTCTCTTCCAATGTTTTTCCAACTGATTTGTTTCTAAGCAAAAAAAAATATCTACGCGCACTCATCCTTACACCGTCCTCATGACCTGTCTGATACATATGGGTAATAACTGATACAAACGCATCTACACAGGTAATGGTTACATCCCAACATCAAGCCTTCGCGAGATCCTAGCAGCCTTGGACGACCAGCTAACACCCGACCAGCTCAATGAAATGATCGCTGAAATAGACACTGACGCATCGGGGACTGTTGATTTTGACGGTGAGTTTCAAAAGACAAATGGACTAAAATGCTCTGAAAGCTAGCTGGTTGAACTAGCACAGGCCATGTAGGTTTTACATGTTTGGAATGGTAGAAGAAGATTAGGACGACCCTACAAAGTCGGTGGATGGAAAAAACTGGAAATGATTGTTCTGGATTACATTTTTAGAGGTCTATGTAAAGAAATAGTTTTTGTGACTTACACAATTATTTCAAATACCGTCGAAAACTAGTGATTAGATAATAGTGTCGATTCTGGTGGTGCATTTTTCTTAACTTAGGTTGGTTTGACAGCTCAAAAATTACAGCCGTTTGTCTTTTCAGTTCATGAGAAAGGGACGGGAACTTTTTTAGTGCTGTCAAATTAGGTTAGTATAGAAAAATGCAACCGCAGAATCAACACCATTACTAATTTTGTAATATGGTTTCGGATTGTTGTAGAATTCGATTCGTGTAACCAACGAGATAACAAAGAACTTTTTAATTATGTACCCATCAAGTTTTACTCAAACACAAACCAAAACATCTCACACACTGTCGAGGTTTCATTATTATCCATTCTGTGTATTCTCAAACAAACCGCTTTTTAATCTAGCTATCTTCCTTTGAAGGTAGGGCTTTGTAAAATTGTCGCCGCAAAATAGCAATGTTTGATAAATATTTTTTTAAGATTAAAATCCACCAGACGCAATTTGATAAAGACTCTTTTGCTCTATACTTGAGCAGTAAACAATCAAGATATTGAAGAAAAAATTAGTTTTTCGTAACTCCTAATCCCCGATTCATTTTCAAGAGCTTTAAAATATTCTGTTATTACTTGCATAACGAGAAAACGAAATAACAGATTTAACATTCATTTTAGCTAATGGCGCCCTCTGCGACTAACATGGATTTTTATCAACGCCTGTCTCTACGCGTTTACGACATGACAGACTGTCAATTATTATTGTTTTTAACCAGTTTTGTTTGGTTTTGAAGAGAAAATCCACCATTTTCTCTTCAAAACAAACGACAGCCGACTTGACGAATGACTTGACTTGACATAATATATTATTTCAAATACATCACTTGACACTGGCAAAATTGTCTGTCGGAATGACGGACAGAGGCCATTAATTAAGAGAAGAAGAAGGAGAGCGCTTCATGGCGACCGCTTTTTTTTACAAAATGTCATCGTGTTGAACAACAACGCTTTATGACGACCGTACGTTTTATAAGAAGAGTCAAGACAATTTTTCTTCGCTTTATGACTCCTCTGCATTATAAGATACCGCTTCCACCACAGCATGTCCGTATTTTCACAAAAAAAGGTCAAAAACCCCATTAGACAACGTAGCTTACGCTTAATTAACTTTGAAATGTGATTGTAATTTTTCATCTTAATTTCTCATTTCAGAGTTCATGGAAATGATGACCGGCGATTAGAGTGAAACCAGAGAAGCTTTTGTTAATAATAATTTTTTTGTTGTAGCTATTTTGCTGTTTCATTTTAAATGGGGTCGGGAAATATGATAATTCATTGAAGAGTCTGAGTTAACACTCGAGTGGAGACCGCGTTTAGGCAAGCGTAGTATAGGACGCCCTCCGGCTAGGTGGGGTGACGATCTGAGACATGTAGCTCGCAAACACTGGATGAGAAGAGCCGAAGACCGGGCTCAGTGGCGCGTCTTGGGAGAGACCTACGTCCAGCAGTGGACCAATATAGGTTGATGATGATGATGGTGATGATTGAAGAGTCTGACAACAATAAGTCTGGGATAGCATGAAATATACCAAAATAAGAAACATGGTATTACTTTGTGTAAACGTGGTTCGTAATAGTTTTTACCGTACGTCCAGGGCATCTAAGTAATGGGTCATTGGATTATTGCCCTACAACTAGGTACTCCTGTTTTTCATTCAAAAAACTTGTAAGATATAAAACAACACAGGTTAAGGGTTGGATGTGGAAATTTGTATGGAAATCACTTGACCAGCGCACTTTGTTGTCGTCCATGTAAACACAACGGAATTGGTACTTACACCCCGAACGCTCGCCCAACCCAAACTTATCCTCTGTGTGTTTTGGCCTTAAGTTACAGAGATATTAAGGCGTTCCCACACTAGCACGATACTAACATGTCAGTAGCTTGAACAGTTTATCGGCGTCGACACGGTGAAAAAGTGTCTAGTACAAAATATCAAGATATCAAAGTATCGTGTCGGTGTGAAAACACCCAAACTTGTATCATGTAAATGGCGCAGAGATAGGAAACAGGAAAATGCAAGCGGAAAACAGACGTCTTTCAAAGAGCTAAAGCTGTATTTCCTTTGACTGTTTGTACACAAAGAAGTGTGTCCACAAAGACTTCGAATTCAAACATTCATTTACGGAAACCTTGCAAAGATGAAGGATGCTCTAATTATGTTGGTTTTGCTAAGCTTGTGGTCTGCTAGTAGGGCTGCAACGCATTTAAGAAACATAATCAACAAAATTATTCATGTTATAAGTAACTGACAAGAAAACCTGGCTACAGCGTAAGTCTAATATAACGTACCTGGTAAGCACTGGATGAGAAGAGCCTAAGACCTCACTGGCGCGTCTTGGAAAAAGACCTACGTCCTTCAGTGGACCAATATAGATTGGTTATGGTGTGTATATTCCCAGCTAGGATATGATTTCTAGATGAGATAGATTTGCCCAGCACCTTTAGTATAGGTACTAAGTCAACTAGTCGACCTTATCCACAAGAAATACAACAAAACGTGCGGAGCTGACTAAGCCGCGGGTTTTCTCACGATGTTTTCCTTCGTCGTTTGAGAGCATTGCCATTGAGAAACTCCAATTCTAAGGTTGTGACTTCCAAATACTAAACTACTTAGATGCCTAAGATATCACCCTTCCAATATTGCCGACCAATGAAAGCAAACCTTGCCGAATTTGAATTTTTCACGATATTGTAAAAGAAATTGAAGCACATCCCTAAAAACGGACTCCACATCGTATAGAGAAGGCGAGCCTCAGGCGCCGGCTCCCGCAAAGCTCAAATGAAGAGAATGAGCTAGTGAACATTTCCTTAGAGATGCTTAGCGGTTGGTATACTCTGTGGCACTTTCTAATCTGTGGAGATACTTTGAATGAGATGTATTTATACGTAGGGTTTCCTATGAGGATTTAAATTAACAAAATCTTTTACCTACAGTCTTGTAAGAGTGAACTTCTTCAAGCTGATATGATGATGATCAAAATATAAAAGTTGAACGCAATATAAAGCTGAATTTTACTACGATCTTTCGAGGTCTTTGATCTGCAAATAAAGAGTAAAATACAAATTGTTTTCAAACGAAACATTTCGTGCCAAACACGCAAAAACAAACACACTGTGCCCCTATCAAATCAAGTCTTGCAGACTCAGAGGGAATCAGTGAAACGTAGATTACTGTGTATTTACATACAGATCGTAAGGGTCTTTAGCTAAATTGTTTACTGACGAAGAGACTGTGTTGTTTTTGCACTGGGATAATTGCTACATGAATTTAGACAATTCTAAAGTGTTTATCCAAATGAAATGTGTGATTGTAATTTTTTTCTAGACATAATAAGCAAATATTATAGAGACAAGTACAAATTATGGCTGTTTTTTCACTAACCCTAATAATTTGTTTCCTAATAGAGACCTATTTATACCTATATACCCCGAAGCAGAAGAAGACCTCAGTGTTTATCAGTTAAGAAATCTTAATTTACCATTTTGACATATCGATCATTGCTCCTCAATGATATTTTGGTAGAGGTCCAGGCTGGTCACCACACAAGTGCGCCTGTAGCCTAACTTTATTCATCATCCAACCAATCAAAGGTAATAATTTTGCCGTAATTACATTGACAATCCTGTTCATTAATAAAGATCATAACTAGCCCAATATGCCATTACGAATTCAAATTTAACGCATGGTGATATTTAGCGATTCAAATTAATCCACGAAATTAACCAAAATGTTCATAATTATGATGCAAATCAAGCCTCCTAAATACTCGACGACAGATGCCAACAGATCTATCTATATCTCTTGGGATCGCAAAATTTGGCAAGCAATTTTCATAGATTTTCTTGACCCTTCCTCAGGATGGAATTTGAAACTTTTCAAAAGCAGAAGATCGGGATTTCGTCGCTGATTTATGTCTGTTGGTTAAATATTTAACGACTTTTCGAAGTAACTTTTGATTAATTTTAAGAAGTTCTTTTTCAAACGTTTCAGAGATGATTCGGTCAAAAGGGTTTACAATCAGCTTCTGTCACAAATTTTTTCTTCTTTACTTCTTGGTCTTGATTAAGTAACTGCCGAATACATACCTTTACATTTTATTTTTCTTACGTAGTTTTCTTACTTTTAATTAATTAAATGGCTTCTAATTTACACAAAATCAAAGTAGTTCTACGTAGATTGTATCCTAGTTTAGATCCTACAAACTATAGATTGATGGCAAACTGAAATATTTAATATCCTTCCGCCAACCAAAGAATTTATTGAAACATTGCCCTTCGCTCCCATTTCCTAAAGATAGAAACATTCAATTCACTAAACGTATCAGCGTTATCTGTAGATACGAAAATCGAGCCCGGCCCTTCAGGCGTTTGCACACTGGCCGACACTACACGATACCGACATGAGCGCCCTCTACACGTAAAGCTCGAAACGCGGGAAATAGCACGCACCGCTCCATCCCTCGCTCCAAAACGTGTAGATCTGCGGGGCTGACAGCGCAGCGGTTTGAAACACACTCTCACAACTTCGATACAATCCATATATAACATCGGTGTCGATTCTGACATAGTACAAAAGCGTCTTGTAATAAATGTACCTATGAGATTAGCTACTTTTGAGAGGTGAGCACTAACAAAAACGTCGTGGTAAAAACGTGTTCGAGTCATATGTCGTCAGCGGCAGCTTAACTGCCGAAGGCTGTAGCCCGCGCCGAGTATCTCGGATACGCTTCAGTTGCGATACGTTTACGATTGCCATATTTACTAGTGCTTTATTATCGTGTAGTTGTCGTATCGGCATTGTGAAATCAGCCAAAGCTGAACAATCGAAAGTTGTTTTTAGGCTCACAAGGTCACACAACTTTGGAAATGTTTATCAGTTCGGTGAGACGCTATCGTTTTCCTTCGATGTTAATGAAGCAAGTTTAATGAACACAAATCATTTGAAATAAGTTACTGACAGCAATATCAAGGCGTGCTTATTAATTTCATTTAATATTGTCTTATACAAACGAGATTTTATAGGTACCTATGGACTTTGAACTGGTGTTATGAAAATGGAAAGGTAAAATTGTACTCAGAGAGCGTGGATCACACTTTTTAATTAAATTGTACATTGCTGCTTGATCATTGAATACTTTATAAGTGTAAAGTAGCAAACTGCAAGGCACAATGTGCATGACAAACTCACTCAGAAGCATAAAAATGTGACATTTTGGCAAAAGTGCCATAGTGTTGTTTGTCAACTAATCAATGACTTTGTGATAGATCCATTGACTACAATACAAAATGTCGTTGGATAGATCAATGTCTACGAAATATTGATTAGAATAATAGATACCTGTGAAAGAATACGTTATTAGTAATTATTAATTTACGAATCCATAACAAAATTATCTTTACAGTATTTAATATTATTGAAAAGTATCAATAAATATGTTGAAAGTAGGTATGTGATGTTGTGATGTTGTTCCGTGATGCATGTCACTTACCGTTGTTATCTCTACTGCTGATGATGATCATGTGCTACAGCTAAAACAAACTACAAAAGGTTACGCGAACAGCACATGACGAACATAATGGCAATGGTTTTTGTTTAAATCTACATTTAAAATTTTCAAGACTATTATGGCGAATTACTAATCAGAAAAGTTTAGTAAAAAATATTTGAGAAGAACTCTTTACTGTGTCAAACCCTACCCAAATAATAACAATGTATTTCAAAATTAACAAAAATTTATTTAAAACCTAAAAAGTCTCCAAAAACATAAATTTTATGATGATTTTAGTAAAAAAAATATAAATTTACTTCACTGAATATTTATAAATTTACTTTTCTTACTTCTTACAAATGAAAAGTGGAAATTTTTTTCAACATATTTGTTTTTTTAGCAAAATTATCCTGGATTCTTAACAAAAATCATTGCTGACCAAAACGACCGACACACTAGATGGAAAGGCGTGATAAGCGCTACTTCTTTACCTGGCTTACGCTCCTAAAGCTACTGGTGCTGGCGCTCCGAGCCTGGAAGAAGAAACATTCGTTCCTATACACTAGCACACAGACAGCCATTACCAACCAAGAAGATCGACATGCCAGCTGCTAGAACGCAAAACCGTCAAATTTAAAAAAATCTATAAATCTTAGTGAAAAAAATGTGAACGATACTTTGGTTATTGGCAAAAACAAACTACTGTGAATACAAATATTTTTACTTTTATAAAATTTGTGGATATTTCTGGCATCAAAATTTATGAAAAGAATATTTATACTGTTTAATAGATAGGTAAAATTTGCTATTAAATTAAGTTTTTAGATAGAATTTCTTTACGTTTTCACCCAGCAAAAACTTAAATTTATCTTTTATGTGGAAATGGAATTTGGTGCGAACTTTTAGCATACTTTGCATTTCTTTGAGGAAGCTATTAAAACTCTGCAAAGAGAAATTTATTCCGAGCGTGTGGCTATTTCCTTTGAAGGGATTCATATTAATTTAGACATTACAGAACCTAAATACTTTTCTCTACATTTTATATTAAACATTCTATTATTATAATCGAGTGCTTTTTCACCAACAGTAAAAACTATAAGCACCATACATCGCTTCACAATTTACAAAAAAATAAAACAGCTAAATCTAAGAATCAAGAAGAAGAGGAAATTGAAATTGACAGTTTCACTATCTAGACAGCTTGTGCGAGTGTGCAACAGCAAGTTGGAAGAATAGATAGACAGACGTGCACATTATCATAATCTTGTTGGTCGGGTACACATAGAAAACAGTCAATGTATGCACATTTAAATTTGGAGCCTAGTACGAACTTCAAACTTGTTTTTTTTTAAACGGACTGGCACTTGCCAGTTACTTAATTGTTTATGAAATATTTTGAAATTCGAACTAAGCTCCAAAACACAGAACAAATAATCCAGTAATGCAAGCTTTGAAGGTACTTTTAGTATCATGCGGGTTTGGTTAGGCACGCGGAATTTCATATGAAAAGTTGCAAAATTCCGCGTGTATAAGCAAACCAGCATAAAGCAAAAACGACCTTATAGTGTAGTAAATAGGGTTTGAAAGGTGTTTTTCCATAGTATCGCAGAAAAAGCTAATAGTTTGCAATCAACACGAAGCGGCTCTTTACAAAAAGATTAGCAATACGATGATAATTTTTTTTTTTTTTAAATCAAAATAAATGTTGTTGCTTAAATTTATTATTGTAAAGAGCACGTAACATTTAAAGCACTTGCGGACACACAGCAACATTTTATTTACATTTAACACATACATTACATTTACAAATTGCTTGCACAGTATATTTTGTGTAGTGTGCAAAGAAGTAGCTTCTTGGTTTCCTGAAAAAAATACAAGTCATGTACCTTTAGCAAAAACGTCGAAAACATTCGTAATATAAAATTTTCCACCTCACGAGGAACATGTAAATCCAATGTTATCCGTCGTGAACCAAGAATCTCTCTGCAAAATATATACGAAATTTTTCCTACGAATATTTATGTTACATTGCGTAACCGTTTCGTGCGTTTTGCTCAATCGCGTGATGTTGCTGCGCAGTGTAACCATTGTAACTTAAATATTAGTGATGCTTCCTCTATCGTTATTCAGAGTAGGTTCCCTGTTCAAATAGCTATATCCAATTTCAAAGGAGTTCAGTTATGAAACGGTGTTCATCGATATCCCATTTCTCTCATAATGCTACCATTCGTATTTTACAGCTTTTTCTTTCTTAGGGCCGTATGCTGATTTACTGCTGAAGCATTGAGGACTTATGCTCATTTCGGCAGGGATTTTACTCCAATAGATATGACGTCAAAATTAAGTCGAAAACACGTTTCACGAGGTGAAATGAGTTTTCGGCTGTGATATGACGTCATCCCTATTAGACTATCTGCCGAAATGAGCATAAGTCTCCTGATCGGGACTTAGGCATAGATTTTTGTATGAAAATCTCTAGTCAAATCTACGCTTGAGTAATGATTTTTTTATCAGCATACAGCTTTGAATTTATGTATCTCTCTCTTTTTTTTCTATCCTTTTCTCACATCTTTTTTATATATCTATCCACAAACAAAGTAAACTTAATGTTATTGTCAATAGTTACTATTAAAGTACCTACCTAAGCATCGGTTCGTTCGAAAGCACTCCCTGTTTATGCTAAGCCTAGGATTTAAGTTATAGGTAAAAACATATTTATAATATAGTCTATTCCGTGTTTTCTATCAAACGCCATGGTGTATATTGTATGTTTAAATATTTTTTGTATTTGTATTTACTTTTGTAAGACTATCTGTCAAATCTAGCGTTAAAAAGGGTCAAAATCAACTATGCTGAGTGTTATTTATGGGAAAAGGAAGGCTGAAGTAAATGAAATTGCAAATTTTTTTTTTTACTTTGAAAACCAAACTCAATAACAATCTTTTTTTATCCCGCCATCCGTCACTCCCTACTGAAGGAGGTTTGCATCGTCTACACTGAGTATGAAGAAAGAAAAACCAGAAATTCACGTTGGTTATAAAAAGTAAAATAAACTCGAAAAAAAACTAGGGCTGAATAGTAGAAAATCCGTTATCGTGACAATGCCCGCGAGACAGCTGCGCGTCAGCCCTGAGGCGTCACTCACACCGAATATTGTCGGTAAATATTTTAGACACTTTTGAAAAATAGAGTTTAGCCTTTCCAATTTGTAAATGGGTTTTTAGTACTGGCCAGTGTAATAAGTCCTTTATTATTTGTTCCAATAGTTTTAAGACGGATACTTTTATAAGTAAATTCATTAGTCACGTGAATGAATGTTGGACAAATTGTGTAGTTCATTCTTTCATCGTTCAGAAATAATATTTTCTTAATGTTTTCTTTTTCTATCTTATATGCAAAATGCCAATTTGACTAAGCCAAAGTCTACCTTTATTTGTAGGCAATGGTAAGTCCTGCACAGTCCACTCTTGAGTAGACGCAAAGCTTAGGGGAGGGAGGGGCTTAAACCCTATGCCCCCTCCTGGGTCCGCTAGTATCTGTAAGTATGCTGAAATTGGCTAAGCTGGGGTATTCCCAAGATCTCTTTCAGTAGAGATTCCCGAAGTTCTCATCCGTCAGGCTCCCGCGAGACCTCGCCTGTCAGCAACTTGATTGTTACTTTTTGGGTTTCGGCTGACAGGAACATAAATTATTATCACGATTCTGGTTTGCCGAGGAAAGTTTGCAATCTAATCGTGTTCTAAGAAACGTATTCTAAAAGTGGCAGTTTTGATTGATGCATAGATTTTTTTAACAAATTTACTCAAAATTCGTCTTGCTTTTATAAAATTAAAATAGTGGCCCAAAGTTAGTGTTCAGTTGTTAAAAATAGTTTAATCTTGAAATTGGGTTGAAGCTTGACATAATTTGGATGAAAATAGATATTCGTGATCTAATTTACAATATTAACTTTCCAAGAATTACACAAATAAACCCTAGAAATACAGACGTTAGTTTTTTCACTTCTACTAAACTTGCTCGAACGCTGATAAGAGTTCTAAAAGTTCGCAAAACTTAAAGTTCTGTTAATATTCATAAATATTTTGTTAATAATATCTTTGCTACTAAGTTTTTAACCAAATAGCAACAAATTGAAACTAAATAAGTTATATTTGTAAAAGTTAAGTATTCCTACCGAAGTTCAGTTGCACTGCGACCGGAAGTGCGACCATACACCGGATATTGAGCGGACGTGTCACTGGACACTATCGAACGCTACATCTGATTCTGCAACTAGGGATTTCGACTTAGGAACGATTTATGAACTAGTTAGGAATAAATGATAATGTTTTAAAGTTCACAAAACTATTTCAATATTTAGTGAACGAATGAAAATTATTTATTTATCCACCGTAAAAAAAGTATACAAGAAATAAAGAAAGTTAAAGAACTACTATGATTTTACTGTGTAATTACTGACTCTGACTAAGTAGTGAGCTTTTCGGAATTACTATGCTTATTTGACTTAGTATACCTACTTTAGTAAATTATAATCGTGTTATCATTAGATAAATTTATCACGCTACTACAAAACTAGCCCAGTGGAAAATATAAAAAAAATAAACAATTTACGACCTATAAACACAACCACACAAAAATGCGCTTCCACAATAAAGTACGCAATCAAGATGTACTAAAACTCTTTCGTTTTACAAAAAAAAATCTTCAAAACTTGCACACTCTACGCTGTAGCACACTCTACGCTGTAGAGGCTCTACGCCGTAGAGGCCTTATCTTCGCTTATCAGTGCGGAAGTGCGTCACGCTCCATTCGCCGGATACTGACCCGACTTGCCGGCCCTACTCTAAAACGCGCCATTTAAACATACGAGTATTAAACAGGGCGTACGAAACTTCGATAAATCGTGAGTAGGTCCGATATATAAAAGAATGACTGTTTAGAAAATAAATCTAATTTGTAATAACATGGAATTTTTTATATGGCAACACTAAGGCCGGAATACTGAAACGTCACTCAAATTTAAGCACCACTTAAAACTGTTCTGCCTCTGTTTGACATTTGTAAGAGATGGCAATAATTTAAGCGTGAACTTAATTTAAGTGGCGCTTGAGTATTCGGCCACACGTCACACCAACTAGGTAAGCACAAGGTGACTACCATGCCTACTTTTTAAGATCTGTTTTTCACTGGTGACCCCGAGTTTCAATCGCTTGGTTTGAAATGAACGTCGCAGGTGAACTTTTGGTAATACCTTGTAATAACGTTCCACATTACATCCTTTTCGCAGTCCGTTGACTTTCTCCCTAGGGATGAATACAGCGCAGACTGGAAAAGCTGGTCTCAAAATCGGAATTTATTTATCTCGATTTACAAAAAGTTACTTGAAATGTTAAAGTTTTTTTGAGAGCTATTTGCATGGTTTTCATAAAAGAGACTTAGTTTGGGGCTAGATGGTGCTGTATAATTTTTTTATCACAATATATTTAAGGTCAATTTGTAATCGATCCTATTTTTTTTAATCTTAGTAGTTATTATTTAAGCCAAGTTTGGCAGCTTGCATATTTAGTTTGTTTTTCTCTTTGAGTTAGCTGAGTCATTATTTTAGCTGTGACTCGGTAACATTTTAAGTGAATATCTGCGCTTTTCAGCAATTGCTAGACTGGCAAATTGGTTCTACCACAGCGTAACATAGAATGTACTGACTCCACAGCTCAGTTGGTTGTAGATCTGCCTTCTGAGCTTAAGGCAAGGGTTCAAATCTCATAAAAAAAAATTGTGTTATAAAAATAGTTTTGGTGTAGGTATTTAACAAAAGTAAAATGTTTAAAATATTTTGATAATTGCTTGTTAATTATTTTCATGATATATACCAAATATTATAAAACTAATTAAGTTTGAGCTATCTATAAATCGTTTGCAACGGTTTGTAGATAGCTCAACTGTTTCATGACATGTGTATTTTGTACATATTGTGAATACCTATTGTGAATACTGTATTAGTTGTAATTTTCATTGAGTTTTTAAAATAAAATTTTAGAAGCACACCTAAATATTATTTTTACCAAATTCAGTAACCGTAGAAGCGTTCACCTCAAAAATATATAACGAAAGTAACAGTACGTTTTAAAACTCATGGAAGAAATGAAATTTTCCCATTTCCAAAGAAATGGCATTAAATGCAAAACTCGTTAAAGTTTAATGATTTCCCAGTCGACGCGATCGGGAACAAGGGAGTGCACTGACAACGCATTTACACCGAACACTCAGCAAGGCGGGGATTACACCTTTGAATTTAGACAGTTTCATTAAACGTAATTGTAAATATTGTATGTCTACTATATAACGTTATTTGCCAACGATATTATATACTATAAACTTTGCATTGTTCTGAAAAGGGAACAAAACCAATGTGCTCAGACGCAGACAGCAGCGGCGGCGTGAGGACCTTTTTTAGTTATACATTACTGTTTGATCATCGAACACTTTGAAGAGCTAGAGTATAGAACTGTAATGTATGACAAACTCTCTACTGACAAACGTAAAAACGTTATATTTCAAAGTTGCCAAATTTTGCCGTTTTTCACTATGAAATGGTGTCTCCGTTACGTTGCTCAATCTTAGTTACTAAAATAGACTAATAGTGAATTACAAGATTGAATTTGATACCAAAGTATAAAAACTTAGAATAGTTATTATAACATTAGAAAACAGTGTAACATTACAAAGTTACACAACAGTGTGACACGCGTCCTACTTAGCAAGCGTTGAACGTTGGTAATGAGCAATTTCCGAACGAACCGAACTAACGAACTACCTTCAAATGTTATTCGAAGCGCTAACTTTGCTTTTAATTGTTTTTGAACTTAAAATATGGATTATTCAAATAAAGAACAAAACAATTACCATTAAAAGTTGGCAATAACGAGTCTGAGTTTTATTTTGTTGATTGGAGAAACTTGCAGTTTTCGTACGGAGAAAATTATTTCCAAATTACCCGCTAGGGAAAAAAATTTTTTACAAGACTTATCGGAATTTTATACAAAATAATCTTGCAAGTCACTTCTTGATATGCGTTTCGATCAACAAAACAAAACTCAAGACTACGGGCTCTGAAATATCGACGGTGGTGCACCGTTCTGTAAGCAAGTGACTATTTATGAAGCATATTGTACATTACGTATGTTGATTGTCGTTTGTTATTATTCTATGAATCTATTTGCTAGTAAGTTTTATATCCTGTGGTAAAAATTTATAAAGACGCTAGGGCAACACTCTTCGTCTCGGTTATGTGGTGGAGTATTTTGCAAAGTACTCCACCACATAACCGAGACCGCCATCTTCGTCTTCTTTTTTTAAAACTAGTGTTGCCCTAGCGTCTTTATAAATTTTTACCACAGGATATAAAACTTACTAGCAAATAGATTCATAGAATAATAACAAACGACAATCAACATACGTAATGTACAATATGCTTCATAAATAGTCACTTGCTTACAGTTCCGTGAGACGGTACGCCGCCGTAGCTTTTTCAAACAAATACAGTCTTTTGCATCGCCCTTAACGTAAACGCTAACTTCTTGTTTTTATTAATCACTATCTTAAAACGCTAGATGGCTATTTTAAACGGTGATCAATTCTTGTCAGATTTTTGACAGTTGCGAGGAGATTACAAATACCCCTAATAGTTTGGTTTGGCTGATTATAGGCCGACCTTTAGTCCGATAATTACTATTCAAAAAGAACAAGATACCTACTCATTACTCACACTAATTATATACCCATCATTTATCAAAAAAGTGGCAGTAATTGGCTTAGATAGGTAAGTAACTAGAACTATCTAGAACTTGATAAATATAGCTTGTTAGACTGTAACCGATTATAAAGATCATGCCTGGAAAAGATCGCTATTGAGCGATAAGGCCGCCCATTGTATATTTAATGCAACCTGTTTTGTTTTATTTCATAAGAATATGTTTCGGTGTTCTTTATGAACAATAAAGCGTTTTCATTCATTCATTCATTCATTCAAACAATCTGCAGTTTGTTCATTTTGTTATTACATTCAAACCATGGAAGAAAAAGTATTAAGTAGGTATTTTTTTCGTAATTCAAACATAAATAGTTTAAAAAATAGATAATTTTTTACTAAATAAGCATAGCACGACACAAAATGTTTATTAATGGGGTTTTATATTACCATTAGCGTATTTTATCAGAATAATAAAATGTGAAGTAAGATGAACGATAAATAAAGGTACTTTTATCACAAATGAGAACTTATTTCCTCATTCATAAGTCAAGGTTATGAAAACACACTTCGTCCAACAAGCATTGTATTTCTTCAGAACACGTATACAATCAATATTGGACGTATAAAGTTGCATTTGGTGAAGTTAGCTATAAATTCAAGGTGAAGGTTCAATATTGTCCACAACCTTAGGTTATTGATATCTTTGTCACTCATACACACAAAGATTCAAAGGAAAATGGTAGAAATGTTGAAAAGTGCGCCTGAAAATATAAGCGCCTCAACTCGGCAGAAATATTTATCGTCGAAAAATAGCTATGGGCGCGCGCGTTGGTTTAACCTGTATCTTAGACGCAAGAGCAAGAATTTTGTAAATTTTAGTTCAAGAGTAACATGACATGGTACATTAACATGTCATGCGACCACATCACAACTTGGTATTGAAGTAACGCGCTGTGAGCAGACTGAAACTCGGAGGTGATTTTTTTGATAGATAAGACATTTTTATACATACCCATTACAGTCGAATAAAAACTCTGCTCTTCGTATTAAAAACTAACCAATGTTCAAACGTTTTCGGACTTGTCGATCTATCTTGTTGACCGTAAACTGGGAAGACAATACAACCACACAACAAAAGTTCTGAGTCAGTTTTAATAATCTAAAATATACCTTGCTTCTGTTCCGGGGGTCTCTGAAGTCTTCCTTCGAAGCCTTCCGCCTCTTATCCTTCAGTATCATCCGAGCTGCCGCAAACGCCATCTTGATGCCAAATAGTTGAAACTCGGTGTGCCACTCTTGTCACTGTCACTTTGACAGCTGTCAGTTTTACACCTCGCGGTATTAGTCTACGGTTGGAACTCAATCACAGATAATTTTTTAAATTGACTAAAAATTGCTTTCGTTTTTATCACTACTAAATTGACTTTGAACTACGCTGATATCTACAATCACTTTCACTTTAACACTTATATGGTAATAATTTGACAGTATTGTCATAAAACTTAACAATTAGTCGCCATTTTTCGTTGAACGATTTAACAAGTAATTGATTTAACTTTTAATAATTGAACGGAAATTATATCACTTCACTATCTGAAAACAAGTTACGTGGTGGTTCCTATGTTAATTAACCGTATTATTTACCTAGAAAAATATTTAAGTACCCTCTTAGTATTTTAGCAATACATAAACCACGAAATCCTATTAAAAACAATTATATACTAGAAAGTACATTTGCAACAAATTAAAATAAATAATTCTAAGAAAACTTTTTAGCTTCTACAATGAAAAATATTATAATATCCCTATTTAATATGTAGGTCGCACCTCTCCGGTCCCAAACCTATCAAGGACTACCAATATACAATCGAATTCTGATTGTGAAATTCCCACAAATCAAATACCCTGTTCCCCCTGACATGACTTCACAGTGCTTACTTATCCCTTATACCACTATCGATTCTTATCATAACGAACGAAAATAAACTGTATCTTTAGGTGTAAAAAGCTTCATTTCGCATATCCGATCAGAACGAATATTGCCAAAATCAGACAAGACTATCGTCTATCAAAAGAATAATTTTATTTGTCGCAATCTCATTTCGTTTCACTATGAATTATTTGTTTTTTTTTTGTTCACAAAGTATTAAGTACTGCTTAACCATCTGTACGTGCTACGTATTATTTGTGCTACTATGTTTTATAAATAAGTAGCTAATCGATGGAAGTTTCTTTTTATAAAAGTGGTTTCTTAAGCAATTTGCAATATTCTCTTTTATAAAAGCAAAGTAGAAATTCACTCAAAAATTAACAATTAAATTTTACAAAAATCTAAATGCTGTAAAACAAGTACTGGAACAAAAAGTCACTTTACACCCTCCAACCAAATAGTCACGAACAACACTCATGAGCCCTCAAACTTACATTTGCACAAGCGTTCACCAAACCTGAGTACACTCGACATGAGTACTCTGTCATGTCCAAGTATACCCAGCACATACCAAAACCTACCGTATATCACAAACTACAAGCTTCAAGTTCTAATGACAGCTCCATCACTCAAAGTCATGTCCGAAGACGTGAATGCGAATCACAACCATGAAACGTATGACATAAGATTCAAATTACTATTGCTTGACAGAAATGAAATTATATTCAGTACATGATATAAATTATTACGGAGTTAATTTGCGGTTGAAGTAGACAAAGTACGGTTGTTTAGTCGGAAGTCAAAATAAGTACTATTTATGTGAAACCGGAAATGACAAAGTAAAAAGTTGCTGTACAATGCAGCTTATCTCTTCAGACAAGAAACTTCTCCGGAAAATTGCGAATGAAAATATTCTTTAGCAAGAAAAGCGAAGGAAAATGGGCCATTATTTTTTTTCTTTTGTAAACTGTATACAGTATTTGATTGAACTTTAATATCTGCAGTCTATTTGACACTTCAATTTTACTCGTATTCTGATAAAGAAATCGTTACACAAGCATAGATTTGAGTAGAGATTCTCATACAATAAATCTATACTTGAATCCAGATCAGTGCTTCAGCATTAAATTGTAATTCGGGCCATAACACTCTTGTGACAGTTATAAAGGTCGGTAAAACTTTTGTAAGCTTACAGTAATTTTGTATTATAACATTATTATGGCGCAGGATTGTAATCAATATAATGTATATAAAACTCATTTGAAGCTGACAGAGAATCAACGCACAGCGTAAACTATAAGTCCTAGAGGTATGAAATTTCGAGGGTAATAGGTTCCTTAAATGATTATTATGAATTATATATAATTTATTAATAATAATAATAATAATTTATTAATTATATATTATTTATTTATAATTTATTTTTCTTTATTGATGAGTTGAGATACACAACAAGTCACAATGATGATAATAAGATAATCAAGTTGAAGTTGATGATAAGATATAGTGTAGGGGCGCACTAAGAAAGGAATTTTGAAAAGTCGCACTCTAAAGAGTCTAGGACGCGAGCAACGCCGCGGGCGACGGCTAGTGTTGTACAAAACTCAAGGTTTTCCAAACAACAAGGCACTTGAACGAAGCTCTATCCTATATTCAAGTTCAAGGGAAACCATCCAAAACAACGCTCAACTAGCTAGGTTGCAATAAACTCAGACGCCATAATGTCTACCGCTGATAAAATGGCACTGTTCCTTTGGAAGACAGCCAAGGGGTTAACTCCAAATACCGTAGCATTCAGTCGTTTGAGTTCCACTTCGCGGCTGCTTAGAGGTTTGTGCTCGGACGCGATACACTTTTCTGAATTGCCGAGCAGTGTAAAGCAAAAGAGAACGGTGATCTATCGCTTTGGAAAGTAGATCTTCAATATTTATTGCAAGAGATAAGTTTGTAGCATGATTGATTACTTCTACAACAATAGTACCCTTTTTCTGAGATCTTGCGACTATAGATATTTATTTTGCTCTTCCAACTCGTCCTACGTAATATGAGGTCCTACAGAGGGGTTATTTCCGTCGAGCCCACCGGCTGGCAATATATAAATAAATACTTACAATGGTAAATTCTAAGTAAAGGGTAATGGTTAATGGTAATTCTAATTAAGCTATCTGTAAACTGGCCGCAATTAAAGAATTTTGTAATTACTAATCAAAATAAAATAATTCAACGAATTCTTTTCGATCTGACCATAATAACCAAAATCATTATTTTTATGCTTATTTTTCCGCAAAGCCCTCAAAGAGCGTGCAAAAACCTTATTACCTAATAATCAAATCTACCCAACTTTTAGGGTATAACCGCAAATCTACCCAACTTTTAGGGTATAACCGCAAAGCATCCAATATAAAATCTTACTACCTTTTGGAAGTATTGAAATACCCCGGGTGGGTCATTGGGTACATCCGAGTAATAATATAAGCTCCGAGCGGTCAGTATAGATAGTGAAAAGCAATTTTGGGTATTGTATTTCAAAACAAATGCTGTTACCAGTTTTGCATAGCTCATGCAGGGTTAAAAAGGTTACGGGCTGTGTAAAATGTCTACCAATATTTTGATTACTAACGACAGCGACCTCTGTGGTGTAGCGGGTCAGAAGGTCTAGAATCTATGCCCGTGACGGGATAATGTTTGCGCTATGTGCAAATATTATTCGCGTCTAAAATTATGTGGGATGGGATGTGACAAGCTCACCCCATCTAGGTAATGCTATCTAGGTAACCAACCAAAATAAACTTCTCACAGATAAAGTCGCGAGTAAAAGCTAGTACGTAAAATAAAAGTGAAGTTGCAATTTTGTCGGATTATCTTTTGAGCCCACCTTCAAACGACGAGCTTTACTCGCATTCCTTACATCGCAGTCCATGGTTTCACTCGTTTAATAAACGGATAAAATAAAAAGCAACTTAATAATATTAAAAGCCACTTTATAACACTTAATCGTGGTTTTACTTGTGTGTCACTGTAGCAATAATATCCGGTCAAAATGAAAAGACACCACTATAGATACTATCCATTAGTATTCTTATCACAAAGTACATAGAGTTTATTTTAAGTTGCAATTTAATCAGCGTTATCAAGAAACAATATTTCTCTTCCTAATTCTAAAATCATGTAAATTTTCCAAGGTAGGTACATCTATCTATCTATCTATCTTCTTCTTCTTCTAAATATATAAAACTCTTTTGAAGCTGACTTAGAATCAACGCACAGCCTAAACTATAAGTCCTAAAGGTATGAAATTTGGAGAGTAGTATCCTTATATAGTGCAGGGGTGCACTAAGAAAGGATTTTTAAAAAGTTACACTCTAAATGGTCTAGAACGCGTGCAACACCGCGGGTGACGGCTTGTTAACCTATATATAAATAAGAATTACTTTAACCTAGTTCTTTCATATATCCAATACGATCCTACTATCTGGACTGGACCATTACAAAAAGTTCGTGTAACACTTCAATCTCATACCGTATATCGAATCGCGGCTGCGGCTGACAGTTACCGATCGACTGATAAAATGAAATTGTGACTGAACTTTTTTGAAAATACCGCTAACAGTGACCTATCTACCAATAAATAGCGTACTATAATATCATAGAGAAGCGCGTATTCCGCAATTATTTACGCTTTTTTGGCTGGAAAACTTATTTGGATACAATATATATTGCACACAACATTGTTGTTTGCGATTTTTTGTAAATAGTTTCAGTGATTTTCTATCTTCAGAAATGTTGTAATGTAAGAGCGAGAAATTGTTTGACGCTTACAGTTTATTATTATCATTATTATCATTATCATCATCAATATATATAAAACTCTTTTGAAGCTGACAGAGAATCAACGCACAGCCTAAACTATAAGTCCTAGAGGTATGAAATTGGAGGGTAGGTTCCTCATATAGTGTAGGGGCGCACTAAGAAAGGAATTTTGAAAAGTCGCACTCTAAAGGGTCTAGAACGCGAGCAACGCCGCGGGCGACGGCTAGTTATATTATATTAGCCCATAAGTCAGATTTGAAGACTGCTTCTAAAATTTTGCGCTCAAGCCTACCTATTGTTGAGCCTTGAGTTCTTCTAAATTCAAAAGTATACGGTTCGGCTCATCATAACTTATTTATAACCGATAAAAAAGGTTCTCTTGTATTCAAATTTCTACGTAAACCCTTTTTGCAGTTTCCCATACAAAACATCTTTAGAAATTCGCAAAAATAGGTGGCATACGGCATTTAGGAACCCGACCTCGATACTTTTTGTCACATACCTTTTGTACCGAACACACAAAGAAATAAAACATATCTACATAATAAAACGATCGTTCAAATATCATGAAATTGGAATAAAATACATTTTCATATTCTGGCGCTACGTTTAACTCCTGAGGGAAGGGCGTCACTCAAACTTTGCCTTGAGTGGACGCTAGGCAGGCCCGGAAAAAGTTAGACTACTACGTTTCTAAAAAAACTATGATATTAGCGTCAAACTACATCAGAAGGCAAGACGTCGCGTCGTGTAGCTAGGGAGAGAAAATTAATATATTTTTGAAAAGCAAGTTTTTTTAATAGCTTTTTCGTTACAATTATAGTATGCTTTTTCTTAAAAGCTATTTCAGTTATAACTAAAGCAAAACGGTATAAAAGTAACAAACGAAAACAGCTTATGAAGAAAAAAATAACGAAAAACCTCTTTTGACAGCATGCTTTTTAAAAGAATATTCATTTTCATGTCACTACGGACACGACAACGACGTCTTGTCGTCCGGTATGGGCCAACGCTTACAATGATAGAGACATGATAAATCGACAAACAAAAACAAATTGCTATTTTATTCACCATCATCATCCACAGCCCGACTTAACCCACTGCTGGGCATAACCCTCCCCAAGTTTGTGCCATCCACTATTTTGTTAGAAAAAGAAAATATTCAACAATGTGTTAATCGTTAGGTACCATTAATTGACTATCGTTCAATTTTTAGTAACACAAAGATATATACAAAAACTGTTATCTATATTAAGCACTAGCTGTCACCCGCGGCTTTGCTCACATGGTATACGTCATCAGCATACGCATTATTTGGTTAAAATCTTTGATCCTAATTTTAAAACTTTTAGGAAGCGACTTTCATCATCAGCATACGCATTATTTGGTTAAAATCTTTGATCCTAATTTTAAAACTTTTAGGAAGCGACTTTCATCATCAGCATACGCATTATTTGGTTAAAATCTTTGATCCTAATTTTAAAACTTTTAGGAAGCGACTTTCATCATCAGCATACGCATTATTTGGTTAAAATCTTTGATCCTAATTTTAAAACTTTTAGGAAGCGACTTTTCAAACTTCCTCTCTTAGTGCACCCCTACACTATATAAGGATACCCTCCAAGTTTCATATCTTTATAGTTTAGGCTGTGCATTTATTGTCAGTCAGCTTCAAAAGAGGTTTATATTATTTAGAAGATTTTGCTGAAAAATTAGAATAAGAGAAAATTTTAGCCATACACCGAGCATCCCTAGTCCCAAATGGGTTGAATAAGTACGTCCCAGAGGCTCACACGCTTTACGTAAGCATAAAACTTTCTGTAGCGAGAATTTATGGAAGTGAATAAAATTATGTCGCGATGAATGGAAGGTAAAACGGCTACGTGTTATTTCGTTACAAGTTTGTTGAGGTCGTATGCGCATTGGGCATGTAATGCGGAATAAACGTGGATTGATTTACAGCCTCCGAACTGCTTTCGCTACCCAGCATAATGTCAAGCGATGTGGCTACAGATATACGATAACATGAAGCTTTTGACGAAAAAAAAACCAGTGCGTGGAGTCCCTCCGCGCGTAAGAAGTTATACTTCGAGTGCCACGCATTAACTCTCGCCTTGTGTTTATTGTGAAATTAATTTAGTATTTATTTTGATGTACTTAACCATTAAGCAGTACTTACTTAGTAAGAAAATGTTCTATGCTCATGTTGCCTTAAATCAGAACTAGAGATTATATTATATTACGTACAATGGGCGGTCTTATTGCTAGGGAGCGATTTCTTCCAAACAACCTTTGGATAGAGTGGAGCGTATATATAGGAAGGTCGGCTAGGGTGTACTATAAGACAAGAAAATATTTTATATATGTACGAGAATAAAAATACTATGATTATACCTACTTACTAAGATAATATAATACTATACACAGATAAATACGAATAAATACATACTTATATACACTTTAAAAATATATTATTGTTAGAAACCAAACATCACGCTTCAGTACAATCAATTATCTATCTTCCTTCTCTGAAAGTTTGACCCACAAAAAAACTTCGGACGTAAAACGTTTGATGATTAAGTTACATAAGTAACTTAATCATCAAACGTTTGATGATTAAGTTACATAAGTAACTTAATCATCAAACGTTTTCCGCCATTGTGACTTTCTCTTCCCAAACAATCTTTCTATTTGTCTTTCTAATTGCAAATTACACATGACAAAACTAACGGAATGTTCTAGAAGTCCAGGATATTTACTACGTAAACGACAAACGGGTGTTTGTTTTGTTGATTTGGATTACACTGCGCGCTGATCCAGCCACTCTGCAAGAGGCTTTCTAGTTAGCCGCGTAATGTAGCACAAATGTTAGTAATTTTTTTTATCGTTTTAGTGAAAGAAAGAAAGAAGAAAGAAAATAAATTTATTTGCAAACACTTACAATAAAGTATAATACATTAACAGTACAATAAAGCCTAGTGTTGCAAACCGGGCCATGACTCAGCATGAAGTTAGTAGCTAGTGAGCGACTAACGCTGGTCTTCCGTCATGGCCGTCCGGTGATGCCACGGGCAACCCAACCCACATGTTAGATGTAACAAATAATAAATAAAAAAATAAAAAAATGAAAATAAATAAATGTAAAAGTGACAAAACATAAAGCAAAAGTAACAAAAAAGGAAATATGTAATAATGATAAAAAAACAAAACAGATAGATATTATGCAGTAAAGTAACCGACAAGAAAAATATGCAACAAAACAAAAAACAGATAGATATTATGCAGTAAAGTGACCAAGAAGAAAAATATGCAAAGGGTATACATTTGTGCTACAAATAAGTAAGTATATTGGTAGGTACACCATAGTTTACCTGTACGTGCCTATACCTAGATTAGATGATGCTTGATTCGTGTCTATGACCTTCTTGCTTTTTCTGACTTTCAAACAGGAAATGCTTAAGTTTGATTCTGAAACTTTGTGCACTTTGCAGGTTCCGTAGTCAGGTTGAAAATGCGGTAGAGTTGGATAGCCAATTACGTAAGAGGGTAGTTCATCTGTCACATCAAATAAACTTGCGACGTAGAATTAGCTTTATCGCTCTGACCTTAGGATTCAATTTAGCGATAGCCTAGATTTATTTTGCTTAATGTTTTGAATTCAGCAACATTTAAATAAAAACTCGGAGCTTTTTTTATGTTTTTTAGCTTCTGCCTTCGTAGCTTTAGGTACAACTTTTTTTTTATGCAGTAATTTCAGAATGTCTTTGTAATGAAATTTGGTCTAGTATTTTGTAAAATATTTGTGTTTTATAGTGTACCTATCACCTCACATATCTGAGACTTAGTAGGCGTAGTGTAGGACGCCCTCCGGCTAGGTGGGGTGACGATCTGAGACATGTAGCTGGCAAACACTGGATGAGAAGAGCCGAAGACCGGGCTCAGTGGCGCGTCTTGGGAGAGACCTACGTCCAGCAGTGGACCAATATAGGTTGATGATGATGATGATGATGATGATCTGAGACTTAGCTATAAATTCTATGTATACCTATCTCACCAAAAACTAGTACCTATACATTATCACGCGACTAATTGTAGAACTGCCTCCCACTTCTTCTTCTCTTCAATAATGGCCTCTGTCCATCATTTCGACATACAATTTTGCCAATGTCAAGTGATATAATTGTAAAATATAAGTCAAGTCAAGTCATTTGTCAAGTCGGCTGTCGTTTGTGTTGAAAAGAAAATGGTGGATTTTCTCTTCAAAACCTAACACGAATTTTCACATTCAGAAAAACCACTTTACACACATTTATTCCAATGGCTCACACTTTATGTTACCTTCAGAGATAAGAATAGTCACGTGACTTTTCATTTTGAAATGTCATTTCCCTGAATTTGGATTACTTTCTATTCATCAGCAACTTCCTATCCGTCACCAGAGTTGTCCGCGCTTGGCGATTCATATTGTTGAAGATCCAATAATGTTCAACTTAGCTCCAACATACTTTTTTAACTCGGTAACGCTTCAATGAAGAGAATTATAAAAGAAAAAAACCTACTAGGGAATGCCTCAGCAAGAAGATTGTTCCACAACCTGAATGTGCACGAGATAAGACCGGCCATAAATGAATGAGTCAGTGATCTACATAGTTTATTGGATAAACGTGAAAATCTAGACAAAAACTTTGTACCTAACACGACCTCTAGACTGACTTAGAGCGTCTAATACTCGTAAGACTTCTGGCTTCTGACTGTGCCCAATCTTTCTGTTAATACGTTTTCTTAATTGTTTTTATTGACCTAAACACAACCGAACGATTATCCTTGTGTAATTTTATAAATATGTACCTACTGTATACGTAATTTTATTCCTAGCTTTTATTTTTATAATCTGGTGCAGACTAATTAATACCTAAAAATTTACCCTCAAAATCTAAAAAAAAGCAACGTGGGCTAATTAGATTAAAAAAAGATTTTCTTTGATAAAAAACAGTAAAACCAGCTAATTTGATAAGTTTAATGTATAACCTAACTTTAAACATAACTTCTATCAAGAAACTTGCGGTTGGAACCAAATGCAGCATAACATAACCAAGTATTCTGCAGCTGCGGAGTTGATCAGCAAGTTAGTTCATTTGGAATTCCGAAATTAGTTGCTCGGGCTGTGTAACTTTACTGTTGGAACTACTGTCCTGAAATAGTCCGAGCTAATGGAGAACTAAAGAAGTATCCAATCTTCTTCTTTTTTTCGACCTATATGGTCTCTGTCCGTCATTTCGACAGACAATTTTGCCAGTGTCAAGTGAAATATTTGAAATATTATCCGTCAAATCATGTCATTCGTCAAGTCGGCTGTTGTTTGTTTTGAAGGGAAAATGGTGGAATTTTCCCTTGAAAACTTAAAAACGAAATCTATCATTTCAAGGAAATCACCTTAAAAACTATGGAATCAAACTATCAAATACAAATAAATACCAAAATATTTAGTGGGTACATAGGTAAAGTTATGTAAGTAGTTAAAAATAACAAGTTCTTAACATTAAAGAGATCAGAAGTGTTAATTCGTCCAAGGGTCAGAACGAGTAAATTCATCTATATGTTCTTTTTTTATATCTAATAATAGTTAAACAAGTTTGACTCTGCTAGTCGCTGGTTTGAGCCACCTGTAAGTGCTCATGCAACCTTATCTAAAATCCACTGGAACAATATCATCTCACTGGTTTTTGATCGCAGAAATTATTCTAAAAACCATTTTTGGTTCAAAATAAACCTTCGATAAAGTAATGACAACAATGAAATGGTAATAGTAAACCATTTGGTAAACGACAGGGAGTAAAATGACCTCATTTAGCCCGCAGGCTATCAGGCAGTAAAAATGCTATAAAACAGTGTAATTTGAACCGCAGTTGGCCGGTTAATATACCTAGATACCTACAAAGGCTAATTAAGTTAGATAAGCTTTAAAACCTGATGAGATTTAACTTAAATTATAACAGAAAATAACAAAACATAGAACATCTTCTCCGAGAAATGAATCACCCTCAGAAATAAAGGCACAAATCTGATATAGGTATACTTAGTGTGTTCCAATTTGAAAGGTATCAAGATAGATCGAAACAGCTTCCTTATCATCACTGATTTGCATGTTTTGTATTTTTTGGACTGAATGATAATAAATACAAAAATTCCTAATTCGACAGTGTAGTCATTTTACATTATTATTATTATCATGAGCCTTCAATGTCCCACTGCTGGGCAAAGGCCTACCCCCTTCCCTCCACGCTGTGCGATCCAATGCTGAGATGATCCATTCGGGATTTTACATGAATATTTACCTATAAATAGGAAAATTAAACATTAAAATTACATTACTTAAATATAAGAATGTCACAGCACGATAGATAAATTAATTATTTTGTGTGGTTATATTTACCGAACTCTATCACACAGAACCCTATGAAAATCTGTATGTACTATGATTTCATACGATGTTTTGAGGTCACTAAAACCTGCGCTATTATGCTATTATGGACGCCATCTCGTGCCATTCCAAAATTCGAAACCCAAAAAACGTTTCCCTATATGTATAGTACCTATTGTATGATCTTGCCTATGCCAAAAACCCTATTAATTGTAGGTTGTGAAAACCAGAACGCAATTCCACATATTTTAATTACACCAACTTTTGCGTAGCATTCAAAATTAAATGTGAGAAACTTGTGCAAAGCATTGTTTTACTCCCGAGTTTGCACAGCCATTACACGTGTTAGAACATAACACGCAGTATGTTACAAGGGACAACATGTTATGACAGATAGGTCCCCTGGGCCTAATCTTCACCCCTATCCTCTGAGGTGGTATTACTTTGCCAGGTGAACATGTTCTCCGACAGTTCCCGTGCAGCAAGCGCGATAAAAAAGAAGAAAAAAAGTGATCGGCCCGTTACAAACTCGCTAGTGAAACGACAAGTGAAAAGAAACTAAATTTTCGTCGTTCGTACTCGTATGTAATTTTTATTTTAAATAAATTGGAAACATTGGAGTTTCTTTGGAAAATGTACCTAACGTGACAGGTGATCTGTTGTTATGGTCATATCATTATTATGGTTCAAAATGATTCCGATTTCGACTTTTATAAAGTTTACTTTATTCTTTTTCGAAAAAAAGTTTTTGCTCTTTGTTAGTAATTGTGTCCTCATCAGCCTCGTGTACTCACGCGAGTAAACGGAGTTTTCCATTGCCTCAGCAGAGGGAATGTGACTGAATTACCGCAAGCAAACTTTTACACCTCTGGGAACCTGTTTTAAAATGCTAATTAAATTGCAATTTCATTTCCCGCAGGTTTGAATTTATGACTACTGAATTTATAAATAAGGTTTATTTGAATTTTTGGTGTGGCAACGTGATTTAAGGCATTTTAAGGCTTCCTGAAACCGTATTTCTATATATTTTCTATATTTTCCAACAAAATCGGGTGCGCAAGTCGCACTAGAGTGCATCAACGGGCAGAACAAGAAAGCCCTTGCCCCTGCCCAAAATATTTGAAATCCCTTCAAAACTATGGCTGCTAGATATTCTTGTACGAGTATAACTTCGAAACGGATGCGCTTATTTTTACCTATACTGTACTAAAAACCTACTCGAAACTTAGAAAACCACTCTGAAATCGTAACAGTTTCGGAAGTACTAGTTCAGACGGACAAAAAGACCTATTAATAACCCTCTTTTTCCAATGGGGGTAGTAGTTATAGGCTTTAAACGGAGAGAACACGAATTGTGAACTTCTTCTTCTTCTCTTCAGTAATGGCCTGTGTCCGTCATTTCGACAGACAATTTTGCCAATGTCAAGTGATAAAATTGTAATAAATAAGTCAAGTCAAGTCATTTGTCAAGTCGGCTGTCGTTTGTTTTGAAAAGAAAATGGTGGATTTTCTCTTCAAAACCTAACACGAATTTTCACATTCAGAAAAACCACTTTACACACATTTATTCCAATGGCTCACACTTTATGTTACGACCTAAGTATTATTGGTTAAAATTCCACCAAAATTAAACAACAATACTCTCAATAACACAAGAAAAACTATTAAAATAAAAGTGCTATGTGTCGTTTCAAAAAATGTCAAAACTCGTGTCCGAATTGTGAACTATTTCAGGCTTTACTGTGGTGTCAACTGTCACCATCCATCTCAGAGGTGACATGACACGGGTTGTACAGTGTAGCCCAGTTTCCAAGTAAGAACAGCATTCTGAACTAGTTTCTGGAAGTTCCTGTTAGTTTTCTAAATAACAAGAAATGGGTTCCAATCTTCTAACTTTTGGAATAAATAGGTTTAAAATACTGTTCTTTGCATGAGTTTTTTTTTATAAAAAAAAAAGTGCTGCGAGGAGGAAATCGCCATGAACATGAAGTAGATTTTAATGCACTATCTATTTACCTTATCATTTTCCTCCTGATTTTAACTTAGACCGAGGTAAGTTTAGTTTCTTCCTGAAAACAACCGCCTTGAGAGAATATTAAATACAAATACAAAACGTTTATTTGCAACACAAACTTAGGAATAAAACACACAATGTAACTAAACACGTTTTAGGACACAAATTGTGCCTAAATATTTCTTTACCACAAACACGGAACAGGACGTTGTAGGTTCACTTCAAAAGAGATGTTAGTATCTCTTACATAAGTGGTATGAAACCAATCCATGGCATATTTCTCAAGCTGCGTATATTAGACAAGCTTCTGCCCGCGACTTCGCTCGCGTCCCGTTGGATCCCGATGATTTTCCGGGATAAAAAGTAGCCTATGTCTTAATCCAGATCACGGACAATATATATTCCAAGTTTCATTCGAATCGGATCAGTAGTTTTTGCGTGAAAGACTAACAAACATCCATCCATCCATACTCACAAACTTTTGCGTTTATATATTTATTAGGATTAGGATTTATACAAAGTTATAGCGGTCGTATGTATTGAAAAAGAAATCTCATAGCTAATTTCACCCCTAGTTACACACTGAATTCAATAATTTCCCCCGCCATTGTTTCTAGATTGGTTCAGCGTGAGAGTGACGGCTTGAGTTTCATTACCGGTGCCATTGTGGATGTGCTACTGGTTTCCTTTGTCCACTGCGCATTGGAACACGAATGAGCAATGAAATAATAAAATAAAAAGCCGCTCCTTCGCGGTAGACTTGCCATATCATCATGTATTTATCATAATAATATGAAATGTATCCAGAGTAACCAGAGTGTCAGTTGATACAATATTTTTGGTAAATAAAAAAGTATCAATCTACAATACAAGCTTTGCTTAGTTTGCATCAAGTGAGATAGTGGTCAAACGTTTGCCCATAATATGTATTAAAAAAAATTGTGTGGGACTAAAAGGCGCTGAGTGAATATTTATTTATTTTATTAAACTTGATATTTAAATTCAATTCGTTCGCTGGAAGTTTACTTGTGGGTAAATATTTTATTTGTTACGATTCAGTGGAAATTTCTTAGAATTTCGGAAAGCTTTGTTGAAATACGCAAACCGAAAGGTCGAGTCGAAGAAATCTTCAATGCAAATGATCAATAATTTGCTTGGAAACTTTTCACGGTAAATCAGAAAGGGCGTTTACACACTGGCCGATAACGACACATTTAGAAAACGATATCTTCTGAAATGTCAATTGCTTGAACTAAAATATCGAAGCCGCGCTGTGTGCGATCTCAAATTCTTGTCCTTATCCCGCGCTACCATGCACCCCCATCATTCGTCAACTCTGAATGTAATCCTCTCACATTCATATCATCTTTCACACAATCCAACCACTTCTTCGACCTATCTCTTGCGTACCCAGCCACACTCATATTCAAAACTCTTTTCGTGATATGATTTCATCCCTCCACATTGTGTGAATATGTGCTAATTTCGCGACCGACTAATTATTTCACTGGTCTGTTACACTAGTGTGACGGTTACCGATATCGTGCAGGTGTCGTGTCGCTGTCAGTAAAGACAGCCAAAGTGTAATGAAGCTTATGTTCAAGTTATAATTAATCGCAAAGTTACAGTGAAGCTAAGTGGTCTCTTAGTACCGATCTAAAGTTTCAAAACTTCAGAATTTATTAATCTAGATTCAGAATTAAAGAAGATAAGTTTTTATGGATTTTATGAAATGCTTAATAAATCATAAGAAAATGAGAAATGTAATCCTAGGTACTAGATCTAGATAGGTTTACTCTGAAATTCTAAACGTTTTTATTGATTATGTTCAAAGAGTTATAGCCAAGTCATAATGTAGGTAAGTAGATAAGCCGTATAAGAATTTACTAGGTACCTACTAATAAATCGTATTCTAGAACTTTTATTTTGTGAGGTTGTCTGAAAGAGATCGCTTTTAGCGATAAGGCAATCCATTATACTCAATAGCTTAAATTGTTTCTCTTTATATTATATTTCTTTGTGCACAATAAAGAGTTTATCTATATCACTCTATAGGTACCTATATATTTTATGTAAGTTACTCAAAAAAAATTAAAGAACTTTAATAACGAAAAGTCATGACAAAAAGTAAACATTTAACTTCATAATAGTCATTTGATACAAAAAATATAAACTAAAATGGCCAGTTGATACAAGCACGACCAAATTAAATTTCGAACCAAACAATAACCGTTTAGAAGTTCGAGACAAACAAACACGGTAGCGCTTTCAAATACCAATTACCTGAGTATTACAATTCAGCGCTTAAAGCGATACATTCACACGTGGAAAGCGATTTATTGCACGAGTGGAAATTGGCCATAGTAAGGTTCCGTATACAAAGGTGAAGAAAAATTAAAAATTATTTCTTTACAGTTCAAAAATTTTCAATGTGTTTTTCATATTTTTTTCCATTGGCTACTTTGATTGTTAAGTAACTAGAAAACTAATTTTTTTTCAACATCATGGAAGCTTTTACTGGACAATAGAAAGAAACTGTTATCACAAATCAGATTCATACAAAGGCATTCTCTCTCGTGTAAAGTCAGCTTTTATTGAGTTTGTCCGACGGATACTATAATCTTAGTTTATAGCCACTCATATTTTTAGGAAATAAACTGGGCACGATACCGAAAGAACCCTGAATTCATAAAAAGAGGTTGAATCGTCCGCTAAATTGTTTCAATTCAACCTGTATTCGCTTTGCGCGTGGGGCGAAATAGGTTGAAGATAATAAGGAGTTCTGAGGTAAGTAATAAAACATAAAAAAAAACATGCAGAACCTCTTCCTTTTTTGAAATCAGATAAAAAAAAGTGTTACTTTATGTGTAGTCATTGTACGTGAGGAACTCTAAAAACGGAGTGAACAAATCATGTTCAGTTGGACGTGAACTCGGAAGCCTGGAAGCGGTTGATAACTAGATTTGACTGCATTTTTCATCCCGGAAAACAGTGGAATTTTTCACCATTTCGCGACTGGCTGGTTTCAAGCTTATGTTGATGCCGTGACAACATGCCTGTATTATTATTACAGTGTGCAAAATGTATTGCCAGCTAAAGTTTGTAGTTTTATATTGTTTTTTTTTCTTGTGTTTTATTTTTGTACATTATTTATTTTACAATTGTGTTTACAGTGGTGCTAATATTAGTTGATTGCCACTGTACTAACTAAAAGTGTTGAAAATACGAAAGTTTTATTATTCTAAAGTTCAAATTAGCATAAACACACATGAATGACAATGCGAAAACCTTACCTAACAACCAACATTTTTTTTAAATCAAATAACGTCAAATAATTCTGCACTAAAATGGATGTCATTAATTTCACCCTCAAAAGTACCCGCATCTAAATAGAAAAATTCTAATTTTAAGATTGTCAGTCATTGTAATTTAAACCTTAGTATTAACAAAATAAGACCTACCTATATAATATATCGTAACCCAAGTTTAGTAATTTGCTGTATCAAAGAAATTGCAACCTCTACCTACAAATTGTAGTAACTGTATTCTCATTTGGTACGTTATTCTGCACAGATTAAAATTAGCAATTAACTCGAAGCAAACCGCAACGCAACTGCAACAATTACAAGATGCAATAAAGAAGAGTTAGTTACTAGATAAGTAGAACTAAATAAACACTGTTGCAGGTTACACGATAATTCTTATAAAAAATCATTTTTCTCATAAAAACATATCATAGGTAAACTAGCTGATACCCGCGACTTCGTACGCGTGCGAAACTTTCCACTAAAACATGTGTCAACGAGCATACAATAAATGTAGTAGCTTTTGGTTTAGAGAGTTCAAGATGTATTATGAATCCTCGTATTATTATCCGCTTATTACGCGATATAATCTTCTTCTTCTTCTTCCTGCCCATATCCCACTAGGTGGGGTCAACACCACATGTTCTTTTCCTCCGTTCTCCCCTATCATTCGTCATCTCAGTGTTCACTCCTCTCCTATGCATATCATCTTTTACACAATCCATCCATCTTTTCTTAAGCCTACCTCTTCCTCTCATCCATCCAAATTCATACTTAGCACTCTCCTCGTTACATGACCGCTTATTACGCAAAATATTGTATAATAGAGGATTTTTTTTATGAAAAAAGTATTGGAACAGGCTGATGGCCTGAACGACTCACAAAACTCTTCCAAATCTACTAAACTCCCATCAATGTAAACTTAATTCCATTAAAAAGTATAAGGCGATCAATCATCGGACCTGGTTTATTACTGGTCGTCGATCATCGTCAGGATACCGCCAGTCACCGACGAGTTATTAAAACTGTTCAACACGTCAGCACACTGGTCTTTTTAGAACACCGTGTAAACTTTTGTAAAACGGAGAACCATTTTGGAAGTAAAATGATCCAACTTCAGATCTAAATATATAAAACTCTTTTAAAGCTCACTGACAATCAATGTACAGCCTAAACTATTATAAAATTTGGAGGGTAGTATCAAAAAAGGAATTAAAAAAAAAGGAAGTCAAAAAGGAATTTTGAAAGTGGCACCCTAAAGGGTCTGAAGTTTTCAACCTTCAACCAACTTGGAACCAAAGGTTTTAACCAAATAATGCGCATGCTGCTACCACGCGAGCACAGAAGCGGGCGATAGCTAAATAATATAGGTAAGTTTAAAAATTAGAAAACTCGACTTAAACTTTATACGGCTCCATCATAAGATGATGATCATGTTCATAAGAATCGTTCTATTGATCGTAAACACCACTGAAATGTCACAGGAAAGCAAAATACGCAACGTCGTGTCGTGTACCTACGCAGTTTTTGTGCATATTCAGAAAAAATGTTTGCAAACCTCCCGCTAGAAGCGCTTGTCGGGTTTGAATACTAAATGTCTCGCAAGCCGCTTTTCGATACTCGTTTCGATCAATAAAACAAAACTCAAGACTCAGTTCACAAAGGCACACAATTCTGTTATCGTTCATACGATGAAGGAGTTGAAATGCTTGGAGCAATCGTCTGTACTTTGATGAGTTTTGAAACTTTCAGTGTGGTCTTCGTTCACAAAGACATAAACGTTATATTAAATTGACTATCAGTACATAGTGTTTAATTTGAAGAAATAGAATAGAATATAATAGAAAATGTTGATTTTGTGCCATATAAAGAAACATGCATAGTTACAGCAAAGAAATCACATAATAGTAGTCTGCAATGAAAACCTAACAAGTAGGTACGAGTATCTAGTTACCTAGTGGTACAATTATGTAAAGTAAAAAAAATACAAACCTACGCATTAAATAACTTTTAAAAAAGCATTTGGCTTTCACCGTATAAAACGTAATTTAAATAACAATAGGCATTCAAAAACGATGAAGGAAAATATCATAGTGAAACTGGTACAATACCAAAAGTAAACCCAGTGTTTTAGAATAAGTTTTTTGTGATTTTGTACAGAGTTTAAAAAAGGTTCTCAATTCAGCTGTATTTTTTTTATATTTGTGACCTCAGAACTCCGTCATTTATAAACCGATTTGAAAAAACCCTTGATTGGTCCCATAATTTTATTATCAAAATCGGTTTAGACAGTTTGGAAGTTAAATAAGAATAATTGGAAAAAACACGTACACGATATTGCGTATTTTGCTTTCCTGTGATTTTTCAATTGTTTACGACCAATAGAATGATCCCAATTAACTGCCATCATCATAATCATCTGATGATGAAAAAGCCAGAGCGTAGTCAAATTAAAGTAGGTTTTTCGGGTTTTAAAACTCATAAATTATATTGATCTAGTTTGGGTATCAATGTTGTCTAACCGGAAACAGTATACTGTTAACCGATGTACAAAATTGAAAATGTAATATTAATGTCTGTTATTTCAATAAATTTCAGTTCATTTATATTTGATGATAAAATAAAACAAAACAACTTATTCGAGGAAGATCGCTCGTCGTTATGCTAAGAGTAACCTAAGCGTGACTACGCTAAGGCACTTCTGTAATTAAATTTCAGCATTTTTATGGAGTGTGGAAGCTGGCAGTTGGCCGATATTCTCAAGATTTGCTCATCTTTAAATATACCCACTCAATCTACTTTAGAAGAGGAAAGCCCTTCAAGCTAGAAACCAGCTTAGGCTTAGCAATAGGTCTCTTAGAAGGTGGAAGCGATTATCAACCTTATGTTGTAGGTCGATAATCGATTATTTTGTGTTGTATTTTAAAACCATCACTAAAACTGAGAATTATGAAGAATTAGATTGTTCCGAAAAGAATAACTATTAGAAATAATGAAGCGGAGTTTTTGGTACGCTGGTTGGTTTTAAATTAGTTATTATATAATTTGTTACTATCTTCCAATTATCATTATTTTCATTCTAACTATTAATACATAAAACAAACAATAACATACAAAGATAAAAAAAGTCTGTCTTACTAAAAATTATAAAAAAATCATAAACCTCCTTTTTGCTTCGCCTTACTCGGATAAAAACAAAAATATAGCTGGATTGTTAATATTCCTGAAAAGATGTACTACTGAATATATTTTATATCAAACAAAAAGTAAGATAGCCACAATAAAACAAAAGGTGATTGTTACTGCGACTGGGTCTAGACAGCACCAAAGCTTTCTTTCAAAAGTTCGTAGTACAAAAGGAGCGGAAGACTATTGTATAGAAATATTACATAGAACCACCTAGAAGCTTATCCGGATGACACAGATATTATCTAGATACAAAAGATACAGCAGAATAACCTAGATAGGACATAACTCACGTTAATCCAGGCTCTACAGTTTGATCAATGTTTTCAACCGACTTCATAATAGAACTACCTATAGACGCTTATCCGGATGACACAGATATTATCTAGGTACAAAACATACAGCAGAATAACCTAGATAGGACACAACTCACGTTAATCCATGCTCTACAGTTTGATCAATGTTTTCAACCGACTTCCTAATAGAACTACCTATAGACGCTTATCCGGATGACACAGATATTATCTAGGTACAAAGGATACAGAAGAATAACCTAGATATGACATAACTCACGTTAATCCAGAATATACAGTTTGATCAATGTTTTTCTATCATAAAAAGATGATCTTAAAATCATGCTATGGTAGTAAAAAATATTTTGAGCACATTTTTGAGGTCGAGTGAAAAATATGGGTCTTAGTGTCCTTAGTTGGATCTTTGATGACGTTGTTTTTAGACAGCCTGAAGGCCTCCATCGTTGCTTAACGACTCTTAACTGAACGGCTGATTTATTAATTTTATAAAAATGTTTTTGGTTGATCTAAGAAATTTAAGTAACTCCATATCTGACATTAAACTAGTTGTATACGCCGACGATACTAACGCTATAATAGGCGCTCCTAGTCTCCGAGAACTTGAAATTAAAATGAACATGGCACTGGAGAGATTTAATCAATGGTTTAGTACTAGTAAGTTAAGATTAAATATAAAAAAGACACAAGGTATCCTATTTAAATCAACGGCACGTTCAAATGACACTAAACATTTAGATCATATTTTCACTGTTAATTTTCGTTTTATTCGCCAAGAAATTCATTGTAATACTGTATTTAATTTATAATTCAGTTTATTCAGTTTATTCATTTAAAAGCTCTCTCAAAAAATACCTGTTAGATTTACAAATATCTGCTCAATAAGTGGTCGTTCTTCACCTCATGTTAGTTTTAATTTGTTATTTTGTAAATTTTGTATTTGGAATGTGTTATTTGTGTTTTCTCTAGTTGTATCTATTATGTTTCCTGTTTTGTTTTTGTTTTTAAAAGGGAAGTTGTAATTTTAATTAATGCCAGTATTATAAATTGTATATTAGATAAGGTACATAATATGTTAAGCTATTAGATTAAGTTTCTTGTAAAACAGAACGCGTGTCGCAGAGGCTGTGCGCCACGCCCCTTCATTCTAGGCACTCCTGAAAACCAGCGCTAAAGGAGCCACCGTGCACCTTTAGCATTTGCTGAGCGAGTACCCTTTTTACGCATCATTCTTTTTAATTTAATGCTTATTTAGTTGTATCTTTGTGTTTTTGCGTAAAATAAATAATTTCTATTTCTATAATATTAACAAAATACGCATGAAACGGTTGACAACATAAATAATCTGTGACAAGCCTCTTTATCGGCCTTTACAATGTCTGTAAAATGCGGGATGCAAAATTAAAATCTAGGCCGTTTTATTGTTGGAATAAAAAAGAGCTTTAACGGGGCGTAAAAGTAGGAATTAATACTTTTACATTCACATTTTTATGTTACCCAAACGTACAGTCGCGCTCAAAAAATGTGAAAATAATTTTGAGTAAAATAAGTAAAAACTCGAGCGTAAATACGTTGCTGTGGTGGGACTGCAATATTTTGTTCTTTTGGGGCTATTGTGTTTTTTGACACAGTTTTTTTGTATTTACATAGAATTTCTAAAAGGTAAATAGCTGGCTGGCTAGTAAAAGGCTGAAAAATGTTTATGTTGAAATTTTTGAATAGGGGCTCTCACCCCGTATTTGTCTCCTAATTCAATTACTGGGAGCCCGCACGACGACGGCTTAGATACACTGAGCCTCTTAAGACTTGATCCCATATGCCCGTATGTAATCACCATGTAAAATCCGAAAGTGTTTCATTATACCCACTTACGAACATTCTCTTGATTTTTATTTCGATTCAAATTCTCTTCATGTTAAGTCTATACCTACTTTGTTCTCAGATTAAAACTAATAAAGAAAAAAAAGGGTTTTTTTAAGGCAAGAGCGAGTACCTAGGTGTCTTTAAACTAGCCTGCTTCATCGTCTCTTACCATCAGGTGAGAATAGTAGCCAATAGTCTCTCTCATATAAAAAAACTATTTGAAATAAAAATGGTTGCCACTTCTGATTGACAGCTACAAAATACGACAGGATGTGGGCATATGTCGACCCTGAGTCTCTTTAGCGAGAACAATTAACGCTGTTAAACTAATCTCATAATGTCGTGTTCTAACTAAATAATATATGTGTTATGTACTTACGTGTACCAACTAACTTGCTCGTAACAACGTTTCATTTGAGTTGAACGTGATGTCGCATGAATCGGGAACCGCCCATTGTTATACCGAGTTAGTTCTAAAATCCTTGTGTACAATAAAAAATTATCTATGTATCTATACTATTATCAGACAGGCGTCATGGCTCAGTCGGTAGTAGCTCTGCCTTCCGTGCTGTGGGTCGTGGGTTCGATCCCCACCGAGAACAAGCATTTGTGTATTGTAAACATAGATGTTTGTTCTGTGTCTGGGTGTTTCTATGTATTATAAGTATGTATTTACAAAAAAAAATGTATGTATGTATTCTATCAGCCATCTAGTTTCCATCGTACAAGCTTTGCTTAGTTTGGGACTAGAAGGCGTTGTGTTAAGTGTCCGTGTATATTTATTTATTTATTTATATTATAAAACTGTAAAAAACCCAAAAACTAAAATTAAAGATATGGATGAACTAAATATGCAGATCTACTAAATGAACTATTCTGATTCCGAAAATCGAGTTTGTCTGTTTGTTCGTTCGCGGATCACGCCTTAACTACTGGACCAATTTCAATGAAATGTACCACTCAGAAGCTCTTTTTCCGGATTTAAACATAGGCTATATTTTATTGAAATCAAAGACGTGGCTTCTTAGATACAGCATGAACTCTCTAAACCAAAAGCAGCTATTTGCTACGAGGTTCATCGTATGCTGGTTGACAGATATTTTGGTGGAAAGTTTCGCACGCGTACGAAGTCGCGGGTATCAGCTAGTCTATCTATATAATGACACTCACTGTACTAGTAGATACCTTATTCAAATGAGATGAATAGGAGAGGGAACATTCTATTGTGACTGCCATTGTTGCGCTTTCGAGTTTTTTCATTCTGCGAAATAATGGAATTGGAATTTGTCGAGGGTTTTTTAATTACGCTTGCTGTGATGGATATGTATTTATAGATGTAGCAGTTTTATAAAATTCGAGTTCAGTATCAAAAGATATAAATATATACTAACTAGCTGATACCCGCGACTTCGTACGCGTTCAAAACTTTCCTCAAAAATATCTGTTCTAGTAGGTATACGATGTTTAGAGAGTTCAAGCTGTATCTATAAATCCACGTCTTCGATTTCAAAGACGTGGATTTTTAAAGGAAAAAGGGCTTCTGAATAGTATAACTTTAGTTGTAATTGGTCCAGTAGTTAAGGCGTGATCCGCGAACAAACAAACAGAAACAGACAGAATCGTTTATTTAGTAGATCTGCATATTTAGTTTATCCATATCTTTAATTCTAGTTTTTGGCTTTTTTACAGTTTTATAATAGTATAGATAGATAGATAGACCTAAAAGTACGTTTATATCGTGTAGGTGTCACCCGTCGTGTAGTTAGCAGTGTTGAAATTGCCAAAGCAAAATGACAGAACTTAAATCATTTAAACAGAGCAGCCGTGTAATGTAAATTCAACAAAAGTGTCGTTCGAGGAAGCGAAATGAACTCTATAAAGACGATTATCTCTACCTGGGGACTGTTTGAGTGCCACAGCTTAGAGATATACAGCCGAGTAACATAATATAAGATAGATAGATAATACACGTTTAAATATAATACGTTTATTTGTCACTGAAACACACGTCAAAGTTTACAGCATGAACATGAAGCAATACTATTGCGTAAGTAATAACTAAAACTAAATTACTAGTAGTTCGCCCCGAACTGAGATCTCGTGATGGTCGGAGGTTAATAAAACCCAAACAACTTTTATTGACCAATGGTTGTAATAAACTTTACAAATCGCTTCGAAATCGCCGTCTACCTATGTACCAGTCTTACTTGAACTACAAAATCATTGAAACTCCAAGAAATGGTAGCTCACGTTATACTGGGTTTGCAAATTTTATATTTTTTACAACAACTCAAAAACTATTAGACCTAGAATCAAAATAAAAACGGTTTTGGAATTTCTAAACAAAACCCTATCATATGACACCCCACTTAATATTATTGTACGAATTTTTTTTTACTCCCTTTGGACCCTCATAACTTCACGACCTCTTGACCGATTTACTTCATTTAACTAACCAGTAAAACTTAAGAGTACTATCCGTATACCTACCAAATTCTGTGAAGATCGGATAAGCGGTTCCAAAGATCTCGTCGAACAAACATACAAAGCATTTTTGTCCAAGTTGTCACTAAGATCTTCGTTCGCTTCGCTCACTCGATCAATTAACTATAAAACAATACAACAACACTACCCACCTGTGTTTCTCTGACGTGTTTATTGTGTGTGTTGCAGTAGACAAAGAGATATAAGAACTAATACTACATCGTTTTTATGCATGAGCCTGGCGCGTGTAGGTAAGCTCTTTTTTTTTATTATTTAGCCTAAGCTAGCCAAAAATTTAAAGTTATTGCGTGTTTCACAATAAAAGTAAACTAAGTGTTATTTTTATTCTAAGCAGGTGTCAAAAACACTTATTGAATAAATTAATAAGTCTGGAATTAAATGAATAGGCTTAAAAGGTACAAAGCTTGCTTTTATAGGAAAGAAACGCCTAAAAAAAGGCCTGAAACATCTGAAATTTAATACTGTTCTGTATTACGTACTTTTTGCTACTCTATAGTAGGTACATAATCATCATCATCAACCTATACCAGTCCACTGCTGGACGTAGGTCTCTCCCAAGACTCACCACTGAACCCAGTCTTCGGCACTTTTCATCCAGTGTTTGCCAGCTACATGTCTCAGATCGTCGCCCCACCTTGACGGAAGGCGTCCTACACTACGCTTGCCTAAACGCGGTCTCCACTCAAGTATTCGTTTGCTCCAACGACAGGTACATAATAAAAGTTTATTTTATAATTTTACCTAAAGTAGCTTGGCTTTTCTTCCCTTGAGACTGTAGTCGAAAACAGACGGTCGGACGGACATTTAAGGTGAATTACAGCTAAATTGCTTTTGATACTTAAAATAATGGCCTAAGTCGTTTAACTTCGTGTTTACAATGTTCCAATAGAAAGTAACAAGATAATGAATGGACTTAAAAAAGTAAACAAGATTTTATGGAAAAGTTAATTTTACGTTCATACAAGGGTGTAATAAGACCACTGAAACCTTCAGGACTTAAAATAGGTAGAATATGAAACTTATCAATTTAATACGTTTCGCTTTGACATTTTCTACTCTCTAACAGTAAGTTGTAGTACTTCTTCTTCTTCTTTAATGATGGCCTCTATCCGTCACTTGTCCGTCATGACGGTGTCATATTTGAAATATTATCTGTCAAGTCAATCGTCAAGTCGGCTGTCGTTTGTTTTGAAGGGAAAAAGGTGGATTTTCCAACTGTTCTAGAAAGATATGAATATCTCTGACAGCAAAACAAATTTAAGTTCTATATTAATTGCTGTTGAGAAAAGTCCGCTCTCTTGAACTGCGTAAAAATGTTGGAGAATGCAGCCCTAATCACAAAAAGTTACGGCTAAACGTCGAGTTTTAATTGCCAACCAGTGAGTTACAGTTTCACAGAGAACCCCCTCCTTTAATCGTAAAAACTTTTATTAAATTAAACCTTAGATTAATTTCTTCCAAAATCGGCCAAGGAATCGCTGACCCACATTTTTCAGGAAAAGTTTACGTCACAGTAGAATGAACTCCCGATATAAATCGTAACTAGACCAAACTACTTTGGAAACTAGGTACGTAAATACTTCTTGCCTTATTTATAAGCTTAATAAAGTAGTAGTCAAACGTTACAGCATTTTTCTTACAATTCTAAACATCAAAGGAGTTGGGGAGTTTCAGGTCCCGATTTGCATACATTTAGTTAAATTTTAGAATTATTTTGTTATTTATAACTTTTGTTGCTTTTTATCATAATCTATTATGCAGTAGTAATAACGAAAACGCAAAATAAAGTAGTTATTTTGACGTAAACACCTGTAAATACGATAAACAACATTGGAAAAGGCGCATTTTTCGAAGTAAAATGTCTAATAACGCATGATTCCCGCTGCTTTATAATGACATTGATACATTTTTATAAACTGCATTGTAGGTGTATTGTAACAAACAAAGTTCCATCAATGCAAGTTTAAAAAAAATGTGTGACCTGGGTTCTATCCAATTTTCCTTTGGCTTGCAAAACAATTGCTAAACGTGTGTAATAACTAATTAAAATCTTACGTATTTATATGACGCTAAATAAAAATGAACTATTAAAAAAACCAATTCTCATTTGACTTGTTCCGAAACAAACATTTCTATCAACTCTATTCCCTATCATATGAAGCAAACATTGTTCGGCTTAGTAAGAGAACCTCAATAATGTAATACTACCAAGCGTTAGTGAATAAATAAAATATAATAAATAAATAAATATTCACGGACACTTAACACAACGCCTTCTAGTCCCAAACTAAGCAAAGCTTGTACGATGGAAACTAGATGGTTGATAGAATACATACATCCTTTTTTTTTTGTAAATACATACTTATAATACATAGAAACACCCAGACACAGAACAAACATCTATGTTTATAACACACAAGTTTGTTCTCGGTGGGGATCGAACCCACGACCCACAGCACGGAAGGCAGAGCTACTACCGACTGAGCCATGACGCCTGTCAGAGAATAAGATGGTTGTGTTTTCTCAGCCGTAAAACCACTAAAAACGAAACCGGAGACATTTATTTCTAGTCCTTGACACACAAAGGGAGGTTCTAGGCGTTAACGCACTCGTAAATCTAGAACAGTGAGTTTATCTCACTTACACTATTTCCGGTTTGTATTGTGCGTAATACGCTTTGTTTTTACTTACATAGATTTTATTGAGATAGGTCGTTTTTAGTTTGGATGGTTTTTTTTTTAAATAACTAATAGAAACAGCGTCAGATTGAAATGTTTTAGTACAAACTGTTACGTATGGAGTATTAACTGCTGCACTGGCTTTATACAGGTAAATGTAACATAATATTGAATGAAACATTTGGGAATCTACAGACTTCAAGTGATAAATAAAATATTAGCGGGTAGAAAGAATAGAAATAGAAATAGAAAAATCATTTATTTGCAACACAAGAAAAATTAACCATATTATAGATAGCGCCATCTGGTTCCAGACTAAGCAAAGCGTGTACCGATTATACTAAAAAAAATCATAACCCTCCTTTTTGCTTCGCCGTAGTCTAATAACAATAAGTAATTATTAATTACTTTGATTCATTTATATTTATCTCATCTTCTTGTTTATGTTTTAAAATGTATTATCAATTCTTAGCCGTTTTTTAGTCCTTCAACAAGGGACCTTACTTCTCCATCACCACAAAAAATACGAAAAACTTTAGAATTTTTTGTCGTAATGTTGAATATTGATCAATATTAGATTAGCTGGGTGACATTATGAGTTCTCAGTATCAGTATCTCTCCATTAGCAAACTCCCAACCTACCCTCGTAATGCTCCGGTCGTTAAAATAAACGTACTCCTCGATGAAGCCAGATGGCGATGTCTTCCGGCTTGGAGCCAACTCAGACTGCCTTCTGACTCCTAATATTTACTCCCATAGTTTCGCTACATAGGATCTGAGTTTCGTTATGTTGGTTTGCAACAAGCGAGAATCGAGAAACTCGCAGTTTTCGTATAGAGAAAAATAGTTTGCAAATTATTTTTTTATTATTTATAAAATATTACACATATCATAAGCTAATTAGTGCCTTAAAGCCTAGGTAAGGTTTGTCTAGACACTAGGTTCTCGTAGGTATCTATATCGAACGAACGAGCGCATGCACACCACACTGACAAGATATAACATTGTAATCAGGTGATGCGAACATGCGAAATCTCCCGCTAGAGGCGCTTATCGGATTTTCATATAAAATATCAAGTCGCTTCTCGATATGCGTTTCGATCAACAAAACAAAACTCAGAGTACGGGCTCTGGGGCACCATGCTCAGCTCGGCAGAGATTTTTATCACAAGCGTCACAGCTCAGGCGTAATAGCTCCGCCGTGCTGTAAGTCGTGGGTTCGATTCCCACTGAGAACAAACATTTGCATTTGCCAAACATAGATGTGTGTGGGTCTTACACCCAGCCATAGAACAACCACCTATCTTTCTATTATAAGTATGTAATTACAAATAAAAAACTAATATAAGTATTCTATTAGCAATCTAGTTCCCATAGTACAAGCATTGCTTAGTTTGGGGCTTGAGAGCGTTGTGTAAATGTCCAAGAATATTTATTTAAGCTTCGACCCCTCGAATCCATAAGCAAAGTAAACATTTAATATCAGGAAGGACGTTTTTTTTCAGTTAAAAGCTTTTACATTGTACAAAATGTTTACCCTACATTTGAACATTTTAGACGATACTGTCCAAAAAGTTTTGGTGACAACTGTACTCTGTTTTGTCCATCTCAACAAACCAGCGGAGGAAGACCTGCCTGATTCTTATCTCGTCCTTATTTCCTTGCATTAAGGTCGACTTTCTAAGCTCTAGGTATAAAACCAACTCTACATCATTTGGAAGTTCTCCAAATGCATCAGCATTCAAGTTTGAGAAAGTCGGCGTCCTTCCCCAGTTTCTTATTTTTAACAATAACTTTATTTTTAAACTAGCTGATACCCGCGACTTCGTACGCGTGCGGAACTTTCCACCAAAATATGTGCTGTCACCAGCATACGATGAACCTCGTGCCAAAGGCTGCTTTTGGTTTAGAGAGGTCAAGCTGTATCTTAGAATCCACGTCTTTGATTTCAATAAAATATCGCTATGTTTCAATCCGGAAAAGGGGCTTCCGAATGGTATAAGCTTCGTGGAAATTGGTCCAGTAGTTAAGGCGTGATCCACGAACAAACAAACAGACAAAAACTCGATTTTCAGAATCAGAATCGTTTATTTAGTTTTTCTGCATATTTAGTTTATCCATATCTTTAATTTTAGTTTTTGGCTTTTTTACAGTTTTATAATAGTATAGACTCTGTAATACAAAGAAGCTGAAGTCTTACATCTGTCTAGAAGTACCTACAATTAATATGTACTTAGATGGGAACGAGCGGTTTTTATGAGTATTCAGAGACGTCACTTAAACATAAGTACTGATTCTTAAAAATTTGCAGTCTCTGTTCGTCGATGTCAATAGATAAAACGTTGATTATCTTTTAACGTACGTCTCTGAGTGCGACTGTTTTAGTGCCACAATCAGACTCACCTGAGATTAAGTCGTTAAAAAGTCCAGATGTTTGAACGCAGTTTTCTTGAAAATTTTCAAGTCAAATAAAAGCTTCCTGATCAGAATGTCTAATTTTTAAGTTGTCTAAGAATCAAAATGCCTAAGATTCAGAATACCTAAAACGGTAGTAGGTATGCCTAAAATGCAAATTGTATGTAATGTGAAACTTCGTAAGAAGCAAATAATCTAAAATGGAATACACCAACATAGGAACATGTCTAAATAAAATATTTTGCAGCGAAATTTCCTCAAACATAGTCAAATCTAAAAAAGTTATCATGAAATCATTTTTTTTTCTTCAAAAATCCACAATTTTGAGTATGCGTATATTTTGTTAAGAGTCTGTAATATAAGAAAGAATTATTATACAATGACATTCTAAATGCCGTTAGATCATCGAAAGTACTCCAGTAATCCTCTCAACGACATTGGTGGATGACATAATATCATCTCTTCGATTTCGAACTGCCTCTAGGCCATGCCTCCCTTCTGAAGCATGTTAGAAATGTATCGTAATCTATCGAATTTATTTCATTCTACGAATAGTGAACCAGAGATATTGCGAGAATTAGGAGACCCTGTTCCTCAGTATAGGCAGAAAGTAAGTAAAGTTTTTTTGGAGTTTCTAATAGCAGAGGCAAGCTATAGAAAAAGTAAAAAAAAACCTCGGTTTTAAAAATAGAATAAAAAATATAAAATCAACGTTTTGAATTTAGAAAGCCGTGGAAAAGAAAAGAAAGTAGAAGAATACCCGGGTGTGAAATTGCAATAAAAAGCATAAAATTAAAGTTTTGAATTTAGAATGTTCATTACAAACTGCCAGTCATTCCTGCAAGCTAACTCTGCAAATATATTTTGAACTTTCAACTATCCATATTCTGTATAGAGCTCGATCGATAGCACCTGTCACACTTCCAATTTTTCACCTACCTAGTCTTGTAATATTTTTTTTATATCAATTCGAATACTTTGTCGCGCTATCTACTAAATTTCGTTCGGAATAATGTTATTGTTTTCTTATGATAATATCGTGAAACAGCTTCAAGACTGCCAAAGGTCGGGGTGGTTATTTATGAAGAACCTCCGAAATGAGATAACAAGTATTTTTGAGTTAGAAACCATTTTCCATGGATGAACCGAACGGGAAAAACATTGAGATAAAAAAAAAGCTTGCTTTAGTTGTATAGCTCCAACATTAGTATACTGTGAGTCTGTATTTGGTTCAAACCCTTGCATTGTACCTAGACATTTTTTTCCCATCGAGCCTACTGGTGGGCCAGATGGGATTTTCTTTCCCATCAAGCCGACTCATTTGCATAGTGGGCTCGTTGGGAATTTTTTTGCTATCTGGCCCACCAGTGAGCCGGCCGGTGGGCTCGATGGGAATAACCCTGAATTAACATTAACATCTCAATTTGCACACTGTAACCGGTAAGACATGTTTGTGATACACCTACGAAAACATACCACCTTTATGTACACATGATTTTAGCAAATAAAAATTCTTTATCTTTATCTTTATCTTATCAAAACCTAATTAAAACTGTTAGGTCAGTTCACAAGACTTTCAAAACTCGAACAAAAATACACTACTCATAAGATTAGTCAAAAAAGGCAACAGAAATGATACGAGGGGAATTGCCGGGAATTGCGATTCATACAAAATAAAGATTACAGATATATTTATTTTTTCTAGAATGGTTTATTGGTTGGCAGTAGCGTCTTAAAACGTAGTGGTTATATCCTCTTTGGATCGCAATAAATAAAACCTTGGGCACTGTAGCGGCTATTTCATAAATTATTCGGGCAGTTGAGTAGATGACATTTTGAATACGCATCCTACAACTTAAATCTGAATCAAATGTCAATGCGGATGAATAAATACTTATTTCTCTTTGAATATGTTATTTGATATTCAAAGCAGCGGCATTTTTAGATGTCGTAACTTAATTCACGAAGAAAATATCTTAGCATAATCCCATCTCACTAAATTATAAATGTCAAAGTTTCGATGTTTGGATGTTTGTGTATCAATCACGCTGCAACGGCTGGTCTTATTTAGATGAAACTTGGAATATAAATAGTTCGTACTCTTGATTAACACATCGACTACTTTATATCTCGGAAAATCAACAGGAGCAAACGGACCGCAGACGAAGTCGGGGAAAAGCTAGTATGACGTAACTGGAAATTAATCAATTATTTGATTTGCAATATGAGTTTTGACTTATCAAGGCGAATATTCAATCTAGTAAAACTTATTTTCATGGACTATTATTTTGTGTTCAGCCAAACTGTCCAAAAAACACTTGATCCATAACTATCCCACGCGCTGGCCCCGTGTCAACAGAGCATAGAGCGCAAAGGCACCTTTAAAAAAAAAAAACGACATCACAATTCTACTAATGAAATGATGACGTCATACCGTTGTTTTCGCCGAGCCCATACAGGTGCCCAGTGATTTATCGATACGGGTGACAGAGGAAATCCAAGTCCTTTGATTTATAGGTCTATAAACCAGTCTACGACTCGTATGCTCATAAAGCTTTGATTTACTTAAGCTACTAGAGCTTTTTGTGAAAGAACTCGCCCAGGGAAAAACCGCTGGACATATTTCTGCCGCCGAGCAGTAGTGCTGGCATTACTGTGTTCTGGTTTGAAGGGGGCGTTTCATTCTTTGAGGCACAGGCACATGATACGTAACATCTTTACATCTAAGAGTTGATGGACGCAATGCGATCAAATTGCCACTGGTAGGGATTTCTTGGTGGGGATATATCCGATGCTTGACAGCGCACGTCCTCAGTGAACGCGCTCAGTAAGGTAATGCATCGTTATAGGCAGTGGCTTCTTCTTTCATAATATTAGTAATACATAGTTATATAAAAAAGTGAACCGTGAGCGGAAGACACTTACGTAATCACACACTTTATAAAGTTCAATTTAGATTAGTCCGATTATGTTCAGCTACGTACACACCCGTGCAGTAATGAATGAATAAATGAGTGAATGAAAATACTTTATTGTACGTACACACCTTCCAAAACGAATATTCGAAAAAGCTTATACAGAAAAAATTAAGTAATTTCATACTCTCAACCCTTGTTCAGCGTAATACTTTCACTTCACACTCTCCCTTTTGAATTCGTAATACGCGGCTCACACCTTCCAATTAGTAAGTCAAACGGTGTTATTGTTGATTTGTTATTCCTTGCGTTGCGTGATAACGGTCAATTTAACGTGTTATGCACTGCGGCAAAGTTTCAGTAATCACTGTAAGTGGAGATAAAGAATGAGTTGATCTGATATATTTTTCTGTGATTTGAATATAAGTAAGATTTATCAATCTTTACTGTACAAAGATTATAAACATGAATTTGTAAAATTAAAATGTCTCTAAATTAATGCAAGTAATTTATAAGTTTAACTGATACCGAATTATATTTGATACGCCTTCATCATCAAATAATGTAACCAAAAAAAAATTTTGATGATGGCAGTTAATTGGTACTGTTTTTTTGATCGTACACAACAGAAAAGACACAGGAAAGCAAAATACGCGTCGTGTACGTGGATGACGTGTTTTTTTCCGGTTATTATCATTTAACTGCCAAACTGCTGAACCGATTTTGATGAAAAAATTATGTAGGTATTTTATTATATCTTGAAATCAAGCCATTTTGTATAGCAGTTCTATTATTTCTAACCTAATTTGTTAATCGTACTGGCTGCCAAGTGTTTTATGAAACACGCTATCAAAGTTTTCAATTTCTATTTTACTTGTTGTTATGTTTTAGGTCAATGATAGGTCATATGGATGTATTTAGGTCATGTACAACTTTTATAGGATTAAGGCGATGCTATAGTGTTCATAATATTGTAACTATGTAGGAACTTATTTATCTACTTCTTACAAATAAATAAATAGACGATACTGCCAATTTTTCCACTTATACAATCAATAAAACAATTTAATTTGTTTTGCGGCAATGCAGCCAGTGTTTTGGGCACGCTTCCGATTGGTACTGATTTGGACCAGTTGAGCTATCTATAAATCGTTTGCAACGGTTTGTAGATGGCTCAACTGTTCCATGTGTATTTTGTAAATATTGTAAATAATGTATTAGTTGTAATTTTCTTTGTGAATAAAAAAAAAAAAAATTAATTTGTTTACACTCCCGACCAAAATCTATAAATGAGTTTTTGTGTATATAATATTTGCAAAACAGTTCAGATCAATGATTGATTAATAACTACAGTACTGTACAAAAACTACATCAAAAATTGTGTTAAATTAAGTTAAAATCAATTGAATACTTATGCAAAGAGCAAAAAAAAAATCACCAGTTTGCATTACTATTTCATCGTTATTACTTACTTAATGTCTGCTGAAAGTAAAAATACTTTTTGAGTTACCCGAAAAATATCCTTAACCTAAATTTTATCGGAAAAATCTTTGTTTTCCACACGCCGTACAGAGCCCATTTATAACACTTTGGGCGGAAGCGAATTTATGTGGAGGCGATTAGTTGAATGCTTTTTAAACAGGGTTGTCGGTAAAGAAATTGTTTTGGCAACCCTTGGAAGTATTATTTTCAAAAACTCACTATAAAAAATATATTAAATATCTCTACTTAATCTTGGAATACCTATAGGTCCCGTGTTTTGTCTCTGTCGATTTCATATCTATCTGTCACTATCAAAAAAAGAAACCACGTTGTCCCATGCCCAAAGGGCTTAGTTCTGACTAAAAAGTAAGGACCAACTATTAACTATATCACAAACTAACAAATTGTTAGTTTGTTGACTTTAAATAAGGTTATGCTAGTACTGCCTGTAGCAATGCATTGCTTCACTGAACACGTCCTTTGTGGAAATGTCTGATGCGCTGCGTTCATTACTCTGAGATAGTTTGTGCGTGTAATAGCAACACCTGTACCCTTCAAACGAGCAACGAGCAAGCAATCTCGTATGAGTTAGTAGCCAACTCTGTTGACGGAGTTTCTAGGCCGCCTTAAGGCCTCCGTCATAGCTTAACGACTGCTAGAGCCGGGACCGACAGTTTAACGTAACCTCCGAAGCACGGAAGCGCTCAGATGTAAATGCCACCGGAACACAGCAACCCCACTACTAGGGATTTTTTAGTGATGATTTCTGGAATATATTAGCGACGCAAGCATTACTGCTTAGCGTAAAAAATAGTGGTCCAAAAATGGTGATTCTCAAGGCGAAGTCTTACACAAAAAACCCTGCTATATGCTACTACTCGCCAATCACTCGATAGCGTGACAAATCAGTGCTGACCTCCACCAGACCTAATTCAAGGCACGTAATGGCACGTCACGATAGAGAAATTGGGTTGCTTTATCCAAAAAGAAATAAAAGTAAACGCAACGTGAACGAATAACTTGGTAACTTTTTAATGAAAAACGCTGGACCAACAACGCTTAGGTGTAAGGCTGTATGCGCACTTAGCGGCCGAATAAGCGACCAACTACAAAGAAGTAGATATCATAATCTACTCTTGCAGCTGGGAAAATTACTTTTATGCCGCTGTCGAGTTTGTATTCCGATTCATGGGACAGCTGAACATTTTTTACTTATCATAATGTAAGTAAATAATTGACGTGTATTTCTTTTTACCAATAAATTGATTATCTGATTATTTTAGTCCTACTAATACTATAAACGCAAAAATTTGAAAGTATGGACGGATTTTTGTTACTCTTTCACGTAAAAACTACTGAACCGATTTGGATGAAACTTGTAATATATATTGTCCGTAATTTGGATTAACACATAGGCTACTTTTTATCCCGAAAAATCAACGGGATCCACCGGGACGCGAACGAAGTCGCGGGCGGCACCTTGTTTAGTATATGTATGTCTGCAAGTGCACTTTTAACCTTTTTCTCTGCCTCCGGTGACTGCCGACTCATTTAGTTACCGATAAAGGAATATTTTTGGTGGAGATTACTGGATCATCCGGTGCTACACATGCTAAGTGGGGATATCTGGAAAATATTAAATATCCCTTCAGATAGAATATCTTAGTGCGTAGTTTTCTACCAACATGTAAGTTAATGCCACAGTATAGGTAAGAGAACTTGCTACGCCGTAGCTGCTCTACGAAATTCTCGTAGCACAGTATTTTTTAAAGTCATTTTAAAAAAACTAATTTAGGGTTCCGAGATCGTACTGAAAATCCTTATAGTTTCACTCTGTCCGTCTATATGTTCTTAGTCAAAATCGTTTTACTCGAAGACTATTCCATAGATCATATTATTAAATTTTGGAATACATATCGGATACGCGCAATAAGTCCTGAAAAAAAAAATTCAAAAGTTGATTTTTCCGGGCTATGTAACCTAACATGCAAAGTAAGGTCGATTGATTTAATTTTTTTTAATTCAATGTAAAATAATTATATATTTTCAAAGTATAAATTTTCCTTATAATTATTAAAAAGTCACCTCAGCACTCAGATAATTAACTTACCTACTTATAATTAAGATAAAGTTCTTAGAATCAGCTTATAAGTAAGATCATTTAATTTAATAAGAAAGCTTCTCTTTAATGAATATTTTAATGCGATTATGAAATAACTAGAAGAAGTCGCTTTATTAACAAACATGTTAAATGTGTAGAATGCAATAGATTTCATTAATGGGAGTTTATTTTCCGACTAGCTGTCACCTGCGGCTTTGCTCGCGTTGTACTTTTAAAGCATACAAACTAACTTTAAACCCTTAAAGGGTGCGACTTTTCAAAATTCCTTTCTTAGTGCACCCCTACACTATATAAGGATACTACCCTCAAAATTTAATACCTCTAGGACTCATAGCTTTTAGGCTGTGCGTTGATTGTCAGTCAGCTTCAAAAGAGTTTTATATAATATTTAGAAGATAGAAGAAGATATTGACACCGACACGATACCGACATAGTTTCTCACGCTGACAGTGTGATTACCTTTTCCATTATGTCGTGCAGGTGAATCTAATTTGTTTCACGTAGGAAGAGTTATCAGTTCTTTGTTAAAATCTTTGCTCTTACTTTCTTTTACCCACGAGTTTTATAACATCCTAAACTTTGGCCTGCAACTCTCAAAAAGTTGTCCATACCATCTACTTAGACCATCTAGGTAGACGGTCTATGTAGATATTCTAGATCAACATTCCAATGCGATTTCTTTTTAAAATACTTTCAGATATAACCAACATTTTCATTCTACAGCCTCGTTAAAATTCAAGGTGTTATGTATCCCTAGGCTTCTCATCGACATTCAACGATCGTGTATAAAATATTCAGATTTATTCTCTGCAATAAAACGAAGGCTAGTTCAAGCGAGTCTCAATACAATTTTATCGAAATTAATTCCAAAAATACGATGAAAAAATATTTTTTGCAAGAGGTGCTTTACGTTTTTTTTAATGATGTTAAGTGGTAACCTCTGCCTCTAACAATATATTGCCTAACTGAGCACATCCGCCGAGGACAACCTGAGATGCAACGCACTGCGTCCATCAACCAGAGACGTGAAGGTGTTAATTTTCATGTGCGTGTTAGCACCAGCACCCTTCAAACCGGAACACAGTAATGTAATTTCCCGGACGAACTCTCTTACAAGAAGCTCTTCTACAACTACATTTACGTTTGATGGATGGTTTTAATATCATGCTTTTTTAGTATATCCTAATTTGAGACATTTTCAGTTTTCCACTGAAAGACAACTGGGAGTTGGGAGCATTTGTCACCAATAGGAAATGTGGGGAAAAGTGGGCTCGGTGGGAATATTTTTTCGCATCCGGCCCACCAGTGGACCTGCCGGTGGGCTCAATGGGAATAATCCCAAATGGAACGCATTCAAGAAACATTTTTTTTTCTTTTTTAATTCCTAATTGTTATCTCCCTGCGGGCATTGAATGTTTCTGAGACTAGCCTTAATATTGACGTCCCTTTCTTATAAACTGTAAGAATAAGGATGGCTATAACTCTACCGCTGTCAAATAAAACTTTAGGATATAACACGCCCAAACTAAAACGTTAAGAGCTCATCAGCGGCTTATTTTTCCCCCTAAGGCCGCTTATTACACCAGTTATATTTGGAATTAATTCTTTAGAACACAAAGCTTAATAATGTTATTTGGCGCGGCGCCAACTCTTGGGAGGGCTTAAGCGCACTACGGGTATAATTGGGCGCGGGAAGTTAGTTCGCAGAATGAAAACGAGAAGTTGCTAACAATTTTGGAAATCGGAGAAATACCCTTCCAGATTTCTGCTAGAAAATTAACCAACACACTTCTCTAGAATTTGACGTAAATTCATTTTTATAACACTTTTTTGAATAGTCATAATTTAATAAAACTTCATTTATTTTGATCAGATAATATCTCAGAATGTTTGGTATCAAAAAATAATGTTCTTCCGTAAAATACATTTGAGGACAAAAATTCCAGGTCATCTATAAAAACTTGAATATCTTGGAAACCATGAATGCTAGCTTAGTGAAATTAAGCAAGCTAACAATTACTTTTACTCACTGTCTATCAAACACTTTCATTAACAAGAGCTTAACTTGAAGGAAAACATCGTGAGGAAACCCTTGGCTTAGTCAGCTCCGCACGTATTGACCTTGTCTTTCCTGTGGATATGGCTGACTAGGCTGAGAGGATGGTATAATGCTGAGCAAGCCTACTCCATCTAAAAATTGTCCCAGGCACTACAGTGCCTCGTTAAGTGTAAGCATATGCCTCCTGACGCTGGTATAAATCATCTTCAATAGATGTAAAGGCCTATATATATATATATCAATCACTTTCACGATTTTCAAGTTTTATAAATGACCCGAAATTTTTGCTGCCGACTGTATTTTTTTCAGTTCGATAAAAAAACTAACAAAAGTTCTACGCTTGTTAGATACGTACCACAAAATAATAAATTAGTAATAAAAAAAAAAAAATGGCCAATAAAAAAAAATTTAAAAAAAAAGTAGGTATGCAATTGGCAGTTCGTCAATGTCAAACTGCAACATAGTACCATTCGATACCACATTTACACAGTACCTACATTGTAGGTTCCTACATCTTTTTCAAATCGAAAATTTTTCAAAGTACCGAATCGACTAGAAGCAATAGGTACAGTGAGAAAAATAAAAACAAAAAATATTGTTTTTTTTCCTTTGCTAAGTCTTTTTTGGTTTGTCGAATATTCTTTGACATTTAAAATAAAATAAAAATAGGTATCTACGAGTGTTGCCAGACTGACAGAGCTTGTTTACTTATAGGAAACATAGATTTTGTATAAAAATCTCTTCTGGAATCTATGGGTTACTGAGTAACGATTTTTGTATCGGCATACGGGCCCTAGAATTCTCCTTTTGATCGTTTGAAATTTACAAAAAAATAGGTTTAGTTTCAAATAAATTAAAATTAAGTTGATTTACCTACTTTGCGCTACATTTCCAGTAAAACCTCATTTTATAAACACACGGCAGTGATTTCAAATCAAATATGGCGTGCTTTTATTTAATTAACTGACTACATTTCAAAACAGCTCATGGAAAGCAATGATTAATTACTTAGATAAAAATTAAATAGCCATCTAATCACGCAATAATGAAATAAAACTATTTTATTTTGAATGGTTATTTTTTTGCGTGCAGTAGCTAAAATATGACTTGGTTTATATTTCCAAAAATATTTCATTTTTACTTTAAAAATGAACACAAAACGAATACTAAGCTTACTACAGTACGACTTACGTGAACATTACTTAGTACGAGTACACTCATTGGGGTAGGGCCGAGTACACTCATTGGGGTATGGTGGGTCCGAAGTCATTGGTTGTGATACAATCATATACTACGTTTTAAGATTTCGAATACTGAATTTTTGTTATTATTGTAAACTGTTTCTATTGCGAACCGTACACTGGAAAGCGTGGATGACTTTTAAAACGAGTTTCCTCTACGGCCAATGCTTTTCATCAATTGAAAAGGTTTTCAAAACTAACAAATTTTCCTGACACGAAAGCGGTTTACTTTTTATATTACTCAAAAACTATATTGAATAAGAATAAAAGACAGTTATTTGTGACAAATAAGGTAGAATAAAAAGAGAACACACTACAAAGAAGAGGTAGATAGATAGATAGATAGATATATTCTTTATTGCACACCAAGAAAAGAATAATAAAAAGCAATACCAAGAAAAGGTAATGAGTAGTAGAAATAGCACAGATAACAGATGAGCATACAGATAACAATGATAACGGATACAGATTGAATGAAACCAATGCTACAGCTACAAACGAAACAATTACAATACTAAAATTAAAACTAAGAGAATGTGTGTTCCCCCAAAGTCCACGCTTCGTCACTCATTTTGATGTATGTATTCTTATAGGCTGCTTTTCCAATCTAAGCTAAGCTAGTAAAAATGTGTGTAAAATCCACCAATAGGGATCGAAGCTGAACAACGTTGCTAAAGATGTGTTCGACATCCACCAATAGGAATCGTGAAAACAAACGATCCCTATTGGTAGATTTCAACATCCTTAGCAACGTAGCTTAGATTAGCTCTGGCACGCTCTGGAAAAGCACCCTAAAGAACCCAGCCATGGGAGGTCCTTGCAACTACGAGAATAAGACAAACATTCAATCAAATGTTACATCTTCTGTTAGTACTATTATTGTTTTTTTGATGATGACGCTGTTGGGATAGGACAGACAGTTTTTTTTTTTGTATACAATACAAAAAAAACATGTGTGCAATTCACACGTGGTAGAAGTGAAACCTTCAAAAACCAATAACCTAAATCAGAACTAGATGGCGCTGCTAAGTTTGGTCGGATCCTAGAACGCGCTATCGAAGTGTTTTGCTTTTTCGTTTCATCGACTTTCAAATCACAACGATGCTAAAGAAGTTTTCACTTCAAAAAGTTTTTTGCCAAACATCTAATCTGAATTCGATTATGTTAACAATCCAAAAGTTAACTTTCAAGAATGTCTTTTTGTAGAAACCGTACCACTTCTTCAATTATTTAGAACAAATGAACTTTGTTCATTTTTAATCTATATTTAACTCTAGGGTGAGGCCAGCTGGTAAAGAAAGTATTCTATAAATATCTAGTTAAATGTCTACGACTTCGCTCAGCGTTTTATTTTTAACCCCCGACCGAAAAAAAAGGAGTGTTATAAGTTTAACGTCAGTGTGTGTCTGTCTGTCGGTTTTCCTGTGCCCTCCCTCGTAGCTCTGACCAGGGTTTAGGAATTTTAGGCATAATTGCAGTTCTAAACATTTATTTTGCCCGATTCGGTGAGCTGGAGTTTATACTCCAAGGTTTGATGATGACCAGCAATGATCAAGAGGATCCAACGAGATTGTCATGGTAAAAATGTATGTTAAATTAATTGTATTTAGGAATAACCTTTTATTTGTATGAAATTCTGTCTTTTGAATCTAAAATTAAGTCACATAGTAGGTTAAAAATCTCTTTACAATTATACAATTATTCCTTCACAAACTTCAAGAGTCCTTCCCACATGAAAAATTCTAAATGGCTTTTCATAATATTGAATGCGGAAATAATTTCTTTAGAGAGTTTGCAGATATTTAAAAATAATGAGCGTCCCACTTTACCCAATCTAAAGATTTATAAAGGTAGCAAACGCATTTGAAGACTAAAGCAGCGTTTCCGCAATCGTAACGCACAACGCTGCGGTATGCGGCTCAACGCAGCGTACCGCTTTTGCTCTTTGCCGCTGACGCAGACTGCGACGGAACAAGAGACCATACTAGACGTTTTCCATACGATTGTGTGTCTTGCGCCGCATGTCGCATACCGCAGCGTTGTGCGTTACGATCGCGAGACCACAGCTTTAGGCAGCCAGCGACTAGATGTCGACAGCAAAACTACATTTGTCGATTGACAAACATTATTAACAAATATGCAGGCGTATTAAATTGAAGTCGGTTCTTCAAGTTTTGAAACTTATAAATTATTCTGATACAAATGAGAAATTCTATTTGTCAATATTTTGTGCTGTCGACCCCTAAATTGTGGCACTCCATTCATTCATTTGTACAATAATAGGTATCTTAAAATTGAAAGTGGGGTCAGTGAGTAGAGAAAGTGATTTCAGCAACGTTCAAACAGACGCGGTTGAAAAGTGTAGCGACACTGAACGTTAGTAAGGTTTCATAAAAAACACGCTCAGGTTTGATGTCTAAATGTCAATAGAACAATAAATACTGTCTTCAAAGAAAAAAAAGCACTGTTGAATGTTAATATATAACTGCTATAGATTGTTTAAAAAAAAATAGCCTAGACGTCTAAAATGTCATAGCGGTTATTATGCCATTATGCCGCTTAGCATGCCCAATGGAGTTGACATTTTGACGTAACGATCACATAATAAGCTTACCTACTGCGTCAAAGTAACAATAAAGGCTGGATAACGTTTTAATTGCTTCAAAAATGTTTCAAAACTATACACTAAAAATACTTGTACATAAATAAAAAAATCTTAAATAAACTACAAATGGATAATTACTATTTTAATATTACTTAAGTCTTGAATAGTTTTCAGTATACCATCACTTGTAAGTAATGTGATATGATAGACCTCGCCTAAGGATTACGCAATGGTGTGCCTATTGTTTGTTTAACAAAATGAGTTCTCTTTTTGAATTTGAGAGAATTCAATTTGGGAAACATACAAATTTTCAGTCAGAATCAGGTCACGTCGGTTTGAATGCAGCTTATTGTCTCTTGGTACTGAAAGTGGGGTCAGTTGATAGAGAAAGTGGTTTTAGTTTTAAAATATTTACCTAAAAAACAATAAAAATTGTGATTTTCAACAATTGGCTTTTACTTAGATCTTTTAAATAGTATATAAAAATAATATAGCTGATCTTTTTATTTATAACTAGTTTCCGCCCACGACAGTATATGTTTCAAGTTTCATACAAATCGGATCAATAGTTTTTGTGTAAGAGGAACAAACATACACAACACACATACACCCTTACAAACTTTTGCGTTTATAATATTATATTAATAGGATAATAAATAAATCCTAATATAGGTAATCGTAATACAACTAGCCATTGTTCATTATTGTTTGGCCATCCATTCAATTTTATCCTATTCTAGATCAACAAATAAATAAATATTCTTGGACATTTTTACACATCGCCCTCTAGTCCCAAACTAAACAAAAAACTGTATCCCAACGTGAGTGTTTTTTTTTTAACAAAAATATTCTGAAACTCTTTTCATAAAGTTTCATAAGTCTCGTGTGGGTATTATTTAGGTAGAGTCGACTGTGTTTTGTAATAGGTACCCTGCAAGTAGTCTGGGTGGTATGATGTTATCACTCTACACGTCTCGTCTGGGCGAGATAAACGACTATTGCAACTGCAGACACCTATCTAGCTTTTAGCATGCGAGTATGTGGTTTTCTAGCAAAAATATATGAAATTTTAACAATAAGTCTATATAAAGTATATAAAGGTATGAAATTTGGAGGGTAGTATCCTTATATAGTGTAGAGGTGCACTAAGAAAGGAATTTTGAAAAGTCGCACCCTAAACAGTCTAGAACGCGAGCAACGCCGCGGGCGACGGCTAGTAATGAAATAAAACTTTTGTCGTTGCTCACTTATTTGACCAAGTGCGCATGCAGCCTTACGTACCTACTAAGTTTTATATTTTACATTAAATTACTTCGGTTTTCGGTTTCCATTTCGCGAGGTTTTATAAGATTTCACCCAGACTTGGTCCGACGTAATTTGATTGCTTTGAGTGCTTCTTGTAATTCGAGTTCTCAATATTTGCGAAATTAATAACTAGCTTCCTTATTTATGAACGCGTGATAACAGTATTTTAGTTATCAACCGTTTATAGTAAGCAGGTAGTTTTTTTTTAAATAAAAAATGCATTTAAGTATTCTATCAGCATTCTAGTTCCCATACAATATTTTGCTTATATAAATAAATAAATAAATAAATAAATATTCACGGACACTTAACACAACGCCTTCTAGTCCCAAACTAAGCAAAGCTTGTACGATGGAAACTAGATGGCTGATAGAATACATACATACATTTTTTATTTATTTTTTGTAAATATATACTTATAATACATAGAAACACCCAGACATAGAACAAACATCTATGTTTTACAACACACAAATGTTTGTTCTCGGTGGGGATCGAACCCACGACCCACAGCACGGAAGGCAGAGCTACTACCGACTGAGCCATGACGCCTATGGGAACTGAAAGCGTTGTGTCCGTGAATATTTGAATATTATGTCCCAAAAATTAGCAATTATTATAATTGCATCAAGCTTTGGGCACTATTTATGTCTTTACATTATTATTTTTACTTAAAGAATATTATTAGGTAGCATACGTTTATTCATAACATCGCGCTTGCTTCCCATAAGATTAGCAGATAAAGACCACTTGCTCCGATGACACACTCCTCTAGGGTATCATAAATAACGGCCTAAATGTCAATAAGCCCTATAGTAAATAATGTTCAGCGTTGTGTGTAATGGTTTAATCACGCGGTTGGTAATTACGAAGCATGGCTCCCTAGGGACAATGCCCCGAAGGCGCTATTAAGTATGCAGTTATTTGCTGTTATTTGCTGGTTGCTTGCAACTTCAGGGTAAGTCTGTGTATCCAAAATGTTCGATTAGTCAGTCTAACTATTTAGAATATTTTTATCCAAACAGTTAGATAATTGAACTATTAGTAGGACTCGATGGAATAAACGAGCGTAGGTATATATTTACTTATCTGAAAATTGAAAATTGATTGATACTACAATTATTTTATTTCCGACATCAATTAATTATGTATTTGTGAAGAATGTTATTATTATTGACATCTGCTATTTGATTTTATGGCATGACGTGTATTTTTTGTATGGCAAAGTGTGTGTGAAAAGTACATCTGTAAAAACCATACTTCTAGCAAATAAATGATTTCATACAATTTTATTTCATTTATTAAGTTCGTTAGCATGACGATCGTAAAATCACAATTTTGTTTTCTTTTCGATGATTTTCTAGAATATCTTTCTTAAAGAAAAATTTAACTAAAGAGGGCTTTTAATAATTCTAACTCTTTTCGTTAAACCAATTGGTTTAACTATATGTTTTCGTAAATCAACTTATTTCTATATAAGTAAAGTAAACATTTATTCACAAAGAAAATTACAACTAAATAAATAAATAAGTAAAGTACTTACTAAACATGACTTTAATCCTTAAAAAAATGCCAGACTATGTTTATAAATAAATAATGTATAGGTAAGTAAACATTATAGGATTTCGTGGTTTATAAAAGTGTCTACTCAAATACAACAATCCCGTTGCAATCTCCCCCGGGACTTCGGGAGCCAGCTTAAACAGTTGGCTATCCCGCGAATCTTACGTAAGCGTCTTATCTACCATTTTATCTACATACTCACGAATCCCGCTAAACCAACAAGGAACCACCTAAATCACTAATCTACAGTCTAAACACGAGTTATTGCTTTTGATTTCAATGATCACTTTGACAGGTGACGTTGACAGAGAAGGCGCGAAAGCGGGAAAAAATTGACAGTTTTTTTTTAAAACAGCGAGAGGTTAGAGATCCTTTAGCCAGGGCGGTCGTGTTTTGTTGGGGTGTGCAATGTTTACGTGGGAAGAAGAAAGCGCGCGGCCCAGCTGAGGACTGCCGGCGGAGTGGCTTACTCCATGCTTGGAAATGCGCGCGCAACTTCTTTAAACTGCGAAGCCGAACCTGCGTCGATTTTATTACGTAGGTGTAAGGTTGGCTGTAGGATCGGCGCTGGGTGCGTTGACTTTAATTAATCGGTTAGCATGGCTCGAGGATGGGCCCCGATGAGGCGAGCGATTCTTGTAATTGAGAGGTTCATGTTTCTGTTCTGACATTCTGTTTCGCGGCGAACTGCAAAGCGATAAAGCTTTATGGTACTGAAAAAGTTCGTAACATGCAATAAAACGCACTTTTACCTAGCGACAGATTTTGTACAGACTGTCTAAGAACAGATTTTGTTTTTTAACTACAGGGTTTTCTAGTTTTATATGCACTGATTTACAAGATCATCCCTCATCGCTACATTTCAGCCACATTCCTGAAAGAACAGCGCTACGTAATTAGCTGATTATGAATCTTGTCGAAGCTAAACTTAGGTGAAAAACTTATTTAATCCTGTTGAGTAAATTTTTATTTGTAAAAACATAAAGATGCTTGAGAAGCCCTTTGATATGGATAAGTAAGCACTTTTAAATATTTCAAAATATTATCGTCATTACAAACATTGAAATCGAAAAGAGATGACCACTCTATAAAAGCCACTGTGATTTCGGCTATCAGTGCATACATTTTAGAAAAATGATTGACATTGCCTACATTGACGGATCCTGTTTTGGGCTATTACTTCCCGTTCCATGGATTTTAACTACTTCAGATGTGTTCTTGTAAGAATCAGTTTTAAAAATTTTTATAAGTTTTTTTCCCTAAAAAGCGTGGCTTAAACATGATCTCGGAAATTGCAACTGTACCGAAAAACCATACCCAGAAAGATAGTAAAACACCCGTTTAGTTCGGTAGTTTCATAGTAATGTTACAACATATCAACTCTAAGTTGATATGTTGTAACATTACGTGTTGTTTTGCTATAAAGCTGGTACTTTAATAGCAGGTGGCAGTTTGATGGCGCTGTTAAATAATAAATGCGGTCTTTCACTTAGACTTATGAGCTAGTTTGAGGTCTCAAGTTTATAGTTTGGAGGTTTACTACCTTATTGTATAATCGCTTCGATAAAAGCCTCCCTTGGGCATATATATTTTACAGCAGTTTTTTTCAAATCAAAGAACTTTTTGCGTACAACTTTGCATATACCTAATGGGGTAGGTGCACCGGGCACTTCATCAGGCCACCGACCGCTCCGAATGGAGAGCCGCTATCCACAGGACCTTGGCAGGGAGTCACGATCCTCAACAATGAGGAACCGATTATGGGGGGGGGGGAGATTGGGTTAGGGCAGCCTTTCCCAAAGTGAGCAATTACGCCCACTTGTGGGCGATGCAGGCCTAAAGGAGGGCGGTAAGAGTTCCAGAAAAAAAATTGAAGTTATAGTGGTTTTTAAGTAGGTGAAAAAATGGGGGCACAAAAAAATTATTTATTCTCCAAGTGGGCAGTAGACAAAAAAGTTTGGGAACCCCTGGTGTAGACCGATTACCCACCTGATATTAAATGATAACCACTGCCTAAAAAAAAAAAAAAAACCGCAGTTTTTTTGGCTACGTAGGGAGCATTTTTCTCTATCTAAACCTAAGCTTAGAAGTTGGAATCGCTGAGTTGTGTTTTACTGTTACATATCTCTCCAATATCGATATTAAAGAACAAAAGGTTAAAGAGTAAATTACAGAAGAAATAGAGGGCGTTCAAAATAGCATTGATAGTCTGGTGGCCTATAATTTTCTTGGTAAGTAATAGCGCGTATTATTTAACTTTTCAACTTCAAATTTGAAAGTAAATAAATAAATAGTCTGGTTTCTTTTATACGTAACCGCTATATTTACTCCCTACATTAACTCTACATAGTCATTAGTCAATCATCACGGCTTTCATACATTTATGACTTCTTATGGCATCTTATTGGCCCCCTGATTACATATCACGTGACAGGTCTGCTATAATCATTAGAACCTGTCAGCTGACGTGTTGCTCGTCAGTCATTGTACACGGGTAGTGGGGATTATAAGACAAAAGTTTCTGAAATCTCCTACGCAGGGGACTCACGCAGGGGAAAACTGGAATGAGTCTTATAAAACTATTTAATTTTGTACAGTCAACATACAAAGTTTCTAGGTTTCAATCATGAAACATTTTTTGTAACTTAGTCCAATCATCAGTTTGTGTTGTTGACTGTACTAAGTGAAGAACGCTTTAGGAAGAGTGCAAAGAGGACTCCGACAACAGCCACCGGTGGCAACAGCCACTTCTTTCTTTTTCATTAATTTTGTAGAGAGTCGCACACGTGTGCCCAGTGGCGACCACTCGCTACATCATGGGAAACTATAAAAAGCGGCTGTCGCAAGCCACTGGTGGCTGTCGGTGGCCCGCTTGCACACACTTACATCAAAACCTTTTATAAACTATCAACTAACATTAAAGGTAAATAATATCTTATCGTAATCTTAATTTTAGCATACCTAATTTATGTATCGCAGCCGACTCTTCTATTGATGCTTACCTGAAAATAAATATACACAATTATTTTATTATCTACTTGTGATAACCATAAAACTAAGTCAGGCTGAAATACTCAAACGTCATTCAAATTTGAGCACTACTTAAAATTGCTCTGCCTCTGCTTGACATTACTCATTTGTAATAATTAATAATAATGATGGAAATAATTAAGGCGTGACTTAAATTGAGTGACGTTTGAGTTGCGTTTGAGTATTCGACCATCAGAGTCCTGAAATTACAAGTCGACTTAGTTGTTAGCGCCATCTCTACGAGGATGGTGGAACCCTACTGTCTGAAAGTTTGAACACTGAAAACGTTTCAGGCAAACGCGGTGAGTTGACTGTCTGTAAAATGTATCCCTATCGTATCGCTAGATGGCGTTATCGTGAAATTTTTACATTTCTAAAAAGTAGAGTTATTTTTTGAGAATATAATATGTAATTATTTAGCCATGATAGTTAAGAGAAATCTAATAAAATGATGTTAATAATAGTACCTACGTACCTAACATTAAATTCTTAAATTTTTATACGAGTTTTTTTACCACTATTTTATGACTATTTTTTATTTTATGTTTTTTTTATGACAGGCGTCATGGCTCAGTCGGTAGTAGCTCTGCCTTCCGTGCTGTGGGCCGTGGGTTCGATCCCCACCGAGAACAAACATTTGTGTGTTGTAAAACATAGATGTTTGTTCTGTGTCTGGGTGTTTCTATCTATTATAAGTATGTATTTACAAAAAAAAATGTATGTATGTATTCTATCAGCCATCTAGTTTCCATCGTACAAGCTTTGCTTAGTTTGGGACTAGAAGGCGTTGTGTTAAGTGTCCGTGAATATTTATTTATTTATTTATTTATTTACTATCTTACCACTATAGATGAAAGACTGATTAGCTTATATGATCTGTGGCTTAGTTTAGTAGTGTAGTATTATAATTGATTTAGTCAACTCAATTATTTCACTCCAAAACAATATCTCTAGGTACGTATACGTTGTCTCGTTGCCCGCATGAGTAGACAGCTGAACCAGCTGGTCGTCCACCTAGTGACCCTAATCCAATCATGTAAATGGAACTCGATCTCTGACACGGACAATCCTTTACACGACCGTGTTCTAGACAGGCTAGGCTAAGTTATTTGATCTAAAACCTACTCAGATTCTAGCTAGGTTATATTTCTACTATATATTTTTTACAAGAGTAAAAAAAACTGTGACAAGGCGTATTAATTCGACATATGCATGGAATGAATTCTTTAGGATTTCTTTTTACGATTCCTAAAGTATAAAGGGTAGTCAGAGGCATGTCTCAACAGAACCTGAAAGGTACACTTTTCACTAAATCACCTGAACTAGCTTATATAAGCTGTAAGTACAAACAAATTCTGTTTTCAATTTCAGGCTTTTTTTGTCTAGTCTAACTTATTCTTTATTTTTTATTTCTTTATACAATACTAGCCGTCGCCCGCGGCGTTGCTCGCGTTCTACCCTTTAGAGTGTGATGTTTCAAAATTCCTTTCTTAGTGCACCCCTACACTATAAGGATACTACCCTCCAAATTTCATACCTCTAGGACTTATGGTTTCGGCTGTGCGTTGATTCTCTGTCAGCTTCAAGAGTTTTATATATATTGATGATGATTGATGATTGATGATGATGATGATGATTAATAGGTAACCATTTGACCAGAATCTCACCTGATGTTAAGTGATGATGTGGTCGACGATGTACCACGGTTACCTACACTATTCACTCTACTCTTGAAAACTTCCAAATTATATAATTCCGATTTCAAAAAAGGACGAGGTTCTCAATTCAGTTCTATTTTTTTTGTAACTTTACAGCGTTGTGCTCCAATTGGCGGCAATTATCGAAATCTCGGCTCAACCATGGCACTTATAATTGATTTTTCGATTACTACTAGGTATAATCGATATATCATTGTCGCCCTCAATCCGGCTGTCTAGTGAATTAATCGTTTCATTAGTTTCATACAACCGTAAATTGGTGGAATTATGTAAGAGTGATGAAGTAGTTCGATGCCACACAGGGTATATCCTCAGTGGATGTGCGCTGCGAGGTGTTGCATTGTTATAGAAAAAAATACTCACAATTATGACACGTTAGTTTTGTTTCTGATCTCCTAAGGCTGATTTCCACTTGGGAACTATTTTCAATTACTTTCGCTGAACTTTTTTTTAATTTGGATCCAAAGCCTAATACATCCCGAGTGTTTTTATACCTAATATTGAGCCAAAGCTCTTATCCTAACTTCGTTGGATACACTGGGAGTTTGCACACTGCCTACGACACGACGCCAACACGATACGTGACGATACTAATTGTCAGTGGCTTGAACAATAATGTCGTTGTCGGCCAAGTATCCTATCTCACTATAATAATCATCATCATCAATATATATAAAACTCTTTTAAAGCTGACAGAGAATCAACGCACAGCCTAAACCATAAGTCCTAGAGGTTTGAAATTTGGAGGGTAGTATCCTTATATAGTGTAGAGGTGCACTAAGAAAGGAATTTTGAAGAGTCGCACCCTAAAGAGTCTAGAACGCTAGCAACGCTGCGGGCGATGGCTAGTAATATCATATAAATGTCAAAGTTTAGATATTTGGATGGTTGGGTTTTTCAATCACCGTGCATCTGCTGGCACGATTTGGATGAAACATGAAACATAATACAGGTCATAACCTGGATTAACACATAGTCTAAATTTTATGCCGGAAAATCAACAGGATCAAACGGGACGCGGACAAAGTGGCAGGCGGATGCCAGTATTAAAGAACATGATATTAGCGCTCTTACGATATCGTGTAGATGTCGTATCGTTCTCCCATGGCAGTGTGAAAACAGGGATTGGGGAAACGTTACCGATCGGCCCATCCATCAATGTACGCTCAGAAAAGCATCCCACTGAAGTTTAGATTGATTTTACTCCACTTACAGTACCTATTTACTTAAACATTAGTAAGTTATTTTGTTAAATAAAATAGATAATAATTTATTTATTTATTGGAAAAGTAACAGCGTTACAAATAGTAGGTACTTTATTGATATATTTCGGATACATAATATAACAAACATTTGTGTGTGTCAAACATATATATGTTTGTTCTATGTCTGGGTGTAAGGTACTATGTATCATAAGAAGGTGTGTATTTAGAACAAAAAAATGTATATAAGTATTCTATCAGCAATCTAGTTTCCATAATAAAAACTGTTACGTACCTACTATGTACGAGTATCATAAGTATGTATTTAGAACAAAACAAAATTCATCTAAGTATTCTATCAGCAATCTAGTTTCCATAGTATAAACTTTGCTTAGTTTGACACTAGAGGGCGTTGTGTGATATTATGTCCAAGAACATTTATTTATAAGGTATGGTAGAATCTCACAGTAAAGTTACACTGCGGTACAGTCGTTAGTGTAAGTAGCTCTACACTGTGCATGAGAGTGTAAATAGACTCTTAATCAAATCTTATATTATGGTCTTTTTTATTTAAAAACTAGCTTCCGCCCGCGACTTCGTTCGCGTCCCGTTGGATCCCGTTAATTTTCCAAGATAAAAAGTATCCATGTTACTTCTAATACCTCCAAGAATATGTGTACAAAGTTTCATGATGATCGGTTAAGTAGTTTTCGCGTGAAAGCGTAACAAACAAACTTACATTCACATTTATAATATTAGTATGATTTCACACAAACAAGTAGTGCTAGAAGGACTTAATGCTAAGAGCATTGTCTACCAGTCTTCCTGGGCGTGCACAAAGGTGGTGTTTTTCGTTCGGTTTTTCTTGAACAAATAGAACGAGACTGAATAAGGCAATTTACTCAGATGAATCAATGTTAGAAATCACAATAGCAAACTAAAATATTTCTAAGTCACAATAAAAGCCAGCATAGCAATTGATTCAGACAAACAAACAAACTTTATTTTATTATATCAGTCAGCTCTACGACAATCCGCATTAATATAACAAATTTGTAGGCGTGTCTGTCTGTTTCTTATTTAATAGTAAGTAGGTAGAGCTATAAGAGCTATTTGTGAAAGAGCGCGTCTATTGAAGTAGGTACTACCTAGTGGTCCCGACACGGCTTAATAGCTCTGACCTTGAATACACAGAAGTTAAATTAATAATGTCTTTAAACATCCACCCACTTTCGCTCCATTCAAAATGAGCGCTATTAAACCGTGTCGGCATCTGTACTACTACCTATTTTATTTATACCGTCAAGCAGTGATATTGATGTGTTCCGGTTTGAAGGTATGAGTGCTGGTACGAGACTTGTCAATGTTACATTTCATAGTGATAGACGCAGTGCAATATCTCTCAGGGCACGTTCTTTAGTGGATGTGCACAGAGAAATCTGGAAAGTATAATCGCAAAAAATTGGAAAGTACACTAGTCCGAGAAACTGCACACTGTACACTGCACAGTAACGAATACTTGACTTCAAAGTGTTGCTGTTTTGCCGCGTAATGTAAATCAAATAATCGTGAAATTCTACATGAACTAAATGGTAGGAAACAACTAGTCTAGAATATTTGGAGTGTAGCCAGACTAGGTACCACCTAACTATACATACTACCTAAACTATCATAGTTTTAGTACCACTAGAGGACTAGACCATCAAAAAATATAAATTATTACGTATATTACATGGGATATTACACAATATTACATTAGAACTACAAAATAAGATCTCGTATACAAAAAATCAAACGAGCGACAAGCTATTACCCTGAAAATTAAACCGGGTATCATCAAACCAATCCTGAAAACTCAGAGGGGGTTAAATCATCACTCTGAACCCGCGAAGATTTCGGGAGTGGTCTTAAAGAACAGTGTGTATGTTTATTTGGCAGGACTTCGGGGATATTTTTCAAAGATTTATCCGATTTCTATGGAAATAGGGTTGTCCCAAAAAGTACCTAAAAATTGTTCTGTGGACTTGGTTTCAAAGTTTTTTAAGATTACAGTTTTCAAGAGGAAAGTTTATTACTACCAACGTACACTTTTTATAATATTTATTCACAAAGAAAATTACAACTAATACAGTATTTACTATAAGATTACAGATTACCTTTCAGAAAAACTTCTACATCTCCAAATCTAAGTGAAAAAAAAAAACGGGTGTTTTTTTACCAAATTTTATTACAATTCAACGAATTGAAATCGTACATAAAACGAGTGTAACAAACTGTGCCATGTAGGTAGTTATTTAAAAAAAAAGCGTAAGCTACTTAGTTAAGTATAATTTTTATTACCCACGGAAAAGTTTGGTGCATTTTCAAAGGGTCTATTCTACGTTCACCTATTTCTGCCGCCAAGCAGCGCTCGATGCTCGCATTGCTGTGTTCCGGTTTGAACGGTAAGGGCGCCGGTGTAATTACAGGCACATGAGACTTCAACATCTTTACGTCTCAGTGTGATGGACGCAGTGCATTGCCTTACAGGGCACGGTCCTCATTGGACTTGCTCTGTGAGGTAACGCATTGTTATAGGCAGAAGTTACTACTTAACATCAGGTGAGCTATCAGATTGTTCCATTACATTAATTATATAAAAAAAAAAATGTTTTACAACCCGATTCCGTGACGGTACTTAAAGTTAATTCGGTGTCTCTGTACAACAATCTGGGCCATGTAAAACATTACCTAAAGTTACCAGAACAATTTAATTTACATTTTGTACGCGGTCTGTTTTCATTTCGTACATGAAACTTCATGATATGACTCGACAGTTACACACAAATGGGGCTTTCGAGTTTAAATGTAAGCGAGCTTTCTAAGGATGGAAATAGTTGAAACAAAGTGGTTTTACTGACAAAATCTGAAATATAAACTCTTTCTTCGACAGTAAGTAAATTACCTACACTCACTCACTGATATACCGCGTGCACACTATGCCCATGCCGCTGCCGGAATGTATGGCGGCATTCATGCCGCGGATTTATTGCCACAGCAATATCGCCTTTATTCTCACTAAGCGGCATACATACCGGCAGCGGCATGGGCATAGTGTGCACACGGTAATAGGGATTTTTAGTGAGGATTTCTGAAATATACCTATCGGAAAAAATAATGGGGATCAAACGTGCTATTAGTTTGGATTAAGCATTTTTGTTAAGTATACCTACAACTAAACGAAGCGGAATAACAGTTTGCATAACTGTATCTACTTAGTTTTGCTGATACTAGCTTAAATAACACGATGACCGCATTTTATATTCGAAAAAACCACTAAAATTCTATTAAAATTTGACTTTTAAAAGAAAATAGTGTAAATAAACCCCTAAGGGGATTTCTGGAATTTTATCACAATTTTCCCCTGCCAGCAGTCAAAGGGATCGCTAAGGGGATTATTGGATAAAAGTTCCAGAAATCCCTTACGCAGGGGACTCACGCAGCGAAAAACTGGAATGAGCCAAAAAATACAACCTTAATTTGGTCGTAACTCGAAATGCTTCGGCATACCGAGTACGAGTTTAATATTACGTTACAGTGACGGGCACTGAGTGACGCTAACCTGATCCGACCTCTGACATAATCACCAACCCGAAACATTATGGATACCTACTCGTGGGGTCTACTCCGAAAACGACCTACTAACGACTCGATTTCACTGCGTGGCAATGACAAATTCGCTATTTTTATTCCTCAATTCAGTTGTTTTTTATTTGTTACCTCAGAACTCCATCATTTATAAACCTATTTGAAAAATACTTTTTATCTGAAAGGACATCCCAGATTAGTCCCATAAAAAATTATCAAAATCGGTTCAATGGCTTTTAAAAGTGAATAACTGGAAAAAACATCATCATCAGCATCATTATCTGACGATGAAGTCGTAAGGTAGTCAAATTGAAGACACTCAAAGCTTTACTTTAACTATGTCAAGCATTGATGGTCTACAGGCTGTTATGATGATGATGATTAGATGCAGAGCGTATTATTACCTACAAGCCATGTAATGCAACTCGAAATACCTCTAGAAACGCTCATTTGTCTTTAAGCGGGGTAGACCTAAAGGACGAGCTTAGATACACATGCACACAAATCTTATTACGTTTCGAATAATACATACGAGATAAAGGAAACGTAAATTGTACTTTACGAATGAATTCTGTGTTAATATTACACTCGGCAAAGTATTCGTTAGCTTTCACAAACTTGGTAAGCAAATAGTACAAAATAAATAGCCTGTAATATACCAAACCAAAACTGAATCTTAGATTAATAAATAAAATAAATGAACTTTTCGCTAGAAGCAAACTTGACAAACTTCCTTTTTCCAATCAAGTCCATTGTTTGACGGAAAATCCTTTACAAAATCGAAATTCAACAAACAAGTTTGAGCTGCGAAACTCATCCGTAGTTTCTGAAAACCCGGCGGTCGTACATAACGTCAGTAATTTGGTGGTAAGAGAAAATAAGCATAATAAAAATTTGCTTACCGCTGTTACTTATTTTATTTTAGCAATTTCAAAATGGTGCCCACGTTTTATGAAGCCAATACAATAAATAAAAACGAAAATGTTCATAAATTACGCCATAAAAAATGTTTTGTAAGACCAAGAATGTCTTCTTCTTCTTTTATGGCATGTGTCCGTCTATTCGACAGACTTTGTAAATGTAAAGTAAATTATTTAAAATATAGTCAAGTCAAGTCGAGTCATTCGTCAAGTCGATTATCGTTTGTTTTGAAAGCGAAATGATAGATTTTCCTTCAAATCAGAAAAACTAATTCCATCGCACTAGAAAACCACTTTATGCACAGGCTTATACTTTATGCTCAAACCTACTTCAATATTTGTTAAAATTAAACAAGGACACTTAATAAAACACCTAGGCTGCTCCCAAAAATGACAGAACTCGAATCCCCATAGCAGAGCTCGAGCGGATGGTTATTGTCGAAAACACGGAATACTGAAACCTGAAACATGGCAAAGTATGGCAGATTCCGATCAGTGTTGCCCAGGAAAATAGGGATTACCATAATTTTGGCTTTCGGAATAATTTTCGCCTGTTGTAACCCTTTAGGGACGAGCCCAAAGCTTTAAACACTGTAAAATGGACAGATGCTGATGTCTCTCGTTGTGTACGTGAACTTTTAGATATGGTGCGGATCACGGTAGCTCAGCTCTTTTTTCTTAAACCTAGTGGTGTAATAAGACTAGTAGTAGAGCTTCTTAGAAAGAGCTCGTCCTTAGAAGTACTACCACCGTATCTATTTCTGCCGCTAAGCTGCCAAGCATGATCGCGTTGCTGTGTTTCGTACCTTTATGCCTCAGACTGGTAGGCACAGGGCAATGCATCACAGGACACGTCCTCAGTGGATGAGCGGCTTCGCACTCGGAAGGTCGCTCAACGAAGCCAGCTTCGTACGCTACCATAAAGATAAATAAATAGTAATTGCCATGTTTGGTAAACATCCCCCTTACATCCCCTCATCTTATAGCGCTAAATTCTTTGAAGGTGCTTGTCGGAGTAGAGTGACATGCTAACTCAACAAACACGTGTAGAGATTTAGCACATGTCCAGTATTTCTGATCAGTCGAGTGCCCGGACGATATATGCAGCGTTATTGAGTTATCATGAAATATGAGCTGTATTACAATGGCATAAGGCTTTGAATCTGACAAACGGAGCTCTGTCTGGCTGCCTATAGCGTGCATCTAAGCATATTACGTACTTAATTTTCTCAAAGAGACAAAGGAGTGATTTTCCCGCTGCTACATAAGTGGTTCAACGAAGCTCGTTACGCCCTATCTCCTTACGTAAGAGAAAGAGTAGGTATACTTGGCCTAAGATTATGGGATACTGGTACTTACAGCTTAAAAAATACGACGTATTTTTCGAGCAAAAAGCTTTGTAAATACGTAGAATCGTATAAGAATTTATGTAAGAATTATTGTGACTCTGAGAAATGAGGGTTAGTAACTTTGAAAACACAAAGTATTTTAGCGTTGAATTTGTTTTATTGTTATATGAAAGCGGATCAAAGAGTTGAACGTATAAAAACAATTATGGCTTAGGGTGTTTCACCAAAGTAGTTTCTGAAGCACCAAGTAAGAAAAAACCCTTATGATTTTGTTGAATAAAAGTAAGTGTCGGTTTGGTAAATACTAAAAAGTGACTTCTATGAGATTCACAACATTGTAAATAACTATAGACGGGAACTAAAAGCATGTGCTTCGAAGAAAAGTGGCTCTATAGCTTTGGGTAGCGGGTTCGATCCCCACCAAAAACAAATATTGTGTGGCAAACACTGATGTTTGTTTTGTCTCGATGTTACTATGTATTATAATTAGGATCTATGTATTTACAAATTAATAAGTTGTATATAGTGTTATTTTTCGCAATCTAGTTCCCCTAGTACAAGCTTTGCTTAGTTTAAGCCTAGATGTCGTAGTTTTGCCTTAGGTGCAAATATTTATCAACATCTACCTAAAGGGGCACATAATACATACCCACACTCTTTACTTATACGCTTTGGTAGTAAACCCACGACTCTTGAAAGCCTATTCCACACTATATAAACTTTGAAAGACCCAAAACAAACTTCTTATATAACTTGTTTCAACAAAAGTAACTTGGACGCTTGAATTCTTGTTTGTCTCCAGTTCAATGCTAATAGTCGTAAGAATTAAATTGCCTAATATTTGAATACCCTCGACCTCTTAAAGCAGAACAATGTAAACCAGAGTAGTAAAACAACAGAGTACTAACGAGTATGAACATATTGAGCACTCTGAACTGTACTCGTTGATAGCGTCGCTGCATCGTCAGAGTAGCGCTAGCGCATCTTATAATAACATCAGAATCCGTCAGAATCTGACAAATTGCAATCAAAAATACAATTGAAAATCCACCATTTTCTCTTCAAAACAAACGACAGCCGACTTGACGAAGACTTGACTTGACTTATATTATTTAAAATTCACCACATGAAACTGGCAAAATTGTCTGTCGAAATGACGGACACAGGCCATATAGGCATCAGGTGAGCTATAAGCTTGTTCTATAACTATTATCATTAAAAAAAAAATAGGTTTAAAAGAAGAAGAAGAAGACTTGTCGCAATTGAAGCGCTCGTGGCGTAGCTGGCTTAGCCAATCTTTACCGATTATCTAAGTTAAGAAACGTTCTGTGCGGTCACTATCTGGATCGGTGACCGTTAGTGGCATTTACATCTGAGCGCTTCCGTGCTTCGGAGGGCGCGTTAAACTGTCGGTCTCGGCTCTAGCAGTCGTTAAGCCACGACGAAGGCCTTAAGGCGGTCTAAAAACTCCGTCACCAGAGTAGGCCACTAGCTCATACGAGCTTGCTTGCTTACTTGTCGCTAAATTGTCGTTCCATTCATCAGATTTGTATCTTATAAGCTTTTGTAAATTCTAACACCATAATAGAAAACGGAAAACGATATGTTTAGTCTAAAACAGATTAAGAAGGCAAACATTACTTATCTCAAAGTTTGTGAAGCGAAAATGTTTAAATAACTTTTATTTTATTTTTATAACTATGCAGTATCTGGATATAAACACCTACACTATTCCTTTGTACCTAATCTAGATAATCAGCATCAGTAGTATCTATTATACCCATGCTTCTATGAACAGGACGTTGCAGTACTTGTGCCTATAGTTATGTAATATTACTCTGAGTGCTACCACGTCTCAATGCTTACAATTGTAACAAATTGTTTCAATATTGAAATACTTTGCTCATTCAGAACAATGAGTCGTACTTCTAAATTGAAAATATTAAATCTATTCTTTTATTATAATTATTTTTGACAAAATGCTTTTTAATTTCAATTTTTGAAATTGGGAAATACCTACAGGCTTTTTTATTCTTAACTTCTATAAGTATTTTTTCTTTGTTCTTGTTGTTTCTTTGTTTATTCTTGTTTTAACGTATCTTATTTTATAGGTAAACAAAACATCCCAAGCACTGCAGCCAGCGTCGTCATCGAGGCATGGAAAAAAAGTGGCCCAGTATAAATCATCGAAATAAGATACAAAGGCTTTTTTTTTTAGTATAATTTCTTTAACCAACAAAAAAATAATTATGTAGAGTACCAGCTAATACAACTCAATACGCTGTGTTCTTATTTCGCTGATACGACATTCTCAAAGCGCTGACTTTGTAATATCGTAAATATCTATCTCATCAAATCCCCGAGCTAAAGGTAAAAGTGATATTACTTTGAAATAAGAACGATATTGTTTAGTTATTAATACCCGCGTTTTTATTACTACTAGAGTATCAGATTATTAGAATTTGAACTTCAACCTTAGGATCGGAAGGCAGGATTGCTACCACTAGACCACTGGCATGGATCAACACAATAATGAAAGTGTAAATAATAAATAATAAATAAATAAATAATAAATAAATAAATATTCACGGACACTTAACACAACGCCTTCTAGTCCCAAACTAAGCAAAGCTTGTACGATGGAAACCAGATGGCTGATAGAATACATACATACATTTTTTTTTTGTAAATACATACTTATAATACATAGAAACACCCAGACACAGAACAAACATCTATGTTTACAACACACAAATGTTTGTTCTCGGTGGGGATCGAACCCACGACCCACAGCACGGAAGGCAGAGCTACTACCGACTGAGCCATGACGCCTGTAAATGCTTACTTTACATCTCCGTCAGGATTGAGAGATCCTATTTTTCGGCTATAACACCCGTATATTAGGTTTTACAAATTTTTGGATTAATGCTATGGATTCTAACAATTTTTAACATTTTCCTGCCTACTTTTGAGCTGGATCTGAGTATAGGATCCCTCTATCCTGCCGGAGATTACTTTACTTAGGCCGTAAAACTAAGCTGACATAGTTTATAGGTTATAGAACTTCATAAAGTAAAGTGTATCCAGCAATTACGCTAGCTAATTAGTGTAGGTAAACCATTAAAATTTCAGGTGCCTTAAGTGCCAAGGGAATATTTGTTTTAAAGTAGGTATAAGCAGGATAAACCTATGTCAACTAAAACAAAAGCTTTAGTTTATTTATCTTAGTATTTTCCAAAATAATTCGTATTTCCACATCCACAAATATTTTGACATTATTTTCGACTGCCACGTCCACGCCACATCTCTCTGCCGTCGCTCGTCGTGTCATCCAAGTGTCATCTACCAATCATCCACGGTCTTCCATTTTCAAAACACTGCCAGCTAACGTGAACTCTTTATAACTCAAAGAGGTTGGTTCTACGCTGCATTGCTACACCTTATTGTCGGCTTATTGTCATAATCCCCACTAAGTTGTCCCCACCAGTGGGGATTTCATTTATTTTTCAACGACTAAAGATAGGTATATTTAAGTATTTGTTTGTTTGTGTACAATGAAAGCCACATTCAGATTTAAAATTGAGTTTTGAACTGATAAAACTTTAAGTTATGTAATTTTAAACATAATGGATATGAAAGCTTAATGGATTTGGATAGTCTTTTTAATTTACTGTTAAAAAGTTCAAGAATAACAATGGACAGCCGCACTCAGAGGTGTCTAATGCTTGAATTACCTGAGCCCGTAGTCTGAGTTTTGTTTTATTGATCGAAACGCATATCGTTAAGTGACTTAGGTATATAAGCGTGATATTTTGTATGAAAACCCGATAAGCGTCTCTAGCGGGAGATTGGCAAACTATTTTTCTCCATACAAAAACTGCGAGTTTGTCGATTCTCGCTTGTCGCAAATCAACATAACAAAACTCAGACTATACGGTCTCTGAGTCGTTCGTTCAGGGAATCTATGTGGGGTATACGATACACAGTAGATCTTACAAACTAGCAAGTAGTTCTACCGTTCAAGCTAGTGTGTCGGTTACTATGACACTCCAACATCTACGTATCTCAAAGGGTGCCCTTTGAGCAATAAACTTAGCCTTTATGTAGCTTGCTGCCTAAGAGCGTTTTCACACTGCCACCAACACGACACCGACACGATACCGGCAGAAAGTAGTATTAGGCCACGACACGGTTTTCTAGCTGTTGGCGAAGGTGGAAGGGGAATATCTCTTTTTCTATCCTATTCTAAATATTTTAGTTCCCATAGTACAAGCTCTGTTAGTTAGTTGGGGACTAGAGGGCGTTGTGCGAAATGTCCAAGGATATTTATTCATTTTGTTAACATTTTTAATACCTTATCCATCGTGTTATTACGCTGAGTGTACTTCCTCATAACAATCGATATCACCGCGTCAGCTTGCCTTCATAATCTCAATTTCTATTTCAAATGAGTTTTGAACCCAAACCAGGTTTTGCATTTAGAGTGGGTATCACAGACGAACTAAGATACTGAAATTACGTTTCTCTTGCACAGCTGAATCGATATATCTGAAATTATTTAATTATGCTACGTCCTTTTTTTATATATTTTTTGTATACCTACTTTTTTTTAAATAATTTTTGCATGCCATGCAATTATGACCCCACGACACGCATTTTTCATGTCGATTTTTAAACTAACTTTTGGATAACTTACTATTCGAAAAATATAAGAGCTGTAAGTTAGATACGTTTTTAACCCTCACAGATGGAACCCTTACCACCTAATGAACTACAATCCCGCGAAACAAGCTGGTAGACATGTCAGCCATCTTTATTTAAAAAAAAATTCAAACAATACATATGGCAGCCATTTTTTTTTTTTAATCATCTCTATGATTTGAAGCTTGGTAGTATACCCTACTAGCACAAAAAAAATACTCTTTCTTACTAGTAAAACAACGCTCAAACGTCAAAACAATAAGAGAAATATTTGCAATGTTTAAATAAACAAGGTACCTTGCAAATGAATAAATAAACAGTTCAAATGAACCATAAATGCACAGTAGTGCGTAAATAAGCATTATGTACGAATGCGTATTGATTGAATCAGTCGCGAGCATCCAGGTCGTGCGGTAAAACCCTTTGATGGAATAATAGAGGTGGGACTTTCGAGAGAGCAACAATACTTATTCAGAGATTTTTTTAATCAGATGTCAACAAAGATTGTTCACAAAGAAAATTACAACTGTATTTACAAAATAACCATGAAATAGTTGAGCTATCTACAAACCGTTGCACACGATTTATAGATAGCTCAACTGGTCCAAATTATTGTTTTTGAAAATCGTAGATCGGTTCGCAGTTAAAAATCTGATTAGGTAGGTACTTATACCTAGTGGTTGGATGATAGAGGCAAAGAGACAAGTATGACTTTGCAAGCAGGAGCCAATAATCCCTACTAATATTATAAATGTGAAAAAAACTCTGTCTGTCTCGCTTTCACGCCAAAACTACTGAACCGATTTGAATGAAATTTGGTACAAAGATAGTCTAGAGCCTGAGAAAGGACATAGGCTACTTTTTAATGTGAAAAAAAGTTGTAAGAAGTTGAACGGGGGGGTGAAAGTTCCTTAACCTTTTTCATGAAACCTCTTTTAATGTCTCATTTGAAATAACTGTCAGTTGTTTGACAGTAAAAGTTTGAATGACAGGACAACGTCTGTCAGGTCAGCTAGTAATTGATAAGTTTAAAATAAAAGTAGAAAAGCTGACTTCGTTTTGACTACCTTCCAGCTTCGCCATCAAATTATGATGATGATAAATAGTACATTATGGTACAAGTGTGGTACATTGGTGATTACCGCCGAGGTGCCATTGAGACCCGAGCCGTAGGCGAGGGTCTTAAGAAAGCCGAGAACGGTAATCACCAATACACACGTGTATCATACGACGTTTTTCAACACACTTGTGAATAAAATAACAATAAAATAACTATAATTTCAACAGTGAAAACGCGTTGTGAAATATGTTTCTCTATGGCGGGAAAAAATAATCAGTTTTCTTATGCGCGCGCATTGCGATCGGCCACAGACTAAAGGGATGAGGTTTTTTTTTTATTTATTTTCCGCGCTTAGGGTTTGCGCCTATTCTGCAACGTAAAAAATGGGGAATTTAAAGTTTTCTTTTATTACAGAGAAAACAAAAGTTATATTTGAGTGAAAGTTTTATTTATTAAATACGTACGAGTTAAAATTATCTATTTAAATAACAAGTTGCATGAAATGAGCAAGCAATAGGAACATTCATTTATTTGTTCTATTGAACACGATCTTTTTTTTGAATAAAAACTTTTTTAGTAACAAAGCTACTCAACCAATAAGATTTAAAAAAAAAATCTATAACTCACTAGTTAGTTATAGCAATGAAAAAGTCACAGTTTGATTATGGGTAAGATAAGATAAGATAGATAAGATTATGTGCCTAATTGCGGTGACCATAGAGCCACTTTATGAGCAAGTGTGTTGAAAAGTTTATTGGGATGGTTCTAGTGATCGTAAACACCACTAAAAAGTCACAAGAAAGCAAAATACGTAATGTCGTGTACGAGGGTGCGCGTGGGCGACATATTTTTATCCAGTAATTTTTATTTAGATGTCAAACTACTGAACGGGTTTTGATTTTCATTTTTATGCGAATTTTATGGAAATAATTGTTTAGTCTTCCTTGCTAACTGTAGGGCAAGAGTTTAATTTCATCATCATCATCATCATCATTTTAATCTTATACGATTTTTATTACACTATTCTTTCTGGTCCCTTGCGAGACTGAAATTGCGAGGTTTCATGACGAAAAAAATAAAGAAGAGTGTTATGAATATGAACCACGTTCTACACTCTACAGCCGACTATAATCCTATTAATCTGGCTGGACTGCTGTTGCGAATATTAATCATCATGTTGCAAAGGCTCTCTCAACGTCCAATAACAATTTTGCGGTTTGCTGGAAGTTGTCCGATGAAAATTGTTTTGATCGATAAAATCAAACATTATGTAAGAGTACCTAAACTTGATAATTTTATATTGGATTATAATATAATATTTTGTGATACTTTAGAACTGGGTTATTGGTGATATAATCTCTATTTCTATTTCTATTTTGTCAAGAGAGAAACCGTTTTTGCAATACAATTCTAAAACTAATTGGATGGGATGTGAACCGGCGACTATCTCGTTTACTCTTTAGGCATATTTTATTTTTACTTTTATTAGACAGGTATACCTACTTATTTAGCTACATTTTCTATCAATCACCGACACGCGGTATAAACCTTGTAGACCGATATGAAGATACATCGACCCATAAAACCTATTATAACCTACAACCTTCGTTAGAACCAATAAGGTCGACTATCGATTGGCAATGTATCTTTCTTTGTATTCAATAGCCACGCTTTCACGGTAAATAAAATTCTGTAATTCAATGAATCCAGATTTGATTTTGCTAAAAACTGTCACCGGACATGTCACAACATAGGTACAAAGGAATCACGTACAAATCAGACAGTTGTCGCCGCGTTATATAAAACCGAACGTATTTCAATCATATTACGCGTCAACGACAGTTTGACTGCCAAACGTTGTAGCGTCACCGCGCAGTGTATCTCGGATACGCTAGCGTTGCGATATATTTACGATTGTCACATGTATTCGTGATCAAGGCACTGGTTCAGTAAATACAATCAGTCAATTAGATTGAAACCCAGAGTAAGTATCTTAAGCAGTTACTTATAGTAGCGGTAAACACTCGACAATCGATAGAGGCTCTACCGTAAAAAGTAGTATATTAACTAATACCGTTATTTCACGCGCACCGGTTTTCGTAAAACCGTAACTTATTAGGGCATCTGTATTCAGGGTTTCACAGCCACGGAGCGAATTCTGGCCAATTTAAGACATTGATAGCGATTCTCTGACTGCTGATGAAATTACAGTACTATAAGAAACGTGCTTAATACCTAAGAAAAATAACAATCTTAAAGGAAATAAACACCCATAACTACAATCAAGGATGTGCACTATTCGGCAAAAATAGTCAACTGTGAAGAAGTTTCCATGGTTTTCTGCTCGACAGATTCAATGAATCTCCTGTCCACGTGGTACATAAATGGACTGTAACTTTATTTTGTGACAGCTATGGGGTCTTTTTTTTTATTTATTTAAAGGGGTATCATATACAACCTCACTTATCAACTAAAAACAACCTAGGTACATACACAAAATTCTGCTAACCTATACAACATCTTGGCTTCGTCCGAAAACGCACTAGCCAAGATGCTATATACTATGCCCACCGCCATACTCGTTCCGAACGCCAGTTATGGGGTCGCAGTCACCATGGTGTCTAGCTATCAAGCTTCATTCAGGACTTCTTGTGTTACAATGTCAAAAACTATAAGTACCATGGTAGGTACCATACCTACAAAACCCAGACCTAACTTTTGTGAGAGCTCGTCCGGGGAAGTACTACCACCGTACCTATTTCTGCCGCCAAGCAGCGATGCTCGCATTGCTGTGTTCCGGTTTGAAGGGTAAGGGCGCCGGTGTAATTACAGGCACATGAGACTTCAAGATCTTTACGTCTCAGAGTGATGGACGCAGTGCATAGCCTTACAGGGCACGTTCTCATTGGACTTGCTCTGTGAGGTAATGCATTTTTATAGGCAGAAGTTACCACTTAACATCAGGTGAACTATCAGCTTGTCCCATTACTTTTATCATTAAAAAAAAAACTTACACTTTATCGTTTTAGCTAAGAACTCGCTTGCTTTATATCGTCAGAATATGTAGGTGTATCCAGCAGCATAATCAACAGTTACTATACCTGATGGCATTCGCTTTACGACTGTCTTAAGTGAACATTTTATGGCGTAAGGCATGTTGGTAGGCCATTTTGTTGGCTACGTGATTGAGTCGCAGGCATCCATCAATCCCTCTCATTTAACGCATTTTGTTCGGTTCTTAAAAAAATCTATTTAGATCTACGAAATAAGGTCTGTAGCGTTTTATTAAAACTCCTTTGTAATAGAATTTTTTTATTTAATTAAAATGTTTGAAAAAGGTTATTTGCCTTCGTGAGCATGATGCATGATGGGCTACATTCATGATGCATAGAAACTAGCGACTTGTAGGAATGTCATTTCCTTCAGCGCCTACAAAGGAAACGGCGAGACGACTTCCGCTAACAACCGGAAGTACCGACAGCGTAGGATGTTGCTCGTTCATTTGACAAGTGAATGCTTTTTTCCGTCTTAGGTCCTCCTAGGTCTAGGTATTATAAAGTGAAAGAAAAGGCGATATGTGAAGATTGTGAAGCAACACGAAAAAAAATTGTCACTACTTTCTGATGATATGACGATATTTTCGTAATATAAATAAAATATTTAAGGACTCACATAGGTCGCTAGCGGTTAAAATAAAGACGTAAATGGTGAGTATAAAGTAGCTTTCGTCAGCTCAGTTCCCATAAAAGCTTATAGCGACGATCAAAGCCACTTCCATCTGAAGGAATCATAATAAAACATCGAACTCACATAAAGTTGCTAAAAGAAGATCGCATTTGACCTCAAATAATAATGTGAAGCCAAAGAGGGCCCAAAACTTAACCCTGTGCCGTCGACATCAGACACTGACCCAAAACTTAACCCTGTGCCGTCGACATCAGACACTGACCCAAAACTCAACCCTATGTCGTCGACATCAGACGTCGGGCTTGTGCCCAACACTTGACTCTGTGTCGTTGCATCCCCAAACTTAACCCTGTGTCGTTGGCATCAGACACTGCCCTCAAATAAATTTGAGGGCAACACTACGGATTTTTCAACTGCACTTGAGCCGGCGGCGACGCCACTTGTAACCGCCTCACCGTGGTGATGTGTCCAGACTCTAAGCGGTCATAGAAATAATTAATGTAGCCCGCGGTTCATGACAGCATTGGATTTCCAAGTCTTCATAATTCATTCATTTACACAAAGAGCTGTGGGATTCTCTCCACAAGTTGTCTTAGTGATGCTGCGTGTGGACTGGTGTAGTAGCTCGGCGCAACTGAAGCAAAGTAAAGCACTTGCGCTGTAGTAAAAGCCTTGTATGATGGAAGTTTGATGGAAGTTTTGGAAGGTCTCAGATACTGTTAAATACTAATTCTAAAATACAAGAAACCTTACCTCATGTAATGAATTTTTACTCTCAAATGAATACTTACTTTCCGCTAGCGCTGGACACTGTGCATGGGTGATTTAAGTTTATCATGCAGTGGACTTAATTCACCTAGGTATCACCTTAATGAATAAAATCTACTAAAAAGTGTACTTAATGCACCCGGAAATGACCTCGGTGAATCAAGTCGGTCGGGTGATTTACCCCCGGTGAGTTAAGTTTGCCGCCCCAACTTTTCATTATTTACAAAAAATCTATTCAAACTTTTAGTTCAGCAATGCAAATGTTACGTTAATATTTTGAGCGTGTAATTTTTTTCACTTTTTATACATTTACTTGCCTGTTTACTAAACTCGTGTAAACCTCCCTAAGTAGTATTAGCGCTATCTCACTCCATTCAGCCTAGGGATGTCACCAGCGATTTGTCTTCAAAATCTTGAGAAATTACGGCTCTAATGTGACGGATGCTCTCCATCATGAGCCCTGACATAATAAATTAATTAAACTAATCTAGACAATGTATTTTTCAACCTTTATTAAAAAACATAGGCTTGCTTACAGGCTCGTCTCACAGCTCACAGCTCCAGTGGATTGTTTGCTTTTTGAGTTACGTATATGTTTTGGGTTCAATTCCCATCAAGAGAAGTAAGATAAGTATAAATTTTGTTCTAAGTGTAGGTATTACTGTATTTGTAATCTAAAAACTTTAGCAAAATCTATCCAAATCGAAATACTTTTTGGAAAATAACTACGGTTATAGCAATAGTCTCGGCCGAAGGCGTCTAAGAGATAAAACAATAAGTTTCACTATATCCCAAATACATAAAGCTATTTATACAATTGATGATGCTAGAAATGAAACTTAAAATTGTTTTTTTTCCTTGAAGTTTTTGTCAGTACATCCCGCATTGTAGTATTTAAATTTATTACTGTAAATAACTACTATTTACGCTTTCATGCAACGTTCGTAAGATCATGAGTTGTCAGGCAGCAAGCATTTTTTTTGCATAATATGAAAAAAAAAGATTCATTCAAGAGATTCATTCCAAAAAACTGTTATTTACTTGTATGAACACAGAATGGATGGATAGACTAATATGTGTACGTATGGAATAAATAAAATATTTTGGAATCGTCACGTCGCAGTGAATCGCGCCACATTTCTAACATTTATTTACCTACTGAGTTACCTTACTATAAGTACACAATTTATTTATCTTGACTTCAGTATCTGCCATTAAAACTTGTGTTATTAAGATTCTGAATGTTATACAAATTCATTGTCGCTAAATGTTAATAATTTCAGCGTTATCTTCTTAACAATTAATTCAAAGAGGAATCTTCTAAAACAGTAAATGAAAACATGAAAATCAAGGACAAACTGCGCTATTAAGCAAAGCAAGCAAGCTCGTATGACTTAGTGGCCAACCCTGGTGACAGAGCTTTTAGGCCGCCTCAAGGCCTCCATCATCGCTTAAGGACTGCTGAGCCGGGACCGACAGTATAACATGCCCTCTGAAACTGCGCTATTTCCCTAATCGCTACATTGTTTAATTCAAATGATGAATATTCTTCTTCTTCTTTTAATTATAGGCCTGTGTCCGTCATTTCTATAGAAATTTTGTATTGAACCTACAAGGAACCTACAATTGTCTGTCGAAATGACGGACAGAGGCCATACAGGTATAGAAGAGGAAGAAGAAGAAACCTGCGTTTGACATCTGTCATATGAAGCGTTATGTCACCAAAATGCAAAATCTTTACGCAGTGCAATATTGTACTTCAAAATGTATCTCCCAATTTTTGGGGTTATTTTTTTTACCTACTTATGTATTAGTTTTATTATTTGTGGTTTTGGTAAACTGAGTTGGATTATTTTATTATCCCACAGACTTCTCGGTATTCGAATAATACTGTAGCTATTCGTTTGTAGGCCTTGTAATCCAAAAGTTGTAAGTTTGTAGCTAATACGTATAATTTACCAAAATACGTACATCAAAGCAGGTGAATACGAACATCACTTTGTCCATAAAAATATTTTTATTTCTGCAACATGTCGCCATATTGTCTTGTGGCCTCGCATTACTTTTTTATCCTTTTTTTTATGTTTTTTGAAAAGTAAAGATATTTTCTAAATCCTCAGTGTTCGTCGTCATAAAGGATATAGACGTAACATTAAAAAAAATTGGATTAGTTTGTCGTGTTTGAGTTCAGAAGATTGTTATGTTTGCCTCTAAATTGTAGGTACTTGTCATACGATGAAATAGATTTAAAAAAATACGTTTCTTTTCTATGTTTACCTATAGTCCTATCTATTTGGCAAAGGTGGCTAAGATCAGTTGTATTACTGAGTTGATCTACTGGTAGTACAAATGATACAACTTTATACCTCTAGGTCGGACTAGAAACTTTCAGTTCTCTAGCTTCAGGTCTCGCTGTAATATCGTACCAAAGAAAAAAATATAACCAGTATCAGACACCGAGTAGTCTCAAGTTTTATTTCATTTTAAGATTTTTTTTCTTTATATTAAAACTTCGATCTTGCCTCACAATATTTTTAATTAGATTTTTGAAAATGGAATGCAACGCGGAAATCCTGAGATCTTTATTTCGTAGTTCTAAAATCAAATACATTTTGTTAGATTCTATAGAAGTAACTAGATTATTCCATTTCGTTTTGTTCTATCGCGGAATAAACAAATGACTCTTATGACGTCGTGATACAGTCTTTTATTCAAAAACAGCACCTTAATAAAATACGCGCACTCAAATAAATTACTCGTGAGAGTTCAACCCACTTCAAAGCATTAGTTTTGCATACGAGCAAAAATAAACTTATTAGCATTTTATGTAAGTAACTATAATAAAGTATGAATATTTTGTTTATTCGCGTGTACATACCAAATATGGGTTCAAAAATCTTTGTGAAGAATTAAAATTGCAACATGTTTCTTTTTCTGAGTTGACTCTAACTATCATACCCTCCTTAATCACCGTAATCGGGTAAAAGGAAAACTTCTTTTACTTCTATCTAATTTTATATTTATGTAATTTATTTATTAGATACACGATCAATCCAGAATTCTAGATTCAAAATGATGAAAAAAGTTACTACGATGTAGCATGCCTACGGCGTAGAATGTCTACGGCGTAGCACCTCTACAGCGTGTTTTAACTAGACACAAGAAAGTTCTTAAAACACTCCCACATCGAAAACACGTTCTTTTATTTTCATTATTCAATTTGTTCACTACACAGTGGTTAGCAACTTTTATTTTTCTAGTTAGTTTGGGTAAGTCACTCTATGCCGGCATTCAATGTTAAATGAGCTCTACTGCATTAATTTAAGGTTTAATGTCGCTGGTAAAGAAGTATTTTTTATATATGTTTTTTTCCAATATTTCTCCGTTTACTGTTGTATTTCATTATTCATGCTCATCTATTTCAGTTTTACTGGTAGAATCTATCGTTTGAATATTTTGCGTATATTTCTATTTCCATGGTAATTTGGACTCTCTTTTCAAATTTATTACAAATTAGAAGTCAAAATAGCACGTATATATGCGAAATGACATACCTATGATAGCACCACTATGTTGTATATATTTCCGATATCCCCACCAAGAAATCCCTACCAGTGGGGATTTCAGTTTTTTTTCCGTAATCACCACTGCTGCGACGTCGCATATGTCTACAACGTAGCAGTGGGGATTTCAGTTTTTTTTCCGTAATCACCACTGCTGCGACGTCGCATATGTCTACAACGTAGCAGTGGGGATTTCTGTTTTTTTTCCGTAATCACCACTGCTGCGACGTTGCATATGTCTACAACGTAGCAGTGGGGATTTCTGGTTTTTTTCCGTAATCACCACTGCTGCGACGTCGCATATGTCTACAACGTAGCAGTGGGGATTTCTGTTTTTTTTTTTTCAGAAATCCCCACTTAGTATGTGGTCATATTAAAAGCCTTTTTTTAACAAAGCATGCTTACAAATGGGGTCAGAAACTTAGCACTTACCTATTTATTTGGATTCAGACCGTGCTGATTGCCAATCCACTGGGACAACTAATGTTCCCAGTCACGGATTTACTTCCACTAAAACTGACCTTATATCTAAAGACTTAAGGTTCAAAACTCCAACCGATTTGCGGCCGTTAAGAGTGGAATTTTTCTGAAGGTCTTTAAATAAACAGGAAGTGTAATTATCACATTAATTCGTTTGGGGAATGTTACAGGGTAATTTTGTTAGAATGTGGGGCATGTTTAGAATGGGGTTTACTTATTTTTACTACGCTTAGAAACTCTGAAACTGTGTTTTTTTTTATATAATATAGGCAACAGTTTGACCACAATCACACCAGAGCCCCGAGTCTGTGCATTTGTTTTGACTTTCGACTCGAGTATAGCACACGCAAACGCATTCGCAAAGCGAGAAATGTTGTTGGGAATTGCATAATTCCAAAATCTTCCGCTAGAGGCGCTTATCCGGGTTTCATACAAAGTTTCTCGCTTTGCGAATGCGTTTGCGTGTGCTATAATCGAGTCGAAAGTAAAACAAATGCACAGAGCCCGTAGTCTGTGCATTTGTTTTACTTTCGACTCGATTATAGCACACGCAAACGCATTCGCAAAGCGAGAAATTTTGTATGAAATTGCACAATTCCAAAATCTTCCGCTAGAGGCGCTTGTCCGGGTTTCATACAAAATTTCTCGCTTTGCGAATGCGTTTGCGTGTGCTATATTCGACTCGAAAGTAAAACAAATGCACAGACTTGGGGCTCAGACTACGGGCTCAGAGCCCCGAGTCTGTGCATTTGTTTTGACTTTCGACTCGAGTATAGCACACGCAAACGCATTCGCAAAGCGAGCAATTATGTCGTTATGTATTTAGTGACACGGTGTATAACTAATTCCTAATTTCAGCCAACTATTTCATATGTGTAGCTGCAACAGATAAAAAATAAACTGATTTCTAAAATATATTTTACTGAAATATATATTATATGAAATATCTTTGTTCCAAACTTTCCAACGTCGCAATATATTTAAAACGAATTTATAAAACTTCTGTACAACTCACAGGTGCTGCATAAAATTGAATTTAAATATTAAACTATGGTTAAACAAACTGATTCAAAATGTCTCCGAATTATTCATTGTGGTCAAAGCTGTGGGCAAAATGTTATACAGTAATATTAAAAGCGTGCAGTGTTTATTCCAGCTTTGGTAGTTTTTATAATTCCTTTGTAAAGTTCTACACCTTTAGAGTGCTTTACCGTCAGAGCTAAGCTAAGCTACGTTGGTAAGGATGTGTTTGAAATGCACCAATAGGGATCGCTTGTTTTCATATTAAACGATTCCTATTGGTGGATGTTCTAATAACCTTAGCAACATAAACAGGGTGTTACCAGACCACTTCCGAAAACTTGGAGGTTCCAATCAGACCATGATACTGAAAACATTAAGCGAAAAAAATCGCGAAAAAAAAATTTGACTTGACTATCTCTTTTTAATTTTTTTTCTAGTTACATACACACAGTACAACATAATAAGACATATCTACCTAATTATCTCATTAAAAAAAGCAAAAAAACAAATAAAATAAATAAAGCAGCAATGTACACGCAGCACGCAGATTACGTCTACTACAGCATGAACAGCTGAGAGTTCATCGCGGTTCATTCAAGTACGCGACGTGCGAGCGACCTACGTTAGTACCTACCTACGTTAATAGGCACTTACGACACAGAATAAATAATAGTACTACGCCTCGACCTTACCTACGTGAATGCGTACATTGCGGGCTGGCGAAATAAATACAAATCTTTAAACATTGTTTTCTCCGGCTATAATTATTTTTCAGGATAACTGATTTTTTTTTGGTTGGGTTTTGGTGTGCTGTAGCTCCCCCTTTCGTTTTCGGAAGTGGTCTGGTAACACCCTGTATATTTTAGCTTAACTTTGGTGGAAAAGCAGACCCTAGGCTTTTTTATACTATAAGACTAAGAGGGCAAAAGACCAAGAGGGCGTAGGCCTAAGCGACGAGTCGATCAGGGTTGGAGCTACTATAGAAATGCCGGTGCGCTAGGTACTTCAAACCACCGACCTCTTCGAATGGAGACCCGTTATCCACGGGACTTAGGAAGGGAAACACGATCCTCAACAATGAAACTAAGAAAACGAGCTAGAGCACGTAAAATCTGATGTATTTTACACGCTTACGTACTCATAAGGAGGAAATTTAATTGGAAAAGTTGATCACAAAATTCAATGAATTCGTAGTTCATTGAACCTAATGCGCTCTAGTTTATCTAGTTGTGTCTCTAGGTAGTACTTAACTACTCATAATTTTTGCTTCAACATAGCCAAGCTTACGCACATATTCACGTTTCAACCCAGCTCAAAACCGTTTTTACTTTCTTTAAATTTTTTTTGGTTATTATGTGTTTTGTGCGTTTACATTAACAAAATAAACCTATTATGTATAATACACTGATAATATACAGTCTACGTAAGTATACAAAGAATTTTCTCAGCGTGGGTGTAGCACTAAAGACTTCTAGACATCGTAGCATTAAGGGCACCCATGGATTCTGCCATATTTCGCCTGCGTAAAGCTTTTGCCATAAACTTTTATGCCGGATTATTTTGGGCAAAAATGTTCGGAACGAGAGCTGTGTTTTTGGAGATTTTATTCGAAGACGGGTTTTATTCTTATGGTTATTGTTTCTACAGATACATGTCAGTAATTTTGCTCCTAAAACCCTATCTGATTTATTTTATTTATATTGTGGAGTACAGTTTCAGTACACATCTTGAGTTTTTGAAATTTATTTTATTTTTTATTTTAATTCTATTTTTAAAAGAATGGATACCCAACACACGTTTACACAACACAACACGTACATTTAAAAGAAAATAAAACAAGGTGCTCACATAATTACAGGGTACCACAGCATGCATATACTTGAAGCAACAAATTGAAGGAGTAGGTACTACTAGAGATTGTAAAAATAGGTCGTGAAGACCGAGAACTTTGAAAAGTTACAAAAAATTCCATTATCACCTTTCATATCACCACACATATGTTTATTCCTCCAGTCACGACTACGTATCGTGTCATACATACACAAATCTAATATCTATTCAAATTAGTTCTAGGAATAATACCCAAGGTCAATTTGGTGGATCCGTTTCTTAGTTATGAGGATATCCATCAGATTTGAAAACCTGTTTTGAGGAATCTCAGGCATAATTGCAGTTTTAAAACATTTAATCATCATCATGTATTCAGATTTTATGAACCCTACTTCAACGTCTGTTGATGACCAACAACGTTTTTAAATTCTTGTAAAATTACTTGCAAAAACATTTTATTTCAGACAGGCGTCATGGCTCAGTCGGTAGTAGCTCTGCCTTCCGTGCTGTGGGTCGTGGGTTCGATCCCAAGCGTGAACAAACATTCGTGTGTGGTAAACATAGATGTTTGATCTGTGTCTGGGTCTTACCATAAGTATGTATTCCATCTAGTTTCCATAGTACAAGCTTTGCTTAGTTTGGGACTAGAAGGCGTTGTGTTAAATGACTGTGAATATTTATTTATTTATTTACATATAAGATCACTGTTAATAGACCTGCTGAATTTTTTTCGTCACAAAATTCACAGATAAAATATTTTCTGTTTCTTCAGATCCAACATGGTCCGCTCATGTTTATTCATTCGCTGTCCGTTTTCTGAAATATTAGACGTACGAATACAAATGGTGTATTGCTGGCAATTTTTGCTTTTTTATTCTTGTTGAAAAAAGACAATTCTTGAAATCAGAAGTGACGTGCTGTATTTCTGTTGTAAAGAAAAATCACATTGTTTCATGTTGATTTCCCAGCGCGTATGGGATGCTCTCAGCTGATGCACCCATATTCACTACAATAAAAGAACAAACTTTTGGCGCCGACACGATTACAAATCGGATTCATCTGCCACGCTAATCTATACCGTCTGCTACATAAAAACAAAAGAAGATCTACCACCTATTTGCTACGTGTAATATTCGCCATGTCTATTCTATGGCCCTGCAACATTCCACAATTTTTATAGAACAAATTGTAAAATCTGGATTGCTAACCCGAAATAGATGAACTAAATGAAACAAAATTAATAGGGTACTTAGTACCATGTTAGGCCAAACGTAGTTATTCTAACACACGACTCAAGCAAATGATATTCAGGTCAATTTTTACTAAAAATTTGGGCATCGCAATACTGAGCATTTGATCAAAAGATATCAAACTTTTTAGCAATCCAAACCAGCTGGCTCGCTCAAACTAAGTATGTACCAATCGTGTCAACGTTTCAAAAAGCAATATAATTTTCCCACCGTACAGTAAAGTTGGGAATTGTTTGTCCCTGGCGACTCGTACGCCACCTGTCGCTACAGCGCTACTTTACAACACTTTACAAGGGGTTTAGGAACAGTTTTACTCACCCGTTTGTTTTTAAGCTTTAGCTAGATTTCTCTACCATTTTATTTGTCTGCCTTCTGCCTTTCACACTGCAATTGACATGACACAATATTGTCAGGCTGGTAAAGGATTTATACGAGACCTACGAAGTTACAAGAGGCGCGGGTGATTTTCAAGTTTACCAGTGTATAAGTACACTGGTGCCGACAAAATTGACATAATTTCATTAGATTTAGTACTAAGGTACTAAATGTATGAAATTATGTCGCAAGGCGCAGTGTGATACCTCACTAAGCACGCCCTCAATAGACATGTTCGGTGAAGCAATGCAGAGGTTACTATATACATCAGGGTGGCCATCTGGAGGTGATTATCTTTTGATACCATGATGAGACATTGTAAAGATATCTAAACTGACATTGTGATTGTAATTTGTCAAATTAAAATAAAACCTCATAAAAGATAAATAATCAGGAGCCTGCTGGTTCTATCACGTTTTCTCATTAAAAAAACGCTCGTGGCTAGGCTTGCTTAGTCAATCTTCACCGAGCGACGTTCTGCGCGGTCACTATTTGGATAAGTGACCGCTGCTAGTGGCATTTACATCTGAGAGCTTCCGTGCATTGGAGGGCACGTTAAACTGTCGGCGTCACCAGAGTTAGCCACGAACTGAAACAAACTTACTAAATAATAGTACATTATGGTACTAGTGTGGTACATTGGTGCTTACCGCCGAGGTGCCATTGAGACCCGAGCCGTAGGCGAGGGTCTTAAGAGAGCCGAGGACGGTAATCATCAATACACACGTGTATCATACGACGTTTTTCAACACACTTGTGAATAAAATAACTATAATTTCAACAGTGAAAACGAGTTGTGAAAAATGTTTCGCTATGGCGGGAAAAATTTCCTATGCGCGCGCATTGCGATCGGCCACAGACTAAAGAATGGGATGAGGTTTTTTTTTTATTTTCCGCACATAGGGTTTGCGTATATTCTGCCACGTACAAAATGGGGAATTTAAAGTTTTCTTTTATTACAGAGAAAACAAAAGTTATATTTGAGTGAAAGTTTTATTTATTAAACACGTACGAGTTAAAATTATCTATTTAAATAAGAAGTTGCATGAAATGAGCAAGCAATAGGAACATTAATTTATTTGTTCTATTGAACACGATCTTTTTTAGAATAAAAACTTTTTTAAGAACAAAGCAACTCAACCAAAAAAATTCAAAAAAAGTGAGTTATAGCAATGAAAAAGTCACAGTTTGATTATGGGTGTCATTATGTGCCTAATTGCAGTGACCATAGAGCCACTTTATGAGCAAGTGTGTTGAAAAACCAATAATTGGTCTACACCCATATCGCGTAGACGGCGGTAGGTGTCATATTGGTGCAGACAACAGCCATTCTCCAACAACTCGTGAGAAAGTTTAACATAATTCTGTTATTACTCTCTTGGCGCCGTATCAATAACATTTTAGTTTCCAAAGTTAATTCATTATTCCAATCTGCGATTAGAACCCTAAAACAACTATTCAACTTTGAACTAATCCTGGTATTGTTTTTGTGACTCAATTTTTACTTGCTAATCTACAGACTACAGCTAAACGAACTTGAAGGCGCAGCGTAGGCTATAAGAGGTATGTGTGTGACATACACAGAGACACAGATCTTTGGATACTAAGAAAAGTATAATAGACATTATTCTTCCCCTTTTAGAGTCCCTTTGTTCATAATCAAATACTGTCATTTTCACTTTCCTGCATAGTGAAAAGAGATGGCAAAAAGCAGCCATTTCAGCTCGCGTAGCTTTAAAAGACCTATATGAATAAGACTATGCCTATTTTGTCTCAGAGCCCCGAGTCTGTGCATTTGTTTTGACTTTCGACTCGAGTGTAGCACACGCAAACGCATTCGCAAAGCGAGACATTTTGTTGGGAATTGCACAAATCTCCCGCTAGATGCGCTTATCCGGGTTTCATACAAAATTTCACGCTTTGCGAATGCGTTTGCGTGTGCTATGATCGAGTCGAAAGTCAAAACAAATGCGCAGACTCGGGGCTCAGTTCAGGAGTAAGTTGTGAAGGGATGTTCAATAGCCAATTACGGAGGGCGAGCTGAACACAATTTCATTTTGTGAGTTTACGCCGGCCTTTCGCATGCGTGTGAAGTTGTAGACACCCGATGTGGCCGTTAACTTATTGAAAATCACGCTTTGAATCATTTTACTGTTTACTATTTTCAACAAAATAGGTACAATGTAATTTATCCTCGATATAATGTGTGCACTTAGTGGACTCACGCCGGGGAAAACTGGAATAAGCCAAAAAAACTATAAGTAGTATACCTACTTAATGAAAAACTAATTTTATTATTAGGTACCTTTATACCAAAAGGATCTGACATATCAATGTTATCCTACCAATAACTTTATTATTTTTGAAATGATAACAAAATTCCAGGCAATTTTCCGAGTTCTCAAACAAAGCAACACGTTGAAGCGAGTGATCTTCAGCAGACACGTTCACTCTTGGTTGTAACTCATAAATAATGGAACGACCTTTTAGTTGATGGAAAGTTTGATACCATGAGATCCTTTCTTGTATGTATGAGCTTTGAAAGCCTTAGGTATACCTTCAGCTGCCTTAGTAACCGAAAAAATAATAATATGCTTTAGTAAAATTAAACTTCGCCTCTGTTTTCGAAGAAGATCAAAGGTTTCCTTCTAAATTGCTTGAGAAGTGTGAAATAAGTGTGGGCCATACTTATAATCATCAATATATATAAAACTCTTTTGAAGCTGACATAGAATCAACGCACAGCCTAAACTATCAGTCCTAGAGGTATGAAATTTGGAAGGTAGGTTCCTTATATAGTGTAGGGGCGCACTAAGAAAGGAATTTTGAAAAGTCACACTCTAACGCGAGCAACGCCGCGGGAGACGGCTAGTAGTTGAATTAATTAATATAGGTAATTAAAATCTAGCTCTGTCACTGATTGACATAACCTGTTATTAAGTGACAGCAATAATTTAAACCGCTTAATAAAGTTTGGCAACGATTATAAGTAAGCATTTTCTACATTCACAAACAGTGCTATTATGTCTGTAAAATCATGTACATACTAATTTTATAAATTCCAATACTTAGTAAAGTTATAGATCAATTATTTTGGGTAAACCCGTGCTTGGTACAAAGTGCCCAATTTTTTAAGTTGGCCAACTGGGTGGCCATGAGCACACTGCGTGCTAGATATCTACCTATACAGAGATTAAGGCTCCCCGCACACAGGCGACCACAACCACTAGTGGCCGGTGTCAAGCACTTTTCATTTTATCGGCACACCCTATACGTGGTACCATGACGTGACATGACTACCCCTACCACCATGACAGCTGTGGCTAAGTGTGTATTCTAAGAACATTGTAAAATGTCGAAAAAAGAATAAATGAATTGAATGAATTGACTATACATCTTTTGACGATTAGGTTTTAGAGTGATGAGGTAGAAGATGAGTTAGGAGAAGAGATCTATTTATTTACTACCTAAGCAAGAACTTGATTTTGATTCAAGAACTCTTGGGGGTAAAACGCAAAGCCACACAGGGACCGTTTAAGTTTACGTTAGGTAATAAATAAATAAATATTCACTTAATATTCATTTACTTATATCATTTATTATGTATGCTAAACCATATGTTTTTTGTAGATCGCTAGTCACTAATAACTGTGGCAACAACGGTGGTGGCCACTAATGCCTGTGGCGATTGGCTCGTGTGCGACAGCCCTAAACGTGCCAAATTGCCTTTGGGCATGTAACTCTTTATGGTAGAGCATCATACCCAAATATTTATGATACTATCTGCTTCGCTTGCGATCCCTTGAACTTTGCGTGGTAGGCACATGACATCGCCAGAGTAAAAAAATAAATAAACAGATAATTGCGAGAAACATAATGAGCCCTAAGGGTTTTATAGCAACTGAATAACTGCTCTGAAGAAAAATATTTGGGAATCGGTAAAGCAGCTTGTTGCGTATCAGTCACTTCTTACAAACTTCATCATTACTTTTTAGGGTTCAAAAAAGTTATAATTCTTAAAACTGTTGTGATACTCTTGAAAAAGTTTGGCCTTTTCTGTTGCCAACCCTATTGACACAAAACTCGATGTAAACTTGGAATAACGCGATACGTGATACGGAGGCTTGTTCTAGTGCGGAGACCAGTAACCCTAATGTATGTAAAATTGGTAAATAATTTATTATTATTTGTAATAATAAGTAATTAAGTACCTACACCATGTTTTGTCGTTTTCATTGCGAAGGATTCAAATTCAATTAAACCTGAGAAACATAATTTTACTATTTCGAGGTTATTTGAGTTTATTACCCAAGGTTACGTTAAGAACATTTCAATAACTTCTATTAACTTGAAGCTCCGTAAATCCAAGCAGTTTAATTGCAATCCCGTATCCCGGAATCTACTCAGAGCTAAAATCACCGGAAACGTTTTCCGAAGGGTTAAGCCGCGCTCTCATTGAGCCCTATAAACCTACAGAAATTGCTTCTACACTTCCACTACAGAGGTACCTAATTCGGTCTGATGTAGTGACGTCACTTTACTGATACCTACTTACTATATACGAAGCTGTGGACAAGATTTTTAATTGGGATTATTATCCGGCAAGGTGGGGCGACGATCTGCGATAGTTAGGTACATATGTATATATAGCTGACAAACACTGGATGAGAAGAGCTGAAGACCGGGCTCAGTGGCGCGTGGGAGAGACCTACACTACAACTTACTGCTATAGGTTGATGATGATTACTTAGACATTGAGATGAAATGTCATGTGTTTACGCTTGTCAGTTGAATGTTGGTCGTTCATTGCAGATTGGCGCTCTAACCCTTCAAAGTTATCGTTGACCAAGCCGTTAATGTATATCTAAGGAATGTGCTCACGCCCTCGTGTCTGAGCATAAGTACCGTTCCATTTTCAGTTCAAAATGTCGTTGTTTCTAGGTAATAATTTAATCTCATATCCCGATTCGTGTCCACAGCGTGGTTAAGGTTAATTACAGTGGTATAATGAGTTTATAGCATTATCAGATTTGAATAACATCATCTGTAATATTATGCAAATCTCTTTACGAGACTCAATTTAGTTTCAATTGAATTTTATTGGGATTGGATATTGAATAAGTTTTAAGTAATATTTAGAGTCGCATAAAATGCATTATTTACGCGTTCACTGAACCTTATAAGTAAGCTAATTTGAGTTAGTTTGAGGAGTTTGGGTGCGGAAGGTCATAGAGCAAAATTACAAAGTGTTAGATAGTTCCCCATAGTATAAAATGTTTCATATTTTTACTTCCAATTTTATTTTGTGAACTTTATTCTACATCCACCCACGAGACATGTCAGCCGGCTCGAACCAAAATATCACACTATGTGAAAGCCTAGAGCCTATCTACGTAGATTAAACTGTCCTTCGTGTAGGCGTCGCGTCGTGTACGTGGGCGGTGTGAAAACAGACATTCTTGAACCTATATAAACACGGTCAATATAGATTAGATTAGAAAATTCTTTATTGCACTTTGAAAAAATCGTATAGAGGCGAGTTTAATGCTATTTAGCTTAAAGTTAAATTTAGTTTAGTCAGTTTAGTTGTTGTGTTAAGTGTCCGTGAATATTTATTTATTTTATTTATTTATATTTAGCATATACCAATATAGCTTTTATAATGAAAAAAAAAATAACTAACAAATATTATCTAACCGCCAAGCACTGATGCTCGAATGGTGCCAGGGCAATGACAGGCACATGAAACTTAACACTTTTGTCTCTGAGTGGTGGACGCAGCGCAATGCATCACAGGGCACGGCCTCAGTGGATGTACTCAGTGAGGCATCGCTATAGGTAGTGGTTACCGCTTAACATCAGGTGGGCCATCGGCTTATTCCATAATTTAGTTCTATATGAAAAACCATCAAGAATACACAAAAAAGGTTTATATTTATTTGAATCTACCAATTCATACATTTTATAGCATAGGAATCATTATCATTAACATAGTAATATTTGGAACACAGGGTGTGGTTCGAAAAAGGTTCAGATAACAAATACCCTCGCAACCTGTGGAATGGAAACTGCCGTGCGTGGGCTCAGGCACCTGTTACTCATCGACATCAGATACGACCTATATAAGTTAAACCATTGTCCTGTGTCATACAGTACCGTGTCATTTAGAATAACACTTACCCTTCGCATAACACGCAGAGAAAACGATGATGTCTTCATATTTATTGTTGTAGATTCTCACGCACACTCGAAAAACTTAGCTTCTCGCCTTCTGATAACTAAGCACACTATTTATCACTCAAGGTCATAAATAAATTGAAATAAAATATAGACAAAAATATCAATGAAATTCGCCGACTTTGGTCTAAGACCAAAAGTAAATATTTGATGAAAATGGTATTGGAATTTTGAGTAGATTATTTTATGTGGTTTTTAGAGTTGTGGGAAAGCGAGTGGCGCTTGGGACGGTATATTCGCGACTGATTACTACCCTGAAGCTGAAACAGGGTGAGAAGGACAACGTGCACAACAAAACGACATAACTGTAAAACCGGTTCATGTAAAACCAAATCTATCGTCCCAGGAATAAAGGTTAAAATTGCCTGAAACGAAACTGAAAGTTTTGAAGGATCTGTAGCGGCGTCTCGTTCTCACTTTCATCTGGTTGGACGGAACACAGATACAGGATGAATTGAATTTATGCCTTTACTTCGTGCGCCTTCAATTTATTTACTCGAAAGTATTTTTATTTCGATTACCATCGCTGGTTTTGAACTATAAAAATTTTTAGGCGTGTAAAAGAAACTGTAATGTATTTTGAAATGCGCTGAAAAGTTTTGCGTAGAGAAACAAAGAAGATCGTCTTTTATTCTGCCTTATCTCGTATTATTGTTCGTCCGACCAGTATCATTGAGTGGAAACCTTCCGAAGGGCAAGTTGTCCATGGATAAGCCTGAACTTAGTCGTTTGGAAAAAAACTCATATCGTTATTAATGAAACTTGGAGCGAACTGTCATGGTGGGATCATAAGCTGTCTGTTGATGTTCACAAAAAACCTAATACCTAGGTTTTGTAATGTTATGATTTTTAAATAAAATAATTGCACTAACTACGAAATGCAGTAGGATTAGCTCTCACACTAGCTGTTACCAGCGACTTGGTACAACGACACAAAAGACCCTTCAATAGTAATTTAATGATCTGTCTTTGGTTCAGAGAGGTCAAGCTATATCAAAATATACGTGTTTGATTTCAACAAATCATAATCCATGTTGTGATTACTTGTGATCCGGAAAAGGAGTTTCTAAATCGTATAAGTTTCATTGAAATTGGTCCAGTTAAGGCGTGATCTTCGAACAAATAAACAGACAAACTCGATTTTCGAATTCCGAAACCTTTTTTTAGTGAATAAGTAGGCAAAGTAATATTAACTTTTTCCATATCTTTAACTTTAGTGTTAGGCTTCTTTACAGTTCATATAATTTAGTTTGAATATAAACAAACTAGCCGTCGCCCGCGGCGTTGCTCGCGTTCCAGACCCTTTAGGGTGCGACTTTTCAAAATTCCTTTCTTAGTGCACCCCTACACTATATAAGGATACTACCCTCCAAATTTCATACCTCTACGACTTATAGTTTAGGCTGTGCGTTGATTCTGTGTCAGCTTCAAAAGAGTTTTATGTATATTGATGATGATGATGATGATAAGTAATAAGTATTTTGTTATATCTACCTTTTGGCGCACAAAACAACCTAAAAGAACAAAGCCAGGCTTTACTTCCAGCTAATGTCAGTGCAAAACTTAGATTAGTAGTATTAGGAGGGAGTAATATGAGTAATATCACGTTACCTAGTAGATACCTTGTACGACGTAAGTTGTATTAAAGTTCTTGGTTTTTATAATACGGTTGACGTCAGAAAACGAACGTCACGAATCTGCAACTTAGTATAAAAAACATTGGCAGCTACTCGTCGTGTGGGAACAGAATACCTCCGAATAGGGAAAGCCCCCCAACTCTTTACATTGAAAATTAAAAGAAAAAAATAATAAGATATTACTACCTAAGCATTTTTGCCTCAAAAACTTTTAGTACAATTTTTTAATATTGTAACGCTCGTATTCTGATAAAGAAACCATTACTCAAGCTTTAAAAGTAGAGACACAAAACTGACAAAAAATACTTGAGTCCGATTGTTGGAGCAGCTAATGAAAATAACTCAATAATACTACTATGCACAAGAATAATAGTAGGTATTATGTAATAAATACGAGTAAAGAAAGAAAGTACCTGAAAAGACCAAGTAAGACTAAGTACTTAGTAGATAACAGCCCTCGTATCGCAAACTCTGAACTGCTTTCGCTGCCCAGCATAATGTCAAGTGACGTGGCTACAGATATACGAAAACAAGAAGCTTTTGACGGCAAAAAACGCGCTATTTTAATGTCACTATTTAGTCACAGAATATCTATGATTTAGTATGAAACAGCGATTGCCTCTCCGCTTTACCTTTTTGTTATAAAACTGCTGAAAGACGGTGACAAAATTGTAGGAAATCGAAGCTTTAGTTCAGTACGAGTTCGAGTTAGACGTTAAATATATGAGATGGATTAAGTGTGAGAAACTTCGACATATCACACACCTTAAGAAGCCTTTAGATGACGTGCCTTTTTATATAACACATACCTACCTAGTAATTTGATATACACAGTAATGTTATATACTCAGAGTTTAGTAAAGATTATGCTTTGGTAAATATCTAGATTTAATCTTTTAGGATAATTCTTTTAGTTAAACTTCAGAAATCAAACCGATAATACAAAAATATACCTACGTTTTTTTAAATACTTAATTAACTAGGTAGGTGCTTTATACCGCACCTATAAAATAAGGTGTTACTAAACTATTAGATGATAAAAGATGCTCAAACCCGTAGGGGCAAGTAGCTTATTTTGTGATAGGTGTTTAACTTGTCTACGAAACCAAGCACAACATACATGTTATTTTTTGACATTATCTTATAAGCAAACTTTTTTTAGGTCTGAAAGTTCCTTTACCAGTAATGAAACTGAGCGCATTTTCAGTAAGTTATCACTTCTCTTTGTCTGGCGTTAATGGCAATTTGTCTTCTTTTGTTCATTCCTTGACAAAGAAACAGACATCGTCCTACGTACAGTAAGCATAGAAAATTGGTTACCCTCTCGCTAGTAACAATAAATCATCATTTCTCTGCCCATCCTTCGCTAGGTGGGGTCGGCACATGTATTCCTCTTCCATTCACTCCTATCATTGGTCAACTCTGAATTTACTCCTCTCACATTCATATCCTCTTTCACACAATCCAACCACTTCTTCTTCGGTCTTCTTCTACCCAGCCTACCCAGCCACACTTCATAACTCTCTTCGTTATATGACTTTCATCCCTCCTCATTACGTGTCCATACCATGCTAATAATAAGTAAAGAAATATAAGCACGATCTGACACGTTTTTTTATATCAAAATTCTGTTTTTTTATATCAAAATTTTCCTGCATAGAAGCTTTAAATTCTGTTTTTTTATATCAAAATTTTCCTGCATAGAAGCTTTACTAAGTTGAAATAGCACCACACTGGAACTATATAATTCTTTGTAAGAAGGATCATACAAAAAAGCGCTAGGAACCCTGGCCGTAGAATCACCTTGTAATATAAGATGATGCTGAATAATCCTTGATGTGATTTTACTAAATACAAGATACGTATTTACCTACTTTAACTATTTGATCTTTGTTTAGTGAATAACCTCTAAGATTAATATTTCTTAATTAAAACCGAAAATTACAGACTTTAGAGGTCCTAGATTAATTTCAATATTTAAGATATGAGCAAAGTTGAAGCGTAAACAATAACATCTTGAACTAGAAGGGTTAACGTCGTCATAAAGCCTTCGGTTTAATGGACGTACCCGGGAGGCGAGTTATTACGAGTAAGTTGTGTACTTCACATGTAAAGAGTTAAGGTTACACGATTTTTAATTTTTATAAACCTTCTATAACCCTGTTTTTGGATGACATGTTTTTTCCAATTATTTTTATTTAAATGCCAAACTACTGAATTGATTTGGATAAAATTTAATGGGACTGGAAGTATGTTTCTAATAGGTACCCTCTCAGATTATTTTAATTGGTTTATGTAGTGCTTTGCAAAGTAAAGAAAAAAAAGCACTTACATATTCCAAGCTCCTCCAATGCCAGTGCTAAGCATTGCTTAACCCAATTGATCGCTCAGCTAAGTGTTTCAATCAACAGGGTTTGAACCTGTGACCTTTAGGAGACGAGGTCAGCAACTAGGTTAGGTCACAGCTCTGTACGTCACTACCTTTCTAACATTCCAGGAATTTCCATTACTACATAACCATTACGTACCTCTATTTTGAATAAGCAGAACAGTTACATATTGAATCCTAAGCTGTAGAATAAAGGTTGATTTTTAAATGTTTGTGTTATTTAGTATAGCTAAAGGAGCTGTCAGGCGGAGACAAGGGTACCAACGTAGGAATCGTACAAAACGTTTGTCAGTTTCCATCTGTCCGATGCAAGGCATTTGTAAGGTAAATTGGTAGGAAATTACCTAAATTGTATTGAATAACTTACAGTTCTTGTGTACCATGGCTTTGTTCGAGTTTGGAACCTTAAGGTAGTCTGGTAGAGACCACAATACGATACATAGATAACTCTTTATTAATTACTTACTAAACATTTTATTTTCTAAACATTGAGCCGAGTCGGTATAACTATTTCAAGATTAGATTAGAGTTTACTAATAACAGGGTAGAAGATCAAGGGCTGAAGGAAGGTAGGGGCACAGATAATATAATACTATTCGAAGAGGCAAAATATACGACTTGGTAGAAAACGCTGGAGACAAATCTTCCACTCCATGACAGTGAAGTGGTGCCGACCTCAGTGAGAGATCATTGGTTTTAGCACCTACCTAGCTACTTACTTGTTGAATGACCTACCTACCAATGTCACAGAATGCCTCACTCTGTCACTCCCCGAAGAATAGGAGTGTTCTAGTACTCTAGTAATTAATTAAGGCTTCTCGTGAACTCCGAGGTAAATAATACTAATGGCACAAATAAATACTATGCGTTCAAGGTCTATCATGGAAAACAAATTGGTGCTCTGGGGAATGGCTTGCAATTACAGTAAAAATGATCATTTATTTTAGTACCTTATACCTACTCCGTGGTTGCGTGATCTACATAAAGTACCGTTGAATGTAGGTATAAAAAAATATAGGTATGTGTATCCTACCAACCTGTCAAAATTTATTTGATGTTGCTAGCAATATGAACGAAAACGTAGAAAAAAAACCAGTGCGTGGAGTTGGAGTCCCTCCGCGCGGAAGAAGTTAGGTATACCTACTTCGATTGCCACGCATTCACTCTCGCTCTGTGTTTAATGTGAAATTAATTTAGTATTTATTTTTATGTACTTAACCAATATGCAGTACTTATTTAGTTAGAAAAGGTTCTATGCTCATGTTGCCTAAATCAGAACTAGATGGCGCTGCTAAGTTTGGTCGGATCCTAGAAACGCGCTATCGAAGTATTTTGCGTTTTGTGGGGGTCTCTGTATGTGATCACTCTCGCTATGTCTCTTTCTATTCTATTGCGTTAAACAGATCACCCTCGCTCTGTTTCTTTCTATTCCCCTCCCCAGGAGCGTTAAACGTTTAACGCGTTAAATGTTGGAAGTCGCATTAGAAGTATAACTTCAAAAATATCTCTACCCTACCAACATGTCAAATTTTATTCGATGTTGCTAGCAATAAGAAGGAAAAAGTAGAAATATTCGAAGACATGTTATACCGACCCCACCTAGCGTGGGATAGGGACAGGAAGATGATGACGTTTCTGCACCTATAGACATACGAGTAGGTAAACATAGTAGGTCCTTTTTAATCAACACAAGATATCTAATTCAAGGTGAAAGTGCTAAGGATGAGAGCGAGTCCATTTCAAGGATTCCCACGATTGTTCTACTCACCCCATAGTACTCAGGCGTTTACAGCATGCAAATAGCATCCCCCAAGGCCAGGGTCAGACATCTGTATTCCTCGCCAGCATCTGGATCGTGACTATGCGTAATTCACTTAGGCTGGCGGTATTCGATGTAGAATTATTATTTGTTTGTTTCGTGAACCAATTTGCACGTTTTAAGGAGTGATAGTGAGTGTTGAAGTTTGAAATTAATTACATACCTAATAGCATCTAATAGATAAAGGATTTGGATAAGACTGGTTGTGGAAAGTAAGGTTTACTTGGCTGAAGCTAATTCTTTGTTTTGTTATATACAGGGCGCAATAAGAACATCCCTGGAAATCTTCTGTTTTGCTAAAGTATACCTAGGTACCCATCATTATGAACAATTGTTGCAGTAGGTACCTACCTATGTAGTGCTAACGCGAAAAAATACAAGCTTAAAATGTTACCATATTCAACGGAGAAGATTCCTCGTGATTTGTTTTTGTTTTTGTTCAATTTTTACAACATGTCTTTGTTCGATTTTTCAAACTTTTGTTTTTTGTTCAAAACATTGTTCTAAGGCGCTTACCCGAGCCACAGATCATATAATACCAACTATACTAGTAGGTACCCGAGTTTGGCAATTTTTGAATCTCAGAAACAACGTAAAGTTCTATAGGAAAATTCCATCGTGGTGTATTTCGGCCCACTCCCAGCACTTACGCCAGTGGCCATGCCCTCTTTATTGCGTATGGAAGGTCACGGGATGCCGGAGTAGGTATTTTTACGTCAAGTGCCTAGGACACGTTCACACCGGAAGCTGGTTACAAACCCTAGGGTTCCTGGCTTGCCTAAAAGCGTCCGTGCTGAGCACGCAGTCTGAGTTTTGTTTTGTTGATCGAAACTCATATCAAAAAGCGAGTTGCACGATATTTTGTTTGTAAACTCGATAAGCGCCTGTAGCGGGAGATTCGCAAACTATTTTTCTCCATACAAAAACTGCGAGTTTGTCGATACTCGCTTGTCGCAAAACAACATAGCAAAACCCAGACTACGGGCTACGTCCCGGCCGATGCAACTTCCTCTTTTAATTTAAATTGTTTGGTGATTGCTTCGTAAAAGGTTTGCCGCTTCCAAAGTGCTGGCTGTTTCAACGGTTTTTTGTTTCTTTTTCAAGACTTCCAGGTTTTTTATTTTGTTTTTTTTTTACTCTCTACAATGCGGAGCTTTTTTGTTCATGTCAGGTTACCGAGTTCCGACGAAAAATAAAATGTTGATTTCGAAATGCTTCTACACCTACCTAGATAAAGTTTTTTTTTTCAAACCAGAGGGAGCCACTCATAATAAGAGCTTAGTGATTTTACTGAATACGTCTTGTAAAAATTCATTCAAACAAAAGTTCATTTGTAAGTTCATTTTACATTTGTAACTTGCAAATGTAAACTGAAAACGGAAAAAAAATAACTTTTCGTGGAAAACACAATTCTCAGTATAACCACAGCAAACCACAGGAGTCGTGTGAATGTTGTGACTCGGCCCCTGTTTATGTATCTTGCGACAGCTCTGCGACAAATATCAAGGCAATCACTGTTTATCAAACGTCACTTTTTAGATCTTGTATATACCAACTAGCTGTCGTATGTAGCAACATACGCATTATTTGGTTTAAATCTTTGCCCTTATTTCGGACCCTTTAGGGTGCGACTTTTCAAAATTCCTTTCTTAGTGCACTCCTACACTACATAAGGATACTACCTTCCAAATTTCATACCTCTAGGACTTATAGTTTAGGCTGTGCGTTGATTATCAGTCAGCTTCAAAAGAGTTTTATATATATTGATGATGATGATGATTACAGTACAGTAGAATATATAAATCGCCAGCACGCCCTACATCATCCATTTTTGTTTTAAAAATTCATAGTTCTACCTAAATCATCTAGAATTAACAAGTAACTCTCCAAAGATAATGAAGGTGCACCTTCACCGCGGAGGGAAGATTTATCGCATCCGCGGAGCCGACACGTACGCCGTAAAGTACACTTAGTACCGTGTACGTTTACGTTTTCAAGGATTCGTAGATTCCGTAGTCTGCACGGAACCCTAATAAATTCTATTATAAATAAACTGTCGCGTACATCTCGTGTACGTACATAAAGAAAACATGAAGTCGTTTTGCTATTCGGACATCCTGATATTCGAAAATCTTTTGCGTTCGTATCATATTGCGCGTCAACGCAAGCTTGACTGCCAAACGTTGTAGCGTCACCGCGCAGTGTGTCTCATACCGCGTTCACACTATGCCCATGCCGCTACCGGCATTATTGCCAAAGCAAAATCGCTTTTATTCTCATCAGGGAGCAAGGGCATACATTTCGGCCGGGTGAAGGGACAGAGGCATGATCGACATGATCGTGTTCATACTATGCTCGTGCCCACTTCCCTGCCCAAGTCCCTGCCGACTGCGGCATAGTGTGAACGCACCATTAGATACGCTAGAGTTGCGATACGTTTGCGCTCACCACTATTTACTCGTGATCGAGGCAAGAGTTAGAAGAATCACACTGTTCCGTACATCTCTATCGTAAAGCAGGTATTCAACCCCCATCAATTGGAGATCCCGTTTCGAACAATTAGAAGAAAGCCATAAAAAGCCGTTCAAACTTATTTTTAGTACCTCACCGTACTTACCCAGGTTGAATACCCTTAATCAAACTAAGGTATAATTCTCTTAATAAAATCTAGGAAGCTCGTATATACCTATATATGAGTGGCCAACTCTGGTGACGGAGTTTTTAGGCCGCGTTAAAGCCTCTGTCATGGCTTAACGACTGCTAGAGCCGGGACCGACAGTTTAACGTGCCCTAGCTCCGATGCACGGAAGCGCTCATAAATGCCACTAACGGTCTCCCATCCAAATAGTGACCGCGCAGGACATAAAAATAAAATCTAGTAAACAATATGCAGCTGAATAGTATACTTTTATACCTTTCCAACAAAATCGCAATGATATTTTTGCTACATTTTATTAAGAGAATCATCTCCAGTTTCAGTGTCAGCTGATTAATGAGTCACAGAGCCCGAGGGATCGAGTTCTTTGGGGTCAGCTCGGAATGAGTTGACCCCAAAGGTTTTCCTGTTTGTAATCAAGGTCAATTTAAGTTTGTCTTTCAGGAAACATAAAGTCGATTTTGGTGAGTTTGTTTGGTATTTCCTTTTACATAGTACCTACCACAGCACTCAGACTCGGAAAAAATTGAAATATTAGGTAATCTTATGTAATAAATGGTCCTAAAACACGCAGGAATCGAACTCACATAATCTTCTGTCTACGTACTATCTCTGTAATACTATACTTTTTCAACTCAAAATCAATTTTTTTTTGTAAATTCATAAAGATCATTGAAAGTGTCTTGTAAACTAGTTGATTCTAGAGCCTAGAAGATCAAGCAAGAAAATAGTTGCTACAGTCGATCAAATCTTCTTTCTGCGAGTAAAACCGGAGGCGAAACGTAGTATTACGTACTCCAAAAATAATTTGGTTTCATTATCCACGATATAATAATATTATGTTCGCTGACTGACGAGGAAAATATTGGTTATGTCCAATTACGGGGATTTCCTTGAAAGAGGAAAAACCAAACCAAAAAAAATATATTAAGCTCTGATACCCTATTAAAATAACCTATAACTGGCAGGACGCTTGATGGGCTTTTATTTAACCTAATCTTATTAGTTACGTAGTTTTTATCTATCTAAAACTACTCCATCTCCATATCTAAAATATTGTCCCAGGCAATAGTGTCCCGTTAAGTGTAGGCATAGGTTGCCTCCTGACGCTGGATAAATCATCTTCAATAGATGTAATTAATTAGAAAGCCTAACTTGAAATTCTGTGTCCAATCAACCCTCGAGAGTGATTGGAAGATAAATAACAACAAAAAAGTTCTTGTTCTTGCCCAAAAGGTATCATTTTGTTTAGAAGAGCAGATTTTTTTCATACTACATGGGAAAAAAATTCGTATTTATGAGTACTTCGCAATGTATATTGTTAGACTGTCATGTGGCCATATTTTTCAGACACCTTGTATTAGATACACACTATATACCTACAAATATCGTGTAGTATCAAATTTCTTTCACAGAACTCAGGCTTTGAAATAGAATTTTTCGCAAAAATAAAAAGGTGGGGTGAAATGAAAAAATAAACCATTTATATTATCACCGCGTCTTCCAATAATATAATCTTCAAGAGATGGAGAAAATTGTAATTTCCTGTCTAAAGCCCGCTTCAAACAAGCCATTTTGCAACCACAGAGAAGCGGTGACGGTTACACGCGAACATACAGTAACATTTAGACACGAGTTTTGACATTTTTTGAAACGACACAGCACTTTTATCTTAATAGTTTTTCTTGTGTTATTGTGAGTATTGTTGTTTAATTTTGGTGGAATTTTAACCAATATTACTTAGGTCGTAACATAGAGTGTGAGCCATTGGAATAAATGTGTAAAGTGGTTTTTCTGAATGTGAAAATTCGTGTTAGGTTTTGAAGAGAAAATCCACCATTTTCTTTTCAAAACAAACGACAGCCGACTTGACAAATGACTTGACTTGACTTATATTATTACAATTATATCACTTGACATTGGCAAAATTGTGTGTCGAAATGACGGACAGAGGCCATTATTAAAGAGAAGAAGAAGTAACATTTAAAAAAAAAGAAACAGAGAAATAAATGTACCTAGGTTCCTGTGTAAAGAATTTGTGTATGACCCTCAGATTCATTCAGATTGCATAGGTAGGTACATTAGGTACGTTTATTTTATTCATGATTCTCATTATGGTCAAAACAGGTCTGCGACAGACTCATTTTAGTACAATAAGAGATATTTCACAACACTGTCGTAAACGTGTTGAGTGTTTACGTAATGAAAGGGATCGAATTCGTAGTTTTTGAAGAAAAATGGTTCCAAATTCCCCGGCTAGAAGCGTTTATCGTGCTTTCATACAACGACTCCAGCTCTCTCAAAAGGTTGATACATTTTAGCAAAATTAAATTAAAAAAAACTCACTACTCGGTCGGGTTTGAACCAATAACATTCGGGTCGTAAGTTCAGGGACCTCACTAAAGAGGTTGCTTGCTAGTAGCTATGTCTGAACAAGCCTTTAGAACACAGTCCTAATGATACTTACAAGTCAGGAGATTTTCCAGTTCCGTCGTAATAACATTAGCGAAGATTTGGCGACTAATATTATTTTTTCAACCAGATGTCTTAAAATTGCGAGACTTCTTCGTGTTACAGAAATAGGCAATAAGTAAGTATTTCTATTTTGCCTTCCAGAAATACTATGCAGTAAAAATGATTAAAAAACCTCTTACCTACCTAACTGTAATGCCCCAGGCACGGTAGATATCCCATCAGATTTATCACTAAAGGAGTAGACAGAGGCACGACCAAGTTCGCACATACCATGATTTAAATTTATTTTATTATATAAGAACTCGGGCCATGCTCGGAATATCACTTCTAGACCACATACCCAATACCGAGATTCGACGTCGCACAAAGGTTGAGGACGTGGGTACGCGAATCGCGAAGCTGAAGTGGAGATGGGCAGGACACCTGGCAAGAAGGGAAGACGAGAGATGGACGAAGGCGGTCACAGAATGGTGGCCAAGGGATGCCCGTAGACCAAGAGGCAGACCACCCGCCCGATGGTCAAATGACATCGTAGAACTGGCTGGGAATCACTGGACAAGACTCGCAAGGGACCGAAAAGAATGGCGTAATAAAGAGGAGGCCTATACTCAGCAGTGGGTGCAAACGGGCTGAAATGATGATGATGATGATATAAGAACTCAGATAAAGTAAACAGAATTGAATGAAATCTGTAGAGCTTCGTAGCATCTCGTAGCCGGCGTAGCTGTTTGCGTAGCTCGCAGCTACGAAATCGCATTTTACGAAATTCTTACTCAATTTTTCAAGGATATGCAAATACTTGATAGAACAGCTTTTCACTATCATCATACACTTCACTTCAGCGCTCTTAAACCGTGCCGGGCCCTTCATTTAGTTAGGTCCCGTAACTTACTCAAGAGGCAACGATAGAATTGAAAACCCCTTCCCATCTCACTACTATTATAAATGTCAAAGTTTAGATAATAAATAAATAAATAAATAAATATTCACGGACACTTAACACAACGCCTTCTAGTTCCAAACTAAGCAAAGCTTGTACTATGGAAACTAGATGGCTGATAGAATACACACATACATTTTTTTTTTTGTAAATACATACTTATAATACATAGAAACACCCAGACACAGAACAAACATCTATGTTTACAACACACAAATGTTTGTTCTCAGTGGGGATCGAACCCACGACCCACATGATGTTTGGATGTTTGTGTTCACGCTGCAACTACTGATCCGATTTGAATGAAATATATTATAGTTAGTAACTTGGATTAGCACATAGATTTATCGCGGAAAATCAACAGGATCAAACGGGACGCCGACGAAGTCGCAGGCGGAAGCTAGTAATGAAATAATTATATCGTGGGGGTGAATAAAATTTATACAAAATAACAGTTCCTAAATGCTTTTATTTTAATAATGTGATTCATAAATTACAACAATTAATAAATCTTATATAACTAAATATAATTATAAATAACCTACACCGTATGCTTATTTGACCCTGTCAATATTTTGTGTTATTCCCATCGAGCCCACCGGCTGACCCACTGGTGGGGCCGATAGGAAAAAAGTTCCCAACCAGCCCACTATGCAAGTGAGTGGGCTCGATGGGAATAAACCATATTTTTATCACATTTTAATTTCACTACTAATAATCCATTCATCATCATTGGTGTCGATTCTGTTGGTGCAATTTTCTAAACCACTCATTTGACAGCGCTAAAATTATAGCTGTCTTTGTCTTTTCCGTTTAAAAGAAAGGGACGGCAAACATTTTTAGTGCTGTGAAACATAAGCTTAACGGTGAAGGAAAACATCGTGAGGAAACCCTTGGCTTAGTTAGCTCCGCACGTATTGACCTTGTTTTTCCAGTGGATATGGCTGACTAGGCTGAGAGGATGGTATATGTGCTGGGCAAGCCAACTCCATCTAAACATTGTATAAAATCATCCTCAATAGATGTAAAGGCCACACGGCCGAATACTCAAACGCTACTTATATTAAGTTCATACTTAAATTATTGCCATTTCTTACAAATGAGTAATGTCAAACAGAGGCAGGACAATTTGGGTGACGTTTCAGTATTCGGCCGTAAGTATGTTAGTTTATAAAAACGCAACAACAGAATCGACATTATTATTAGTATCTGAATGGTTCAGACCGCCGATCCCAAGACCAAAAGCTATTCTGTTCATCATGAGTCCTGAAGCAGTGAAGACGCGAATATTTGCTGCATTATTTGGGGTAGTGAAGCCACATCCATGCACACGTGACCGTGGCCCGCTGGGAGTTTTCGGAGTAAACTGAAAAGAGGTTTCAGTACAAATAAATTAAATTAAATAAAATAAATAAATAAATAAATATTCACGGACACTTAACACAACGCCTTCTAGTCCCAAACTAAGCAAAGCTTGTACGATGGAAACCAGATGGCTGATAGAATACATACATACATTTTTTTTTTGTAAATACATACTTATAATACATAGAAACACCCAGACACAGAACAAACATCTATGTTTACAACACACAAATGTTTGTTCTCGGTGGGGATCGAACCCACGACCCACAGCACGGAAGGCAGAGCTACTACCGACTGAGCCATGACGCCTGTCAAAAATTCAAAAATTCATGGACATTTCGTACAACCCTAGTTCCCATAGTAGCTTTTCTTAGTATTCCATCAGCTATCTAGCTTAGCTGATAGAATACTTATATATACTATATGCAGATCTACTAAATAAACGATTCTGATTCCGAAAATCGAGTTTGTCTGTTTATTTGTTCGCGGATCACGCCTTAACTACTGGACCAATTTCAATGAAACTTATACCATTCAGAAGCCCTTTTTGCGGGTTAAAAGCACAGTATAAAAGAAGTATAAATAAGTACTCACGTAGTGGCTTCGTCGCCTAAACTTCCGATAAAGATAACGTGAGCTTGTACTCTCGGATCTGAAGTCAAGATGGCGCCCAACCGCTCAGGCTGGATGTTGTATCTATAATTTTAAGAATTTTATATTTGTCCGACAATCGTTAAAACAAACTAATACTCGAGTAGACCACGTTTCGGCAAGCGTAGTGTAAGACGCCCTCCGACAAAAGTTATGCCCCAGGCACTACAGCGAAGCATGGGTAAAAACTGAAATCCCCACTGGTAGGGATTTCTTTGTGGGGATTTCTGGAATATATAGTAAAAAGTGGCCCCTGACGCTATATCAATCACCTAGATTAGATGCAAAGGCCTGATTACTAGTAGGTTTCAACAGGCCTGAAATATCATATCCCAAAACCTTAATTTTATTCGATAACATTTCGTACACCGATATCATATGATTTTGTAATTCCTGTTCATCCAAAGGTTGTCTGTGAGAGATCGCTTTTAGCGATAAAGCCGTTCATTGTACTTTCTGTTTTTATGTTATTGTACCTATGTATCATACCTTCTGAGGTTAGCATCAGATAGAACGAGCACTATAGCGTCGTCCGCGTCTTCACTCGCGAGAGACGAGATGGCGTGCTGTGTCGCGGGTAGTGTGTTATCGCCCGACCAACAGAACTGCGCGTGCGCATGCATTGTACGGATTATCTGAAAATATAATTTATAAGTTTAAAAACTAGAAAACCTGATTTCAATTTGATACGCCTTCATAGTCAAATGATGATGATGTTGGCAGTTTATTGGGACTGTTCTATTAATCGTAAACACCACAGAAATGTCACAGGAAAGCCAAATACGCAATGTCGTGTACGCGAATGAAGTGTTTTTTCTAGTTATTCTTATTTAAGGCGTCGGGTAAAAGCAGACAACCTTCTCGCTCGCACTATTCAACATTTTTGAAGATATAATATAACTTGAAGTCGGTTAAGAAACACTTGCTAAAAACTTAAAAACTCGTTTTCTAACCTGTAACCTTTGTTTCTCATTTTCAGGTGGACGATCGACTCGAACGAGCTCTAATGCGTGGTCCTCCCCTGAGTGTCCGTACATGTCGTATCGGATCCGAGCCTCGTAGCCTTTCAACGATTCTGTCAGTAGTACTACTGCCTCCATCGAACGTTCTAGACGACCGTCGTACGAATTGAACCTGGTTAGCAATATCATATTTTTATAAGTATTCTAGTAGCAATTTAGTTCAGATAATAAGAAAGAAGAAAGAAATACATTTATTTTGACAACATAACATACACAAGCGCAAAAATAACTAAGATACTTACAACAATACAAGCGGAGTAAGTACGTAGGTACCTATATGCAGGGACTACGCGAATGTACTATCTATCCATTTAGGTAGGTAGTACTTTCCTACCTTCATAGGTACGCACGCACTCAATGATAGGTAGTACAAAGATTATTACTCAACAGGCGTCACAGCTCAGTTGGTATAAGCTCTTCCTTCCGTGCTGTAGGTCGTGGGTTCGTTCCCCACTAAGAACAAACATATATGTGTGGCAAAAATAGATTTTTGTTCTACGTCTGGGTGCTACTATGCATACGTATGTATTTACAAAAAATGTATATAAGTATTCTATCAGCAATTTAGTTCACATAGTACAAGATAATTACTAAGTTTGGCGCTGTGTGAGATGTTCAAAATATTTATAAAAAAAAAAACATGGAAATAAAAAACAAAAAACATCTCTATGTTAAGTCACTATGATTGTATATTTGATATAAATATATCAAGCTAAAATAAGGCCATGATTTTAGTAAATAAAAAATAAATATCATCATCAATATATATAAAACTCTTTTGAAGCTGACTTAGAATCAACGAACAGCCTAAACTATAAGTCATAGAGGTATGAAATATGGAGGGTAGTATCCATTTATAGTGTAGGGGTGCACTAAAAAGGAAGTTTGAAACGTCACACTCTAAAGGGTAGAACGCGAGCAAGTTATGTATAAGTGTATAATAATATATAATATCCTTGGATATTACATACAACGCCCTCTAGTCCCAAACTAAGCAGAACTTGTACTATGGAAACTAGATTGCTGATAGAATACTTATATACATTTTTTTTTGTAAATACATATTTATGATACATAGCAACACCCAGACATGGAACAAACATGTTTGTCACACACAAATGTTTGTTCTCGGTGGGGATCGAACCCACGACCCACAGTACGGAAGGCAGAGCTATTACCGATTGAGCCATGACGCCTGTCAAGTAGTGCTTTTGGTCGCAATATTGCTGTTAAATTTTGAAAACACAACAATTTATAATTATTTTTCTTTGGTAGAAAGAAACCATGAGATCTCAAGTTATTCGTAAATAAATAATTATTTTACTTACCTGTACATACTTCCAGAAACGTCTAATACAAGCCTCAGCCGCTTGGGTTTGTCCGGGGGCGCGCCTGGAGGCGGCTCTTGTTCAGTACGACGACGGTATATCGCACGCTCTCCCGTCAAACCTGACCAAAAAACATTATTTATGAACACTACCTATGGGAACCCACAAAGGCAGATTTATACCAACTGAACCGTTATGAGGCCAATTCTGTGGATCTAAGAAGGCAATAGCCAGTATTCTTTGACAAGAGGTAATTGATGTATCATCATCATCTACAGCCCGCCTTCACCTGTCGACCACTTCAGTCTGTGCCACTTCTCACGGTCCTGTGCTGATCTCACCCATGTCCTGCCCGCGATGTTCGCAACATCGTCTGCCCATCTCGCTACTCGACCGACGTTTCTGTGATCGGTTCTTGGACGCCATTCAGTTAGCGCCTTACTCCACCTGTCGTCACCTCGCCTTGCCAGGTGTCTGCCCAACTCCATTTTAGTTCCGTTATGCGATGTTTACCTTCGATAATTTTTCCATCGTCCAATTCACCACTAGTCTGATGGCGACTCCAGTTCCTCTCTTTTTTCTTTGCTTGTAATTCTGCCAAAACTCCACGTAATGCTCCGATCTAGAACCAAAACTCACACTTAACTGTTTTATAATCCAATAAACCGAATTAATCATTGCATGCCTACAGCAATGATATAATAATATCCCAAAGTAATTTAGTGGTACTCAATAAACTAAGAAAACAACGCTTATTTTATTTATGTACTTAGTTTTATGCTACGCGTTCACTGAGTTGGAAGCATCCATACATCCATACATCCATACGTCCATACGTCCATACGTCCATACGTCCATACGTCCATACGTCCATACGTCCATACGTCCATACGTCCATACGTCCATACGTCCATACGTCCATACGTCCATACATCCATCCATACATACATACATCCATACATACATCCATACAAACCTTCTCGTTTATAATATTAATAGTTTATTAGGATATACCTGAGGCTGCACAGCGCGATAGAATTGCTCGTATAACTTAGCATCGTACTCCGACATCTTGATTTCCTTCAGTCGCTCCTCAAAAGCCTTTCTGTTCATTTCGCGAGCCGCTTTTTTCACGTGCTCTGGTACGTCGTCTTTTTCAGCGTCTGAAAGCTGAAAAAGAAATGAAACAGGTTGATTTTACAAATATATTTGATCCCGGAGCCCGTAGTTTGAATTTTGTTATGTTGATTTGCGACAAGCGAGAATCGAGAAACTCTCAGTTTTTGTATGGAAAAAAATAGTTTGCGAATCTCCCGCTAGAGGCGTTTATCGGTTTTTCATAGAAAATATCTCGCAAGTCGCTTCTCAATATGCGTTTCGATCAACAAAACAAAGCTCAGACTACAAGCATCTTTATTCAGCTGTAAGCTCATTTTTTTTTCGGCTGTAAGGCCGTCTTTATATAGCTGTAAGGCCGTCTTTATTCAGCTGTAAGGTTATCTTTATTTAGCTGTAAGGTCATTCAGCTGTAAAGTAATTTTTTTCCAGCTGTAAGTTCATCTTTATTCAGCTGTAAGGTTATCTTTATGTAGCTGTAAGGTCATCTTCGCCGTTCTTTCTCTATAACTCCTAGGAAGGCTATTTACCTGATGGACATCATGTCCTTTGTCCAGCCTGTAGGGTCCGCCCTTCCCGCCCAAGCCGGCCGTGTCACGCCCTCCAGTGCCGCCTGCCCACGTGTTTCCGCCCACGTGCGGCTTGTTATCCGGGTCCTCTTTGCCGTGCTTTGGTGATGATACATCTTTGCTGTCAATATGAAAGATTATTAATATGGTTGGATGTAAAAATGTCTTATGGCCTATTTAGTTGGAGAATATCTCGTCTACCACTAGCTACCGCCCGCGACTTTGTCCGCGTCCCGTTTGATCCTGTTTAATCCACGTTACAAACTATTTAGGTAAGAAGTTGCATTATATATTCCAAATCGGACCAGCAGTCGCAGCGTGGTTGAAACACAAACATTCAAACATCCAAACATCTAATCATTGACATTTATAATACTATTGTGAAATGGGATGGGATGTAATGTATTTACTTATCGACTAGGCTGAGAGGATAGTATAAGTGTTACAAGCCTACTCCATCAAAAACCATGTCCCAAGCACTGCATCGACCCGTTCATAGGGGCATGAGTAAAAAGTGGCCCCACGACCACCATAAATCACTAGATTCCGCCCGCGACTTCGTTTGCGTCCCGTTGGAGCCCGTTGATTTTCCGCGATAAAAAGTAGCCTGTGTGTGTTAATCCAGGTCACGGATAATGTATATTCGAAGTTTCATCCAAATCGGATCAGTAGTTTTTGCGTGAAATAGGAACAAACATACATCCATACATAAGATAAGATACATACATACATCCTTACAAACTTTCGCGTTTGTAATATTAGTAAGATCACAGATCATAAAATACTATACTAGGTAGGATTTAGAGTCGATGCAAAAGCCCTTATTTAAGATACATACCCACTATCTCTTTCAATAGTCATTTGTATCTTTTCCTGTTTAGCCCTTCCTTCGAGCACGCCCTCTGTTGGCAATCCACTTGAATGAAGTACTTCTAACAACATATCCGCCATGTCTTTGCTGTAGCGATCGAAGTCGAATACGTTGCCTATAGCTGTGGCTAATTCTTCCTTGGGATATTTCTGGAAATATTAGTAGAATGTACGTGAGTGACTACATGAAATAATACTTATTATGCAAATAAACGTATCTTGTATCTTGTAAGTCATTCGTCAAGTCGGCTGTCGTTTGTTTTGAAGGCAAAGTGGTGGATTTTCGCTTCAAAACTTGTAAACGAATTTTAACATTCAGGGAAACCACTTTACACACATTTATTCCAATGGCTCACACTTTATGTTACGACCTAAGTATTATTGGTTAAAATTCCACCAAAATCAAACAACAATACTCACAATAATACAAGAAAACCGTTTTTTTTTTTGTTGTTTGAGTTTTGTGATTTTACTGTATAAAAGACTAGCTGTCGCCCGCGGCATTGCTCGCGTGGTAGCAGCATACAAAATCTTTGATCCTAATTTTAGATCTTTTAGAGTGCGACTTTTCAAAATTCCTTTCTTGGTGCACCCCTACACTATATAAGGATACTACCCTGCAAATTTCATGCCTCTAGGTCTTATAGTTTGCGATGATTGTCAGTCAGCTTCAAAAGAGTTTTATATATTTAGAAGAAGTTATTTGACTTTAACTTTTGACTCTAGTATGTCAACTTGGTTAGTACTAACTTACCTGTAAATGTTTGACAATGTTAACAAGCTCCCTCGTAGAATAAGGGTAAGTCAGTTGACCCTGATCTGCCTTATCTCTTAGCATTGCAAACGCTTGCACCAGCTTCTGCATGATATCCTGAGGGACGTCGGGTCCGTAGGAACGGAGGAGTTCCATCTCAGAGTCCACTGAGGGATTGTCTACCGCGTGACAGGAGAACAGGTCCCCTGGAATGAGGATTAGGGTTAGAACCGCAGAATAGGTAATGGTATATCTTACTAATATAGACACTGTCTTTCCTGTGGTTATGGCTGACTAGGCTGAGAGGAAGAGGATGGTATAGGTGCTGGGCCTACTCCATCTAAACATTGTCCCAGGCACTACAGTGTCCCGTTAAGTGTAGGCATAGGTTACCTCCTGACGCTGTATAAATCATCTTCAATAGATGTAAAGGCCTATTATATATAGATATTTGGATGTTTGGATTCAACACACTGCCCTGGGCCTGTGTCAGGGAGGCACTGAAGTACCATGAAGTGCCCCCCTATTTGAGTCGAATAGTGTCGGCTTATCTGTCTGACAGGTACATTATGTACACTGGCCGGAATGGCAGCCTGATTAGGAGAGAGATGTCGTGCGGTGTTCCACAGGGTTCGGTCCTTGGGCCGCTCTTGTGGAACATCGGTTACGACTGGGTGTTACGAGGGACCCTCAATCAAGGCGCTGGCGTAGTCTGCTACGCGGACGACACGCTTGTGACTGCCCGTGGCGAGACATTCGATGAGGCTGTTAGTCTTGTCACAGTTTCGGTGGCCCAAGTCGTCGACAGGATAGAGCAGTTGGGGCTACGGGTGGCGCTCGACAAATCGGAGGCTATATGCTTTCATGGCCCACGGCGAGCGCCACCACGTGGTTCCCACATCAGCATAGGAGCTGTTAATATCGTGGTCGACTCCAAGATGAAATATCTTGGGCTTTACCTCGATAGTCGGTGGAACTTTCGGGAGCATTTTACTCGCATGGTCCCCCGATTGATGGGAGCGGCCAATGCGCTTAAGCGCCTTTTGCCTAATCTCGGAAGACCAAAGGCGGCTAGCCGCCACTTGTACCTGGGGGTGGTGCGATCCATGGCCCTTTACGGGGCCCCAGTGTGGGCACCGTTGGCCAACAGAAACATCGCCTTGCTAAACAAAGCTCAGAGAGTGATGGTCATCGGTGTCATCCGCGGGTATCGCACTGTCTCCAGAGAGGCAGCGTGCATGTTGGCGGGTTCTCCCCCATGGGACCTTGAGGCGGAGTGCCTGTTGGCATCCTATAGACGACGTTCGGAGCTTCGGTCCAGGGGAGAGTACCCGCCACCAGCAGAGGAGGAGCTAGCTTGGAGGCGCTACCTACGGGAGGCAATAGTAGAAGAGTGGAAGGAGCGGCTGGAAGAGCCCAGTGCTGGCCGCTTGACTATAGAGGCTGTCCAACCAATCCTGAGTGAATGGTTGGACAGGGAACACGGGTCGCTTTCCTTCCGGCTGGTACAGGTGCTGACAGGGCATGGCTGCTTTGGAAAGTACCTGTGCCAAATAGCCCGAAGGGAACCGACAACCGCGTGCCATCACTGTGGTTGTGTCGAGGACACAGCAAGCCACACACTGGTGGAGTGTGAAGCTTGGGTGGTGGAGCGCCGCGCCCTCGTCGCTGTTGTTGGGAGTGACCTCTCTCTCCCAGCACTGATTAAATCAATGCTGGAAAATGAGACGTCATGGGATGAGGTGGTAACTTTCTGCGACTCGGTTATGTCGCAGAAAGAAGCTGCGGAGCGGGAGAGGGAAATTACTTCCAATCTGCCGATCCGCAGTCGGAGAGCTAGACGTGGAAGGAGGTGGAGGCAAAGTCTCCACGATATCCGTCCACCATAATAGGCTTGGGCGACGGCACCGTGGTGTATTTAGTAGCCGTCGCCCACTATCGAGCCTCGAGGTGGCGCGCGCGGGTGGTCCGCGTGCCTCTCGCAAGAGAAAGCTGGAGCAGCCGAGAAGGGTCTCCAAGGACATGGAGGCAACACCGTCGGGCCATGGAAGAGTGCGAAAGCGTGCCCACAGCCCCGGCAAGAGGTGTAAGACGGACCCCCGTTGGGTTTTAGTCGGTAAGAGTCCGACATAACTCTTCTGTCGCTCGCTACGGCAGAAGAGTATCCATGAGGATTTCCCAACGTTAAAAAAAAAAAAAAAAAAAAGGCACTACAGTGTCCCGTTAAGTGTAGGCATAGGTTACCTCCTGACGCTGTATAAATCATCTTCAATAGATGTAAAGGCCTATTATATATAGATATTTGGATGTTTGGATGTTTGTTGCAACTAGTGGTCCGATTTGAATGAAACTTGGAATATATACAGTTCGTAACTTGGATTAACACATGAGATACTTTTTATTCCGAAAAATCAACACGATCAAACGGGACGGTGACAAAGTCACGGGCGGAAGCTACTTAACATACTAATGATATTTTTTGTAAATAATATTTTATCAAGCTGTAAAAAAATTTAGAGGAATATCGTTTTATTCCCCTGTATTTTTTTTGTATGACCATCTCACCTAAAGCAGCGAAAAAATCATTCCCCAAAAACGGAAATCCTGGCCGATTCGCAAGAACAATCATTCTAAAATCATCATGGACTGGAATAAAGCTATCCACTTCTCCTCCTGAACTCTCTATCATATCCTTAGGCACTATCCTTCTCCCATCACTAAGAATCATCTCTCCATTTTCCACTAAAGTTTTCAAAATACAAGTCACGTGTGTAGGCGCTTTGTCCGCTTCATCGACAACTAAAACGTGGCCGAATTTAACAGCTTTGACTAACGGTGAATCTTCGTAAACAACTATACCGTCTTTGACAGTTGGTTGTACTGTCAATGATTGTACTGTTGTGTCTCTGTGTAGCTGAATGTACTCTCTAGGTCGGTTCAAGAGTTGGAGTAATCTATCAGCGATTTTGTTCTTCCCAACGCCCTGGTTACCGACTAGTAACAAATGATTGCCGAGAAGAAAATCTTGCAGCAGCCATTCGAGTAATCTCATGTGTTGTGGGACATCGTAGAAGAGAATATCGGGTACTTTTGTTAGTGCTTCCGTTTTGAATATCTCTGTTGACGTGTCTCCGATAGTTAGGACATTATTATGTACGTTATAGTTTACTTTTTTCTCGCCCCGTCCGAATATACCAAACTGTGTTGGCGCGTCGATGTTAAGCTTTTTACTAGCGCCATCTAGCGCCCGTCTAGCTAAGTTAGGTAGGAATTTAGCTAGAAATGTACGTTGTATAGTCTCGTAAGCTGAATCTGTAGGATATTTGGACATTCTGCTAGCTATTCTAAGTAGTTGTCGAGTGGAGAGAGATGATGATAGATTTTTCAGAGTGTTATCCTGCGAGTTTCTGAGTTCATTGGCGAGATTGATTATTGAGTGAAGGGGCTGAGATACGTCACCGTACTGAAAAAAAATAAACTGCCATTGGTGTCGATTTTTTTAAACTAACCTAATTTGACAGCGCCACAGATCATAAAGCTAAGTTGGATATTTTTTTAACACCTTGGGTTACATTATTGTAGTTTTAGTAAAAATCCCTAATTTTTAGAAAATATAATATAGCCTATATCACCCGGGGAGAGTATAGATTCCCAACGGTGAAAGAATTTTTCAAATCGGTCCAGTAGTTTCGGAGCCTATTCAATGCAAACAAATAAAAAAACAATTAATTTTTTTTCTATTCATAATATTAGTATAGATAGATTTCAGCTCTGCACTCTATGTTGCTATGGTGGAAAAACACCAGAGCTTTAGATTAGTTTTAAGATATTTCAGAGTGTTTATAGAACGGCATTCGCTTCTAACCAAATTATATTTTGTAAATGACACTTGACTACATTTTACAACTTGGTGGGATTACTCACCAAAGTATTGATAATGAATATCTCCTCATTCTGGCTGAGGTTCCGCATCTCGTGGAAGATGAAGAGGCTCAGTATCTCTGGAGACAGCCACTGCTGACCGCGACCTAGTACCGGAGGTTCAGCTAGTGCCACTATTCTAAAACAATTAATATTCAAAGATGTTTCACACAACGCCATCTAGTTCTAAACTAAACAAAGTTTTAACTATGTAGAAAGAAAAAGAATGAAAGAAAAACCATTTATTCAAACCACCACTTAAATTACATGAAAAAAAAATCCTTTTTTTTTTAATACAATATAGGCAACCGTTTGACCACAATCTCACCTGACGTGGTCGACGATGTAGCACGGTTACCTAGAAGATACCTATTCACTCTACTCTTGAAAACTTCCAAATTATAGTCATTCGGGAACACAGACGCCAGCAACGAGTTCCACTCTTTGGCTGTCCGCTAATAAATGTAGACACAAAGCGTTTAGTGCGGATAGGTGGCATATCCACCATGAACGGGTCCACCTAAACTAATATATAAGCATAAGTAAGCATACAAAATATTTACAAAGCACAATGTATAATAAAATGAACTTAGATGAGAGAAGAGATGGTTTTTCAGGCCTGGGGTTATTGAATAAAAATGTCTTCAGAAGTCAATTCGTTAAAATGTGCATCATCGAGAAAAGGGGTATGTTTTTTTAGAAGGCAAATGGAGGAAACCGTGATACTCGAGTACACTGCGCGGTAACGCTACAACGTTCAGACGTCGAGCTGGTATTGACGCGCAATATGACGTGAATACGATTGTCAGATTTGTTCGTGCGTAAGGCCCTGTTTTTTACCTGAAAGCGGGATGGATTCTTTTAACTCCATTTCTTTCCAATTGTTCCTTCGTCTGTCCCGAAGCTAGGAGATCATCATATCGATCATGACGCAGAAGTCTAGTCCCATCGTGTAACTGTAACTCTCTGTCGTGGACTAATCTGAAACAATAATATATTATACAAATTGCTCAAGGCTCTACTAAGAAGAAAAAAAGATCTAGTATTACCAATATTTCCAAAATTGTATTCTTTTCTTCCTAACCTTTGTAAGGAGTTGTTGACTCCTTACAAAAAAGTAAAATATACTTGTGTGAAGGCCAACTTGTTATCCTGTTAGTGATCAAAACATAACAAAGGTTTTTTTTTCTTTCACGGACATTTTACACAACGCTTTCTAGTCCCAAACTAAGCAAAGCTTGTACTATGGGAACTAGATTGCTGATAGAATACTTATATACTTTTTTTTGTAAATATTTACATACTTATTATACATAGAAACACCCAGACATAGAACAAACATCTATGTTTGCCACACACAAACGTTTGTTCTCGGTGGGGATCGAACCCACGACCCACAGCACGGAAGGCAGAGATACTACCGACTGAGCCATGACAACTGTCCTTTACCTTTATTTACCTGTGCATTACCGCTAAAGTACTGGCATGTATTCTATGCAAGCCGTCTAAAACAGCAAGGTGCCCTTTCAGCGCGGCGTCAACTAACGCGGAATTCCTCCAAACAGTGTCTCCATTGTCCAGGGTAGTTCGCTGTTGGACCAAGTCTCGAGCTGTCATATCCTGGTATAGAACTATAGGCTCTATTGTGTAGCCCAGTAAGGATGAGAGTTGCGTGATTAGAAGGCTCTTGCCGCAGCCTTTTGGTCCTAGAAGAATATGTTTTGATTTCAGTCTCAAGCAATTTTATAAATGGAAAATAAAAGTTTTTTAAAAATCATATAAGTACCCCTTTTTTGTTGCTACGCCGTAGTCGAGTAAGCAAGCAAGCTCGTATGAGTCAGTGGCCAACTCGGGTGACTGAGTTTTTAGGCCGCCTTCATGGCTTAACGACTGCCAGAACCAGGAACGACAGTTTAACGTGCCCTCCGAAGCACGGAAGCGCTCAGATGTGCCACTAAGATGTCACCTATCCAAATAGTGAACATCGCTTAACTTAGATAATCGGTGAAGATTGACTAAGCAAGCATAGCCACGAGCGCTTCTTTAGTCAGGTAAAAACTTTCGTTCTACTTATAACTGTATTTGTAAACTTACCAATAATACAAAAATCTCCAACACTATGACTCAAAAGCAGTTCATTCAACAACTGACTCTGATAGTCCGTCTTCACAATACCCGTACTTTCCTTCCCCCTTTTACTGGTCCCGCACGGCACGCCAAACTGACTCTTAGTTCCATTCACTTCCATAGTCACTAAAGCCTGGTTTCCGTTGAAGTTTACGCCTTGTAGGGTTACGTCGAGTTTTGGTTTCGTGTCGATGTGTAAGTTTTGTAAGACAGCTTCGACGTTTTTGATGTTTTCTCTGGTTAGGAACGAATAGTACGGATAGAGGAGGTATAGTAGCTTGTGGATTGGTATACTGGGATTTCTTTCCTGGAATAAAACGTACTTAATCATTTATTCGCAATGAGAATGACAACTAATACAGTATTCACAATATTTACAAAATACACATGAAACAGTTGAGCTATCTACAAACCGTTGTAAACGATTTATAGATACCTCAACTGGTCCAAATAAATAAATAAATATAAATATTCTTGGACATTACACACGTCGCCCTCTAGTCCCAAACTAAGCAGAGCTTGTACTATGGAAACTAGATTGCTGATCGATACTTATATACATTTTTTTTTGTAAATACATACTTATGATATATAGTAACACCCAGACACAGAACAAACATCTATGTTTACAACACACAAATGTTTGTTCTCGGTGGGGATCGAACCCACGACCCACAGCACGGAAGGCAGAGCTACTACCGACTGAGCCATGACGCCTGTCAGGTCAAATCAGTACCAATCGGAAGCGTGCCCAAGACACTGGCTGCATTGCCGCGCTGAATAGCAATGCTGACACGCTGACCCGGATAATCACCAGCCCATAAAACATAATTGTTTTTATTTATTTGATTTTTTAAATATAATAAATAGCTTTAAACACTAAACAGGCTTTTTGTCTAACAAGCTAACAAGCTGAGACGCTTACGAGTAAAAGTACCTAGCTTACTACATGATTACACCACAGTAAAATTGATAAACTGCTTGCCCTAATATCAAAACAATGTAAACGGCATAAAATCAGTAAAATGTTGGTTTCCTATTCCCCTTACTTGACAATTTATGCACCCTTACATGCATAATTTTTAAAAGACAGGAGTATATATACCTTGAATATACCCCTTATAACATAAGCACAATATAATGTACCTTCCTAACAAAATAAACAAAATCCTAGTCATTTTATTACCATACTAGCTGTCGCCCGCAGCTTTGCCCGCGTGGTAGCAGCATAATTTAGGCCCTCAACTGGTGCAACTTTTCAAAATTCCTTTCTTAGTGCACCCCTACACTATATAACGATACTACCATCCAAACTTCATACCTCTAGGACTTATAGTTTAGGCTGTGCGTTGATTGTCAGTCAGCTTCAAAAGAGTTTTATATATTTAAATAAATAAAAGAAGATAGATTACTGTTTGTTTTTTCTTTTTGAAACACAGAAAAAGCTATCTAAACTTTTAATTGGTCTATTAGAGTCGCCTTTATGGAGGTAACTTTAAAAACATAATTAACAAACTCCCTAAAAAGACGTCGATAAACTTCACCTTGAAAGTTTTTGTAATTTATCCAAACTTCCCATGATGTTTTAGACTGATTGCTCGCACAAAAACCGATGACAAAATATATTAAAGGTCCGGTTACACGATACTAGTTGCTGACGTGACAGCTACTGCACCTGTGCGCAGTAGCATTTTTTTATTTATTATAAAAAAAAACACATTTGTTTTTTTTTACGTCAAACAATATTATAATGATGCACCTCGGTTTCGCCTTAAACCGAGTAGATTAAATCTAGAACCACAATAATAATAATAAGTTAGTACATAAAACTTATTTTGTCCTATATCACTAAGGAAACCGCAAGAATTATAAGGATAATGCTGTACGAGTCAGCGTCGGTAGCCTTACATTACGTAGATTATTTAACTTACTATAAGGCGCCCCAGACCGCAGATCAACCAATCAGCCGATAGTCTGGTAAAGGGCTGCTAGTGCTGCAAAGTGGGCCGATACTGAATCGTAATATATAGGTACACACTTGCATACATCTTCGAGCCTGATCAAACTACCGACCGATCTGAACGACTGCATTCAGCAGGGGAGTCTAACATGTGAGGTAATAACAGATATGAATCGGCGCCTTTGAACTTGCCCCGTCTCTATTTATGTAATAGTAAAATAACGTGACGCTGGCAGAAATGTCCAACTCTGGACGATTGCCACAAAAAAAAAAACAGATATCAAACTCATAACGCGGTCACACGGTGCGACTGCACTACAGTAACTGACTAGGCCAACTCGCATGCTAGCTTACACTGTGTAAGCAGGCCATTATGAGACTTTAACAGACAGTCTTGACAGTTTAATTCGCAAAGTTTTGCGAGTTTGTGACCGTGTTCGTTCAGTAATAAACGTTTATTGACCTTGGGAGCTGATGACAGGATCGCGTGGATACGCAACTGTCTCAGGGTCATGTGTCTTCCGACGTGTCAGAAGGCAGAGTTATTTAATTGTTTGAACCTAACATTAAAACGGATTTATCATTATTTCTTTAAGCTACAGAAACGAGCCGAAATTATTGGCTGTTTTTTTCTGTCGACTAAGTATCTCGAAACTGGTTTTATACTAAACTAAGACGCTTTAAAGTGATCTTTATAATTTGGTTGACTATTCAAGGAAAGTAAGGAAGGCTGACAATCGTCTGACGCTCAGTACTGATTAGAGTTAGGGCACTGAGAAAATCTACTCTAATTTTTATCAGCATAAAAGCGTCAGGAATGTCTTCTCAGTGTTATAACTTCATAGTGTCGTAGTGTTCATAGTGTTGTAGTTCATGTAGTTCATAGTGTGTCTGGGTGTTTCTATGTATTATAAGTATGTATTTACAAAAAAAAAAATGTATGTGTGTATTCTATCAGCCATCTAGTTCCCATAGTACAAGCTTTGCTTAGTTTGGGACTAGAAGGCGTTGTGTTAAGTGTCCGTGAATATTTATTATTATTATTATTATTATAGTGAAATGTGTGTTCATTGTCGTGCCATGTAAGTGTTCCCTAAGTGTTAAATGTTCATACTGCACTGTGTTCTAAAAGTCAAATATCTTTTATTCAATAAAATCATAGGTACCTAATCATTTTCTTTTATAAACCCGGAAATTTTAGGTGCCAGTTCGACGCAACCGGAAAAGAACGGAGAAGAAATTACGGCGGTTCCTATCCCAGGGCTTCATTGAATGACACTTCTAACAAAAAAATATACTCACCAGTATAAGAGCTGCAGTCTGTAAACTGTCCACGGGAAAGTCAGGAAGGTTGACCTGCTGTAACTCAGGGCTGATGAGAGCATACGCAGCTGATAGCACTTGTTCCAGTTTCACGCGGTCTACTTGAGGTGCTTCTTCTTTTAGTGCTGTTAGGTGCTCCTGCGATGACAAGAACTCTTATTAAGGGACAGACAGACCGACAAAAAGACACCGGAGGAGTGATATGGGTAAATAAGTTTAAAAGTGCCTAATACCCTAAGATAAGACCAATTTTGTAAACACTTATTATGCAAATAAACGTATCTTGTATCTTGTGAGACCATAAGTGTTATTGGAACACTAAAAAGAAAAAATTTAAGAAACGCATTCCCCAGGTCATTTTGGATTCTGAGTATAAGTCTGAGGAAAGTATCCACCAAAGTTATGCATGTAGTTTTTTCCTCGTACACTGCTCGTCTGCCTCGCTCGTCTCTGGTACCAGCCTAGAATGACCTAACCGTTTTACCTAGATCCTAGAACCATCAGGACAAGGTAAGAATGATAAACATGAGTAAAAAACTTTGTTACGTTACACGAAGCTTGAATTTTCCTTCTTATTTTTCAGGATTAAAATGACGGCTGGTATAGGGAAGAGTGGAAAAGAAAATAATGTTATTCCTATCTCACATGGAATAATGTAAAGGCTGGAGGATGATGATGACTGCAACCACTTTTATTATGAGTTTATACCTTCACTAATTTACAACTATAAGATTTACAATCATTCCGCATTACGGTTCCATTTTCATTTTATGTCAAGCATTAATTTGCTACGACAATTACGCAACCATGTCGTCATGCAACTATGCCCGGCACGAAGTAATTACACTTTGTCATAAAACTATAAATAAGTTGGCTTTTCGCGAAAGTTCATTGCACAGTGAAATGTAGAAAAGAAACTAGGTACCAAGTTTTAAGAAAGAACACTTTGTAACTTTCGGTAAGAAATCTGAAGGATTTGGCACACTGGATGCGTTCTGCGGTCTGCGGTCAGGTCAAAGTGAACGCTGCCCGCATTATGTATGAACAACATTGTCGGTCTCTATATATTTTGTATAGATATGCGTCACGACCGTGCGAGCATGATCAAAGAACGCGGGGAAAGGCAGGACGCGTACAGGCAGGTAGGCGGGTATTGCCTTGACCGACCACTTTGACCTGACCGCAGACCGAAGAACGCACCCAGTGTGCCAAATCCTTGGAAGGTGTCAGCTCAGCTCAATAGAATGTGGAACTTGTCGTAAGACCACTACGCGATTTTCTCCCAGAACAGACCCTAGAGGCATCTCTACCAAAACACGTGAAGAAGTCGCTTGGGGCAAGTGTGTCAAGCTAGGAGTTCGGAGCTAACAGAGGACTCTTGTTTGAAACAATTGCTACATGAAAAAAAGATGAAGACTAGATGCAAAAAGCCCAAAATAGACACGAGTGGCGTTTGAGCGAGGAGGCTTATACCTAGCAATGGGTTACTACAAGCTGCCTATGATGATGATGATGATGATGATGAAAAAAAGATGAAGAAAAAAGCTTGAACTCATGTCTGGCCTAAAATAACCACAATAGTTCTGTATTTACTCCAAAAACTTCACATGTCATGCTAAATTATGCTAAAGTTAGGCAATACGTTATCGAATGCTATATTTCACAAAATTTATAGCTATTGAAAGAAGGTTAGTACTTCAGAAATACGTTTCCAACGCTATAACAAACAGACGAACGTGCCTGTGTAGTGTTTATGTAAGCACCTGAGACCTAGCACTGGCAATGTTCACTCAAAATTAAACCTAAACGAGAATAGCTAAGGTTTATTTCCGAAAAAAATTTATTTACAACCTACAATTAAATAAAAATCAACTTTAGCGAAATGCAATAAGGTCGAAAAAGAAAATATACGTGCTATTAATAATATAAAAATACTGGAAATAGATGGCATAACATTTCGCGCTGTCTAAGGCCACATTATTCATTGACTATGAGAACTATTTTTATCAGTTGCGTGTAAGGTTTTACCAAATTACCATTGAAAGAGGTTAACCCCCATTCCCCCCCACAAGGTTTGTCTCAGATGGAGGATATGGAAATCCAAAAAGTATAGGCGATTTCACGACAATATTGTTTGGCAACTCAAGACCTCAAGCTGTACTTACCTATATCTGAAACTACGCTTGATTTTGGCTACTAAGTTATAAAGTCAGAAGAGTAAGTAGGTACCTATAGTTATACAAAGTAGAACTCTTTACGTAAGCATATTTTTTTAATGCTGCATTTACACCAAAATATATGCGAGAAAGAATTAAATGTCCGGTTAGCAAGGAAAGAACCGACCAATAGTGTCACTTCATTTTTGAAGTGAAGTGATACTATTCGTGGATTTTTTTACCTTTAAACCAGTGGAAACGCAACCGTATGTGCTTTATTATCTTTCCCCCCTCGCAATAATAATATAAATAAATATTCACGGACACTTAACACAACGCCTTCTAGTCCCAAACTAAGCAAAGCTTGTACGATGGAAACTAGATGGCTGATAGAATACATACATACATTTTTTTTTTTGTAAATACATACTTATAATACATAGAAACACCCAGACACAGAACAAACATCTATGTTTTACAACACACAAATGTTTGTTCCCGGTGGGGATCGAACCCACGACCCACAGCACGGTAGGCAGAGCTACTACCGACTGAGCCATGACGCCTGTCTAGCCTCAACAAAACCAACGCAATTAGTAAAATTGAATGAGTTTGCAAATGAGTTGTCTGAATTAATTCTCCGTGGTTAATTTGCCACAAATTGTTTCCATGCTAACCTGTGAGGGGTTAATGTTGGCATGTCATGCTATGGGAACACCGTAGTGTGCTAGATTTCAACAAATAAATGTATGGAGTTGAACTCACTGAGTACTTGCTTACATAAAATTATTAACCGGAAATGAAAATAGACTAAGTACGTGTGTGTCTGAAATGTGTGTTTTGTAAGTGGGTTTCCCTGATCCACGCCAGTCTCTTAAGAGTCTGGGTATCTCAGGGGGAACCCACATGTGTGTGTCAGATTGAGGGTGCGTTCGTATGAGTTAGTGGCCAACTCTGGTGACGGAGTTTTTAGGCCGCCTTAAGGCCTCCGTCATGGGTTAACGACTATGGTACGGAGAATAGACTGAATTTGAAATGTCTATGTTTGTATTGGTATTTCTACAATGCTTTTAGGTTTGATTTTTTTTTCAATTTATTTCTCCAGTAATAGAATAACATTTAGTTCTATTAAATATCAGATTATTCATCAATAAAGGTTTGGCGACATCTTGCTCACGAGATAAGTATAGTTTGGAATATTTGAGGTGAGATTTCTGATCAGCAGTAGAACACAACCGATTCTACGAATAATTTGTTGCGCCATCTATCTCACTACATGAGAACTATCCTAGATCGCGCAAACGAAGTTATCACAGAGTTTGAACATTAGTAATACTACCGAATACCATCCATTGGTCCTCGGACCCCGAGCCAAAGGTCGCTCGGCGTGGTAGATCTTCCCTTTTCGTAGGGGTACACATATCCTACCATGTTCTCTTCAAATTATATAAAAAACTCACCACTAAAATAAATATGTAAGCACTCCGATAAGTAGTTTTCCTTTCGTGCAAACTAAACCCCATAAACCAGCTTCACCAACTATTTCCGTAGTGCGAACCGCAACTAGTTGCGAGCTCGAGTTATTCAAATGAGTTCGCCATCAGATAAGCTAGTAATGTATTGTAGCTGAATAGAAGTCAAGGTTTTATATCCGTGACGTGAAAATTAAATTACAAGGTAAGGTACAGAACGTAACGTACACAGTTTTTTTTTAATTGGTCGTGGAGAAATAATCCTTTTTCAGATTATGAAATAAAAAATAGCATCATCATCTCCTTGCCCTTTTCCCACTTTATGTGAGGTCGGCACAACATGTGTTTTTCTTCCATGCTCTTCTATCAGCCGTTATTTCAGTAGTCACTCCTTTCTTACCCATATCATTTTTCACGCAGTCCATCCATCTTTTCTTTGGCCTACCTCTACTCTTATATCATCTACATTCATATCTAATACTCTTCTTGTTACATGACATTCATCTCTTCGCATAACATGGCCATACCATGCTAACCTGCTAAATATTATATAATAATAATATAACCTAAAAAATAGGATAAGTAAAAAATATCTACCTAGTATTACTTTTGAGCGAAGTACCTAAGATACAAGAAAGGAGCTTCTCAACTCGGTTATGTATGTTTTTTTGGTCCCATAATTTCTTTATCAAAATCGGTTTAGTAGTTTAAAACACGTCATCCACGTACACGACATTACGTATTTTGCTTTTCTGTAACTTTACAGTGGTGTTTACGAACAATAGAACAATCCCCATGAACTGCCATCATCATCCTCATCTTCATCTGATGATGAAGCCGGAACGTACCTAGTCAAATTCTGTTCTTGGCGTGTGTGTTCCCGAATGACTATAATTTGGAAGTTTTCAAGAGTGAATAGGTATCTTCTAGGTAACGGTGCTACATCGTCGACCACGTCATTGCTTAACATCAGGTGAGATTGTGGTCAAACGGTTGCCTATAATTATCATCATCATCATCAATATATACAGGGTGTTACCAGACCACTTCCGAAAACTTGGAGGTTCCAATCAGACCATGATACTGAAAACATCAAGCGAAAAAAATCGCGAAAAAAAAAATTGACTTGACTATCTCTTTTTAATTTTTTTTCTAGTTACATACACACAGTACAACATAATAAGACATATCTACCTAATTATCTCATTTAAAAAAGCAAAAAAACAAATAAAATAAATAAAGCAGCAATGTACACGCAGCACGCAGATTACGTCTACTACAGCATGAACAGCTGAGAGTTCATCGCGGGTCATTCAAGTACGCGACGTGCGAGCGACCTACGTTAGTAGGCACTTACGACACAGAATAAATAATAGTACTACGCCTCGACCTTACCTACGTGAATGCGTACATTGCGGGCTGGCGAAATAAATACAAATCTTTAAACATTGTTTTCTCCGGCTATAATAATTTTTCAGGATAACTGATTTTTTTTTGGTTGGGTTTTGGTGTGCTGTAGCTCCCCCTTTCGTTTTCGGAAGTGGTCTGGTAACACCCTGTATAAAACTCTTTTGAAGCTGACAGAGAATCAACGCACAGCCTAAACCGTTATTCCTAGAGGTATGAAATTTGGAGGGTAGTATCCTTATATAGTGTAGGGGTGCACTAAGAAAGGAATTTTGAAACGTTACACTCTAAAGGGTAGAACGCGAGCAACGCCGCGGGCGACGGCTAGTTGTAAATAAAAAAAGAAAATTGAAATCGGTTTTCTAGTTATTTTTTGTAAATTTAACAACATCGATACTACAAACCGTTCAGTGCCAAGTGCCAAGCACTAAGCCGCATCGGGACGATATCGTACCACCTATTATCACAAAGTTGTTCCTTACGAAACTACTTATTAGTGGCCATTAAAGTTTGGGTGTTCGTGAGAGTGCACAGTTTTGGGTAGGTAGGTACCCGAATATATTATTATGCAAAGGAAAGTACAGTCAGCATAAAAAGCGTAGTGTGACATGTCCATAATTATTTTACAAAAGTGCTTTACGTATTCTTCACGGCTTAGTCAGCTCTGCACGTATTGACCTTGTCTTTCCTATGGGTATGGCTGACTAGGCTGAGAGGATGGTATATAGGTGCTGGGCAAGCCTACTCCATTTAAACACTGTCCCAGACACTAGTGTCTCGTTAAGGCATAGGTTGCCTCCTGACGATGTATAAATCATCTTCAATAGATGAAAAGTGTCAATTGTGTCTTTGTATGTGTTTTTGCGTAAAATAAATTATTTCTATTCTATTCTATTCTATTCTAAAAGGCCTATTTTTTACGTATTCTTCGTACACTTACTAGTATGTCTGTCTGTACTAGGTAGGTGGTTAACGGTTTTAAAGGAAATTATGATTTTGCAATTTGTGCCTGTCACAGGAATTTATGAGCGAGTAGTTTGCATAATTTACATCACGACAATCGCGAAATGCGATAGTTATCTATGTTCATGACGAATTTGCAGAATATCTAGTAGTTAAATTGAAAATTTTAGCCCTGTGACACACTATTTTTGTAAGAAATATGGAGAAATATGTGTACTTATCCAATGTTGCAAGAAAATATCGCAAAAATTAAAATTAGAGAAGTTTTCATTAGTAATATTCCATTTATTAAAAGCACACAATAGTACCTTTTATCTTAACTTTTCCTTAGGCTCAAAGGTTTGCTGGAAGAAAACTCTTTTTAGTGTTAAGCTCGCCTTTGTACATAACTTAAGTACTTAAATATCAGTCTGTATGAATGTTATTTTGTGTTCAATAAAGAATTTAAGAGAAAATCCGTTGCTTAGTCATTTTTGTCTGAATTTTGCTAAGTTTTGTGTATGAGACTGACTAGGCTGAGAAAAACATTACGAAGCAAGCCATTTCATATAAAATAATCGAAATAAAATAAATATTCACGGACACTTAACACAACGCCTTCTAGTCCCAAACTAAGCAAAGCTTGTACGATGGAAGCTAGATGGCTGATAGAATACATACATACATTTTTTTTTGTAAATACATACATGTAAATACATAGAAACACCCAGACACAGAACAAACATCTATGTTTTACAACACACAAATGTTTGTTCTCGGTGGGGATCGAACCCACGACCCACAGCACGGAAGGCAGAGCTACTACCGACTGAGCCATGACGCCTGTCAAATCTTGCAAAACATAAGTTTAGGAATACAAGCATTGATTAATCAAAACACTAAACTCACCGGAACAACCTAGTTTAATTATTCTATTATTTCATATCCTAAGCTCACGATTGTAAAAATTCTTGCCAATATTTCAAGCAAAAGGAAACTATAGATATAAAACAAACAGAATAAAAAATCATAAAAAGTTTGGCAACTTCATTAAAGTTACTTCTGCCTTTGTAATCCACGGCGAAACTTTAAGCAAGCCCCAAAACATACTATCCCAGGAATGTAACAGATTTGTATCAGAGCATCGCGTGTGTACCCGAGCTTAAGCCGTCATTCCGACCCGGGCGACAATATTGCCCATGTCATAGTTGTATAAAAAAAAGTGATAACCGCCATTATACATTGTATAAGCTAAGGTCCGCATGCTGATTTACTACTCAAGCACTGATGCGGACTCAAGCATAGCTTTTAGTATGAAAATCCAACGATTTCTTTATCAGCATACAGGCCTAAGTTGTCGTAACTGAGTAAGGCGACACTTCAACAATTATAAATATTATTCAGTTTTGTGTTATCCCGATAAAGCCTATGTGGGATTCGAACCTATGAGTGTACCATTGGTACTGACAACTGCATCACTAAGCCCAACAACGAATAAACACTAAACTATCTGACTGTATTAAGAAATTCAAGTGTAAAAACACTTGGCAAGATTTGATAGACAATCGATTGAATAAATTATTTCGGTCTCCTATCTGTGAAACCCTGCCTTTAGCGGGGACAAAACAACCCACGACGAAGGATTCCAGCCAGTCGTGTTTTGTATCGTGGGGGAATTCAACGTGACGTCTACTAAAAAACAAAAGATATCGAGTTCAAATAAATATTAGTATTTTACAGTCTGTGGGATATTTGACTGTCATAAAAAATATAACATTCTAAATTCAAAATATTCGTGTTTTGTGTATGGATTTGAAGAATTTAGTCGTTTAATTGAATTTTGCTATTACGTGTACATTTCTGCGGCGCGATGGAGATTTTATACAAGTGGGTAAACAAAACAGACGTGTATGTCATTCACTAATGTACACAACAAAGTTAGGCGGAAATTAAGAGTGCAAATCTAGGTACTAGTTCAAAATTAAGGTACCAGATTGGTCTGTTTCGGTTTCACCAGCTAAAGTAGCCAAAGGTCACTACATACTGCCATCTTTTTTCATTGACATAAATAATAACAGTGACAGATATGTTTTATACAGCTTCTACAAAACTCCGAGGATATTCACGAAATTCATTCAAATTCACGATATTCATATCAAAACGCTTTTGTTTTGATGCGACCACTCTATATTGCGTCTACAAAACCGCTACGCCGTAGCACATCGTAGACAGGCTCTACGAATACTCGTAGCACGTGCCTAAGAGCATTGAACTGATTTCAAAGTTTATCGACTTTGAATACCGAATGAATTCTGTAATCAGCTGTAAAAGTTACATTCGTGTTTTAATACTATGCTCTTTCCGATTATTAAAAAAAACAATTGTTAGTCAATTCGTTATTCAGTATAACCAAATTAAATACGAAATCTAAAAGAAAACAAAAATATTTTGGTAACATTATTATAGAGTCAACATATTATTATTATATTTTATTCTGTAATTCCACAAGAACATTCAGAAAGTTAGATTGTGGGTTCGATTCCCCAGCCACGATAGCATTCCTTTAAATGTTTTGGTCTCAACTTATTAAGCACGTTACACATAAGTAAAACGATAAACTACTATCAATCAATGAAACCCGAGGACAATAACTACCTTACACCAGTGTTGTGGTAACTGATATTCCGGGTAACAATGCAAGTCATGTTTAATTGAATCTTTCATTCATTGATCTATACAGTCAGGCCGCTAACTATTAGCGGGCAACAATAGACAAGGAGTAGGAGTAGTCTGAGGCCAGTCCAATTATAAACACAGTTCCATGTAGTTCTAGTAAAATTGACGAAGGCGTATGACAAAAAGATAGATCTTAGAACCATATTCTATTTTTTTTTAACTAATAATTACAAAATTAGCAGCAACTCTAGTCTATCGAAACTTATGCATAAACAGAATTTTTATACATCACGTGAAAAATTTAAAAAATGTTCTTCCGAGTGGAAAATATAAAATTAAACTTGATTTTCTATCTAGGCAGGCCGAGTGTGTCTTTAATTTTAAATAGCTTTATCTAGAGTTAATTACTGTTGCAACTCCAATTAATCATGCTCAAACGAGGCGCCAGCACGGTAGTGTGAGCAACAGGCGGTGTAGGCAGTTAGTGGAGCCATTAGTTACAATGAGGTTATAATAGTTTTGTGGCGCCATGTTATAATGTATAATAGAAAGAGTCGTTGAGTGAATATAGAGGCTTCTTAATTAATTTTTAAGTTTCTTTAAAAAATTCAAACTATAAGTTAAGTATCTGTTTAAAAAATTACAAAACACTAAACTGCGCCAAAATAACGGAATTTAGAAAAAATTTTTCTATCATTCTAATCGTTTAAATAAATCACATGTAAAAGTAACATAAAACAAACTTTGGAAGCACAAGAATAACTTTTACAAGCAAAGGAACATCCAAAATAGAAATGGCAAAACGTCAACAATTCTCACCACAATCACATGCGTAGAGGCATTTAGCCAAACTTCCTAAACAGCACTTAATGTTTGCTTTCAGAACCGCACCATAGATACGAATCAATTATGCTGGAAGTTGCCGAATCGCGTGACTGAACTTACGAGTTAGAGCCCCCAAGTGAGGGAAATGCCCGCGCATTGGCAGTCCTCCCAGCGACCCATGTACGTCAGAACTGTATGGGTGGACGGCTTCAGGCACGCCATACTCACCCAAGACGACCCCTACCTACTCAAACTAGCCAAGCGTCGACGCCCGAACTCCTCAGCTTCGACCATCAAAACCAACTCACGACTCAGCCATCGCGATAACGAATACCAACGGAAACTAGACCTCGTCGTCAAAAGCGGAAAGTCCATAATCACCAAGCGACCTAAAAGTTCCCACGAGCTGGTCGAGAAACTAAACCTATCAGATATAGAACAGGACTCGGATGAGGAGCTTATGCTGAAAGCCAGTCCGCAAGTCTTAAACGAAAGCGGAAGGTCCTTCGATATGAGGAACTATCGGACTAACAGGACCGCTCGTACAGACACGAAGGAGAACACAGAGTTGTCGGATAGAGTCCTGCAATGGCTGGACTTAGCTGGTAAAGTGGATCTTCTAGCTCCAGAGAACACTGAGAGAATGGCTCAGCCCAGACACAGCTGGCCCGAGATCCAACGAAGACATAACTTTTTAAAGTCAAAAACCGCGATCGACATGCGCGGCAAGGAAGGGAAGATCTCTCCTAAAGTGTACGATATCGACAGCCCGAAAGCGCAGCAGAATATCGACCGGCACGAATTTTATGTGCCGACGTCCGCGAATACGATCGAGACCTACGCGCGGCAGTCACGAACCGTCAAAATCACGCCACGGAACGAGTATCAACCGAAAACAATGATCAAAACAAAACCGAGCATCAAGAATGTTACCGAGACGCGACAGAAAGTCGCCACCGAGCGTAACGCGGTCCAAAAACAATACGCTGATTTAGTGAATAAGAAATTGATACCGGATGTGAGCAAAAACGCGAAGAAGCAGGTCCATATATTCATACCAGAACTGCCTAAGAAACCTGTCGCAAACGTCTCGACTGTATCGAGTAGGGCGGAGAGTCTGTTGTCAAACCAATCAGTGAAGTTATTGCGGCAATAAAATATACATTTTAGGATGTTTGTTTCAATTCTCACTGTGGGTAGAATAGGCTGTATTGTATGAAGTAGATATTCGCTTAGAGAGGAACAATAAAAAATCTACTGTACTTAGAAATCGGGTATTACGATTTCTGAGAGCTCTATAATTTCATAGCTCTCTACTATTGCGTATTACAAATGAGTTCATCGGATGAAACGATTTTATATTGAACAATGTTTATTTCATTGTGGAAATTGCGTAAGCAGTTTATGTACTCGTATATTTTGTGTAAAGTTACGTAGGTTTAATGAAAAATGGAAAGGTACAGTCGGGGATAGGTAAGTATAAACAAAAGCTGGATTTAGGAGTGTCTTTCATGTAATTTCTAACTTAACCCACCTGCTTTCCCAATTAGAGACGCGATGAAAATAGCGTGTGGTCATTTGCAAATGAAAACGGGGCTTTCCTGAATAGTCCATTCTAACCAGGCGCCATTTTGTTTATGTTTACTTAACCATACCTATAGTGGTGATATTTCTGGCTTGAAAGCGACTGCATAGTGGCCAGTAATAACTGTCCTGAGTAGCAAGGTACGGGCAAGCCTTCTATGATCACACGAAGTCTCTCGTCTATTCTGGATTTTGTTTAGACAAGACGCCATTTTGTTTAAGTTTACATAACAGATAACTAACAGTGGCGACATCTCTGGCCTGAAGGCGACTGCGTAGTGGTAGGTCTAATAGCTATTCTAAGGTACGTTCCTACCTACAGGCTAGCCTAGTTCGATCACACGGAGTCTTACGTCCACTCTTACTATACGCCATTTTGTTTAAGTTGGCTTACCGGATAACCGACAGTGGCGACATCTCTGGCCTGAAAGCGACTACGCAATGGCGGGTCTAGAGGCTGTCCCGAGTAGCGAGGAACGGGCAAGCCGAGTGCGATCACGCGAAATCTCTCGTCCACTCGTACTAGTCGCCATTTGGCCACTTCTTCAGCGCCGTGTTCCTGTTAAATGAAGTTTTATTTTAAGCCGTGTAAAGCTTATATCTGTCTAATAGTGTCTGAAACTAGAGCTATGTCTAATGTTTTAGTTTGTATCAGAATGTAGTTTTGAAGAAAATGTCATTTTTGCAACTAATAATGCAATGGTAGTTGGTAGTGTGCCCTAACTTTGTAGGTTTTAATCTGTCACTTATTGGGTAAAAACGTAACAGCACAAACCTCAAGCAATTTATCATATCTTGCAGCAGGAATCAGGAACCTTCCATCTTCGAGATGCATCTCTCTATTTTCCAGCAGGTTATTGAGCACCGGCAGGACATTGCGCTCAGCTTTTTCAATGCCTTCCAGCACCAGGACTCTGCCTTCAACTGCAGCACGAACAGCACTCTAGACATGGTTTAAATATTCAACAATGTGTCAGAATCAGTCAATACTAATTTGTCTGAACGATATATTTTATTTGATCTGATGAGACAGTAGATTTACCTGGTCAAAATATTTGGCGGTAGAACTTTGGATTTCTCGTCTTTGCTTCAAGTCTGCCTCAGTAGTGTCTCTGGACAAAGCTACATACTCCAGCTCTCGTTGAGTTAGCTCTAGATACTGCAGAGCTACTTTTCTCCTACAAATACAAGCAAATGTTAAATGGAAGTAGGTACCTACCTACCTATCTACAGTAGTAATAAGTGTATGTAAATGATGCAGCTCCTACAGAATACTTAAATTAAAATTGGTAATTAAATTGTTGTTTTTATGATAGTTAAATTATTACTTTGTTGATAAATACCTGCTTGGTCCTGGCCTGCCGAGTAAAAACATGTCCTGACCCAACAAATCTTTTTGCATCATCCATCGAAGGTTCCTGAGTGTACTTTGCGATAAACTTAAATCTTTGTTCTCTAGCAATACTGAAATACAAAACAAAGTCTTAAAAACAGTGATCCAAGAATGTTATAGGTTAGAAATTTTAATGAAAACTTACAGTATTTTCTAGGTACGTATTCCGCGTTCTTTGGGCTTGATACTTCCTTGGACACATCTCCGATAGTCACTTTATCTTCTGAAGAGTACGCACGAAGAGGATTAGCACCGAGGATCGTTTTACGACCACTCAAAATACGAATCAATACATCGATTCTTCGAACAGTCACCCCCGGGTTATACATTACGATTTAAATGTAACTTTAACTTACAATGATGCAATGCAATGTTAACGTAAATTCTACATTCACGAAACCATTATTTACTGCTGTTTTTTGAATTATTTTACAAAACACTGCAATGTTTACAAAGTCCAAAGTCTACGGAATACCAGATACACACACATACGGAAGGAATCAATCATGTCTAATAGGAACTGTCATTGTCAAATCAAGTGACATTGATAAGGCACAAGAAGCCACAGACCTCGAAGAAGACAAAATGCACTCCTTGAAACATTCTACCAATGAGAGGTTTCGAATGTTCCATGCATTCTACCTATAATAAAATCGTATCACTATTTTGTGCCTAGAGTATTTTTTTCTATGCTGTACCTAAATTTTATACGGGCTGCTGTTTATGATGAAATAGAAAAATACGGGCCCATGCCTTTACCCATAGACTTAGTATAGTAACTAAATCTATGCCTTTACCCCATATACATTAGTTAATGAAACCCACTTGCTTATATAGACTAGCAATAAAATCTCACAGTAAGAACCAAGGTAAGATCACAGTTTAACGACTGTACCACAAAAAACTACAGTATTTTGAATAACAACATTTTATTTAGAATTGCTACTTATCACGTGACCCACAAACAAGCTTATAAATAAGCATAAAGTACAAAGCAAGTTCTTTACAATCAAAACAATAGACACCAAACACCATAAAACTAGTTAATTTACTATAACAAGTATTAATTTTGCAAAAATTTTGTAAAAATAAATTAATAGCTAAGAATGTATTAAGTTACTAACATTGTTTTTTTTTTAAGTGTTGTACTTAGCTAAGCTATCTGCTTTTACTAAGTAATCATCATCCTCTAATACCTACCATCTTCATTGGAATCAACAAAATCAATGTCTATAATCTGACACGAACATAATCAGTCCTCTTCACTATTTTCCATTTCCTCCGCACTAGCTTCCGTACATTCAATTTTAACGCTCACAAAATCCGTTGGCTGTACTTCCTCACTTTGTTCATCCCCATCTTGACACTCTATCTTAACTTGTACACTTTCTATGCCTGGCCCTTCACTATCACTGCCAGTTTTACCGTGACTTCGCCGGTTTAGTTTCAATCTCTTGTTGACATCGGTGAAGTTGATTGCTTCAGCTAGTTTTCTTTTGGGAGGTCCAAATATGCTGTTCATGGTTTCATCGTCGAGATCCAAGTTGCATTCTCTAGGGTCGAGTTTTTTATAGAATTCTGTGGGATTGCCGGTTGTCTTGAGGCCGTGGCGACGACGAAGGTGCCTCACCATGGTGCGTTTGACGTTATACGATTTTGAGCATTGCTTGCACTGAAACATGAATAAAACTTACATAGAAGTAATATATTTTTATTGCATCCTAACGCGGATTTGCATCCTAACGCGTGTTTGCATCCTAAGGCGTATTTGCATCCTAACGCGGATTTGCATCCTAATGCGTATTTGCATCCTAACGCATATTTGATTTTGACGCGGATTTGCATCCTACATACATGAAACATACATGTTGCAGTTTTAAATTAGGGTAATGCGAGGGTTGTAAAAATTACGACCATTTTTTAATTCCATTACTATTATAATTGGCGGAAAGGCGGCTCAAGTGTTAAAATAAGTTAAGCCAGTATTTAAATATTACCTTGTAAACCTTATGACCGCTATGCGTGACCACATGGTCTCGTAACGACGCACCGCTGTGCAGTTTCTTCTTACAGATGGGACAAATGAACTCTGTGTTCGTGTGAGTAGCGCGAAGGTGACGCATCATGTACTTTTCGTCTTGGTACGATTTAGCTGGAACCAAATAACAATAAATAAAAGACTACTTCCCATTGTAAAAGCATTCTTTATTTTAGGACTGGAGAGCGTTGTGTGAAATGACCATGAATATTTATTTATTTAAATTCTGGATGTTCAGTTCATCTGAGGATCCAGTCTAGCTGTGGATAATGATAACTTACAGCAAAGGGGACATTTGACAGGTTCAAGAACTTGTTTCTTCTCGTGCGTTTTCATATGCTCGCGCAACGAGCACGGACTTGTGAAAATCTTTCCACAGTTTATGTGCGGACATGTTTCTAAATCTGTGAACAATATTATTATTAAATAACTCATTAGGATAACGATTAAGAACTAGAAGGCGGAGCGTAAAACAAATAACTATAATAAGATTGAAGAAAATAGTCTTTTTTGTTTCTGGCTAAGTGGTTAGACCGTATGGTTGTTCGATTAATCGAACCAACTGGAAAAAAAGTTCACGTAGTGCGATTGGTCGAACCATACGGTCAAACCACGTGGCCCGAACATTTTTTTTAATTGGAGAAGGCCCAAAGTCTTTCTTTGGAAATCTATGTGGAGGCCTATGTCCAGAAGTGATATTATAAAATTAAATTTCATGAGTTACTCACTTTCTCCAGTATGCTTTCTGATATGGTACGTCAGTTTCGACTTTTGCACGAATGTTTGTCCGCAATACATGCATGGGAATGCCGGCATTTTCTGATGGGTCCTATAAATAGATATAAATTGCGTTAGGCAGGGCGTAACATACTACAAACCCTTGTAGAAGTATGAACCTTATCACTAAAATAATAAGACTGACTAATAATGAGACGCAGAGGGCGCCCTTATCAAATAATGTTCTAGGATAGATAGAACTGGCATAACGCAGAACAATTTACAGAGCAAATTGAACCCTACCTTCACAGTAATAAGACTCACCTTGAATGTGACGAGCAGGCGCCCTTATCAGAGAACGTTTTGGGACAGAACTGGCACGCGTAAGGGCGTTCACCAGTGTGCCTTCTCTCGTGACGTAACATGTTGGAACGCTGCACGAATACCATAGGGCAGTAAGAACACGCGTGCTTTGGTCCCTCGTGTATCATTAGGTGTTCTCGGAAAGAATCTTTTTTCTGAAATGAGAATTTCAATTTTGAATTTTGAAGCGCTCATGGCTAGGCTTGCTTACGCTTAGTCAGTCTAGCGATTACCTAAGTTAAGCGACGTTCTGCGCGGTCACTATTTGAATGGGTGACAGTCAATGGCATACATACATATAGGTACATCTAAGCGCTTCTGTGCTTCTGAGGGCACGTTAAGCGTTAATGGCATTTACATCTGAGCGCTTCAGTGCTTCGGAGAGTATGTAAAACTGTAGGTCCAAGCTAAGTAGTCGTTAAGGTACGACGGAGGCCTTAAGGCGGTCTAAAAACTCCGTCACCTGAGTTGACCGCTAACTAATACGAGCTTGCTTAACTTTGATTTTTGATAAGAATTATTACAACCCTAGGCAAATAATTTAAGAATAAGAATAAAAGAGACATTTATTTGTAATTTAAAACTCAGGTATTCCAACTGTCTGCCCTATAATCGGGGGGATAAGACGCAAATTACCTTGAAGATCTTCCCACAATACGTGCATTTGTAGTCCTGCTTGTTCGGGGCATGTTCCTGACGATGTAAGTATAACGATGACTTGTATTGGAATGATTTGTCGCAATCTCTGCATTGGAATGGATGGCGGCCCGGGTGGCGAAGGAGGTAATGGATCTTTCTGGAAAGATTTTTGTAGTAGTTGAGCTTCATAAGATAAACTAGCCGTCGCCCGCGGCGTTGCTCGCGTTCTACCCTTTAGGGTGCGACTTTTCAAAATTTCTTTCTTAGTGCACCCCTACACTACATAAGGATACTACCCTCTAAATTTCATACCTCTAGGACTTATGATTTAGGCTGTGCGTTGATTCTCTGTCAGCTTCAAAAGAGTTTTATATATATTGATAATATAGCTTTATATAAGTATAATTATCTTTATTTGTCCCAGGTATAAATAAGTATATACAGTCGGTAGTCAGGTAGGTAGGAAACCAACAAAAAATATAAGGGCAAATTGGACCTGTCTCAGCATAGCTTCATGTGAAAGAGTTCGTCCGGGGCAGTAGCGTCCCGTTGGATCCCGTTCATTTTCCGGGATAAAAAGTAGCCTATGTGTTAATCCAGGTCGCGGACAATATATATTCCAAGTTTCGTCCAAATCGGATCAGTAGTTTTTGCGTAAAAGAGTAACAAACATTCAGCCATCATTACCAACTTTCGCATTTATAAGAATGATATATTCCAGAAATCCCTACCAGTAGGGATTTCAGTTTTTTTATCCAGAAATCCCTACTGGCTATGACGTAGCAGTGGATTAGTAGGATGTCCTGTGACATACCTCTCATCAGCAGTATGTAGCATCTCCTTACAAATGGTGCAGGCGAACCGACCCGGCCCATGTGCCTGGGTAGCGTGAGCGCTGCACGATCTTTGACTGGTAAACTGTTTCCCGCACCATTGGCATGATATTGATTCCGCGCGTTTCTTGTTACTATGGTATGCCTGTTTAAATAAAAAAAAATCATTCACCAGTTCATGAACAGAGGTTAAAACACCCAAACTGCCAGCAAGCATTCGTCTAGCGCGGTACCTGAATTAGCATGTAGTCTCTACATTATAGTATTTTATAATTTGTGTAAATTTTGAAATTTTTATCAAAATCGATTCAGTATTATGTTACCGAATTCAAAAAAGGTGGAAGTTCTCAATTCGGTTGTTTTTTTTTCAGTAGTTCGATAGTTAATTATGTGTAACTGAAAAAAACACATCATCCACGTACAACACATTGCGTATTTTTTGCTTTTCTGTGGTGTTTACGATCAATAGAACAGTCCCAATGAACTGCTATCATCATCATCATCATCATTTGATAATGAAGGCGTATCAAATTGAAGTCGGTTTTTCCAGTTTTCTAAAGTTATAAATTATTTACACACAAAAAATCAGCAGCTCACCTTCAAATGCAAATGGAATGACTTCTTATGACTGAACGGCTTGTATTTACATTTATCAAGCGAGCAGAAGATCCGTTTAGCTTCAGAATGCTTGGTATTGAAGTGGCTTCTCATTGTGTCTACATTTGGGAACACGATGCAGCATAAACAGCATTTAAGTAGGTATGAGCCTGTTGGGACCAGTCTGTTTGTTGTGTGGCATGAAAAGTAGTGGTGGACAAACCAAACCTGGAATTGTAATATTGAGTAAGGGTGCTTACATAAAGAAGGTATCCCGTACAGACAAATTTATGCTGGTCGGAAACCTGCTTCTTTAGGTAAGCGCCGTTATTTGGGAAGGGCATGTATGGTGGCATAGAACAGCTTCAATTACATGGACTGAAGACATCAAAGGTTAGTATAAGAAAGAGACTTGCATATAAATTAAAAGTAAATATTTCATTCATTCATATCACTCTGAAAAGCTATGTGTAAGGCTTATGTTCAACAGACTTAAATTCTTCACTGATTTAGCTTTTTTAGTGAAAAATATTGCTCTTAGAAAAATCATTAATAACTTTAATTCAAGTTGGAATCTTCTTCTTCTAAATATTTTTGAAGTTGACTTAGAATCAACACACAGCCTAAACTATAAGTCCTAGAGGTATGAAATTCGGAGGGTAGTTTCCTTATATAGTCACACTCTAAAGGGCGAACGCGAGCAACGCCGCTAGTACTCTATAAGGGAACATGGGGCCAAATATTATAAATAGATACCTAAAAATATTTGTTATCAATCTTACCTTGTCACTGAAAAGTTGATCACAACTATCACACTTATAGTAATCAGTTGTGTGCTTATGAAAATGTACCCTCACAAGATGGCTCTCTCTATCAGTCTCATTCCAAAACAAGGTCGGGCAATATTTACACTTAAACCCCAAGTGGGGACTAAAGCAGTTATCATACTCAATAGCACCCCAATGCTCTGTCAAATGCTCCCGCGTCTCAACTCTGTTATTAAACTCCTTCTCGCAAAACTGACAGATCCACAGATCATCAAACTCTCCAAGCTCCTGACTTTCATGCTGCTCCAACTCAGAATGAGTGTCAAAACTCGCAGCACACATTCTGCATGAAAATGTTGACATAGATTTGAAACCATGTGTTTTCACCATGTGTATGATGAAGGGGTTAAGTGTTGTGTATTGACACTCGCACAGCTCACAGTCAATGTAGATGGGTTGATCAGCTTCAGCCAACGCATAGTCGATAGCCGAAATCTGAGGCAGGATATTATGCCTGATCTTACTTATTGTATCATCAACATAATCATAGTAACATTTTTGCAACACAATCAGTTCAACTTGTGATGTGTCAATATCTTCATCGCCTTTGTATGTTTTATAGAGTTCAGACTTTTGGTCAGGGTCTGTTGTATCAGCTGGCTCATAATCTTTTTTCTCAGCGTCATCATCAGCAGTACCTTCGTCATCATCATCAGCAGTACCAGGATTATCTTCCGGTTCACTCAAAACTTCATTTTTTACCCGCTCAATCGCAACTTCATTTGTTGTGATTCTACTAAGGACTACATTTTCGTCTTTTTCAATGAGCCTGTCCGGCTTTTTGTCCAAATCCAGATACCCATATTTATCATAATGCTTGAGCTGTCTATCGATGAAATCAACACTTACCTCAGCACCCTGAACTGGAAAATTCCAGTCTTGCCCTGAGATCAAGGGGGCCATACATTTCAGTGTCAGATGGTGGAATGCCATGTAATGGTTAGAGAATGTCTGAATACCGTTGTTTGATTTCGAGCAGAGTATACAGAGGAACTTTAAGTCTTCTTGATCAAACTCCCAAAACACCTCCTCATTTTTACAGGAGACATTTGTCACACTATGTTTTTGGTACAGATGTGTATGGTAATCACTGCCGTCGATGAGACGGGTGTGGCATAGTCGGCAGTGTACCAGGTTATGTTCTGTACTGAAGTGGTCACGTAATAGTGTTTCGTTGTTAAATGTTTTAGGGCATTGTGAGCATTGCCATGGTATATGGAACTTGGTGTGGGCTTGCCAAGCTTCTCGGTCTGGCACAAAATATCTAAAACGTAAGGAAACATTGTAGCTATATGTATAACTAGCTGATACCCGCGACTTTGTCCGCGTGCGAAACTTTCCACCAAAATATCTGTCAACCAGCATACAATGAACCTTGTGCCAAAGGCGGCTTTTGGTTTAGAGAGGTCAAGCTGTATCTAAGAATCCACATCTTTCATTTCAATAAAATATAGCCTATGTTTCAATTCGGAAAAAGGGCTTCTGAATGATATAAGTTTAATTGAAATTGGTCCAGTAGTTTAGGCGTGATTCGCGAACAGTCAAACAGACAAATTTGATTTTTGAAATCAGAATGGTATAATTAGTAGAACTGCATAATATTTAGTTTTCCCATATCTTTAATTTTAGTTTTTGGCTTTTTTACAGTTTATAATAGTATAGATACATTATACCAACTCTTTTATACCAATACAGAGACAATAGATATTTGTATGTAGCTTTGCGATCTGCTGATGTTTGGATGTTTATGTTTCAATCACACTGCAAGTCTGATCCAATTTGGATGAAACTTGGAAGGCTACTTTTAATACCAAAAAATTAACAGTACGAAAAGTGCGCCAAGGAAGTTGCAGGTGGAATCTAGTCTATAATATACTATAATATTATAAAGATGAAAGAATTCATTGTTTGATTGTTTTCATTGAATAGGCTCTGAAACTACCAGAAGGATTTGAAAAATTATTTTACCGTTGGCAAGCTTCACTATCCCCAGGTGACAGAATATAAAAATGTTACATATATGTAAATGTTACATACCTGCATATACCACAGAAGTCTTTTTTATGATTTATCACATAGTGTATGACTATTTTAGTCTTGTTGATGAACCATTCTGAACAAAGCAAGCAGCTGTATGGCCCGTTTGGATTCAAGTCCTTCAGGTATAACCAGACATCTGTGGGCCTTTCCACAGTAACTGATGAGAGTTCATCCTTGTAATGAAGTTCTATTGTGACGTCACATGCCTTTTTGGTGGAGATGGATTTCTTTTTACGCGATTTGCTTTCACTGGCAGGCAAGATTTCAACTTCGTAGGCAGTTCTGTTTCTCGTTGCTAGTACGGCTAAGGGTTCGTCGTCAGAATCGTCCGAAGACATGGTGTAGTGAAAGTAAATACTATCTAAATAAATTAGGTAGGTACCTACTGAAAGTGCAGGACATTATAAACACACAACACAAGGCTTTCTTTCTACAGCGAAACATAGGCCTGTATGTGCGCTTTTCAGTTTCAGCTTAGCGCCTACGCCCTTCCGCCGTTCCCTACTAACTAGGTATTATTATACTCTTTTCTTTGCGTCCACCCCACTCTCCATCCAGTGTTTTCTTGAAAAATTATATCCTCGGGACGGGATTAGAATTAAAAGCACAGGAAAAGTAACGAAATATACAAGAACAAGACACCAAGACACAACAAACTCTTCTTCTTCTTCTTCTCTACACAACAAACTCACAATCAACAACAATCAACTTCAGCTTCTTGGTTTGGTTTGTGCAAGGTTTGTGGCTAGTTGTCACAATTCTGCCAGTGTCGAGTTCGCTAATGCTAGTGTCATACACAAGAGGGGAGTGCGGATTGTATTTTTAATGACGGACACAGGCCATTATTGAAAAGAAGAAGAACTGCTTAAAAACTATAGCCGTCTTGTCGTTTCAGTTTGGGAAAAAGACGGCAAGGCAAATGCAACAAGAGAATCGATACCAATGTTCTAAAAAAAAACATTTCTTTCTTCTTCTTGGTAGGACTTACACACCGAACACCTATATCCTGACTCACATATCCGGACCGGAATTCCGGATCCGGAATGTGGATGGCAAAAACTGAACGTATGTACTGAAAAATTGTAGTACGAAAAGATTTTTTGCAGAAATGATGCTGTGGTGGATAGGTTCTTCAAATAAAACGCCGTGTTTTCACCATATCCACAATTGTATTAGATTCGTCGTTTACAGTTAACTAGGTGAAGACTATTATAAATAATTACATTTTCTTGTGTTTTACGTGTCCATTTTTAGAGAGATCTCGTTGAGCAGAGCTATCTGACATTAGGTCGTACTGTCAACGTCAAATACAGAAAGGGTTGCTAACATCAAACTACAAATACACAATTAATATAATGTTGCCACATGTCTGTAAAAATATCCACGACATCCTCCCCACACACGATCCAAGTACACAATAACATAGAATTAGCAAATAACATTTCAAAATAATAAATCTACAATTACATATAGATCTACGGGGCCGGTTAAATTATTACAATGCAAATTATTCAAATAAAAATGTCAAATCAATACAATAAAAATAGGCTATCAAATTATAGGTAGGTATATCACAATAGTGCTCTACAGTCAAGAAGTTTACATAATAATATGTAGGTATCAGTCTTATATAAATAAAATTGTGTGAATAACACACCGTCACTATTGTTCTCAGTCTCATTGTATGTATACACTGCAATAAATATACTAAATCTTGTTTATGCATGTCATGTAAAGAACTAGGTAAATAATTAAAATATAAATCACAATATGGCTTACTAACTATTGCTCATCAGATAATATGCTCAGGTACTCATGTTCATTAAAATTATCACAATTTATTGTTACAAATCTTACATACTTGCTCATTGCTCAAATTACAAGATGAAAGAACACAAAATATAAAACTCTAAGCAACTGGTGAAATACTTCTATGGTCTACCATGTATGTATAGTGGGCGCAGAAGGCAGTTAAACGTAATCAAGGCCTGAAATCAAACACTGCATCTGTACCAAAATGTGTTACCTTTGTCAGAAGTCGCTCTCTACCAGCCAGCTGTTACCATTGTTCCCGCCATCCTCCCCACCACAAGTTCGAGTAGGCAGAGGACCGGCGGCGGCGGTTGCAGCCTCTTCTTCCATACCATCTACTTCTGAAAATAATTACAACACAATCTCTATAAAATGACGTTCATACGACTTCCTCGAGTTATAATGATGTATAGTCCTTATAAAATGCTAGTGAACAGTGTTTCGAAATTTCATCAAATCGGGAACTTCATAGTGTGTACTCTCTCTTATTCTTCTTACAGATGACACAGCTCTTCACCTTATGAGACCTCCTATGGTCTGATTCAGAAATCATTTCTGAATCTAAACAATAAGATTTGCGTCTATGCAGATCGAGTTTCTCGTGTCTCCGTCGTACGAGTCGTTGTTCAACTATCTTATTCCTTCTAGACATCACAATTGGATTTACGAAACTTTCCTTTGCATGTCCTCCTGCTGGTATACATCTCGTCTCGTGTTTTCTCGCTCGTATGATACCTTCGTCATCCAAACTTGTGCTCACCTTAGTTGGTACTTTCTGGGTAGAGTCTGTCACTTGAGAAGCTGTCACTCTACGTAAATCAAACCTAGCTTCGGCCGTCATGAGCTCTGCTTGTTTATCCATAAAACCATTTCGTGGCCACCCATTTCGGTCCATCGTGGAGCCGTCGTATGCAGGGCGCACACGGTTTCTGGTACTCGATGGTTTGATGACGTGGTGCTCATGTGAATAGTTACTTTTCTCTACACCTTTTGTAACCTTCTCATTGATATCATCTTTCTTCCATTTTTCTAAGATTTTATCATAAAATTCTTGGTTACCTGTCAACTTCTTCATCTTTGTAGTTGACTTCAGCCTCTTAGATGCAACTTCGTCATTTGTGTTGAGCTTCGGACATCCCTCTTTCATTGGCAGTGAAACTTCATAGCGACCTTGTGCATTCACTGAAATGTTATTGTTATACACCGTTAATGTTTCTGTTTCAGCTATGTTGTCTATCTGCTTTTCATATGGGTCTTTTATTCCTAATAACTCCACACTCCACAAATCGTCAAGATTTGTTTTCGAAAAGCATGAAACACTTGTTGTAGTGTTGACTGAATTTCTTATTGATATTGGGCCTTGTAATGTCCATCCTAAATTGGTGTTAACAGCCGTCAGGTTGTTATCTAAATGAACCAATTCATCCGAAATAATGGACCCAAGGTAATCTGACCCAATAAGGAGACCAATTTCAGTGTCTGCAAATTCTAAATCACTGATCTTAATATTTAAGTCTCTCAACTTCTCGATTGTCTTCACATTCTTAAGTTTTGGTAGGCGCTCACAAATATTAGCCTGCTGTAATGCATTGATTTTAATACTAAAAGTGTCTTCCAAATTGCTCACCTTTAAATCAAAACATTTGTATACCTTCACAGGCTGCTCAACACCTCCAAATAACATGTGACCAATCTTTTCTGTGCCAGTCGGCTGCAGTCCCAATTGCTTGACAACTGCAGCTTTCACGTATGACCTCTGTGAACCGCTGTCCAATAATGCCCGCACCTTCTTATTCTTCCCTTCATAGGTGACATTCACAATCAGCGTCTGTAATAGAGTCATAGTGTTATTTCTGGCACAGTGTAGTACATTCTCCAATGTCCTACTCTCCATACTCTTATTATGTATCTCTGGACATAAAATAATATGATGACGTTTCTCACATGATAAACATTTGACAAAGATTTTACATTTATTAGCCATGTGCCCCTTTCTAAGACATATGTAGCAACAACCTTTTCTTTTAATTGCCTCCTTCTTCTCATCCAAAGACATCTTGCTGGCTCTTGTACATTCAAAGGTATTATGACCGCTCTTGTCACAAAAACAACAGCTACTACTACTTTTATCAAAGGAAACATTCTTACCATCGCTGGGCTCTGAATTTGAAACTAATGCTGCTGCTGTGGGTACCTGTGGTATACAGGATATTGACTCTCTGTAAAAAATGGGGTTAGATGCAGCGGTGTTGAAATCAGACCTTGCCAACTTGATTCTTTCCTCGGTTTCTACTTCAGATTTTAGGAAAGTAAGTAAATCTGCCAGTTGATTAGTTGACTTACTAGAATTTGTTCTATTCCAGGCCAGTAATAAATTTTCTGGAATGGCAGACTCAACCAGAGGATAAAGGATAGTCTCATACTTTTGTTTCACAATGCCTAATGATTCTAATGATAGCAAATAAGTTGACAATTTGTCATATAAAGTTCTTACAGATACCTGATTCTTATTATGGTTGAGGACCAGACTTAGCAACTGCCTAACATATACTTGTATGAGAAGATCGTCCCGTCCAAACCTCGCCTGTAGCTGCTCGATGGCCTTGCTGTAGTTGTCTGCCGAGGGGGGGAAACTTTCAACCAAGGTACTTGCGTTGCTGCCCTCCTTCATTGCTTGTATTAGGTACTGGAACTTATCTTCATTGGTCATCTCTGCATCATTGTGGATCTTGCTAAATTGACCCCAAAATCCTAGCCAATTTTTCAAGTCATCGTCAAACTTCTTGAACTCTATTCGTGGCAGCTTGTAATGTCTTGCTTTCGCATCCTGCGCCGTCTTTACTGCTCCCGAAGCCTGATTCGATGAGACGCCTGCTTGAGTCCGTCTTCTAATTACGCACCACTTGTGTTGGTATTCTTCTGCTTTGTCCATCTCAGCAGCATATTCCTTTTCCTTGAAGTCTTCTGCTTGCAATAAACGATCTTGAATTCCTTTATCTAATTGTTGTAATCGTACTGCTTTCTCTTGTAGATAGTCGGCTTCAATGCTGGCATGTGATACGTCACCTCTTTGTAAGTGTTCTTCCACTGATGTTACACTTCTCGTAAATAGTCTTCTAACCTGTTCTCGTTCTCGGGTCTCTTTTAATGCCGTAACGGCTTCCATGATGTGTGATCAAGTGTTTTTCAGAAAAAAATTATAACTTTGCCACCTGAGCAAGGTCATGCAAGTCATTCACACACCGCCATTGCCGGACAAACCGAGTCGGTTGGAACTATAAACGGTATTTTCCCACGGTCGCCATTATGTGGTGGATAGGTTCTTCAAATAAAACGCCGTGTTTTCACCATATCCACAATTGTATTAGATTCGTCGTTTACAGTTAACTAGGTGAAGACTATTATAAATAATTACATTTTCTTGTGTTTTACGTGTCCATTTTTAGAGAGATCTCGTTGAGCAGAGCTATCTGACATTAGGTCGTACTGTCAACGTCAAATACAGAAAGGGTTGCTAACATCAAACTACAAATACACAATTAATATAATGTTGCCACATGTCTGTAAAAATATCCACGACAGATGCTTTGAGATCTTTATTTTAGCCAAAACATGTAAACGTATAATAAATACTACATAATATTTTAGTCCCAAACGAAGCAAAGCTTGTACCATCGGACTTAGGTAAGAAGCTGATAGAATACTTACCTAAACACATATTTTTGTAAATACATAGGTAGTAACACCCAGACTAAAGAAGGGTCATAAAACCAGCTTACAATCAGTGGTTAGTCATCCGCATTCCGTAACCGAATTCCGGATGCCATGTTGTCGAAGCCTTAATAGTTTTTACTGACTTATCCATAGACCACGACCACTTTGGTATGACTTTTTAAAATAAGCATATTTTTGATTAACTACGTTCCTTTTGTTTGAAGCTATGTTTACTCCTCGGAAGGTTTACATGACATGTTTACATACTTAATATTATGTACTTTTTGTATCTTACACATTTAGTATGTATATATTTACTTGTTAGACTTATACATAACACTGCTTTGATGATTTTTTTAAACTGGTATTTCTGATTATGTCCGCTCTTTTCGTTAGAGGATTTGCTTTTTCAAATAAAACTTTATTATTTAAAGTTATGCTGCGTGTATTGGACTGTCATTTTAAATTTTATTTCGTGGCAGCCATTTTATAGAACAGAAGTTTGTCTATTGACAAGTTCCAAAGAAAGAAAGGCGAAGTAAATTGAAGTAAATGAAGCTAAACAAAAGGATAGCATGTAGTTAGCGTTTTACGAAATTATTAGCAAGATTCTAATAAAATCCATGATACCTAGCATATTTTCATGGTATTGTGAGTGAAGTTATATGTTACAAGAGACACACACTATGCAGGCTTCTACAATGAAGTACAATGCATCGTGTAATGGTGGCCATTATGGGCAATAATTATGGATATTGGCATACTTACTGCTTTACGGACCATCAAATGTACATATAAAATGTAATTCTGATATGTTTACATAAGACTACGACTGCACAATATGTGAAATGTTTATTGTTTGTGTTGTGTAAAAAAAACCGAATCGTGCCCAGTCCCCAGTGCTATTTCCCGTACTACACGAATCATGGCCCAGAACCAAGGAGAGGTTCAAGTTGGCACACCTAATCAACCCGTGAAAGATAAGGACATTTATGCTTTTCTACCCGATATACGGGTGAATGGACCCCTCGGAGCTGACGAACCCTGTTCTGGTGGCGAAGAGTTGCGGTGGCTTCCCGCTCAGGCCACTGACAGAGATCTGGTTATGTACTTACGTGCAGCAAGATCAATGGCTGCATTTGCTGGAATGTGTGACGGTGGCTCCCCCGATGATGGCTGTGTGGCCGCCAGTCGTGATGACACCACAATCAATGCTCTTGATGTTCTACACGACTCTGGCTATGACCCCGGCCGCGCACTGCAGGCCCTAGTGAAGTGCCCTGTCCCAAAAGGTATTGAAAAAAAGTGGTCAGAAGAGGAGACAAAGCGATTTGTCAAGGGAATCCGGCAGTTTGGTAAGAACTTTTTCAAAATAAAAAAAGATTTACTCCCCCATAAAGACACAGCAGAATTGGTCGAGTTCTATTATCTCTGGAAAAAGACTCCAGGTGCAAGTAGTAACCGACCACACCGCCGAAGACGTCAAGCTTCTCTTAGACGTGTGAGAAACACTAGAAATTCTCGTGCAGGTACTCCCAAGGAACAAACACCGGAGGCTACACCAGCTGTACAAGAAACCAATGGTTCTAGACCATCTCCTAACCACAAAGAAGCTGGAGAGATGAGTTCAGTTACAGAAGATGAAAACTCTGAAGAAGATAGTGATTCTAGAGATGCAGGAGATTTGGCCAAAGTGGACATTGGTAGAGTAGAAAACCCTGATGACTCTCCAAGCAGAATGCGCACACGAAACAAATCTAAGGAGCAAACTACTCCAGTCAAGAAACCGCAAGAAGAAAGTGATAATGACTCCAAAATTAAAAACAAACCTCCTAAGCCTGCACCTGTGGTTCAAAGTACAAATAACAATGTTACAGAAAAGGTATTAGCATCTCCTGTAAATAAAGATGTCAGTAAAGATGTCAAAAAGAAAGTACTACCAGTGGTAGGTAACGGTAAGGTAGATGTATCAAAGGTTAAGAAACGTCCTCCTGATGATTCAAATAAACCTGAAGGAATAATGGATGGGGATTTACAAATGAAAAAGAAGAGGGCTGAAAATCCACCAGAAAGTCCTTCGGAGAGCCTTACTAATGATAGTTTCTCTGCTATGGATGAAACAGAGACCCCTGAACCAGAACCAGAAGCATGTGATTTTAGTTTCAACAAGACTGATAAAGAAAACAGTGAGCAATCTAAGGAACCAGAACAAATTGAACCACCCAAACCACCTGAAGTACCAGTGAAAGTTGAAACAAACTCTGAAACTCTGATCAAAATAGAAAAGGATCCATTACCACCTGGGTTCAAAACAGTACCTGAGAAAGATGATAGTAATAGGACTGCTTTGGATTTAAAAACGGATTCTAATGTATCTAAAAATATTGAAAACCTTGAACCTAGATCACTTACAGTGCAAAATACGATATTCCCTAAAACAGAGCTTATAATTCCTAAAGTAACACCAATGGCAACAGAGCCTATGGAAAAGATAAAAATAAAGGAAGAAATTGATATGGATGATCAGCCACATAACTTGCAAAAAGAAGAATTCCAGAAAGATCCATTATCTCATAATTTCCCAGGACATCCTGTCAGTCAACCTTTGAAACCACTTAATCTAGAAAATCCAAACAACTTCTTTATGAAAGACAGTCACATGTTCCAGCCGAAACTCACTCATAACATCAAAATTGAAGGGCAACAGCATAACATCTTCAATCCAATGAATATTACAAAAGAAAGTACAATGATGAGAGGTCCTAAAGATTTTTCAACTGGCATGCCACCATTCTCATATCCTGCTAATATGAACTTTGGGAATGATCCTAACAAGCATAATCCACACATCAACCCAATGAAGACTGTAATAAAATTGGAACCTAGAGATGAGTCTAGTGAAATGAAAAATCCAAATAATCAAGAAATATTTACAGCTACTATATCAAGCAGTAAGATTGATTCAACAAATGCACCTCGGCTAGATTCACTGCAGAGAGTCAGTCCTCTACCCAGTAACCCACGGGGTTCTCCAGCAGCTCCTACTGAACATCCTTCAGCAGCAAATGTCGAACCAATATCTCCAGCTAACACTCAGGAGAAAGAACCTGAAGAAGATAAGCAACCAACTGATTTGAAGACTCAGCCAGACCAGAGACCAAAAGTTGATCAAAACACTCCTAACATCAGTATGCGAACACCAGCATTCCCTCATCCAATAAGACCAGACTGTCTTGGTATCAGATCTACTGAAGCTTCTACTCCTGTATCAGGACAAAATATGCCACCCCCAGCATTTAGCCAACCTTCCATTGCTGGTCTCTTACCTCCAGGACCTTTGATATCTGTGGGAAGTGGATCAAATATTGGACCTTATGGATTTATGCCCACATCACTGTATGGCCACCCTGGTCATCCTGGTCACCCTGGTCACCCTGGTCACCCCGGTCACCCTGGTCACCCAGGGCTTGATAAACCTGGTTCAATGCCACCATTGATGCAACAAATACCTCCATCTCATAGTATGGCTAGCGGTAATATTCTGCCACTACAGCCTAATCAAAATGATGTTATGCCCCAAGATTTGAAAATCAAACAGGAAGTGCCAGATAATTTGCCAGCAAACTTATCCACACCATCTAGTACTGACCCACTGCAGTCACTAAAAGAAGTGAAAGTACCTGGATATCCCATTGGAAGTGCAATAGCACAGCATTTAACTACTGAAAGAGACAGAGGAGATAGAGAGTCAATATCAAGTGTTGAAAACAATAGTAGACCTCCAAGTCAACCTACAAATGAAAATTCTAATGCGCCTAGTGCATTCTTGGGACCAAGAATAGAAAGCATAAAGAAGGAACCAGATTTTCTGCATCAACCTCACATTACGCCTGTCACTACGAGTCAAAGCAGTGGAACAGAGTCGAGTACCGCTCCTCCAATAAAAAGCCCTCATACTCCGACACCCATCAAAAGCCAGCCCAGAGAGCTGAACGGCTCTTCGGGTCACGGTCTACATCCTTCTACAACGTCACCGTTCTCGAGACATTTGACTAGTCCGTCTCAGCCGCGGCAAATATCGGCATCACCAGTACACACGCCAGTGTCCCATTCGGCCTTGAACCTTATGAACCCAAGTCCGCTCTCGATTCCTTCTACTATGCCGGGGCCTATAATGCACGCTGGTCAGCAAGGACACCCACACCCGCATCCGTTCGCGTCTCCTCTTCATCATCCCCACCACCCACTACTGCACCATCCCTCAATCTTCCAACTATCTGCAGCTGCTGCGGCAGCTCACGCTATGCATCCGTATTATCCTCATCCGCACCCAGGCTATTCGATGCCGTATCCATACCCGTACGGACCTTTACCCCAACCGCACCCGATTCCGCCAATGCATCCATCAGTGAGCACTGCCAGCAGGCATGAACCTGTCAAGCCGACAATCGAATCCACGACAATGCTCAGTTCTCATCACAGTCACAGTACGAGCTCTTCCGTTACCATGAGATCTCTTAGAGAAACGTCGGAGAGTAACGAGGATCCAAGGAATCCTAATGCCACAGAGAGGCATCAACTACACGAAACTACCATGACCCAGCATCACTCGACCAGTCACCACAGCTCGGTGCATACGAGTACTGAGAAGCAGCCTCCTCACGCTGGCGGGGGCACTAATCACACACTGTCCATCTCTCATTCGACATCGAGCAGCTCCTCGCAGTCGATACAGCATAAGATTCAAAACCAACAAAAATCGAATTCACATTCTAATTCACCTCATCACCTGTCAGCGAGTCTCTCTCACAGCTCAAGCTCATCGTCGAACGTCAACGTAACGAACAACCATACGCATCATCACACGCATCACCTGGCTCATCATCCCGAAAGATTATCACCGGCAGATCCTATGCTAATCAGACACCATCCGAAGATGCTTCCTGGAAATCCTAACCATCTTATGATCCAACCTCCCTCAATGGGTCATCACATGGGTCTCGGACTACCTCCGGGCCCGGGGCCGAGCTCGATCGAAAGCTTACGATTGCACGCCCAAGCCGCTGCCGGATTACAGCACCCTAGGCCAGGTTCACCGCACCAGATGCCTCACGGTCATCCGCATTTACGAGGGCATCCTCGACAGATTCCCGACGAGAATCCGGAACTAAAGCTCGAAACTCAATCGCAACCGGAAGAAGAGGAGATCCCGAGCCCCGCTCACATCCCGCACGGACCAAGTCCCGAGCCGAAGATAGAGGACACCGAGTGTCACAGATCTCAGTCGGCGATCTTCCTGAGACACTGGAATCGCGGAGACTACAACTCGTGCACTCGGACAGATCTCATATTCAAACCGGTGCCGGAGTCCAAGCTGGCTAGGAAGCGAGAGGAGAGACTGAGGAAGCAAGCCGAACGAGACAGAGAGGAACGAGAGAAGATCGCGCAGCAAGCGCACAGAAAAATAGCTACTCCGGAGAAGCCAGAAACGAAGCCGCCTTCGCGGGGGGCGATCGAGACGATATCGTCGCCGTACGACCGGTTCCAGCGGCCGCCGGGCTACCCCGACTCGCCCGCGCTGCGGCAACTGTCAGAGTACGCGCGGCCGCACTCCGGCTTCAGCCCCGGCAATCTGCCGCGACACTGCATGGACCCCATGTTGCAGTACCAGCTCAGTTCGATGTACGGCGCTGCCGGCGCGCGTGAACGGCTCGAGCTAGAGCACCTCGAGCGCGAGAAGCGCGACCGCGAGATACGCGAGCTACGCGAGCGCGAGCTCAACGACCGCCTCAAGGAGGAGCTGCTGAAGAACAACGTGGGCCCGCGCGCGCTCGATCCGCACTGGCTCGAGATGCACCGCCGCTACGGCATGCCGCCACCGCCGCCGCAGGGTGCGATCCCCGTGCAGTTCGGCTTGTACCCGCCGGGGCACGGTCCCTCGGCGCTGTCGGCGCTGGAGCGCGAGCGGCTTGAGCGGCTCGGCATCCCGCCGGCGCAGCCCGGCCAGCCGCCGCAGGTGCCGACGTCAGGCGCGGGCCCGCACCACGCGCACCATCCGCACCCGGGCGTGGCGGCCGCGCAGCTAGAGGCGGCCGAGCGGCTCGCTCTCGCCGCGGACCCGATGGTGCGCCTGCAGATGGCCGGTATCTCGCCTGAGTACCACGCGCACACGCACGCGCACACGCACGCGCACTCGCACACGCACCTGCACCTGCACCCCGGGCAGCAAGCGGCAGCGGCGGCGGCGCAGCAGGAGGCGGCCGCGCTCGGCCTCGCGGGACACCCCTACCGCCACCTGCACCCCGAGCTGCTGGGCCGCCCGTACGCGGAGCAGCTGGCGCATCAGGCGGCCGCGCATGAACAGCTGCAGCGGCAGCTTTTGATGGAGCGCGAGAGGCCCTTCCTGCACCCGCAGCACCACGACGAGTTCATGCGCCAGCAGCGCGAGCGCGACCTCAAGGTGCGCGCGCTCGAGGAGGCAGCGCGTGCCTCGCGTTCCTAGACCGTGACCCTCCTCCCCGACTGGTGTACCGACAAGTGTTCCGATAGTGAACCCGTCGACCGACGCCCTTGCATCGGCCGACTCCTTTTATATGTGTGACGAGTGCTGTTATATTTATTGTAGGCGTAAAAGTATGAATTTAAGTTTTATAATATTTTTATAGTTGCATGGTCGCGTAGTAGGTATGCTTGGTTTCCATGCTCAAATTTTTTTAACTACTAGTCATAAATACTTTTTTATTTGTGAGTCACGGTTTTATGTAGGTCGCATAGATTAAATTATTCTTGGTTATTTAAAGTAGCTAACTGGAAAAGCTGGATTCTACTGATAATGTCCGTTTGTGTACGTTTTTAATCTAAAATAAGCAATATAATTGTTATTGACTGGCTAACAATAGGAAATGAAATACTTATAAGTTGAACATTGCAATATCAGTAGATTCTGGTTTTGGTTGAAATACTACAAGTAAGTAATGTAAAGGTGCCGGTTCACATTCATTGTAATGGACCACTTAACTACAGTAATTAGTTACATACTTTTAATGTAAACTACATTACTTTTTTATGTTTATGACATATTATAATGTACCTATAAGTAATTTTAAGGTATGGCAGATAGACAACTTGCCTTTTCAATCGGCCTTGACTATTCTAGAGTGAATCTAGATATCAAAGATATAAATAGGTAATAATACGGCAGAACTCTTTAAAGTTATTTATTACTGTAATTTATTTTTGTAACATTGTTGCTCTCGTTAAAAAACGGATGTAAGAATGTAGGTAAACATTGCTTTGTACCTACAGTTTGTTAATAATTTGTGAAGCTAATTGACTCGCATATCAATTACATGGTGGTCGTTTCGCTATGAGAAAACGTGTCTAATTAAAGTAGTCTTAAATGCATATTGAATGAATGCAATAATTTATTTACTCAATAAGTACATGAAATGAAAGCTGGGACCTTGAAAGTCGAATAAAAGCATCATCTACTATGTAATTTACTTGCAATATTGTATGCTTGCCGTTTTATCTGATTCGCTCTTGGTTATGACTGCTAATAATACACTTGGCGGCAGTTACGTCTGTTTTATGTTAAGGCGAAAAGTCTCGAGTTCCGTGCGAATGATATGGCATTGTTGTGTCATAATATTCGTGGAGTTTAATGGGTGCTTGTGTGGTTTTCCTATTCGCGCCATGTGCGTACGTTTGTATAATAAACGCATGTCACGTAAATGTCTATTACGCTGCATTTGGCGCAAATAGAAGACCATTTAAGACTGAAAATATAAAGTCCTTCGAGCCGGATTCTTTATTTATACTTATAGGCTCCATTTCTTACTGCATTTTCTACATTTTATTTCTGATTCATTCACTGCCTCTATTTAATATAGTGCTTGACTCATTCTATTTATTGTCTACTTTATCTTCTCTCGTACTTATATAACTTTCTTTACTGCCATTTCTTTCTTAATTTATGTTGGTGCGTATATTTTTTTTCCGAATTAGTAATAAGCAGTCATGGACACTACTTCAACACCAATTCATTCAATCTAACAGCTGTATAATATTTCTGTTGAGATATTTTACGGCTGTTATGATATTTCTGTACAGATGTTCTATTTTAGGACGATTTTTAGTAGTAGGTACCTAATTATAGTTAATTGAGAAAAATACATACAGCAAAACAATGCTGAGAATTTGTGCAAAAGTTTTATACTTAATTTATCACATTTGGTAGGTATAAGGTTTATTTTAGTATCGTATCAGTATGAAATGAATAACATTCTTAGATTTTTAGATCTTCACAAATGTCAATAATGTACATAATATAAAAATGCTTGTGCATTATATTTCAGAGTCCTGTAAGTAATACAGTAAATTATTGTAAGAAATCTATCCCAGTGGACACTCCCAAGTAATAATAAATCCTAGTGCACTATTATTGTATAATATTAGAATCCTTATAAAATAAGACAAGTTGTTGGAGCAGATAAATGATTAGTTTCTGTTAGTAAGAACAAATCCCAGAATGTTGCTAGTAGATTAACTAGAGCTGTTATTTTACCGTCTCAATATTGAACCGGTAATCTTAGTTTATCGCCATAGATTCAACATTAGAGAGAAAAGTGAGTATTATTTTTAGATACAAATTATATATTAAACTAAGAGGTTGCGTGTGGATTTCAAGGTTCATTTATTTAGACAATAAGGTTAAATGAATGTCTAGTGCTTTTGTGTAATTTTTTTTGAATAATATATGTGAAAAATTCAAACTATTTCTTATTTACGACCTCCTTTCCATTATGGCTCTATTTGTCGATCTTAGGTAGGTACGTTTTTTATGTAATACTAGCTTCCGCCCGCGACTTCGTTCGCGTCACATTGGATCCCGTTAATTTACCGGGATAAAAAGTAGCCTAGGTATGTTACTTCTAATACCTCCAAGAATATGTATACAAAGTTTCATGATGATCGGTTAAGTACTTTTCGCGTGAAAGCGTAACAAATAAACTTACATTCATATTATAATATTAGTAGGATGCCAAATAGCTGATTACGTAGTATTTTCTACTCAAGGAGCTTTGTCTAACATAGGTACTCGGGAATAGTCAGCACACTTTGCTATAAATCATTTCCATTCATCGAGCCATAAAGATATGCGTACGCGCAGGTGCTGTTACATGCCCTACTTGACAACAATATATTTTGCATAACAACTCGCGGTTATTGCTCACTTCAAATGAAATGTCACAGTCATATTTTGTCAAATTATCCCATTTTCAATGTGACTTTTTTGGTGACTTAGTTTCTACTTTGCCGATTTACAGAATCATTATAATTTACTAAACATTGTTGGGCTTTGCACTCAAGCTATGGGGAATTATTGTTAACTCTACCTACAGACTCAACAGTTTGTTTACAATCTGTAACTTAGGTGATAGATTGGTCGATACAACAAGACCGAGGATACCTCGGAGGATACAAGCTATACTTACAAAGTAGTGAGAAAACAGTGACGAAACTATGAGAAAATGGGCCTCACCAGCAACACAGGTTTGCTAGCTAGCGTGCCCCAGAAACTAACACTTACTAAACAGAAGGTTGGTAAAGGAACGTCATATTTTAGATATCCAAGGTGAATTGCAGGGTTCTTTTGTGGGCACATTCACGGTCAAATGCCTTTTGGTAGGGCGACAACAAACACGGTGTCACCCAATTTCTGTCTGTCTAATGTCTACCTAAGTGGCTTGTGACTTTAAAGTGGTTTTATCAGATTCTCTTCCCGATATTATCTTTCAGAGCAGCGTAGACGTAGACCTACGATGCGAAGTGACGCCTGCTCCGTTCATGCTGCGGCCCTACGCAGGGCTCTACAACCCGTTCTCGGCTGCGTGTTCCGTGCTCTGCAACCATCCAGCTGATACTGAGGCTAAGGAGTTCGTCAAACGAGCTAAGGACAACTGGGTGACTATAACAAGCGAGCCTGCATCGCTTAAAAAAATCGCGATATAGTGTTTTACCAAACTTAGTTATTCTGTATCAAAACTACGAGCCGTCAGATAGGTAAATACGTAGATATTGGTAAAAACCACCTCAGTACCTACCTACATAGTAGGTACCAAAACACCCGACGTATAACAAATATACCTAGATACCTACTTCAACATAGGTGTTTAATTTACCTGCAGATAGGTAATTCATACCTACAACACACGTAATAATCGGTCACAACAATAATGAATTAGGTATTCTGTTCAAAATTAAATGCGCAACTTATTAAACAGGAAGGAAAAGTTCATGAGGAAAAACAGAAGATTAGGTTAGGTAGGTACCTAGTACCTACGTAAGGTAGACCGCTTAACACTTGTAGGTTGGTAAGTATACCTACCTAGGTACCTACTATTTGACTTGAAACTGGAAACTATGTTTCGCAAAAAAAAGTGAGCGTACTAACTCTTGTCTCCGTCGAGATTTTGATTAGATAACTACAACCATGGGGACTGCAATCATAGCTCTACCAGTGACCTAGGTCCAACTACAATATCTCTTATCGTCTGCTCTAGTTCTAACAACTTCTGTATGTTTCAGTTTCTAGACGGCAAACCTCATTACTTGAGCGAAGACTTGACACAAATCCAAGATGGCGACAAAGAGAAGATTCGGACACCGCATGATATTGTTACCGAGGATATGTTTAGAAGGTACTATCTTGCTATGGCACCTGCGGGTTATATCTGAAGAAAACAATTTTTTTAGTAGGTATATACCTAGTTACCTCTCTGTTCCAGATATGCTGAAACAGACTCGCGTCCACATACACCAGCCCCAACGCTAGCGAGCGGGAAGTCGCGAGGGTCCAGAAGATGTCTAACACCCGACCAGCCACACACCAAGACTGCTATCGTTCTAGACCTGAGGAGGAGTCACAGCCAAGTGGGTGAATCAGTGTGAAGTCCACCCTAAAACTCTAGAAAGAATGATTTTAAGCATTCTCCATTATCAAACTTGTAAAAAACTCTTCGGTTCTCAAGAGTCGAACCCACGCTTAGTGGGCGTGCTCAGTGAGGCAATGGATTCTTAGGCCCGTATGCTGAATAAGCATAGGTTTTTGTATGAAAACCTCTACTCAAATCTATGCTTGAGTAGGTAACGTTTCCTTCGTCAGCATACGGGCCATAAAGGCAGTGGTTACCACTTAACATCGGCGTGATCCTTAATTCATCGCTCCACGAAATACATTCGACGTCGATACTCCTTTCGAGTTAAAACTTTTTTTTATTATTTTATATTCCTAGGAAACCCTATACTACCACGGCTACACAACCTCCGATATAACAGCTGGTCACAACACAAGTCCTACCAACGAACGTTCCACGTTACCATCCCTAAACCTGTCTGATGGCGCTCACGCAAGACTTCTCAAAGGGCAATGCGAACAGCTGCCACCTTTGGCGTCGCCGTTGGTCTTAGCTAAGCGGGTTACGAAGGAGCCAGTCAGTGTCAGAGCTGCTAAAAAGGTGAGAATATTTGCGAACTGCCAAGTAGTGGAACTATCTGGTATCGTCAACATTTCCTGATCGACATAACGTAGCAATTTTCAAGAAAAGAGTGAATAGATGGATTATAAGCTTCGTGCTTCACTTAGGCTGCAGCCACACTTACCATCAGGTGTGCTGGCCAAATGCTTAGCTAAACCTACAAGCTTGAAAAAAATTACACAATAATCATATCTATTGTAATTTTCTTTCTATAGCAGAAAATAAATCTGTCCATGTCTATCTGTGCGTATTCATTCATATGAATACGCTTACGTTCATGACTAGACAATATTTACGTAAATATTGACGTACAAAATATGCGTGTAAAAAACCCACGCAAACGCCAACTATACGATTTAATTTTATCTGAAAGATGCCTGCCAACATTGTCAGTATATTTCCATAGATCACTTGAAAGTCCACTGTATGATAACCACACGCATTGATAACCTTTTACACCTTGATAAGCAAATCAATAAAGCTGTGATAATCTGATAGTATTAGTATCTATCAAACCTTTGAAAGCACAACATCGAAAATGTTACCGTTCCTCATATCCAAAACCAAACTCTTACCAAGCCGTAAACACGCAAAGGACAAGAAAACTAAAGAAAGTTTCTACATAACCGGTGATAATCTGATCACAGTCAAACCGAGAAGGATCAAACGGAAGCCTTTAAAACTACCCCCTCTAATTCCCCCTTCTTCATGCGATTGCAACCTCCTTCATCTAACGAAGATAGTTATCAGTTACGCGCCGAAAAGGCGGAAACGCGGTGGTTCGAATATAGTTCTTTCTATGACCGCTTGGGGCACCACTGGGCAGAGGAAGCGGATGAAACTACCCAGTGTTAAAATTACAAGGAAATTGATCAAGGAGAAACCATTGGTGTACGATAGCGATGAGTTTTTTAGGAAGCTTGAGGTAACAAATGTGCAATGACGATTCATCTTCGAACCAAAAAAGCTTGCCGCCTAGCCGCGTTGACACGATCAGAGTCTGCTCGGACCGAGTGGACTACGATGTCTACTTGGACGCTACTCGTATCGTGTAAACACGATTCCGGTGTCCGAGTGCGCTCGGATTGCGTGTTTACACGATACGAGTGTCAACGCGGCTTTATGTTGGCAGAGATTTGACTCTAATAGGGATGACGTCGATAACTCGATTCTCCAGTGGGTAAAACGGTCACACTAAGATCTTTGCCTAGCGTGGCCTAGTTCAGCATAAGGCCCGTTGCGTTGAGCACGACCTATCTCGCTTAATAAAGATCATAACCCTTTTTTCTCTTCGTAGTCGAGTAAAGCTGAGCATGCGTGACGAAGATTCAAATATGCTAATCTTAGACCATCTTAGTCATCAGTCAACTTTGACCGTTTCCGTTCTTCTCCAATCTTGTAGGTACTTACTTGTGCTATGAGAGTCTAGTCTAGTCTAGTCTAGAGTCTAGCCTCAGTTTCACAGGATTTTTACCCTAACATTTTTATATTCCAGAATCAACTTAAAGCGCTTAACCTAGGCAAGCCAGCGAAGAATAAGAAAAGTCCGCCAGCATCGCAGCGCTCTAAAGCGGATAAGGATGGCAACGAGAATGATGACGTCACTATTGATGAAGGAGGTACGTGTAAGGTTGGCTTCATCCCGGACGACCACGGTTTCGGAGGACCACGGTTCAAAATTACCTACCTAACAAAAATTTTCGCGGGACCACTATTTTATAAAATGTACTGTTGGAAAGGAAAATGCTATGCGCTTAAAAATACAATATTACATATTTTATTAATAAACACGTGTTCACACTAAGCTCATGCCCACGTCCCTACTGACTGCGGCTGAGTGTGCACGCACCATAAGATTCCATGGTACCTACCTACGTATGTGCCATATACAGATGGCGATTTTCGTTATAGGTGATGGGGAAGGTAAAAGGCGAGGCAAACGACGAAAGAAGGGAAAAAACTGTGGAAGTGACCGACTTACATCTGCGGGTCTAGCGGCGCAGGCGCAGCAAGACCCTGAAACTCAGGTGACAACTACAATACTAAAGAGTGACCGACCGATGTTTTTGTAAAACCTGTAATGACTCGGTACCTCGTAACAGCATGAAAATGTTACCAGATCATTTTATGAATGACGCGCTAGACAGTTTGCTTTGGCAAATAAAAGAAGAATAATACTTTAGGCAGTTTAGTTTAGGGGTGTAGATATACCGATCTTATGCAGCACCCAACGACTCCCAACCTTTTCTAGACATCAAAAAATATTTCAGATAGCAGGCATCGGTACTGACTCCCAGAACCCTAGTTCCCGTGGTTCGATCGCTCCATCAGCTGATGATGACATCATCATACTACCCGTCATCAAAGCTGGCAACACTCGGAAAACGGACTCCTTTCTCGACGATGATATTCTCAAGTATTTGCACAGAGAAGTCGATGAGGAGGCCATTGAGACAGAATTTGATATCAAGGTGAGTGTTTTTAGCTTCCGAGTAAAAAAGTCCTAGGTAATTTAAGTGAGTTTCAGCTGAAAACATTATTTCATTGTTTATCATTTGTGGAAGAGGAACACACAGGCTACTTTTCATCCCGGAAAATCAACGGGATCCAACGGGACGCAAACGAAGTCGCGCTAGAAGCTAGTAAGTTTATATTTCCATGTTGTTCCAGAGACGATACGTGTTAGAAGAAGCACTCCGCACTCGACCAGCACGTCCTTACGGCACGGAGATGCAAACACTACTGAAGGAACTAAAGGTGTCCGCTATGAGTCTCGGAGATTGGCTTCACATTCCTCGCGTATTCTCCCGTCAGAGCGCTCAGTTCTCACTGCCTATAGACTCTAATGCACTAGAGAGTAAGTAGAACACGTCTGTACAGCTCGGAGATTCAAACACTACTGAGCCCGTAGTCTTGAGTTTTGTTATGTTGAGCGACTAGCGAGAATTGAGAAACTCGCATTTTTTGCATAGAGAAGAATAGTTTGCAAATCTCCCGCTGGAGGCGCTCATCGGATTTTCATACAAAATATCTCGCAATTCGCTTCTCGATATGCGTTTCGATCAACAATAAAACAACGGGTTCTGCACTAATAATGCTATAATACCGCGTTCACACTATGCTTATGCCGCTGCCGGGATTATTGCCACAGCAACATCGCCTTTATTCTCATTAGGGACCAAGGGTATGAACATGGGCCGGGAGCTGGGACAGAGGCATGATCGTGTTCACACTATGCTCATACCCAATTCCCTGCCCAAGTCCCTGCCGACTGCAACATAGTGTGAACTCAACATACTAGCCTCGGCACTGGCTGCACTTTCCTCATGTAGCAAAACCACTCAGTTCTCAATGCCTATAGATTCTAATGCACTAAAAAGTAAGTAATAGAACACGTCTGTACGGTACGGCGATGCAAACGCTACTGAAGGCACAAGATTGTGTCCTTCAGAGTTGCATTCGTTGGTTGACCTCAGAAATGTCATCCATTTTGAAATCCATAATTTTTTTGTTCTCGTCTGAAATAGCTACCTACCTGTAAAATAGCTACCTAGCAGACACTAACAAGGCGACATAGGTAATTATATTCATGAATTCCTAATGTCTTGTAGATGCTTGACTAGAGATGATAATAAAATTACTAAAGGTGCATACACAAATAACACCTACTGAAAGCCACGAAGGAGGCCTTGAGGCGGCCTAAAAACTCCGTCAACAGAGTTGGCCACTAACTCATACGAGCTTACTTTACCTACTGATGATGATTTACCATGTTTCATTTCGTCTTCTCAGCTTTGACTCCGATGAATTACGCGGCGAGATTCGTGACCCTCAAGAAGTCCAAGCAGTTGCTATACCTCACAGTCCTGAGAAAGTTCAGAGAAAGAGGTTACAGGATGCCTATAAAAGTAAGATTAAACTTTTTAATACTCGACTCCATCAAATACATAAAAAACTAAATATTTATGCACATTTTACACGAATTCTAGTTAGTCCCAATAAACAGCTTGTACCTACTATAATTAGATTGGTGGTGCTTCCGCCCGCGACATCGTTCGCGTCCCGTTGGATCCCGTTGATTTTCCGGGATAAAAAGTAGCCTATGTGTTAATCCAGGTCCCGGATAATATATATTCCAAGTTCCATCCAAATCGGATCGGTACTTTTTGCATGGAAGAGTAAGAAACATTCATACATACATTATTTTAATACTTAGGTAGGTACCTAGTAATACAACATTAGATTTTCATGTTTTTACAAGCTTTGGTCTTCCAGGACATAGAAGAAGGCTTAACCCTGATGATGGGCGGCATCCTTACTCCAGACCAAGTGTCTCATTTCAAAGCGGTGATGGAATTCGATGAATATATCGAAGAAGATAGCATACCTGATGAAATCAAACTTACCTTACTTGGAGGGGGAAGGAGACATTTGGAAGTGGGAGACGCGGAAGAGGTAAAACCTTATTTGAGAATAGCACCCGAATTCATAAACAAACACTAGTTTTGTCATTGTGCCTGAATCCGCGTCAAGGGCCTATAATTTTTGATCTATATTAATAGATTTGATTGTTTGTTTGTTTTCATTGAAAGGGCTCCGAAGCTACTGGACCTATTTAAAAAATTCTTTCACCGTTGGGAAGCTACACTATCCCCCGGTGACATAGGATATATATTTTCCAAAAAATTAGGGATCCTTACCTTACTTAACCCAATGTGTAAAAAAGAAGGTGTAGGTACTTCCCCGGGCGAACCCTTTCAGTAAATCTACTAGTAATACTGAAATATCAATATGTAGGTACCTAGGTCTCGAACCTTGGTATATTACGTCAGATGCAGCAGGTGGATGACGTGTTTCGTCAATTAACAAAATAAATAATTCAGGTTTCACGTTTTTTTTTTTTTAAATATTTTTTGTCCACAGCAGAGTACAGAACATACGTTGAAGTACCGAACTTGGTGTGGCGTTTGCGCGATTTGCGAACGTATGTTCGGCCGGTTCCCACCCAGGGAAAAGGACCCACCTGATGGGGTACGTAAAAAATACCTAAGTACAAGACAAGTCAAGTTTCTTTCATGTTACATAATATATTATTTAATATTACATATTAATATAATTGTTGCCGCATTTTTGGTAAGTATACCTCATCGACATGGTATACCTACTTGTATCAGTCAGCAGTTTGTTACTTTTTTGTTTTATTACGTACCTAGGTACTTACAATCTACCGAATATAATGGAGATGGCAAGTTTTTCATATTGAATGTTTTACTTTTCGCAGATGGAGTTGAGCGATTTTTCGATGGTGGAAACAAAATTAGCAGTACTAAGAGTGCACAAAGGACTAGTGGAAATATTAAATACGATAAGAGAGCGGTAATTTTGTAACAACCTTTGGATAATGTGTTGTTCGTAGTTATTTAAAAGTTTAGGAAGTACTGATTTACACGAGTTATTTTAGAGATATAAACCCTTTATAAATACATTCAGTTTTTTATTACCTTTTTGCCCTATGAAATCTGGAACCTGATATCAGTTTTGTGCAGTTTTATACAACATCCTGGCAACATTTTTTATTATCTGTGGTGTAAGGCGTAGTTTCGGATTGAGTTCTACCGTTTGAATGGCTAAAATAGGGATGCCTAGTAAATTAAAATTTTATGTAATATCTACATTCATCATCTTCCTACCCTTGTCCCACGCTAAGTGGGGTCGGTACAACATGTCTTCGTCTTCCACTCTCCTCTATCAGCCGTCATCTCGGTGTTCACTCCTTTCTTACTCATATCTTCTTTCACACAGTCCATCCATCTTTTCTTTGGCCTACCTCTACTTCTACATCCGTCCACATTCATGTCTAGCACTCTTCTCGTAATATGGCTTTCTTCCCTCCGCATGACATGCCCATACCACGCTAACCTATTACTCCTCAACTTGTCCGTTATTGGCGCTACTTTCAAACTTCCTCTTATATACTCATTCCTTATTTTATCCATTCTTGTCACTCCACATTACATTATTTGATCAAAACGATGTATATTGCACGCTTACACGAGCTAAATGTAAATAAACATTTTCTTATCTCAGCTCAAGCCAGGTGGCAATCGACTTGTCCTTTGCGCGTGCAGAGTGTGAGTGGATCAGTCAAGGAATTATAATGGGCTTAGTGGGTATAGGTTTTCTGTGGGTTCAGTGGAAATAGTGTATACACCCTCAGAAATACTTAATAATTTTTGTTTTTCTCCTGCTGGTTTTGTTGGTTGTCCAAATAAAAAAAAATTGGCTATTGAAAAGCTCGATCTTTGAAAATAAGGTCACGAGAGTCACGACTTACATGACAATCTCAAAACTAAATAATACCTCATCCTATCCCTAGTCTGTCTGTACTATTTGATCGAACGAGTGAGTGAATAAGCAAGCAACCAGGTTTTTCATTCATTCAATAATCTGTCAGTGCTGTCAGTCAACAGTTTTCATTCATTCATTTCAGTGTTTCAAATTTTTGCAGTTTCGGTTTCGTTGTATTTGTTTTGTGAACTCGTGCATTTCACAGTTTCACTAGTTCAATTTGTTGTGATGATAGTAAACAATAGAGTCGTTGACTGTTGGTAGTATTTAATGTGGGGAGATCTCTTCAGGGAACCTGCCTACTTCACGCGTGGTGTTTGATTAAATTTTCCAGTTTATTTTTGTAATTGATGGCAACGACAATGAATCTGGCCAGGGAACCGATTAACACTGATGGTAAGTAAATTCAAAGCTCAAAATAGGCGGCTAACTCGCTAAGCATCGCGTTGGCGCGTTTATTAATAGAGTGGTTTCCATTCCAGAGTATTTGGTGACAGCGTACCAAATATTTGATTGCTGTGGCGTGGAGAGCACTAGTACGCTGTGCGTAGATGATCTTATGGACAAATTCGTACCATTAGTAAAGACCAACATGTAAGTAGCCTCATACACCTCAAATCCAATAAATCCAGCCCCAACTATCTTACATTTTCTGGCTCATGTGTTATTTCATTTATCTGTGTTACAGTATAGTCAAAACACCGTTATAAAAACCCCCAGGTACTTTTATTTTTTTTATTTATTTAAAAATTTCACACAAACAAGTAGTGCTAGGAGGACTTAATGCTAAGAGCATTGTCTACCAGTCTTCCTGGGCGTGCAAAAAGGTGGTGTGGCGTGTTTTTATAGGTACCAAACAAGTTGTATATATGCGAGAAACTATAAAACTACTAATATTATATATATCTACCTACATACTGAAGAATTTAAAATATACATACCTAGGATACATCATTGTATCAATACATAATATTATTATACAAATACATAAGATACATTAAATAATATGTTAAGTATGAAGACGGGAGCTAGGACAAGTGATACGACCGCTGGTTAGCTTAGCACTGATTTATTGCAGGTAGGTAGACGAGGTGGTGGGCGCAGCCACACACACATACATAACATTCCTCCCTCTAGTACAAAATACTATTAAAACTACCTACCTAAGGTAGCTAAATTAACTACCTACTAAATTAACAATCTAAAAGTACTTCTTATAATTAACCTCGGGACGCCTTCGTAACAATTTCTTAGTTTCACCAATTATCGAACCTTCATTCTGTGGTTCCTTCTGGGCACCGACCTCACTTTCTGCTTCGTGAAACTCATCTTCTGAGACCGAGTGGCTCGTTCCTGTTTCACCCATCTCGATATTCGAACTAACTTGTCGGTCATCATTCGCTTCGTATATTTCCTCTCTTCTCCCTCGGCTGCGCGGCAACAGTTCCGGCTGGGGTACAGACGACCCTGATGCAGCCACTGAAGGTATGGTCATAGATGATAAAGGCAGCAGCGACGGCGGAGGCGACTGCAGATGCAGCAGCGGCGACGGCGGAGGCGACGACTGTGGAGGTGGGTGTGGTGACGGCGGCGGTGGCGGTGACGGTGACGGCGATGGCGGCAGCGACGGTGACGACGCTGGTGAAGGTGGGCCAGGTAAGTTTCCATTAGAACTGTTATCATTACCATCATTATTGTTACTTGTCCCTTTGTATAACATCAATTGATTTATGTGTCTTTTATGACTTTCAGAGCTATCTATATCTTTGACAATGTATAAAACTTTACCTATTCTTTTTTGTATAACACCTTTACACCATGAATAACTTGTTTTGTTAATAAATTTTTTATAAAGTACAATATCATGTTTCTTTAATGATTTTGTCTTATTTTTCCCTTGCTGCTTAGTTTGCATAAACTGTTGGTTTTTAACATGATCAGATAGAGTGGGTGACGAGGGTGCCGATGATTTCGGATCAATGAAATCTAGACGCGACCTTAACTTGTGACCAAATACTAACTGTGCAGGGGACAAACCCGTGGTAGTGTGAACAGAGTTACGATAATCCATTAGATATTTTAGTAATTTTACCGATGCTTCCTTTGCTGTATTACTCGATAACAAACACGATTTTATTCCCTTTTTCACTACTTTTACAAAACTTTCTGCCTGGCCGTTCGAAGGGGCGTGATACACGGGCGATGTTATGTGAGAGATACCATTTGAACCGCAAAATAACTCAAATTCTCTCGAACAAAAAGCTGTGCCATTATCACTTACTATTGTTTTTGGAACCCCAAATCTCGACATAAAATCACAAAGCTTCCCAATGACTGCTGCCGAAGTCGTAGCAGTACTCATATTGTACACTTCTACCCACTTAGTATGTGCATCTACTGCTACCAAATAAGTACAACCTCTAATCGGACCTAGGAAATCGATGTGTATTCTGTAGAAAGGACACGGCGGAAATTCCCAATGAGCGAGGGGAGCGCGCGGGGGCGAGGGGCGCAGTTGGATGCACACGTCACACGAACCTATCATATTTTCTACTGCCTGATCAATTCCAGGGAACCAAAATCTTGAACGAGCTTCTGCCTTAGTTTTAACTATACCTAAATGTGAAGAATGTAGCTCCTTTAGCATAGTTTTGTACAAACTCGCGGGTATAACTACCTTATGACCTCTCATGATGCAGCCATTCTCATACGATAATTGTGATCTACACAAATGATACGGATTTAGACGTATATCCTTAACTTTCGGTGGCCAACCATTCAAAATAAATCCTTTCACTTGCGTCAACACTGTGTCATTATTTGTTTCATTGCGTAATTTATCCAACGTAACGGGCATACTACCGTCAATTACAAAACACACGTAAGTAGCTCGATCATATGCTACTTCACAATCACAACAGCGGCATTGTTCAGTGCACGCACACTCATGCACCGCCCGCGGCAAGCTCGCGCGAGACAAATAATCCGCGCTGTTATCAGCACTGCGCACGTATTCTATCTTGTAGTTGTAGCTACTTAGAAATAAAGCGTAACGCTGTAACCTATTCGCAGACATTTCAGGTATTCCTTTAGAAGGGCTAAAAATAGACAAAAGCGGCTTGTGATCCGTTCGTAAATAAAACGGTTCAGATCGACCATACAAATATTGGTGGAAACGTCGCACGCCGTAAACAATAGCGGTTGCTTCCTTTTGTATTTGAGCGTATCTCTTCTCCGCTGGATTTAAAGTTCGTGACATAAACGAAATAGGCCGTTCTGCCCCGTCTGACCCTACTTGAGACAGAATAGCCCCCAAACCACTCGGAGAAGCGTCTACGGTTAATATTAACTTCGCGTTAGGATCAAAATGCGCTAGAACCTGTTCCGAAGTCATCAATTTTTTAACTTCCTGGAAAGCTGTGTTATGAATCGCACTCCAGCTCCAATTAGTACCCTTTTTTAGTAGCTCATATAAAGGACTTAGAACCGTGGATGCATTAGGTATAAAATTCCTGTAGTAATTAATGAGTCCTAGAAATGACTGCAGCTGAGTAACATTAGTCGGGACTGGTGCTTCCACCATAGCTTTAATCTTCTCTGGTTCTTTTCTTAGACCATCTTTCGTTATAATATAGCCTAAGTACCTGACTTCATTTTGAAAAAAACTACACTTTTCCTTCTGTAACGTTAACCCAGCATCCTGTAAACGCTTAAGAACAGCATTTAATTTTTCTAAATGTTCCTTTCTATCCTTTCCAGTCACTAGTATATCGTCTAATAAGCACAACACTCCATCTATACCTGACAACACTCCCTCGATCGCGCGTTGAAAGATAGCGGGCGCACTAGCTAACCCGAAGACTAGCCGACTATACGTAAACAACCCGCGACTTGTGTTGATGCAAGTGAGGCTCCGTGACTCATCGTCTAACACAAATTGGTTATATGCCATTGATAGATCAAGTTTGCTAAACTGCTGTCCCCCATGGATTTTAGAAAATAACTCATTTGTGGTGGGCAGTGGATACTTCTCAACTAATAACTGTTTATTTATACTAACCGAATAATCTGCACACAACCTGACCGTGCCATTTTTTTTTAAAACAGGAACTATTGGTGACGCATATTCTGAGTGTTCAATTGGTTGTAGAATGCCTAAATCGACCAATCTATCGATTTCTTTACAAACTTTATCGCGCAGCGCAAATGCTACGGGGCGCGCCTTACAAAAAACCGGTTTCGTGTTATCTTTCAATGACAACTTTATTTTGTATTTATTGAATTTACCTAGCTTATCTGAAAAAAGTTCCGAGTATTGTTGCTGCAATTTATTTAGCGAAAAATCTGATTCTGAACAGTAGTTTATAGGCATTAGCTGCAAATTAAAACGTGATATGAAATCCCTACCTAGGAGGGGTGGCCCCCCGTCGCGGACCACAAACAAAACGATATCGTGTGTTTGTCCAGCGTAGTACACTGGTAACCGTAATGTGCCTAGGCATACTATTTTTCTTCCATTATACGTCATCAGCTGTTTACATGTACTTGATAATGGCACATCTTTGAAATGAGTATTGTAAAACCCCTCCGAAACTACCGTTACCGCAGACCCACTGTCAATTTCAAATCTAAAAAATTCATTGTGAATGCTAATTCTTTCTACCATGGGTTCTCCCCTAAGTGATCGGATATAATAAAGCTTACCGTCATCGTCTTCATCATCCTCACCCTGGTCACCGTCATCCATCACTACGTAATTCACTTTCGTGCACATTTTACGCAGGTGGCCTTTTACGTGACACTTGTTACATATATAATTTGCGAATCTACACTCTGACGCTTTGTGATTCTTATAACCACAGACACTGCACTTCACTTTCCCTACACCAGCACTTTTTCCGTTATCTGCGATCTTAAAAAGCTGATGTGAGTCGGCGCTTGCGCCGGCGCCGGTACCAGCGCTGGCGGCGATGGCGGAGCGCGCTCGGCTCAGATTCTCAGCCATCTCCACGACCTTGACCAGCGTGAGGCCATCCAGCTCCTTCGTGTACAACTTCTCCTTCTCCTTGCCAGGCTGCAACCCCATGATAAACTTGTCACGGAGCGCCTCTTCGACGTTGAGAAATGCACACTTAGCAGTCAGCCCTCGTAGCCTCGCAGCCCACTGTGAATGAGTTTCACCCGGCTCTTGAGCGGCCGCGTAAAAGTTGTGACGCTCACCAAACCCGACGCACTTGGGAGTGAAATGCTTATCCAGAAGTGATAAAATATCTGTGTAGGGCACATCTACAACGTCCTTAGGCAATGCCAAATCCGTTGCCAATTTGTAGGTACCCTCTGTGAGTGCGCTGAGAAGGATCGCCTTTCTCTTCTTGCCCTCGGTGTCCGTCTTCTCGTTGATTTCATTTGCCACAAAATACTGCGTAATGCGACCTTTGTACGTCTTCCACGTATGTATAGTGTGATCGAACGTATTTAAAATTCCGTATTGCGCATTAGAGTTGGACATTTTCAACGATTTTTTTACACAATTGCGGGTAGATCGTCGCCACTGTTAAGTATGAAGACGGGAGCTAGGACAAGTGATACGACCGCTGGTTAGCTTAGCACTGATTTATTGCAGGTAGGTAGACGAGGTGGTGGGCGCAGCCACACACACATACATAACATAATATATAAATACATAACCTATTATAGTAAGGAAGTGTGGAAATGTTATAGGTAAGTGGGTTGTATGAAAAGTGAACGAATATGAGTAGTAAGTATGAAAGTCTTGAAGGTAAAAGCGGTTTTATATATCGGTTTGACTGTGCAGAGCACATCTTTACCACCGGGTACCTTCTCCAATCGCTATGAAACCATCACAGAACCTGCATTTATTTATTACGTAGCATACATAACATTACAAGACATGATGGCAAACATTTACAATTACAACCATAAAAAATTTTATACGTCTGTTTTACAGTTTTAGTGATAGACTTCCCGTTGGCATGGTCTCGGTTTTGTTTACACTGTATCTTAGTTTATGATTATATCAAACATGTGTTTTGTTTCTAAATATTTTTTTTTTAAACAACTTGCTTGCTTGCCCTTTATTCATCATAGTTGAGTTACGGCCTCTACTTATTCAACTCAAAATGTAACTTTGAACTAAATATACGCTAACTGCACTCTACTTATTATTATTAATACTATAACATTGTTTTACTCCCTAAAAAAAATAGATAAAACTTGTGATGGTGATCATGAATTCAATGAATATGAATACTCAATGAAATATTTGTTAAAAAGTTTTATTTTACAAATTTGCACCACATAATTACAGCCTGTTATCTACCTATTTAGACTCCCACATTAAAACTTCAAGGAATTATTATTACACATGTTATTGAGCTATTAAGTTTTTGGTATATTTACAGGGCCGAACTCAGCTTTCTAAAGACCCTTCTGGACCCTGACCAGCGCAATCCTGAGATCAATGTGAATAAGCTCGCAATTGCACTGCGCCAATACAGTGAGAGCCCGAAAACTAAAATGGATCTGGATGAAAGGTAATTAAAAGTAACTAAAATAAAAACAGGGTGAAAAATCCTCAAATGTCTCAGTCAGTCTCAGACAGCACCTGAATGGAATTTGCATTGAATGCAATTAATTTTTATTTGTTTATTTGCAGTTTTAATTTGAAGAGTGGTCAAATACCTCAAGATTCAGATTCTGGGATTTCTTCAGATGGTATGTACAGTACAATGATCAACAACACACTAGTAAATAAAATAGCAAGTTTGTGATTTGCATAAGATACCAATCATAATAGAAACATTTAATCCTAAAGATTTCGCTAAGAAGCTCACAAAGAATTTTTTTTTGTAAAAAATAAACTTGAAAATGTAATAGTTAATGATCTTATTTCCAGGTTTGCAACAAGTGGAAGATCTGCAATGCGAGCTGAAAGAGAAGGATCGCTTGAACCATCACCTCCGGAGCCAGCTGGACTGCGCCGACCGTCAGCACGAGGAGACGACGGCCGCTATGACGGCCGAGCGGGACTCATTGCGCCGTCATGTCAATATGTAAGATTCCTCCTACAAAAGAGGAATGAAAGAACACATTAAAAAATTTACCTCGAAATAGTTCATAGATCCACGAACCTCAAACAACTAAGAATTAGAAAGAATTAATAAACTCGAGTTCAGCTCCCAATTCGCCAAAGATCCACTAGCTTGAATCAAATATAATCAAAAATGAAACCACAGATTATTAGTAATTTCACAATATTTACAAAATACACCTGAAACAGTTGACCCATCTACAAACCATTGTAAACTATTTATAGAAAGCTCAACTGGTCAAGATATATACAAGGTAAAATAAAACATGCAATATTATTCCAGGCTCCGCGAAGAAAATGCAACATTATCGCACGTGCGTCGCGACTACGACGAAGCTTGCGAGCGACTCTGTACCAGCGGCGCCGCACTAGACGACGCGAAACGTGAACTTGAAGCATTGAGGCGGGCGGCTCGCGTGTCGCGCGACCAGGTCGCCGATCTCGAGACCGATGTAAGTACCGATTACATTGCCAAAAAGGAGATGAACAACAAAATTACCAAATAGCTAAATGCCTGTGCGGGCAGACTGCAAGGAATAAAGGAGATATTAAAAATAAAATTGCCAAATGGCTTAGGGTATAACCAACTAAGCTGGCAGACCAGGCTCAAAATGTTTGTTACAAGCTCGTTATAGGCCTTATGGATCAATATATATAAAACTCTTTTGAAGCTGACAGAGAATCAACGCACAGCCTAAACCATAAGTCCTAGAGGTATGAAATTTGGAGGGTAGTATCCTTATTGGTGCGCTAAGAAAGGAATTTTGAAACGTCACACCCTAAAGGGTAGAACGCGAGCAACGCCGCGGGCGACGGCTAGTAAAAAAAACAACTTTAAATTAAACCTCGATCTATCTGAAATCAATCATGGTTAATCTCCCGGTTCGAGATTCGTTAACATTGTGATGTTTTACCTCTCAGCGGAATACTTATGTAACTTATTGCTGTACTAAATATCCTCTATACCTTACTTAGAATCACCTTTGAACTTAAACACTGCTTAAGATTATCACTATCTAAACAAAACCAAATGGCACTATCTTAAATGGTGATAATTTTTGACAGAAGTTGAGAAAGGATTTTAAGTAAGCCTATAATGACTATGACAAATAGTCTAAAACAATGTCAACGGACATAGGCAGGCATGTCATTAGGTCCCATATTTCTGAAATCAAGATTTCTTACGTATTGATACGTATTTCCAGATTCTATGCCTACAAGACCTGCTGGCAAAGTCCAAAGACGAATGTCATCGCATCAACGAAATGTACGCAACGCGTCAATCAGCGTTACTCGAAGAGAATGAAACATTGAAGAGCCAATATGCAGCATTGACATCCCGGTTCCAAGATCAGGACGAATATATGCAACAAGTTATTAAGGAAAAGGTAAATGGCTAAAAAGTGAGGAAGTGCCATACCTAGTGGCTACAGTACTGTATGGGACACTTCAAAAAGGGTGTTTTAAAATTCTTCAAGGGTCGTTGGTGTTGTAGGCGTCCATAAGCTACGATAACCGCTTCCCAACAGGCGGGCCGTAAGCTTGCTTGTCTACTTCGTTGTATAAAAAAAATGTCTAAGGCACTATGCCGCTAAAGAAATCTTTAGATTTCTTTAGATTTGAGTAGAGAATTTCATACGAAAGTCTATGCTTGAGTCCAGATCAGTACTTGAGAAGTAAATCAGCATACGGGCCTAAGTGTAAACTAAAGGATGTTAAATACCTATGTTATCTATGCAAACATCTACTTCAACGTTTGTTTAGTTAGTGTGGTAATTTTGGTATTTTTCTCTAAAGCTGGCTGTGGAAAATTATTTGGGACTGCAAATGGTTCACAATATTCATTTACCTATCAGAATCGTTTTCTGTTCCGTGTCTTGCAATAAAATAAACAATAGATATAATGTTATACAATTTAAATTCAGTGTATGTAATTTACCAAAAGCTAAACTATGTTAAAATCTCCCTAGGCGCTCCTAGAAATTGAGCTAAAAGACACCTTCAATCGTTCGAATCAGACACAATTTCGCTTGGACCGGTCTATTGATGTCAGCTATACGGACGATCAGATGCTGACGGCGTTGGACAGTTTGAATGCTGACAGCCGATTTTCAACAGGCAAGTGGTACTTTATTGACAACACAATAATATTGGATGTTGATGAACCAATCCAGGCGATTTACCATCGCGTATGCCATCAGCAATTGACGGTTTGATTGCTGATTGTCAGTACTCAACTTATAATAGTGTTAATTAATTTAACAGTACAAGAAATGGAGCTTAATTACATAGAACAGTTCTGACTAGATGCTGACGGAATTGGACAAGTTGAATGCTGATATGTTTCTCAGCATGCAAGCATTACCTTCTTTATTGAGAGCGCAAAATTAGACAAAAGACATATTTTAACATTTAGAATGACACACCATCGCCTGGATTGGTTCATTCACGTTAGCTATACAGATGATGAAATGCTGACGCTATAGTACATTTTTAATGTTGAAACTTTCTTTTCAAGTATTAACTTTGCGCTCTGTAAATCGCCAAAATAGTCGCTTGATATCAAACTGAAATCTTGCAATCTCATGTGTTAAAATATTTTTATTTCTCGTATGTGTATTCGCTTTTTGAGCTATAAAAAGCTGTGTATCTATTAACGCAATCCAAGTGACCTAACCCAGAAATGTCGTTTTCCTTGTGTCTAATATTTTCTAATTTCAGAATGTACATTATAAGTTTCTTTATTCCCTTAGAAAACCGCATATTAGACGAAGATTCTTTCACAAGCGCGCTAAAAGACGACCTAGGACGTCCTACAAACATGTCTCTGTTCGACGAAATACGAATGAGCTTCAACGTATCACGTCTAAATATTACAGAATTCAATACAACACATTTTGATAAATACAGCACGGATAACTCACTAGTTACTACCGCTACTCAGACGGAGGAAATTACACCTTGTGACGATGATCATAAGAAGCAGAATAGCGTAGATATCAATACAATTACCTCGGCAATGCAGACTAATAACAGCAAAATCGGACCGTATTTTGATGTATCTAAAGACGAAAATTGTTTAAAAGCTACGACAGCTACACAGACAGATACAAGTGAATTTAAACTGCGAGATAATAAAGGGTTCAAAGTAATGAGAGCCGTACAAACTGAGGAAAACGAATTTACACCTTGTTTAGATATATCTAAAGACGATAGTGGCTTCAAAGTTGTGACAGCCACTCAGACTGACGAAAGTGAATTTACACCTTATTTTGATGTATCTAAAGACGAAAGTGGTGTAAAAGCTACGACAGCTACACAGACTGATGAAATTGAATTTACATCTTATGCTAACGTGTCTAAAGACGAGAATACCTTAAAAGCTACGACAACAGTACAGACTGATGAAATTGAAAAAACATTAGCTGGAACTCAGACAGACGAAATTGAACCTTATTTCGATGTTAATAAAGATGTGAAAGATACCAAAGATTTTGAGCAGCAAACAGATTTTGTTATTGATGTAACAAAGAGTGATATGGAAATACAGACAGACGGTTCGGACGAAAATGAACTTTACAATGTTGAAAATAACATTCAAAACCATAAGAGCAGTGATTATATAAATAGGAAACTTTATTTTGAAGACAAATTTGAAGTTACGAATGAGCGTAATTCTCAATACTCAGACTATGTAAATGTTACATTGAAAGTTGATATAGAAATACAAACAGAAGCTTCAATGCTAAATGAATTTAATGTCCCTGAAAATAACGTTCAATTTCTAGACGCCAAAGACTTCACCAGCACCGCGTCTCAAACCGAAAACAAACGAGCTAAATTCATCAAAAAGTTTTTAAAACTTAAAGATAAACATCGAGCTCAGGCAGACAAAAATTACCCGTATAGTAATAACAATAATGCTCATTGTACCAAATGCTTCGAATGCAAGAAAATTAAAAACACAAATACGTTAGAACAAGACGCGCAATACTCGAGCATACTAATGAAAGAGATGGAAGCAAAAATAACCGAATATGAAAACAATTTGACATGTTTGGAGGCTCTGATTGGTCAAGAAAAAGACAGGAATGAGCAACAATTGGCATTGGTTGACGATTTGCGTTCAAAAATTGAAGTTTTGGAAAGCGCTTGTGAAACGCAAAGAGATGTCATCAATAAGATAACATCTATTGAATCCTGTTGCGTGCAAAGCCAAACAGAATTTGGTAAATTGGAATTTGAACTCTGTAGTCTGTGTTTTAGGTTTATTTTTGTTTTAGTTAGTTTTTGGTGAAGGGTGTTTTAGATATCTCTGTTGAGATGTAGAATTAAAGTAGTTTGTATGTTGTAGATTATTGTATTTTGTGTTCGTCTCTGTAGTTAGTAACCATGTATTATGTTGATTCGAATCATATCAATCACAGTTTTCAGTAGTTAAAAAATACACTATCTGAAGAGTGTGACTATAGTATTTATGTATACATATATATAGTATAGTGAAGTAACTGAATGTATTAAATAAATAACCGTTTATTTCAGGCAACGCATTCATGCGCAGGGGCAAAAAACGTAGACCCATATTGATAAATACCTTATAACTAACATACATGCATATAAAAACTTTAAAAAAATAACCCTTATATCCAATAACCTAGAGTACAATTTCAAATGTGATGTTTTTATCGATCTAGACATATTTTTTTGCAAATAAAAAACAACCATATGTCCAATAACTGAGAGTACAATTTCAGATGTGACATCAATCTCAACCCAGGCTGAGTTGCCATGCTCGGAGTGCGAGAAACGCAAGGTCGTACCGCATCGCAGTCTAAGGAGATTCTTCTGGTGGGTACATTTATTAGTACTTATCACAATCTTGTGCGTTGTGCGGCACATTGAGAGTTATTGGGCTGGAAGGAAAAAGTTACAGGTGCGAAGGAGTACTGAAAAGGTAAGGAAAGTGCCGTTTTTGGTGACGACTGGTGGAGCAAGCAGATCACCGATCTAATGTTAACTTTGACAGTTTTGCATTAGCTGTCAAAGCATGCCAATCGAAGACGTGCTATGTGGCATTGTATTGCGTCCACTATAGGACGTAAAGACAATCTCATGTGCCTGTAATTGCACCAGAATCAATTCACTTTAAATAGGATCAAAGCAATCAAAGCAGCACTGCTTGGCGGCAGAAATAGTAACTAGATATTTTTTATTCTTTGACGTGTTTCTTGAAATTCTTTCCATCCAATGATAGAGCCTCTCTTTCCATCCAATGACAGAGCCTTTCTTTCCCATTCCATCCAATGACAGAGCTTTTCTTTCCCGTTCTATCCAATGACAGAGCCTTTCTTTCCCTTTCCATCCAATGACAGAGCCTTTCTTCCCCATTCCATCCAATGACAGCCTTTCTTCCCCTTTCCATCCAATGACAGAGCCTTTCTTTCCCTTTCCATCCAATAACAGAGCCTTTCTTTCCCATTCTATCCAATGACAGAGCCTTTCTCCCCCTTTCCATCCAATGACAGAGCCTTTCTTCCTCTTTCCATCCAATAACAGAGCCTTTTTTTCCCTTTCCATCCAATGACAGAGCCTCTCTTATTCCCCAGTGTGTGATTACAGGGAGCCCCTAAAGTGCCTGTTTCAAGTATTCGCGGTGCTATGTTTCCTGCTGGCGATATCTCTTCTCTACGGGGTATCTCAGCGGGGCAGGGTGAGATGTGACAGAGAGAGGGGGGTCACCCCATGGCGGTGGTTCGATGCCCAGGATATCATGGATCTTTTGCTCCGGATAGAGTATACTTCTGAAGTGCCTATGTAATATAATGACTGTATTTTGTCTATACTTAATTTTGGAGGGTGTATCTGTATTTTTAGACCATAGTTTTGTTTTAAAGTTGACGGGTTTTGTAGTTGATGTGAATGTTGTATATTTTATCCGTATTAATGTCAAAGAAATTGAGCATGCGTCAAATTTTATGATTGATGAATCCCTGAGCCTATGTCATTATTTTAAAACAAGTGAAATCAGTTTATAATTGTTCTATAAGATCCGCTACTACATAATTGGGATTTTCTAATGACCGATATAATACGATTTTATTATGTCTATTTTGGGACAGAGAGAACGAAAGAGTTGGATCGCTCTTAAAGTCAAAGTTAGGCCCGTATGCCGATACAGAAATCGTTACTCAAGCATAGATTTGAGTAGAGATTTTCATACCACAATCTATGCTTAAATCCGGATCAGTGCTTGAGCAGTACATCGGCATACGAGCCTTAGTATGGATCGCCTAAAAAAATTCCCTTCATGAATACTGTAAGCGTGTTATAATAGTATAGTATATTAGTCATAATATTATTTAGTTGCCTTTAATGTAAAAAACCTCCGAAATTTTATAGTTTTAGTTAATTTTTTAGTCTTTAGTTCATAAATAGGTTAAACTTGTATTATGAACCAAAGAACATGCATTTAAAAAACTCCGTCTCATTCTCGCATATAAATTTGGCGATAAGTTTGAGAGAGATACATGTTGACAATATCTTCCGAGCCACAAAGTTGTGAATTGCCATTTCGGTTGTGATTAATGAGTCGCAAAAATACAGGGTGTTACCAGACCACTTCCGAAAACGAAAGGGGGAGCTACAGCACACCAAAACCCATCCGAAAAAAAATCAGTTATCCTGAAAAATTATTATAGCCGGAGAAAACAATGTTTAAAGATTTGTATTTATTTCGCCAGCCCGCAATGTACGCATTCACGTAGGTAAGGTCGAGGCGTAGTGCTATTATTTATTCTGTGTCGTAAGTGCCTACTAACGTAGGTCGCTCGCACGTCGCGTACTTGAATGACCCGCGATGAACTCTCAGCTGTTCATGCTGTAGTAGACGTAATCTGCGTGCTGCGTGTACATTGCTGCTTTATTTATTTTATTTGTTTTTTTGCTTTTTTAAATGAGATAATTAGGTAGATATGTCTTATTATGTTGTACTGTGTGTATGTAACTAGAAAAAAAATTAAAAAGAGATAGTCAAGTCAATTTTTTTTTTCGCGATTTTTTTCGCTTAATGTTTTCAGTATCATGGTCTGATTGGAACCTCCAAGTTTTCGGAAGTGGTCTGGTAACACCCTGTATATTAAAACTTATGCGTTTAATCAGCCAATAAGAATAGTAGTACTGTTATGCATGACTGCTTGGTAACGTAATTATAGTTATCAAACCTTTCTGATTTGGCGGGTTGTAAAACTACTTAAAAAATTATAAGTCGTTGTGAACATAGTTAGACTTGGTCTGGTTTAGATATAGTTATTCGTGACTTGCGTGAATAGCATTGTTGCGGAGATGCCAAGCGATTGGCAAAAAAACAAAATTGCCTACTAATTAATCAACAACTTATTAATAAGTTTTAAATAACAAGCGTATTCTATCGTTAAAGTACCACCTACAAGTTAATTTTACAAATTTAAAAATCCTCAACTCAAAAGGCCTTTACATGTATTGAAGATGATTTATACAGCGTCAGAAGGCAACCTATGCCTACACTTAACGAGACACTGTAGTGCCTGGGACTATGTTTAGATGGAGCCTAGTCAGCCATATCCACAGGAAAGACATCGTCAATACGTGCGGAGCTGACTAAGCCGCGGGTTCCCTCACGATGTTTTCCTTCACCGTTAAGCTCGTGAAAGTCTTAGATACTCTTCGTCATTGCTGGTCATCATCAGACCTTGTAGATTCCAGTTCATCAATTCTGAATACATTGAGATGAACTAAGCGTTCACCGAACATGGCTAAGAACCATCCCAGATAAATCACTTTTCTTACAAAAAACTCGTTCGAATCTGAGCTCTACTTTCAGAGCTAAGAGGGCACAAACAAACATACAACTGAGTTACTGAAACCAATGTTTCATGGCTCTTATTCGCTAAATAAATACAATATTTACAATGAATCTCATTGTACATTTCCTAGCTTATGTAAAACTATTTTGCTTCGCTGTCAAGTTCTGCAAAATATCTACAAAGCTAGTTTTGTTCCAGCTCGTACAACTTTTATTTCATCTGCCAATTTTCTTCTCGTTCTCGAGTATTTTAATTTTTAACCTCGCGTATTTTTATTATTTTTAACGTCAGAATTGTATGGAAATTGAAATAATAGTAAAATATATAGAAATTCTGTGATACTAATCTGTGCCAGTGTATTAGATTGTAATAATTCCTAAGAATATCTAAGGGGCGTGTGCACAATGGCACTGCAACTAAAGGAACGATACAGACATGCGACATGTTATGTCAGTTACCGGAACAAAAATATCGTTGTCGTCGACGACAGTGTGAAAGCGTATGTAATTTATGATATCGTGTAGATTATGTCGTGTCATTTTCAATGTAAAAACACTGTATCAAGTTTACCGCTTGTAAGTATTCCACGTTTAGTTTATTCATAGATCTTTGACTAAATTATATAATTGAAATCAATTACCTATTATCTTTTATTAACCCTCAGTCCGTTTTTGGTAAACTTGAACTCGAAAGCTGATCAAATTTTGTATAGAGAAAATTAATTATACCCTATTTAATGTATGCTAACGGTGTTTAAAGTTTCAGAAGTTGTACTATTTATCTAAAATATTGGCAACATTACCCCTTTGCATTCTACAACCGGCTCTAGTATATTGCCAGTATCAAATATTGTTTTATTTATCCTGCATTTAATGATCAATACATTTATGTAGTTATTAATTTAATATTTTAATCAGTGCAATTGTATAGAATTACGTTAATTTTAATTTGTTTTATTGTGATTTTATTGCGTTAGATTGCTTATATTAATGATTTTAAAAACCGCCTACGAAAGCCCTGCCCGCACCTTTATCGCGAAATGAAAATTGTAATGGAGTTTAACTTTGGACATCATTTTAACAACTTAAACTGAAATAAGAGATCGTTACTAGCGTCTGGTTAAACATACCTACAACTTAAAAAACATTGTAAATTTTACTAATATTGTAAAAATGATATCAAACTTACAAGCAGTCACCCATTTACAACTCATAGTTGCTAGGTGAGTCTAAAAATGCATGTTTTAAAATCATTCTTATAAGTATTGAATTTTATGTTTGTTTTAATTGTATTCATTATAATTTTAGTCAACAGCATTTATCCAAATGTAGAACATTAATAATAAATGAGATCTTCCAAATATATTAATTTTTCAATTAAACTAAACTAAACCCTCCTAAAAAGATCTATAGATAAATAATTATCTATAGAAAGTTAGGTAAGTACAAACACTCATTCTCAAAATGGGAATTTTGAAAAGTTAATATTAGTCTACCGAACTGACAAGTTATGAAAGATATTATTAGCTATATTTTTTGTTTCGGCCATAGACCTATTTAGGCCTATTTAACGGATCGTACCTAGAACCTTTTAATTTGTCTTTTTTATTTTGTTTAGCGTTTATACCAATTGTTTATGCGACCCAAATCTACTAAATCAGCATAGGAAAAGATTTATGTATGTATTCTATCAGCCATCTAGTTTCCATCGTACAAGCTTTGCTTAGTTTGGGACTAGAAGGCGTTGTGTTAAGTGTCCGTGAATATTTATTTATTATTATGCTCAACTCTCATTTAAAAAATCTTCAAATAGCACCACAATAAATATAATCTAAAACAGCTTACCTACCCTCGAGTGACCAACCCCGCCGGTTCGCAAAAAATGGCCTACTTGTGGGAACGATTCGCGGACACATTTCTCATTCTCAGTTTAGTTGGCCCTTTGTCCTCGCACCTTGAGGAGAACGAACAATAGAGATTACCGGTTCTTTTGAAAATAGACACTTTGTGGGAGTTGCGAAAATCTTCGATAAAATTGATTACCGACTACCTACACATGTAGTTTGATAGAACTTTGGAGGAAGCCGAAGGTGTTTACTATAGTGGCAATGGCCAGGCCATATTGCTCACAGAACTTGCAACAGAGGTTTTTGAATGGTGACCACGAAAGGCTGATTGACGCTCCCCTATTTAACATCGCAGAAGGCCTGAAATCTACGAGGAAGGCCTACATCCAGCAGCTTTCATCATCATCATCCACAGCCCGACTTAACGTGCCTTCCTTTGTGTCATCCATAACGGTCCTGTGTCATTCTCTTGCCCATCTCTCTGCTGGATTTCCTACATTTCTATAACCATTTCTCGACCACAACCACCATTCAGTGGTTGTCCGACTCCATCTGACATCACCACGCCGTGCAACATGTTCTGCCCAGCTTCGTAGAGTTCGATTATCCCGTTCCCGACGTCTTGATCTCAGATTTCAACATTTGGAACTCGGGTCTATAGGTAAGTTTGATGCCAAACCTAGCTTTATTTAAAACCAATTTACCTACTCTTGACTTGGTTGGTAGGTACTTATTGTAAGAACTCTACGAAAGGCAAATAGGTGTAGAGCAAGCGGAAGGTGCCGCCTATCCACAGCAAAACCAACCTTGTGATCATAATAATAAGGTGAAAATACCGATGCTGTTACACCCCTTTCATAAGGACCTCTGCCACCTGTCGCAGCACCGTGGGAATGTGGGCTCAAATGACGAACTTTTCTATGAAATTGACACTCGCGTTTTAGAGGTAAAAACATGACAAGTTGAGGATAATAAGTACCTAGATATAGTCCTAATAGTAATGAGTTTGGGAGACAGATAAGGACAGGAGGTAGGTAAGTAGTACCTACCTACCTAGGTCTAGAAAAATGGTTGGTTTGAAAAAAATACTTCAAACATTTACATTTAGGTATACATAGTAGAGTAGGCACAGGTCCGGAGAGACTGGCGTACTAAAGAGGAGGCCTATACCCAGCAGTGGGTGCATACAGGCTGAATAGATAGAGTAGGTAGATAGGTAAGGTAGGTCTAAGTACGAAATCTAAAGGTTCGCCAAAAAAATCTTGCATAATCTTCCAAGAGTCTATATTTCTCACGTTATGAAATGAGCATTCTTTTCTTATATCATCAATCACAAATAGTTTTTGTGGTATCGTCCGACCCGGAAACCCATCGCCGGATATGTTTTTTCTCTTGCCTAATAAAAACGAGTTTAAAGGATGTTTTTGTAGGCACCTGTTTCTGTGGGAATTACGTGTGAAAGAAAAAGTGGTCCAGATTTGAAATCAATTCATTTATTTATCAACACAGATTAGGTAGTTAAGTTTAAACTACTGCCTAGGTATATATAGGTAGTATAGTATTAGGTATATCATCTGTGGTTTAGATTACTAGACCTCGCTAGGAGTTAGAAGTACCTAGACTGAAACCATGCTGAAACTGAAATCTTTACTAATCATAAGGTCAGTCACGTAAAGATTACCTGAAAGGTCTTGCAAATCCGAAATGTCATCTTGTCCAGATGTCTGACCCTCTTCGCTGCATGAGAACTTGAAGGGGTCTGTGTTCTTAACAATAAATTACATCTCCGCTCTCAGGAAGGAAGTGGGCCGTTACAATTTGTACAAAGTTTAATAACATTCACACGACCTTCCTCTTTTATATTGGTATGAGAAACGTTTTTTGTGGTATCTAGTTCTTTTGAAGGAAGTTGTTTTTAGTTTTACGTTATTTTTGTATGTTTTAAAGATTCACATCAGGTTATAGGGTAGGAGGTACCTTGTTGCGTTCGCCTCTAGATCTAGGTACTCAACATCTTTTTGAACTAAAAAAGTAGTCACGCCCAGAAATACATTTAGCACATACCTACCATGCACATGCAGACAGCGTATTTATGGTTTTGTTTATAATTTGAAATAGAATAAAATAACAATCAGTGACTGGCGGAGGCGCGAGAGGTGTGGGTTCGATTCTCGACAATAGGGGAACATTTTGACATTCATATTTTTATAAATTCCATATAGGTACCTAGATATCTAGGTAAGTACCTAGGTAGGTCTTTAGATTATGTTAGGACTTAGTATCAACGGGGAACCTCCCAATGAGTATTGTGTGAAACAAAGCAAAATACAATTACCTAGGTACTTAGGTACCTCTGTACCTACTTAGTCCTACGTGCTACTACGTCCTACTCTGTGCTGTGGAAAATATTATCCCACAGGCTTATCAGCAATTTATGATATTTTGTTAATGCAAACGACAGCTGTTAAATTGTTCCCACTGCATCCCGAAACATCAACGGTTCCCACTAAACCCACTGACCGTCTCATTGACACGTCAACGACATACGACATTCTAATTATACCATTCATTAGCTATCACGCGATCCGAGAATACCGTCACACTCGGCTACGTAGCATTGAACCATCCATACACATCCACGACTTTCAACCTTATTTTGATATGCATAAGAGTAATGAGAAATGTATGATTGTACCTAAAAGATAGTTTTAACAGAATAAAAAACTTCAATGCTTGAACTTTAAGTTGAAAGTTATAAGGTTGGTTTTCAAATGATAGGGTGTAGATTTAAGTTGGTAATGATAATGCCACCGTGGGAGAAAACTAGTGGTCTAATTAAATATTAATACAAAATGTGAGGCGGTACGGAAAGTACAGGATCAAAGGTCACAGGGACACCTGGGTAGGGCGATGACTGGATATTTATTAGAAGCGGTAGGTAGCTGTTCTAGCCGTCATATCAAGCCTAATCCACTAAATAGCTCCTACGTTTAGAGCACAGGTTAATTGTTAGGTACTTACCTACCTAGTTTGCCTAGCAGCTCTAAGGGAAGCAAGCTGGAATAAGTTAGTGGCCAACTCTGGCTTAACGACTGCTAGAGCCGGGACCGACCGTGCCCTCCGAAGCACGGAAGCGCTCAGATATAGGTAAATGCCACTAACGGTCACCCATCCAAATAGTGACCGCGCAGAACGTCGCTTAATTTAGATCAACAGTGAAGGTTCACTAAGCAAGCTTAGCCACGAGCGCTTTACGCGATGATATGATGACCGGTGTAAATATCTGCCTTGAAAAAGAGGTTTGTCAAGGAAAATGTTTTCAGAAAAATTTCGAAAAGTAGTACTAGCTACCTAGGTACCTACCTATCTAAGTTAAAGAAGGTAGTTACAATCTTATCCCCAAAACCTCGTTCGATAAAATCAATAAATAAACATTGACGAAAAAAATCGCCTAAAATAACTACACATCGGAAAATTGCGATATACAAACAATACCTACTTATAAAACTGTCCCTCCGAACTCACCTCAAACCCTTTGCACCTTTCGACATTCCCACACACCGTGAGAACGAACCCACCCCACTCCATAAAGTACCGGGTTTCGACGTCCAGGGAGCGCGACAAAAAACCACATACTTCATGCACAATCTTCCCCTTGCAGTAGAAACTGCTAAGCAATCTATATCTTCACGCACGGTAACTTTACTTACAAACTGTTACTTATACTAGGTAGTTACCTATGTATTCGTTCTTATAGTATCAAAAAACTACTTTGATAAAAATACAACCCCTCGTTACCATAAAAACTCTTAGCTAATCTACGTTTACGCGCGGAGTTCATCAAGTTTCAAATAGAAGCTACAATCGCTAGAACAAACAAATACGGTGCTTCCTAGAACGGTGTCAATAAAGTATAGAGTTCGTTGGCTGGGCAGTGACGTGCATGAATAGGGGACTTGATGTGCGTGTGCGCCTGAATTCCCATACACGAACGGATAAGGGAACGACGAAATAGCTTCACCGAGTAAGGTTTGAGAGATTGTTAGGCACATTTTTAACATTAAATTTCTGAAAATATAAAATCACTGAAATTTTATCGAATTTTAAACACAATAGGTAAATATTGTAAATAAAATGATTTTTAGTTTGTACTCTTCGTTTGAAAAACTTGTTTGGATCAAAATGATATTTATGCTGAACCACTGAACCAGGTCGTATTAAACTGCGTTGGGACACTCAGGGACCTTTTTTTTTTTATTTGAGATAAATAAAATATTTTCACCACTCACTACTATATTATAGGTAACTTAAATCAATAAAATGTAAAAGAAATACGGAAATACCGTAATATCAAAACACTAGTAGGTATAATTTTTGAGTGAAAACAGAAAACTAAATCTTTGTAATTTTAAACTCAAAATCAAACTTGCACCAACCGCACCGATCAACCACTATACCACCGCACTCATTCACAACAGGTTCCCGTTAGAAAAGGACGGCACGAAAACAAAACATTCCGACACAGTTCCCACCGTCCCCAACCATATGTAAGACGGAGCCAACAACACTTTCCCGGTTCGATTCATAACCTGGATGGGGCAGGAAGCTGTCGGTTTGACGTTTCGCTGTTTCACAGGAGTTGTAGGAACCTCATAACGTCGTCGGACCTCGAGGAGTGAAGACGTGTGTGAAAAGTGTGCTGTGACGTAGTTTGTGAAAATGCCTTGCAGTGAAGATGACGACTCCCAGACAGGTTTTGAGAGCCAGGGGTTGTCGAAGGCGGAATTACGCAAGGTGTGTTAATTATGTGCAACGTGAAAATATTCAGTCTTTAAGGACCCAAAAGTTTTTCCAATTTCCCTAGTGATTTTTAAATTTTAGTTTCCACATTTAATTTTGTCAAGAGATAGAGTATCATTACTAACTGTGTCTTGCAAGTTGCAGGCCTTATTCAGGAGAGATCATGAGACCTGAAAAAACAGTCCTAAATAATAATACTTCGTGTTACAGACAAACAAACCCATAATGGAGAAGAAGCGGCGCGCGCGCATCAACAACTGCTTGAACGAACTGAAGGACTTGCTGATTGATACCTCTGATAAAGACGTAAGTTAATACAAAACATACTCTATTGCCTTCCTTAGTTCTAGCTAGAATCTATAGCTAGTATATCATACACCTAGGCACAGATCATATAATACTCATACCTAGGTATTCTATTAAATTTAACCCACTCATAAAAGAATACTGTTTTTCATTCGTAAGACTGGCCAATAGGATTCCAACTGGAATATCCTTATTAAAGTGAAGACTAGGTATATTCTGAATCTGAATACTCTACCTACCATAATCTAGATTATTACAAGTAGATCAAGTGATATTCAAAAAAGTTAACTAATCATTATTTCTATGTTACAGCCAGCCCGTCACTCCAAACTGGAAAAAGCCGATATCCTCGAGCTCGCCGTGAAGCATCTTCAAAAACTTCAGCGGCAACAGCTAGCTGCCGCCATCGCTGCAGACCCAGCAGTATTACACCGCTTCAAATCGGGCTTCGGAGACTGCGCCGTCGAAGTCAGGCGATACCTTTCAAGACTTGCAAGCGTCCCCACGGGACTACGACATAGAATAGGCAATCATCTAAACAGCTGCGTGCAAGGAATGGACCGAATGCAACCAGACTACCCCCCACTAGTCCCCGACCCACTAAGACTAGACGACGACAGACCCAGCGCGTTCCACTTCGTCAAAGCGACGAAGCCAACCAGCCCTCCACTCAGCCCATTGTCCTGCGATTCGGCGTGCGACTCCTCTACAGAACTAGAAACTCCCCCTAGACCTGTGCAAACGTTACCCTTCCCCACACCACCTAGCAGATCAGCGTCAGACCAAGACTCGAGTCCCGAAACGCAGAAACCAACAGTTTCTTCCACAACGATATCACCAGAAACTTTAAAACAAGACGGAAGATTGAAGGTCATGGAACCGCTGTCGATAGTGATAGATGTGGAGAACTACAAGATAGGAATCGACGCGTCTCCCAAACGCGCAGTGGACTACTCTATGAGGCAGAAGCTGAAACGACCAGTGGTAGAGACCGGGCCGGTACCGAAGATGATGCGACTGGAACCAGAGCCCTTGAAAATCAGACTAGAAACCTATCGAGAACCGTTGCCCGTAGATAAACCGTCTGCGTTTCGGCGCGTTCACGAAAGACCTGCTTACGACAAAAGACTAACGCTGCCACCGAGTATACCAAGTGTACTTCCCCTTCCTGTACCACTTCTACCTCTACTTGAACCTAGACCAGTGCGATCAGTGATAAGCCACACAGCGGAGTCCCTCGCGCAGTCTACTAGCAGGAGTGATAAAAAGACTGATAAGGATACAAGGCCAAAATCTCCGGAACAGGGAACCTCAAGTAGTACTGAAATGTGGAGACCATGGTAGTTACAAACTTGTTACAAACCCTCTGATTTGTTTACGATGAACACTGACGAGTTTTTACGTGTACAGAGTAATAACTGTTCTGTGAGCCTTCAATGAACACTTTTGCTCTAGACTGAGTTACGGCATAATGTTGTGGGATCCAGTGCTTTGGACGTCGATAGGTCGCCTTGATTGTGATAATAATGTATTGAACATTTTAAAAATAAGAAGTTTACTTACCTACCAATAAGGTAGCCATTTTTTAAATGGTAAATATATATCTACCTACTATTTTAGGTACCTACTACCTAGATGTAAATACCTAATAATGTTTGAAACCTTTTGAAATAGATTTAGAATGTACCTGATGGTATTTGTTTTTGTGATTAAAAATATGTTTTGTTTGTAGTTTGATTTCTGTTTTCTTTTAGTCTAGGAATGAAAAATTAAATTAAAAGTATCAATTTATTGGCAACACTTCACACGATACAGATACAAAACACACAGCACGCAGTAACAAGCAAATCAACATGATTAAAAAAGGTTTTAAAACGGTTTCTTTTGTTGGTGATGACAACTCAGTAACACAAATAAATAACACTACGAATAATAATAAGAAACAATTTTGCTATAGTAATATCAGTTATAATGAGATCAAAGGTCATTCAGACCCGAAATAAATTAATCAACTAAATTATAAGCTATAATAAATTAAATGCTATAAACAAATAGTTATAGCAGCCACAATTTCTTAATCAATTATTAGGACGGAATCAGTTACAAAGATCACGATTTCGACATCACCATAGTGGTCACTCATGGTACCATGGTCACCATGGTAGTCACTCTTTGCCAAAGAGCTTGTCCTGGGAAGTACTACCACTGCACTTATTTCTGCCGCCAAGCAATGATGCTTGCATTGCTGTGTTCCGGTTTGAACTAATTTGAAGGGTATTGGTGCCGGTCATCGAGTTAGAATCATAACTCGATGGTGCCGGTGTAATTACACGCACATGAGACTTAACCATTACTTTCCAGAATGATAAACATGTCTCGGTCACGTCCTCTGTGGACGTGCGCTGTGAGGTAATATATGTTCCTTCATTTTTATCATTAAAATCACGAGACTAGAAAAATACATCGTTTACAAGTGGCGCCATCTAGTTAATATCGCTGAATAAAACGCACCACTTGTTTTTACTCATCAATCAACTAAAACTAGCTCTTATATAAATGACATTACGGTAAAAATGTTTTTAGCGTCTATCGCACTTTGATTACGTATCTTGCGACAGGTTTTCAACAAGCGTTAATAGGTAAATTCGGACAGAGGTCATACAAAAAAAGTAGTATGTATAAGAGCAATTATTTGAGATTGAGGCCCATATGCTGACGAAGAAGTCGTTACTTAAGCATAGATTTGCGTAGAGATTTCCATACAAAAATATATGCTCGAGTCCGGATCAGTGCTTCAGCAGTAAGTGTATGGTTATAGGCAGTAGTTACCACATATTTTTTTGAGTATATACTTTATTGCACAAAATTATACATTTGTTACAAAGGGTGGACCTAATACTGAAAGCATTGTCTGCCAGCCAACCCAAACGTGGCAGTACATAAGGAGGCTGGCGTGCTACTTAACATCAGGTGGGCCATCGGCTTGTTCCATCATTTAGTAGTATAAAGAAACAGGCACTAATGAAATAGGATTTTTTATTAAATTGGTCTAAATTTTCTTGATCATTGTTACTTTGTTGCGAGATACGTAATAAGAGAGCTGACTTAAATAAAATGGAGTATATTCACTTGTGTTTGAGGAAGTCCTTTCTTTGCACTTGCAATTTCTGTTCCAATATTATAATCTTCTCCTGGTTCTTCGCGGATTCCCGGGTCAGTCCTTGAATGGCAGAATCTTTCCTTGCTACTGCCACTTTCACTCTGAAACAAAATTATAAAGATAAGAGTTTTTTTAGAGTTAATAACTGTTCTTTTTGAAAAAGTGACGGAACACGTGACATTTTTGCGCCCTAAAGCCTTGGTCTCGCGATCGTAACGCACAACGCAGCGGTACGCAGCATGCAGCGCCGGACACATAATTGTATGGACAACGTCTAGTATGGTCTTTTGTTAGGTCGCAGTCTGCGTCAGCGGCGAGGAGCAAGCAAGGCTTTTGCGGGTAAATCGAGAATTCGAGACTAATTTTTCTACATACAAAAACGGAATTTCTTAAATTTTCAAGAGTTTAAAACAACAGGTATAGATAGTAAAAAGACGATCTCACTTAGCATAGAGCTGGTGCATTTGTTCGTCGTGCGTTTTCCTCATATCTTCCATTTGTTTGTTGAGCGCGTCTATTTTCCCTCGCCACGCTTCCTCGCAGCTCGCTCGGATTTCTTCAGCTCTCGCTTCCAGCTGGATGTTTTTCTAAATGGATAATAATAATAATCTAAATAATATGTATATAAAACTCTTTTGAAGCTGACTTAGAATCAACGCACAGCCTAAACTATAAGTCCTAGAGGTATGAAATTTGGAAGGTAGTAGGTATCCTTATATAGTGTAGGGGTGCACTAAGAAAGGAATTTTGAAATGTCACACTCTAAAGGGTAGAACGCAAGCAACGCCGCGGGCGACGGCTAGTAATAAATATTCTTGGACATATCACACAACGCTCTCTAGTCCCAAACTAAGCAAAGCTTTTACTATGGAAACTAGATTGCTAGTAGAATACTTTTATAGATTTTTTTGTGTAAATACATACTTGATGATACATAGTAACACCCAGACACAGAACAAGCATCTATTTATTCGCGGTGGGGATCGAACCCACGACCCACAGCACGGAAGGCAGAGCTACTACCGACTGAGCCATAACGTCTGTCAATAATAAAGTTTTGAATTATATTTTCATATTTTTCATACTCGCCCGCGGCGTTGCTCGCGTTCTACCCTTTAGAGGGTGACGTTTCAAAATTCCTTTCTTAGTGCACCCCTACACTATATAAGGATACTACCCTTCAAATTTCATACCTCTAGGACTTACAGTTTAGGCTGTGCGTTGATTCTCTGTCAGCTTCAAAAGAGTTTTATATTATATTGATTGATTGATGATTGATGATAACGTAATTCTGCTATGCTAGAAAAAAAAACCAACTTTTTATTTTTTATTTTATACAGTGTTTGAGATAGTCCTATAATAACTGGTATAAATATCGTACCTCAGTTAGCACTCTATTTCTCGTCTCCAGTTGATTTAAATTCACTTCGAGTTCTGCGCCTGAAACAGAAAATATTATTTTTGAAAACTGTTTTAATTATTATTGAAGTGAAAACTTCTTTAGCACCGTTGTGATTTGAAATTCGATGAAACGAAAACGGTAACAGATTACAGATGAGCTACTAGTTACTATTACACTTACATTTTGCGAAAACGAAAGAGCGCAAACAAAAAGAGACATAGCCGTAATTTCAACCATCGCAGCAGAGCTACTGTTGGCCGAACAGTGATACCGTTGGACTGCGGTCAGACCGACAACGGGAGCAAGTTCAAATCCAATGCGATATTATTAACTTTTCGCAACTTTCAACTTTTTATTTTGAGGTGAAACTTAGTACTGCATATTGGTTAAGTATTCTTTGTAGGTTTCACTTCTACAACGTGTGAATTTCACACATGTTTTTTATGGGCCTTATATGTCCCACTACTGGGCCTATTTTCCCCATCCTGCATGTCAGTGCAGCTTACACTATCCCCGGGTGACATAGGCCCAATGGTGAAAGAATCTTTCAAATCGATCCAGTAGTTTCGGAGCCTATTCAATACAAACATAAAAACAAACAATTAAATCTTTCCTCTTTATAATATTAGTATAGAAGTATACGAGTACATAATAGATATAGATAAAATTTTGCTAAATGTGATCCACTTATGATGTTAACTGTACATGGTATAGTATAGATGCCTGGAAGAGATTGCTTTAAGCAATAAGGCCGCCCATTGTACCTACCTCCTAAAACTTGATCGTATTACCAATTATGTTTTTTTTTTGTTATTTTCTTTACTTATAAGTGGTGTACAATAAAGAATATTCTATCTATCTATAGATGTGATACGTACACTTATCTTCAGTGAGTCTAATCCTGGCCTGTGCTTCTTGGTACCGCCGGAGCGTGGCTTGTTCCGTCTCTGCCAATTCTTTTAGTTCCGCTTCGTATTGCTCCTTATTTCGTCTAGAAAAATAATTTATAAGTTTAAAAACTTGAAACCTACTCTTTGACTACGTTCCGGCTTCATCATCAGATGATGATGATGATGGCATTTAATTGGGATTATTCTATTGATCGTAAACATCACTAAAAAGTCACAGGAAAGCAAAATACGCAATGTTTTATAATGTTTCTTATTCAAATAAATAAATGTCAATTTCAATATCTCTTTCTATCCTATATCTCTTTCGCATGGTACCCTCCAACTTCCCCTCCATTCAAAGTGAGAGCTATAAAACCGTGTCGTCCTGTACCTCATAGCGTCCTGTAGTTCCTTTCTCCCCGCCTGAGCCTCTGCGTCTAGTTTCTCAATAGCTTTCTCAATCTCTCGATCTCGCTCTATCTTGTGCTGCGCGGCTATCTCCGTCACTTTCTTTTTAAGGGTCAATTGTTGTTCCGCTTCGTAGTTTTGTCTGTGCTGGGCGAAACGAGACTCGAGTTCGTCCTGTCTCACTTTTAGTTGTTCCTGGGAAATGTTATACTAAATAAATCCTACTAATATTATAAACGCGAAAGTTTGTAAGGATGTATGGATGTTTGTTACTCTTTCACGCAAAAACTACTGATCCGATTTGGATGAAACTTGGAATGTATATTGTCCGTGACCTGTATTAACACATAGGCTACTTTTTATCCCGGAAAATCAACGGGACGCGAACCAAGTCTGGTGCAACCAATTTTCACCAAACATGGCTGAGATCAACCAGCCTTCCAAAAAAAAACTGCATCCAAAACGAAGCTGGCCGCGTCCACAGAAGAAAAGACACACCCGCGACACCGTCAAACTCAGAACACCCTTTTTTTTCAGTCGATGGTTAGGGCCATTTTAATTAGTTACTCACCTCCATTTTTTCCTTCTCCCTAGCAATTTCATTTTCCAATTGCTGTCTCTTTTCTGCCAATAACATCTCCTGTTCTTGGCGCCATTTTTCTAGAACATGTTGAAATGGATGACGCTGAGATGAAGGGTTATAGGGGAGAATGGAAGAAAAGTACTATGGGAGTGTTGTACTATGTATTATAAGCATGTATTTACAAAAAACGTATATAAGTATTATATCAGCAATCTAGTTCTAGTTGTGTTAAATGTCCATGAATATTTATTTATTTAAGGCTGAAGCAGACCGGATGCGTATACGTAGACGTAAGCGTAGACGTGCACGTACCACTGAGTTGTAATGTATGAAACTGTATGAGACAGGACACACTGCTTGGGTAATGACGCGCACGTCTACATTACGCAAGCAGTGTGTCCTGTCTCATACAGTTTCATACATTACAACTCAGTGGTACGTGCATGTCTACGTAAACGCAACCGGTCTGCTCCAGCCTTTGTTATATCTACCTTTTCTTACCTATTTCATCTCGAATTTGTCTTTCTCTATCGCCGAGACCGTTGGCCACTCGTTCGTTTTCTGCACGCATTTCTGCGACAAGGCGTGTTCTTTGTTCCTGGTATGTCAACTCCAACTCCAAAATCTGCTTTTCTAGTCTGAAATAAAATATAAATCAAGTCTTATTTGACCCAAACCACAGAGTAACACCTCTTTATTTAAATCGGGCTGTCATTTAAAAAAAACCCCTGTCATTAATAATAATAATCGTTTATTTAGAACAATGTACAGTATGAATAAGGTACAATTTAAAACGAAGAGACTGCAAAAGTTATAAAAACTGAGTAGCAGCCTCAACGCCCATCCCCAAGGAACCAATGATGGTTTGTTCAGATACAAAAGAACAATAAATGAGAAAATAACTAGAATCTAAAAATAAAAAACTAACAAAAAAAATTAAACAGAGAAAAATAGAAAATACTAATCCCTCTCCAATTTATATAAAACAACTAAGAAGCCACGTGTGAGAGAGGTAATTCATTCTCACTTGCATGACAACGAAAAGAGATAATTATACAATTAACGATTTTAAACAAAATGATACAATTTAGAAGCCCCTTTTTCCTGATGAAATCATAGGCTATTTCATTGCAATCAAAGACGTGGATTCTTAAATACAGTTTTAACTTTCTAAACCAAAAGCAGCCAGTTGCTAAGGTTCATTGTAATTATGCTTGTGACAGATATGTTGAAAAGTTTCGGCTTACACCGAAATACACTACAGATTTTGCCTTTTATCATTTTCAAGGCTTCAACTCGAACTCGATGTGCCTACCTACTGCAAAAAAAACTGTTACATGCGTACGAAGTTGCGGGTATCAGCTAGTAGTAATATATTCGCAGTTATGAATTCGAGATTAGAAGCATATTGTTACCTAGCACTAGCCATCTGTCGTTCCTTCACCAGCGCGACTTCCTTCTCCTCCTGGAGGGAGTTCCTCAACTCCTCAATCTCCTGCGAGTGCCGCGCCTGGTTCCTCCCCAGCTGTTCTGCGTGAGACATCTTCAGGTCTGATACCTCCTTCTGCTGGCGTTCAGCCATTTCTCGCAGCTCGCCTTCTAGGCCTTTTACTGTTAACTCCTGGAAATTCATTCAATTATTAAACGCGGTGACAAATATTTATTAGAATAAAAAAGTGGATGTTACAAACATAGGTTATGAAGCTTAACCTAAGAGTTTTCTACCAGTAAACCTTCTTGAATGGATTATTAAAAAAATAACACAAGGAATTAAGCCATTTGTCACTTTAAAGGCTAGGCTTTAAGTTCTATAAGCTATTTTTGCCAGACAATGTTCACTTTAAATTTTTCAATAAAACAATGAATAAAATGTAAAGTAAAAATATTATGTGATGATCAAAATGAATGAACCTTGATTTTCTCAGCTTTCTGTCGCACCCAACGCTGCCTCGCTACCTGAATGAATACAAAATAAATATGAATAACCAAAATCATATGATACAAAAAGAACATAAAATGTCAGAACAGAAAATACATATTTAGTATACCGGCATTACACTGAGACTAGTGGTCTATCTTATAAAAAGTTCCAGTAGACATTAGTGGTTTATCTTATAAAAAGTTAGAGTAGACATTATGTCTTGTTTAACATACGTAATCAGGACATAATGTCTACTCTAACTTTTTATAAGATAGGGGGTAGGTCTTGTTTACCATACGTAATCAGGACATAATGTGTATCATCATGGTATTTAGAGTAAGCGAGAGGGGGCAACACTGGATGAAAAAAACAACATGGAAGCCTACTAACTATCTCTCGAACCCCGCCGCTGTCAGGAAAACTTGAAATTGCTGTTTAAATCGGAACCAATGCGGCTGCAATTCCACTACGCAGTCAAGTCGTAGGCCCTCGGGCATTTTAAATTCCACTCCAGCCATTTTTTCTTCTATTTGTTCTTCCACTTGTTTCTCACCCTTCTGTGCATCCACTACCTTAGACGCCGGTTCCGTGCTCATTGAATAACCTCTCCACCATGTGGTTGCTCGTGCTTGTGTTCGAATGTTAATTTTAGTTTTTTATGTTAGATGCGGTTCTTCATCGGCTGCGCCATGTATTGTATGATAATCTATGTTTAGAATTAAATACAATTATGTTGAAACACTCTTTTATTTTAGTTTTACAAATTGCTCATAATTAGTTAGTAGGCTTCCATGTTGTTTTTTTCATCCAGTGTTGCCCCCTCTCGCTTACTCTAAATACCATGATGATACATAATGTCTACTCAACTTTTTATAAGATAGGGGGTAGATCTATTTGACAGCACTTTAACAGGGAAAGACTCTTCTTTGTGTATTATTATGTTTACTGCCTACTTTCTATTATGTTTGTTCTTGTTACTTTTCTATATTATCTTTCTTTTTTATTCTATGTAAGGTTAGTTAAATCAAAAAAATCTTATTCTTATTACCTGCTGTGCAGCGGCCATCTTGTCGTGTTGGTTCCTAAGTTCCAACTTGTATCGTTCTTCGAGCGCCTGCGCAGATCGCTTCCATCTCTCTTCTAATGATCTACGCTCATCTACCAACTGCTCTATGCGATGGTTCAGGGTCTTTTTGTCGTTTATTAACTGAGGATATAAAAGTTTAATAAGAAAAAGAAACCTACCTCGTATAACGTACATACTCACGACGGCCAGGCACGTCATAAAATGAAGGAAATTATTATTAAATGCATTCTCTACGCCACATTTCATTTCATTTTATTCTTCTATTGACATGTGTACAATGCTAGGTACCTATATAATGTAAATACATAAAACTCTTTTGAAGCTGACTGACAATCAACGCACAATAAACTGTGTAAGTAATAGAGGTATGAAATTTGGAGGGTAGTATCCTTATATAGTGCAGGGGTGCACTAAGAAAAGAATTTTGAAAAGTCGCACCCCAAAGGGTCTAAAATTAGGATCAAAGATTTTAACCAAACAATGCGTATGCTGCTACCACGCGAGCTAAACGCTGGCGACAGCTAGTTAGATATAAAATTATTTGTGTTCATTTATTTTAGCGATTGTCAGTTCTTCGGCAAACATGACCGTCCTGAACAAAGCTGAAAAATCTAACTAAGTAAAAAGTTACGCAAGCTTACGTAATTTTATTGATAAAAAAAATACATAGTTATTAATTTCCCAGTGGTTTACCTGATCAATGAAGCTCTGATGCCGTTTTATGGTGTCCTCGCACTCCTGTTTCACTTTAGACACGTTGCGAAGCGACTGCTTCTCCAAATTGCTAACTTTGTTTATCATCTGAAATATAACATTAGGCTGGTGTATTTATTCTGGTATTTACGGTATAAAGTAGTTCCAATGTTTTTTACGAAAATTCAGTAACGCTTCAATTCATTGAACTAACTTTTATGTCCAATGTAAAGGTTCAGAAAAAATATCATTTTGATCCAAACCAGTTTTTTTACATTTTGCGAATTTTTTGATCGAAAAACTTGTTCGGATCAAAATGATATTTAGCTGAACCTTTGAATTTCTATTTTCTAGCTTTGCTATTTTGTATAATTTACATTCAGCGATTTTATATCTTCCATATTTGACAATACCCTACCTACAACACAAGTTAAACCGTCGTCGGTCCCGGCTCTAGCAGTCGTTAAGCCATGACGTAGGCCTTAAGGAGGCCTAAAAACTCCGTCACCAGAGTTGGCTACTAACTCATGCGAGCTTGCTTGCTAATAAAAGTCAACTGATTTGTGGAACGAGTTACCTGTTCCTTATGATTGGTGAGGCTTTCTTGCAGCAATGTGATGCAGCACGAACGTTCTTCCAGCTGCAATGTTGCGGTAACCAGTCGCTGAGCCAGCTCTGTTTGCGGCAGTTTTAGCAGCGCTTCTAGTCTAAACCATACAAACGTTCATACGAGTTAGTACCACTGATTACAGAATTTTATGCAAATTTCGTCATCTATACTAATATTATAAAGAGGAAAGATTTGATTGTTTCTTTGCATTGAAGAGGCTCCGAAACTACCGGACCGATTTGAAAAATTCTTTCACCGTTGAGAAGCTACACTATCCCCCGGTGACATAGGCTATAAGTATATTTTGCATATGCGCGCACGAAGCCGCGGGCAGACAGCGAGTAGATCTATAATCGTATAAAATTCCTTCTATTACCCTTGGTAAATCCTAACTATTACATACCTATTATAGTTTCTGTTCAGTTTATATAGAAAGAAGAAAACAAGTAGGTATGGCTCGATTTAAATGTACATAGTACCTATTACACTGTAATCTTTGAAACTAGTGACTGAATTTTATACAAATCAAGTACATTGCCCACACAATATTAGGCTAGTTAGGGATTTATGTGCGACTGCTGTGTCTAATATTTTATTAGTCCTTCGAGATAGACATGGTTTTAATGTAGTAATCTTACTTTGGTATAGATTGCGGAGTCTTATTCGTCACTACAGATAACGCGTCGTTGGCACTTTGTTCCACTTTTTCCAAAAATTCAAAAATCTCCCTGAAATTACAAAATAAATAAATCAACTTCATAGATGGTACTATCACTAGAAAAATGCCCAGCTCTGATTGGCTGACAGAAACGCCATATTACTTTAGTTCGCTCGTGATTGGCTCTACCTAACAACCTAGTAGCTAGTAGGTTTATCTAAATTTCCTAGTAATCACTACTTACAAACAAAACTGAACTTCTCAAATAAAATTCTTACATAAAATTATCCTTAGGCGCAATATTCTCTTCTTCTTTCTGTACATCATCATCAGCAACGTTCACATTGCTGACTGACGTCACTGGATTGTCCCCATAGCTTTCGATTTCCTTCAACATTGAATAGATATCTAATACAGACGAATTTGTGTTTAATTGCTTTGGCTTTACCGTTTCGTTTTCTATTGACGCTCGGGGAGTTACTAATTGTTTTATTTCAACTTTAGATTCTTTGATATTAGGTTCAATTTGGGGTGGTTCCGGCACTGGCTGTAAAACTTGGTCTATTTCTAATCTGGGGGAAGGTGCTGTTATAGAAATCCATGAATCAACGTCTTTATCATTGTGAACCCCTTCGATTCTGGCGCTCAGAGGAGCGTGCATAGTAAACATATTTTTTTGTGTCTGATTTCTAATGTTTACCTGCGAGTTACTACTACTTTTGCTGATACTAGGTTTAGTCTTATTGTTCCAATCTTGTTTGTATCTTGAAGGGATGTTTTCAAACTTAGAGGGAACATTGTTGACCTTTTTATCAAACTTCTGCAGACTTTTTGGCAGTAGGTCGTTAACATCGCCCTCCTTGACTTTTAGATAGTTTTGTATCAATTCCTTGGTCGATATTTTTGATACTTCTCTTCTCTGTTTCATTTCGAATGACGTGTTATTGTTCGTTTGTTTCTTGTGTTCAGGCGTAATGCTTTCTGGAGAGGTTTCACTATCCCGTTTGTGGTCAAAATTATCAGACGGATCTTCAAACATTTTATCGATATTTAGAGGCGTAGGAGACACTGTATCGGTTTGTATATCTTTCAACGTAAGCTCGTGCAGACTATTGATTGCTTCTAGCTCTTTCTTGTAATCTTCTATCACTTTAGAAGTGTAAGCTTTAGTCGTGCTGTTGACTAGATACGGCGGATACTCTAATTCTGGTTCTTTTTTGTCGCCGGTGACTTCACTCTGTCCAAGAAACGTGTCCAGAGGAACATTGGTTGTAGTTGGAGAGTTATTTGGAGGAAGAGCTAAGTGACCCTCCTTTTTTAAGAAGAAATCTTTGTATAGAAGACGACTGTGGTTGAGAGGTTCGGACCATTGCTCTTTGCCATTAAGAGGATATGTTTTATGATACCCCTGACCGTTGCTACTGGTGGAACCACTGTCGAGACTCTTAGGCTGCTCATCGATATTGTTATGAGACCCCACAAGAAACGCTCCACGTTTAATAGCTGATGTGCTGGGTAGTGAGTAGTTTTGTTTATATCTATCATCGTTTGGTCCACTATCAGGGTACCCAGAATCTTTCGACGACGCGTCAGTATGTATGGTACTAGACATCTTAGTTTTGAAAGGGTCGGCAGGGTTAGAGCGAAAGTCATCGTAGAAGCTAGTGTAAGTTCTTGGGTCGCATATAAAATTATGGGAAGATTTAGGATAGTCATCTTTTGTCTCCGCTACATACGTATTTGTCTCATCAGCGTTATCATCATTTTTAGGTTCTTCCAAAGAATTTTCTGGTGTTAAACTGTTCTGTGAAGGAACACTGTCAATGTCCTGTGTTGACTCTTCCTCGACTAAGGAAAGTTGTTGTTTCGTTAGAGTAAGACGGCGAGAGTACTTGTCGATAGCCTGTTCTACTTCCTCGTGTATACCGAATGAAACACGACCGAGGAGAGAATCTTCAGTCTCTTTTCTTTCACCATCAAGTGGTATAAAGTAAGATTCGTAAGGACGAGTTTTGAGTGTTGGTGAGAAGCTTCTTTCATTGAACATGTTTTTGTTTCTATTGGGTGAAGGTGACCTTGATGGTGACCGTTGCCGTTCTGTTATTTTCACCTCCATACCATATTCGTTAGCGGCTAATACATCTTCGTTTATTGTATTTTCCATAGATTTACGTCCCTTCTTTGCAATGTTTCTGTATTTGAGATAGTTCTTTGTGTTTGAGTTTTTTGGCTTAGGTGACTGTGCTTTGGCTTTTATTTTGGATCCTAAGCTGATGAAAGTATCCTCAGAGCCGTAGTCGGAGGCATTGCTGCAAATATCTCTTCTATGGGTGAGATTTTCAGGGGACTTTCTTTTACCAAGTAGATCAGTTGTCGGAGCTAATACTTTTACAGTTGTTGGCGGAGAATCTGAAATGAAAGACCAGGAATTATTTCATATGATACTTTATGGCTTTTATGTAAAAACCTTTCAATATCTGGAGTACAGTATTAAGTGTAGGATTTACAGCAATTTCTACATAATGTTAAAAAGCTAGGGTATTGTTTATTTATTTATTTATTTATTTTTTGGCACAAACAGTCATTGAGTTATAATAATCTTAAAGTAAGAGTAAATTTACAGACAAAACAGTGCCCAAACCTTAATTCTAATTATAATAATTACTAATTTCGTATTGTTGTCCTTACTGGATGCTTTAGTGCATTATATTGAAAGGGATTTCTTACTATTGTATGACTGTATTAACTCCGCACTAAAGGCTTTCAAAAGATTCCTAGTAGACGGAGCTCTTTCCTTTGCATCGGCAGAGAAAGGCCTTTTGTATCTTTCTGGAATATCCTGAAATAATTACATTTGGATCATCTAAATATCAAAAAAGCAATACCTAATAAAGGTGTGATCAGTAAGTCACACAGAAACAACAGACGCTACCTTACTAATATTAAAAACCCGAAAGTTTGTATGGATGTTTGTTACTTTTGATTATTATATGTCACTTTGGATACAATTTTAGATAGAAAAGTGGAACTTACCGGCGAATTACAAGAAGTTTGTAATGCTGATCGTGGACGGTTGCGTGTGTTCTTCCTGTCGTCTTTTTTCTTAGTACGATACGAAAGGTTCACTGGCGAACCAAGAAGACGCAGGTTATTATTTTCTTTAGACATTTCACACGCATGCCAGCCAGTTTTTAGAAAATGTTTCGATCAGAAATCACAATGTTTTCTTTGCTGTTGTGTCGAAATTCCAGAACATAATTACTACGAGATTACTTACGATAGTGGTCAAGAATAAGTCGATTCAACTAAACTAAATAAAGAACAAACACCAACCAATCAAAGTAACTTCCATTCAATTTCTCGATTTTCTCGTAAAGTTGTCGTTGTTTTGTTTGTTTATTTGCCATGGCCTGTTGCTAGGCAACTGCACTGCACTGCACGCATGGCGTGCATATTTTTGCAACCAACCAACGAGCTTCAAAAGTCATGCTAGTTTCATTTAAATGTAAACCAAGTGTAAACCTATATTTATTTCAATTTTTTTCATTGATCCCCTGTAATAATAATATAATATTTATTTATCAAAAGAAAGTATATAAATTAAATTATATCACATGTATAAAACGATCATTTTTGAGCTGCAAAGTAACTTTCTCAGTTTTTCCGGTTTAAAACTCGGTGTTGCCAAGTGTTAAAAAACTACCATGGTCAAAGTGGTCTACCCATCAACGAAATCTAGCAGTAGCGAAACGCATTGTGGAATGACGTCATAGATAAAAATAAAGGAACTCTCGCTCGAACGAAACGAAGTAGGTAGGTAGCAAAGTGGACCTTCGGGCGTTCGGACTACGACGAACTTCTATTCGATTCGATTAGTCCTTGGAAGTATTTTGATCGCACCGCATTTTTCGCCTGCAGAGGCGTATACAGACAGTTGCGCGATTTGTATTGTGAATAGTTTTACTTAAGTTCAATCTGTGATTTGCGCTATTTCGTTCGGTGTGTGATTTAGAAAAGTGTGAAATTATTACCTACAAAAATGTTCAGCGGAATCGCGGGTGAGTTTTTGCCTATTTAAGTTTTTCTAAAGTACATTAAACCAAAACTAGGTATATTAGAATTAATTAAAACAAATAGCTACCTATATAGGTATATACCAAGAAACTACACCTGTTTAAAATATGGTAGGTACTCACTAGGTGTATTTGAATATTAAAGGTACTACCTACAACCTGTTTATTGAACCTACTGAGCTACCTACCTAACTTATCTTCTAATGCCTACCTAATGGATACCTAGGTACCTAGGTATCTTAACTTTTATTCTGCTAGACCTTGCACGTGCTTTAATCTTTTTTCTTTATTTTAGAGTAGCTATATAGGTAGGAAGGAACCAAAGGACTTAATTACCTACCTACCTAGGTACCTTAAAATAAAAAAAAACAAATTACTTAGGTACTACCTACTTTACTTTTATAAACAGTTACCTACCTACCTAGGTAGATACCAGCATAGGTAGCTAGCTATAGCTAGGTACCTACCGGCCGTGGTCATTAAATAACAAACTAGAGTAGGTAGGTAGGTACCTACCTATGTTCACCTATACTATACCTAGATACCTACATAAATATTTGACCTACTACAGCGCAAAAGAGACTGCAACCCGTCACGAACCGCAGTTCCAAAAGGTCTTACCTACTAAAAGTATACAGACCTACTTCATTCACCTAGGTGACTTAGCCCTGGTGAACCTGTGTTTGTGTTATGCAAAGAAGAACTTTTCTCCAGCGCCTAGGTAGTGCCTCAATGATACTCCGTGACAATCTGTTTCATGCGCCCTCTACTCAAGGGACGCTCGAAGCCTTCCCTGGTTAAAGAACAAATATACGTAGACTCAAACGTAACAACACGAAAACAGCGTGATTTCATATGACTTCATTGAGTCCAATGTTGAAATTATATATTTTGCCTGAGTGTGTGAATCTACGACTGATTTGGATCAACTGCGCATTTGGGAGGCTTACTCATTCATTCAATATTGTTTTATTCAACTTTGTAGGTAGCTACCTAACTACCTACCATGTTATGACACGTACATACAGATTAAACTGGGCACTTTATTGAATGGAATTTGAGCCAAGAGCATATCGTTAACGTATTGCGCAATAGCCATACCCAGCTAATTGAAATAATGGTGTGGACGGATATGTATGGAGCAATTTCTTCGAATTGTGTACTACATAACTTATACTAGGTGCTAGAGAAGGAACTCCTAGAAAATATTGGGTAGGTATATTAATGAATGTGTGAAACCTGAAACCACGAAACCTGCCGGAAGTCTTAGGGGTCGCAAAGGAGATTAGTGGACAAAAGTTCCAGAAATCCCTAACGCAGAGGACTCACGCAGGGGAAAACTGGAATGAGCCATAATAATACATAGGTCACTTAGGTCCAAATAGCAAAACAATCCTTTTGTTATAGCTCTTTACACAGCTTTACATCATGCTTTTTGTGTAGGAGTGACACTTCCTGGTGATGAAAAAACGGTCATTGACCAGCGTGACCTGCCGGAAATTCTTGGCTAGTTAAATCTGGAAGACATCCAATTAGGTCTCTGGTTCCTACACAAACACTCTGACTGATTGTGTGATCACGATCAAGATGACTTTATCAGAGCTTTCTTAAGTTTCAAAGAAAGGATTTCTTTGTCGTTAGTGAACACATCTTCCCGCATTGTTGAGTCATTTCATTGCGGAGTTTTCATTGTCCTAAGCGCAATAAAGTAATGCAGATGATCTCATCAAGTTGCAGTTTTGCTCCTCATTGAAACACACAACACACACACACACATGAAATGTATGAGTTTAGATTCCTATCCTACAGGCCTCCAAATTAGTTTTATATAATAGTAACAGGAAAAGACTACACACTAACATTGTGGTTAATACCAAGGTAGTACCAAAATCTTCCAATAACTTTCAGTTCTGGCTTGAGCATAGATTGATTAAATCGTCCTTGTAGATTAGGCATTAGTAATTTTATACGAGATCTTCTAAGCAAGCTGGATACAATTTTCGATGTAGCACGATACTAGCCTACTCCATCTACTACATAGGTATATCAGTTTCTGACACAGATAAATCATCTAAAATAGCTGTAGAGAATGCTATCATTTCTACCTAGTTCGTAGGTAGGCACCTGACCTCGGCCACAATTCAATATTTTCCATCTAGAGTTCTCAATCAATCGAATGTTTTCAATCAATAACTCCACGGGTAGAATGATGTGAATATGGATGTGTGACTTCCAGTCCATTGCATTAGCACCGAACAAAGGTCACGGCTGATCTATGAATCATTGTTGCGAGTGCTTGCGACGTGGACGTAAACTACTATAATTAACTGTGTGTTAATGTATATCACTGCCAGATTCATTTAAAAAAATGGTAGAGAAACCGTAGGCCATTATTTTGATTGGGACAAAAGTTAGATCAAGAATAACTATCCGGGAACTTATCCCTTTATCTGCAGATCTTTGAGTAGGTAATGGATTTGTTATGATTCGGTTGGAAAACGTAGATATTTCCTAGTAAATACTAAGAGGAACAAAGAAGAGGAAGGATCCAGGAAAAAGATAGGTACAGATAAAGTTGAACTAGTCCAAACAGGTTACAGTCATGCAAAAGTAGGATCTAAGCCAAATGAAACAAGCGAAGTGAGGTGTATGCAAACAAATAGGTCCTTAAAATTTACAATAAAACATGCAAGGACTCTTAACGCATCAGCCGTAACGTAATAATCTAACCGGTCGTGGCCGAAGCTGTTTTAAATGAAACTTAAACCTTTGTAACTAACTTAACATCATTCACATAGGAGTCTTTGATTACGGGATTAGATATGTATTATTTGTTTTCTTATCTACATTATGTAGAGTATTTGAACTCGAGATTGGTTAGTTGAATGACTTTATTGGGTTACTTTAGGTCTTCGAACCTGACCTGTCTTGTCTATCCATGACTAAAATGTCTAGACGGATTAATATTGAATAGTACCGCTACCTAATTTACATACAAAAGTTATTTTAAGTCAACACAAAGAGTAGAAGGTCTAACTTATGTCGCAACGTGAAGTATTAGCGTGTGTTGAAAGAAAGATTCTATAAATTCACAGGAAAAACGCCTGTCAAAGATGTTGGTTGGTTCCATCAACATTGGCTTGTGATACTGACATATTTACATTTGTGTGAGACCTAAACAAAACAATGAGAGCCTCACGCGAACCTCGACACGCTATGACATCATCAAGGCCGGTTAGTGTCTGAGACGGTGAGACCCAGCACCTATCCCTTTCCGATACATTCCATTTTTTCACAAAACGAGAGAGATGAAACACTTGCGTAAACCAGAAATCCTTGTGCCTTGTGCTAATTTTGTTGTTTTGGTAATGCCGCTGGTATGCATCGTTTTGTTAACCTTCTGAAGGGCACATAGCTGAATAAAATAGTTTTTGATAGTGCTGTACCGACCGACCGAGCACGTATCGACCGATAGGTATTACTATTATCTTCCACTGGTTGCGTTACACTGAACTGTGTGGTAAAAAATTAAAAAATAGAATGAAATTCTTTCAAACTTCCTATTTTTGATAACGAAGTCATAGAAGAGAGAGGAATCTACATATTAGTCTAATGAATCTAACAAAGTTACCTTTTAATAATTTTCAATTGCATCGCAATATAAGACTGAATGGGAAAGATTCTGTAGCGTTACCCAATAATTCAGACATTCAGCCTCATCGATAGAGAACAGGCGTAATGAAACTCTTTGTTTAACGACCTCGCGGTTAACCGCAGCACCTTACATGACGTAGGTATACTATGTTGGTATTCCTACATCATGGAGGAATACTCAACACCTGTAAAGTGATGGGTTCAGAGCTGACAGTGGAAGAACATTTAAATGTATGAATAACAACAGCCACTTCATAGACATGGCTCATGTTGAAATTGAAACCAAAATGTAAATTGGTATAAATCAAAGAAATCATCAAATAAAAAGTCAAGGAAAAACTAAGTTCAATTACACAAATGAATTAGGTATACACAACGGCTACGAATGTCTCAGTGCTGTCATGTCAGGGGTGATTACGATTCCATGGTTTTATGTAACTTGTAGTTACTGTTACTACGGCACACAAAAACCATTTCTTACCAAAATATCTCATTGGTTTTCACCATCAAGTTAGAACTCGATTGTTTTCACACATTGATTTAAATAAAACGGTTTATTTATATCAATGTTTTCACAGCAATGTAATTTACACCAGCCAATACGAAAACCAATTGGCACTATTTCCTTGCTGTTCCTAGATCACTCAACTGCCATGACATCACTCACGCAGACGTGATATCATCGTAATGATGGCAATCACGCCGGCCGGATATTTATCCCAATTGAATGCTCGTTGATAAACATGTGGGCTTTAGACCTCAAGTTCCCACTTAGTCCCGACTTCATACCATATCCTTACTCACCGTGCTGCTAGTTCTATATTGTTAGATTTCGTATTCTGAGAATGAAATCTCTACGTAGAGATTCTCATACAAAGCTGTCAAAAAATCTATGCTTGGAGTCGGAAAGGCTTGAGCAGTACTTCTTCTTCCTGCCCTTATCCCACTAAGTGGTGTCGGCACATGTTCTTTTCTTACATTATCCCCTATCATCCGTCATCTCAGTGTTCACTCCTCCCCTATGCATGTCATCTTTTACACAATCCGTCCATCTTTTCTTGGGCCTACCTCTTCCTCTAAATCCATCCATATTCATACTTAGCAATCTCCTCGTTACATGACTTGAGGCTTGAGCAGTACATGTGAGCCAATTGCAATATTTGTTTGGTTTCGTACCTAGATGTTTGTGGCTGAATCTGGACTATACTTCCCTATTTGAATGCAGTATAGCCGAACAAAGCTGTGGTGTTATTTCGTAAAATCTATTACGCAACTACGTCATAGTACTTTGCCCGATGTTTGTTCAAAACAGTTTACAAATGGTGTCTAAAATTAGACGCAGCGTCTACCAAGATAACCTAACCGACTCATTAGTTTTATCTACCTCCAGCCACATTTTAGAGATAAGACGGCTTCAACTCGATACTTGACCCCGCTTCAAGGTGGATTAAATGACTCTCAAGTTCGATTTGTTCTATAACTCTTAAAAATTTTGTTTCAACGAGAGATTTTTCACTTTATGTCATTTTAAGAGGGCAAAATTGTTTACCATTTGGCTCGAAATTCTTTTCTCTAAAATCAATAACACTACGTTGATGAATCATATAATTTTTCAGGCACCATACCTAACTGTAGGGAAATTAAAAATAAATACTTACCTAAGTCTATGAAAAATACTAATTAGTGTTAAGGGAAATAACATAGGTCACCGCATCACCTGTTTAGGTCATGCCCTGTCGCAATGCTCAAGGGCTCAAGGCAATACGTCTCTGCGGTAGGTACCTACTTACCAAACATGGCTATTGGCTATATTCCGTCTCTTTTAGGTAGATCGATAGTCTGGCAGATCTTTTACCTGTAGCTAAGGTATGCATCTTGGTCTTTAAATAATTGAAGATCCCTATCATAATACCTCTGTTTTATCAGATGAAATTCTGACGAACAGAATACACAATCAATCTGTGGTAAAATCATTCTTATAAAAGCTCGCAGTTACTCGTAGTAGGTATTGTTTGTTCGTCGCAAACCGATCAATACTTTGACAGACCGTCCGGGTATGAGGTGACCCAGACTCACTGGCGATAGGTAACTAGGTACTATTAATGTAGTTTTATTGCTATATTCTCAGAATTGGCTTTGCGTGTACTGTACTCATTTAATATGCATTTTATGACACGAAGCGTGTTCCATTTCTCATGTACGGTATCGATTATTTTATTAGGTTGATAGAAGTAACTTTCTTTTATATGGCCTTGGTGTTTCGTTTTATGCTGATTGATGTTTCATTGCTTGAAATAAGCAATATTTTATTATATCCTATGATGTTTACTTATAAGAAGTTTCAGTATTGTTAGAGTAAAGAGTAAAAATAATTAAAAATCGGTACCTAACCTGCTGATACCTCAAGTTACATAGGTACTACCTTTTTTTTTTTTTTTTTTGCGCTGGGAAAATGCATGACGCATCCCCCCTCCACTAGAGAGCATGAAGGGGGGTATGTGGGACTCCCCGGCCTCCCGTCAGGCCGGTATACCCACTAAAAACCCAGCGGCGCTCCTGCGTCGTCTTAGTGGGGGGGGACTGGGAAACCGGCAGAGCCTTTACGTCCAGTCCCCCGCCGACGAAACCCGCCATTACAGCGGGGCCCGCACGCCCCTCCCCTTGCAGGGTGGGGCCTGGGAACGGCAAGCGGCTCGGCCGTTCCCGTCCGCTGGTGGCGAATGTCTGCAATGCGGGGCCGGTGCTCTAATGCGGTCCCGCCATTCGCCACCATGCGTCGCGCGCGGGACAGTTCCGCGTCGTCCCGCGCGCTCTTCCCCGCTCGGGGGCCTAAGACCCCCGACGTCCGTGCCACCAAACAAGGGGGCCCGGACCCACCTGGGTAGACCGAAGTCTACCCTGCCTCATCACGCAGTGCCCTCTGCTTATCAGAGGGACACGCGGAGAGGCCCACCGTGCCGGGTTACTGGCCACTATGAAACACGTCCACAGTACTCTGCGGGCGTGTTTCATGGTGTTTCCAGGGTGCACCGCGTGGAGGTTACCCGGCCTAGCACCCCACATAGGTACTACCTAAGCTAACCTATTTAAGAAAGAACTCAAAATTTTGTTGGCAACTGGCTAGTCTTGCTACGCAACGGAATACCACTTTGAAAAATATTCTCGTACCTATGGTGGATACACACGTACCTACGTACACCCTCGATGAGCATGTTTCATCCCAGCATGGCTGGCTATCTACAAATATGCTCGACCCATCGAACTTGTCCTTGTTTTTAAATTCAAGAAATTATCAGTCCTACATAATTTAAATTATTACATACCTAATTCTTTTAGTGAAATATTACTCCTTACTTATTCTTTGGGAAAGATTTAGACGGTACGTACAAATAATGCGATGTGCTCTTTTAACTGAAGTATGCTGCAATGATGTTCAATTGCTCCAGATCTCTTGCACACAAGATTCTATTTATAAGTTTAATAGAGCGATCAATGATCCGCAATGCTTGACCGCAAGTACCATTCAAATTGTCTAACCCATCTTTATTTTCGGATGGGCATCTCTTGGGATGAACGAACGAACGCTTGGTGTGCAGATCGATGCTTGGCAGCGTCTTGGAATGGAGGTAGTACTGTGGGGAATCTCTTAGTTTGTAGGACAAAAAGACTTCCGTTCCGAGAGTATTCTCCTTATTTTTTACTCGACTATGGCGAATGAAAAAGAAGGTTATAATGATTTCTTACCTATGTACAAACAACAGTGCGTCATCAATTAACTTGCTAGACCATGACCTTTCACAAAGGACTGGTAAATGGTGACCACAGTGCCGTACGTAACCTTTAATAATTATTTTCACTACTTATTAATTAATGTAAATATAGTTATTTAGGTACCTCCTGCTATAGTAGAGTAGATTTTGAATTTGCTTGGTTTCAACTGAGGTAAAAGTAGTTGCACAAAACTCACCATAAATTAAGTAAACTAAGTACTTAGTTAAGTTTGTAGCTAGTTTACTAGACCTAATAATCACCTCACCAACATTGTAGGTATCCTACTCATACGGTTTTCTTAACAATAGTAAAACTGCCCGTTTGCCCGGTAGAAAGGTAGTAGAATTACCTTTCGCATGGCTAAAGTAGTAGATTTTTATTAAAATTACTTATTAAAATACTTTGTTTCCATGCCCACCGATAGACAAGAATCTTGGTGAGTTCTCAAACGGTATTTAAAGTTTTCTGTCTGAAACTCTGTGATATGTGTTGGTCCCTCGCACCATGTGAATCGTCTTCAAGTTCTCATTTTTTGTACTACGCACTAAACGTATTCATTTTTCCAATATCTAATTACTGTAGTAAGAAGTATGAAGAAGAATATTATGATCATAGTTGGCAGATTGAGCTCTCGGAATAGATTCTGTCTCCGTAATCTTACATCCACACAATAACAGCATTATACCAATAAAAGCAGTAACAAACTCTGTGGGTGTCTTAATCATCTGAGTCCTAAATTATCTTGAGATACCCTATATTTTATTGTGTCGTAATTTGGTCGGATATTCGACTGATATTCTCATTCTCTTATATTCGACACGATTCAAAAGTATATTTCTGACGACGGTGAGCATGACGTGGACGAATACGAAGCTCCTTACACTACCAACCTTGACCGTTCCACGGAGAAAATCGATAACCGTAATAAATGTCCCAAGTGAGAACGTGTCATTGTTTTGCCCTTGTTCCTTTAGGCCTTTACATCTGAAGGTGATTTATACAGCATCAGGAGACTCAGGAGGCAACCTATGCCTACACTTAACGGGACTCTGTAGTGCCTGGGACAATGTTTAAATGGAGGAGGTTTGGCTTGCCCAGCACCTATACCTCTCAGCCTAGTCAGCCATATCCACAGGAAAGACGAGGTCAATACGTGCGGAACTGTCTTAGCCGCGGGTTTCCTTTAGACACCCTAGATATTCAAGTCTAAAAAGTTGAAGTAGGTATCTAAGTTGAGATTTTACGTAAGTAACTTGCAGTTTAACATTTTCTGTTACCAATTTCAATGTTTACTAGATGTATCATCAGTATAAATCAAAATGGTCCAGTATCTAACTGTGACATTTGGAATATTTTCCGTCGTAAAACTTTAGTGTGCCATTGGAACAGCAATGAATAAAGTGATTATATTTCCACAATATCAAACGCATATAAACTGTTATGAGGTGGTGTTAAAACGGTACATTAAGCAACTCTTAAGACCTTTATTTCAAAACATTTTCTTATTTTATTTATTTATTAGCTGTTTTTTTCCCACTGCAAGGCAAAGGCCTACCCTCCCTCTTTCCACTCCTCGCGATTTAACGCTCTTACAGGTCAAGATGTTAGATTTGCATCGAAAGCATTTACTTAATAGATGAATGTAGTATAAAAAATATTAGAATATTTAAGATTTAGGTTTATTGATAGGTACCGTAATTTCTATAATATGTATGTCACTCTTTTTAAAAGCCGAAAAAAACGTGACTTCGTGCTTTAAAATCACGTTTCTTAGTAATAGAACTTTTTTTTTAAATGTTTTTATGAGAATAAATGTCTTTAAACCTATATTACGTTTCCTACGCTTTTAATTCTATTCTCGTAACACGCGTCATTGATCCAAACATTTTGTTGAATCATTCCTGTGGTGTTTCCTTTCTATCAAAATTATGTCTTTCAAGCTTCGTAAATCTAACAAACCATTCACCTATTACCATCTCGTTCATCAGAAAACTCAAAAACAAGTAGTTATCACATCCGATCTCTCATCTACATCACTAGTCATGTTATCTATGTGTTTATAGACTTAGTTAGTCTTAAGTTTCTTCCCTCTTTATGAAAAAATCATCCGATACACGCAGTAAACCAGTCTTTTGCAATGTGATCGGATTCAATACTAATGTTCACGAGCTTACAAACCTATTGTATCACAGGTGCATTCAAGAGCATTGGCGAGAAGACTGCGTCACTCTTCGAGCGTAAGAAGAAAGATGCTGAACAGGTCGCTGCAGAGAAGGTGCAGGAGGCTGCCCATGTGGTGGAAGACCAAGTCAAAAAGGTTGGAGAGATCGTAGGAGGGGCCTCGAAGAATGCCAGTGATGCTGCTAGCTCAGGTATTTTATCTTCTTTCTAGGTAGATAAGTATCAAAAACAAATGACATTTTTTTTTCATGACGTGACCTCTTACACCCTCTTTGTAAAAAAAATATATAGATTTTAGGTAAGTTTAAGGACCTATAGAATAATCTTGTGCCTTATTTTAGCGCTAATAAAACAGAAGCTCCAATAAATTAGGAGTAAGTACCTAAATTATGTTGAACAGATACCAAACCTACTCAATAACATTGAAGATTTCTCAAATATTATCATCATCAATATGTATAAAACTCTTTTGAAGCTGACAGAGAATCAACGCAGTCTTAGAGGTATGAAATTTGGAGGGTAGTATCCTTATATTATAGTGTAGGGGTGCACTAAGAAAGGAATTTTGAAACGTCACACTCTAAAGGGTAGAACGCGAGCAACGCCGCGGGCGACGCCTAGTGCTATCATAAATAAAATTCTGAGTAATACGATAGCGTGCGGTCATGCAGGACTATCATAAATATGCGTTCTCATTATAATGCCTATGTCACCAGCCAACGATGCCAAACACTCCGCAATCGACGCGTTAGACAAGGAGCTGTCGAAGGTGTCCTTGGCGGCAGGCGAAGCGGCTGACGCTGCTAACAAGGCCGTGGCTGATGGAAAGAAGGTCATTGACACCACTAAAGGTAAGACAGCTAAACTAACAGATAGGTAAAGGTATAGAACATACTATAATCCAGATATATAATAGTACCTAGAGCTCTAAGAGCTTTGGTTGTAAGCCTAAAATCGCCTGTTCTGATGCTCGGTCGCCTGCTTATTTGCTGGACCTTATTCGATTAGTCATAATAATGACTAGATAGTTCAAATCCCAGCCTTCTCTCTTGGGTCGAGTAGAAATAGTCAGTTCTCATCACCAACACTTATGGACTTTAGGAGTGGAGAATGGTATAAGTTATCGTTCGTTTTGTATGCCGCGTTTGTATGAAGCGCTCGTGGCGTAGCTTGCTTAGTCAATCTTCTTCGATTATCTAAGTTAAGCGACGTTCTGCGCGGTCACTATTTGGATGGGCTTCCGTGCTTCGGAGGGCACTTTAAACTGTCAGTCCCGGTTCTAGCAGTCAAGCCATGACGAAGGCCATAAGGCGGCCTAAATACTCCGTCACCAGAGTTGGCCACTAACTCATGCGAGCTTGCTTGCTTATGACTGATCAATCACCACAACCGTACCTATATAAGTACTTAAGAAGTAAATTTAGTAGCTGTATTAGCCTTGATTTATTTTGTAAAAATATTTAGTAGTTGCAGTTTGGTAGATTTTTTTACGAGACGATTGTTAAAATATTGTACTGTTTTATGATTTGGTCTGCTTTTCCATTTAGACACATTGGCTACCACAGTAGACAACACAAAGACTGCTGCAGCAAATGCCGTCAACTCAGCGAAAGGTAAGATATATCTTTACTCTTTTCTTTTTCATGGGTTCCTGGTAAGAGGTGTATGTTGGAACTTGGAAGAATGTCGTTTATTTTTATACAAGGACCCACGGTACAGTCATTATACAATATCACCTATTTTAAATGCCTCATATTGTAGACATAATTGGTAGCACAGTTGGTAATAGCAAATCTACAAAATCTGCTGTTGACGTGGGAGAGAGACGTCAGTTCTGCTAAAGGTACTATCTCTTTTATATCTACCTACCTACCTATCGCACTTGGTTTTGGAACCTTTTAACTTTACTTTCTATTTATTTCACACTTTGTGCCTATCTTTGTAAGTTTTTGTCATTGTTGCATGCAAGAAAATAATAGTTATTTAATTGTTAGTTAGTCAAAATTGTATGCGGTTTACCTACGTTCCTACCTACTTCAAGAGAAAAACTTCAGTAGGTATATTATGTCTATATTATATTCTTCGTGGACTTGTATATGTATAGCCATTGAAGTAGAACCCAAAGCATAGTTTTTTGTTTAATAATCATTATTTTGTAGATACAGTAGCTAGTGGAATACAGAGTACAGTAGATGCATCACAAAAAGCAGCTCAATCTACTTTGGCGACTGGACAGTCCTATGCCACAAGTGCTAAAGGTACAAAACAATATTTAGAACAAATTCCCAAATATAACGTCACATAACAAACGCCCAATCTATGGTAACTATTATTTTGTAGATTCCGTAGCTAGTGGAATACACAGCTCAGTAGATGCATCACAAAAAGCCGCACAATCTGCTTTTGCTACTGGTCAATCCATTTTGGGCACTGGACAATCATACGCCACAAGTGCTAAAGGTACAAAACAATATTTAGAACAAATTCCCAAATATAACGTCACATAACAAACGCCCAATATATGGTAACATATTATTTTGTAGATTCCGTAGCTAGTGGGATACACAGCTCAGTAGATGCATCACAAAAAGCCGCACAATCTGCTTTTGCTACTGGTCAATCCATTTTGGGCACTGGACAATCATACGCCACAAGTGCTAAAGGTACAAAACAATATTTAGAACAAATTCCCAAATATAACGTCACATAACAAACGCCCAATATATGGTAACATATTATTTTGTAGATTCCGTAGCTAGTGGAATACACAGCTCAGTAGATGCATCACAAAAAGCCGCACAATCTGCTTTTGCTACTGGTCAATCCATTTTAGGCACTGGACAATCATACGCCACAAGTGCTAAAGGTACAAAACAATATTTAGAACAAATTCTCAAATATAACGTCACATAACAAACGCCCAATCTATGGTAACTATTATTTTGTAGATTCCGTAGCTAGTGGAATACACAGCTCAGTAGATGCATCACAAAAAGCCGCACAATCTGCTTTTGCTACTGGTCAATCCATTTTGGGCACTGGACAATCATACGCCACAAGTGCTAAAGGTACAAAACAATATTTAGAACAAATTCCCAAATATAACGTCACATAACAAACGCCCAATATATGGTAACATATTATTTTGTAGATTCCGTAGCTAGTGGAATACACAGCTCAGTAGATGCATCACAAAAAGCCGCACAATCTGCTTTTGCTACTGGTCAATCCATTTTAGGCACTGGACAATCATACGCCACAAGTGCTAAAGGTACAAAACAATATTTAGAACAAATTCTCAAATATAACGTCACATAACAAACGCCCAATCTATGGTAACTATTATTTTGTAGATTCCGTAGCTAGTGGAATACACAGCTCAGTAGATGCATCACAAAAAGCCGCACAATCTGCTTTTGCTACTGGTCAATCCATTTTGGGCACTGGACAATCATACGCCACAAGTGCTAAAGGTACAAAACAATATTTAGAACAAATTCCCAAATATAACGTCACATAACAAACGCCCAATATATGGTAACATATTATTTTGTAGATTCCGTAGCTAGTGGAATACACAGCTCAGTAGATGCATCACAAAAAGCCGCACAATCTGCTTTTGCTACTGGTCAATCCATTTTGGGCACTGGACAATCATATGCCACAAGTGCTAAAGGTACTAAACAATATTTAGAACAAATTCCCAAATATAACGTCACATAACAAACGCCCAATATATGGTAACATATTATTTTGTAGATTCCGTAGCTAGTGGAATACACAGCTCAGTAGATGCATCACAAAAAGCTGCAAAATCTGCTTTAGATACCACCAAAACTTATGCCGATAGTGCAAAAGGTACATCTATATTCTTTTTATTTTTTATTATGTTGTGACGTAATTGTGTTGTATTGTAGCTAATTATATGTTGTTTTGTGAGTTTCTTAAAACTAACAGTGTGTGTTTTTTGCAAATAACGCTAGATACGGCACAAAACTCTATACAATCGGCATTGAACGCTGCGTATTCTGCTTTTGACGCTGGCAAGTTGTATGTAGAATCCGCTAGAGGTAGATATAATATTATTTTTCTATTTGTATACTTTAGTACGCATTGATTTGCTTCTTTATTATTTATTTTATATTGTAGATACTGTAGCAAGTACAGTAGATAGTACAAAGAAATCAGCGCAAAGTACAATTGATACTGGAAAGTCGTACCTTGAATCTGCAAAAGGTAAATTATATAATACTTGGCTACTTCATCGCTTATTCTATATACTCGTATATCGCATATCCATGTTGATCACCAGTTTAAAAATTTGGTTAAAATCAAAGCTGACACAACAAAAAATCACTGCTTATTACCAGTGGTAAAACTTTACGATTCCAATGATACTCACTTTTCGTAAGAATTGTTATCATGACAGTCATAACAAAGTTAGGCATGGATTCAAACATTCATAATAATTTACGCTTACATGTAAATTGATAAACCGTCCTTTGTTACTTGTGTTGACTTCGTATAAATGCTGTACATTCAGGTCTAACATCATAGTGAGATTGATACCGATTGAATCATGTCAGGTGAAGGAAATTCTTGTATTATTTTTGTTCTTTAGACTTTAGATTGATCTTTATGTACTCGTAGATCATTTAGCTAAAGCTATTTTTATATTAGTAAAAAAAACACTTTTTGAAGTCCTGATCTTGTAAATACAACTAAAATCATAACTTTGACTTTAGAGCTGCCACAAATTCATGCTATTCTTATAATAGTTATTGCTAACATCTCATTTTATTTTAATTCCATCATTCACTTATTTGTAGATAGCGTACACAAGTAACAAGTACAATTATAACTGTAACAAGCACGAGAGCACTCGAGCCACAGTAACAAAATCGGTAGCCTCATCAGCTTTATAAAAAGCACATCTGTACTGCGTAGTAATTTTTTCAATATTTTTCAAGTTGGTATTTACTAGTCGATCCTTTTTCCTATTTTTGGTTTTATTTATTGTAGATACTGTAGCAAGCACAGTCCAAACCTCAGTAGATACCACCAAAAATGTTGCATCATCAGCTTTTGATAAAGGCACTTCTGCAATCGGTAGTGCAAAAGGTAGATATTTGTAGATTTACTTATTTTCTTTACATTCGGCATTAGTTTTAGTACGTTTTGACTTAATTTGTATATATTTATTTTAGATACTGTAGCCAGCACTGTACAAGCAACGGTAGACACCACCAAAAATGTAGCTTCTTCAGCTTTTGATATCGGTACATCTTTTATTGGTAGTGCAAAAGGTATAAGTACACGCGCATTAACCAAATTAGTTCTAATATTATTGTAAGTTATCAGTTATTATTGTTAATTGCATTTATTGTAGATACGGTAGCCAGTACTGTCCAAGCCACACTTGACACAACTAAAAACGTTGCTTCTTCAGCCGTTGACAAGAGCTCAGCACTTATCGGTAGCACCAAAGGTAGGAAACATACTTCATAGTAGTCTTTCATATTATGATTCGTTTTATTGATATTATTTAAATTAAAAATTAATTGTAGACACCGTAGCCAGCACTGTCCAAGCCACAGTAGACACAACCAAAAATGTTGCATCTGCAGCCGTTGACAAGAGCTCAGCACTGATCGGTAGCACCAAAGGTAGAAAATATACTACATAATAATATAGCATTCTTTCATTGATTTGGACTGCTGATACTAGGCGTAATTTTATTGATATCATGATTTTAAATAATTATTTGTAGACACAGTAGCCAGCACTGTCCAAGCCACAGTAGACACAACCAAAAATGTAGCGTCCGCAGCCGTTGACAAGAGCTCATCACTTATTGGTAGCACAAAAGGTAGAAAACATTATTTCATAGTGTTAATAAGATTCATTGATTGATTGAATTTAAATCATTATTAATTTATTGTAGACACTGTAGCCAGTACTTTCCAAGCTACACTAGACACTACCAAAAACGTCGCTTCTTCAGCCATTGATACCAGCTCAGCATTTATCGGTAGCGCTAAAGGTAGAAAACCTACTCCTTATTAGTTATTTATTTATGCTTAATTATATCGATTCTATGACTGGCTGTACAAGCTATGGTAAACAACAAAATATGTTGCTAAAAAAATAAGCCTCTGAAATCTGAATATTAAAATTACTTAGACAAATATCTTATCATTTTAGATACTGTAGGAAGCACAATCCACGGCACAGTAGATGTAACGAAAAATATAGCTTCATGCGCTGTAGACACGACCACCTCGCTTGTAGGAGCCGCAAAGGGTAAACTTTACAACACATTAGAATAGATACTTTTTCATTAATATCATTATTACAAACTTATTTTAATTATTTATTGTCCACCGTAGATACACTCGCAAGCACAGTAGATACTACCAAATCTGTAGCAGGTAGCGCATTCGACAAAGGTGTATCGTTCATTGGAAGTGCCAAAGGTAGATAAAATACCATAGTTTCAATTATTTAGTTTATTTAAAGAATTACTTACATCTTTCTTCATTTATTGTAGATAGTGTATCAAGCACGGTAAATAGCACAGTGGGTACCACGAAAGATGTTGCAGGATCTGTGTTTGACAAGGGAACATCTATTGTTGGTGGTGCAAAAGGTATTTAAAAATCTCGCATAAAGAAAACACACTAAAAGAAGTGTTATAAAATTATTCATAAAAACTTCTATTTACAATAACAAAAAAAAATTATAAACTCAACTTAAACTGCGCATTGATTCAGTAATTATAAAAAAAGGTGAGGTTTTTGTCTTTATTTATTTAATTTAGTTTAGTTTATCATCTTTCTATAATATCACACTAATAGGGTTGCATGTGGTTTCTATGTTTATGTTCTTCTGCTTGCTCTGTAGATTCATTAGTAAACGCACTCTGGTCTGAATCGTCTGATGCTGTCCAAGATGCAGAGAACCACACAAACGACGATGAAGGTATAATTATATACAGGATGAATTTTTGAGACGGGATATCTTAAAAATTTATAGATAGTCTCCTAAAAGCGTTTTCCTGTAACTATAACGAATAAGGTAGGTACCTGGCGTTACTGTCCCGTCTCAAAAATTCACTCCGTATATATTACGGCTTTTTGCATAAAACCTTCTTTTCTGTCCAAACAGTGTACCAAAATGGTAGCACACCATACAACGCACTTACAAAAGCTGCTTACGATCGGAAAGGTATATTGCTTATAAGCTGGTATTTGTGTTGATGTGTAGTGTACCTATGATTAATTTTATGTTATGTAATCTAGATGTTATAAACAAGCTACCTTCAAAGGCAACGAGTGAATTTATTACAGAAGAGATAAAGAATGTTGAAGAATCGGCCGGTACATTTGACTGCATATTTTGATAACACTTGATTGTTTGAGTTTGTTTAACCAGCTTGTATAAAACTTTGTAGCTGCTCCACTGTAACCCAGGGAAAACCATAGAATTGTGTTGAATGTCCTGTTAATTCATAGTCCAAAAATACGCAACCAAATATTTACGATATCCTCAAAAGACTCACCTAAATAACCTGTAATGCTAATTTAAAATTTTATTACCTCGTTATTCTAATGATGTTGTGTGCAAAAATAATATTTTTTACGCTACCTATAAAGATTAAATGAATTTTGATCATTGGGTTAACTTAAACGAAGTGGTGTAACACTTGGAATGCGTGTTTCAAAAAACTAAAACAGTGTGATCATAAACTAAAAACTTACCTACCTAGATATCATAGTGCCAGAGCCCACTCATTTGCAGAGTGGGCTCGTTGGGATTTTTTTCCCACCTGTGGGCCAGCCGGTGGGCTCGATGGGAATAACCCATTTACATTGGTATTTCACCTTATTATAATAACCTTCACTTATCGAGATGGAGAATTCTAAAAGCTCAGATTTTACGAGCCTTCTAGAACCGACAAAGTGGATATCCAAACCACGTGACTAGGCTGTGGTCGGTTGGATCAACTATTCTTTAGTTTTGTAATAATATGTAATGTTTCAGATACCATCAACACTACCGTAGACTCGACAAAGAAGGCAGCTGAAGAGGCGAAGGAGAAGGCCAGGCTCGCTGCCGAGGCTGCCAAGGAAGAGGCTAAGAGAGTCGCCAGTAAGTAAATAAATAAATAAATATTCTTAGACATATCACACAACGCTCTCTAGTCCCAAACTAAGCAAAACTATGGGAACTAGATTAAAGTTTAGAAGTTTTTTAATCGTTCCACTATTAATTTGCAGTTTATGTAAAGTTTCCAGCAGCTTACGGGCTGTCATTTTCAGACTCAGAATATTTTTTATTCCATGTCACTCAAAATATCTTACGGTGTAAGTAGGTACCCTAACTCAATATTTTCGAGTTTAGTAGGTACCTAGGTATGTAATGTAATGCCTTCAGACTTCATGTGGTACTGACCTATTTAATATCTGATTCTTTAGAATGTGTAAAATCCTTTAGATATCTTTTGGTACCTACTCAGGATCTAAGAACCCTTGATTGTCCTGTGACCTTGCTTACTTGTCAACAAAAAACATAACTGACTAAACGACTAATATACTTGAGACCTACATGCTCTAGAGGTGTTCCTATAAAATACACGTGCCAAGGAACCCATTTAAAACAAAGGTAAATTTTTATTTCAGACGCCGCCGCTGAGGAGTCCCGAAAAGCAGCAGAGAAAGCCGCTGCGGATGCCTCCAACGCCGTCAGCTCCACCGTCGACAGCACGCTGAAGAGAGTAGAGGATGCCGCGGACGAGGGCATCAAGAACGCAGGTCACGTCGTCGACGGCAAGCTTAAGGAGTCTGAGAAATACTTGAACGAGCAGAGGGATAGTGTAAGTAGTACGGTTTACTAGCCTTGCTCACAGATCATATAAACCCTTGGAACAAGTCTCTGCATTACTATTTATAAGTTTAAAAACTTGAAAACCGACTTCAATTTGACTACCTACGTTCCAGCTTCGTGATCAGATGATGATGATAATGAACAGTACTGAAAAGTCATAAAGCAAAACACGTAATGTCGTGTACGTGTTTTTTCCAGTTATTCTTATCTAGGTAGGTAACTGCCAAACTACTGAACCGATTATGATAAAAAAAATTATGGAACTAATCTGGAAGTTAGGCGTTAACTTTTGAAAGCACCTTTACTTGTATTACGATGTATTATAAGTATGTACCTATTTACAAAAAAGTATATAAGTATCTATTTCCTTTGCTTAGTTTACCTATGTCCAAAAAATATATATTTATATTTTTATCACGTGTATTTTTTATTTAATTTTACAGTTGCTGGCGAACATTTCATCAGTCACACACGATGCATCGCAGGGCGCCGCTGGCCTACTCAGCAAAGGCCTGAGTGCCTTCCCCAAGTAAACACGCCGCAGGAAGTCATCGCACTTAGATACGCTGAAAACTATATCTATTGCAAAGTACCTACCTACTTATAATATTTCTTATACCTGTAATATGTACCTATATCGAATTATAATATTATTTAACCATTGAAACGTCATCGGCATCGATGTACTGAGTAAATCTTGTCGTTTGGTTCTGGCATTTCAAAGGTTAAGTGTCTTGTATAATGTGTAAATAAAAGGTCTAAATATATATTTATCTCAAACATTAAGAACCGTGGGCAGGTAGGTGCTTAATCTGGTATAATATTAAAAATACTTTTCTTATGCATTTCTTTGTTTATTGCACGACTATTGTACCTACAAGTAAAGCATACACTTTGTATAATTTTATTATTATTATAGTTTTTACGCCTTGTATGTTAAGTTACTAGGGAGAATACTTACTACCTAACATAATTTTTATATTTCACATTAATTTTCAAGTGTCCATTTCACGTTCTATTTAAGTTTTCAGAATGTTATTTAGTCACAAAAATTGTAATCTCATTGTTTTAAGATAAAATGTTTGCAAGCATTTTTACACTTCGAATAAGGTAGATTCAAAAATCTTCAAAAAAAACAAAGCTTAGCTATACCGTCCATAAAAAATACTAGCCTTTTAGGAAACTAATAGGTACCTGAAAAAAGTAATGCTGGAGATTTTAAGATTAGGTATATTATAACTTCCGCGCATACACGTAGGTAGGTAAGGATAAATGTTTGAACACAGTTGCTGTGTAAGACCTACAAATTTATTACATTTGAAATTTACCTAACCTACTGCTTATCAGTCTACTTTATGGAGTTTTAAATGTTAAGATTTATATGTTATAGGTACTATGCTTAAAAATGTTAACGTACAAAGTATTTCGTATAAATTGTATTTCTATTATTGTGATAGAAAAACACAATTGGCCAACACACTGTTTGTCTATTTTAACGATCTATAATTTTGCTATTCATTGTATGTACCTTTGTGTTGTAATAAAATCTACATGCCATCCATAATCTTGCACTTTTTATTACTCTACCTATGTACCTACTTGTTCTAATTTTATAGTGTATAGTTAATTTGTAGTTTATATATTATGACAAAGAAGTGACCAAAAGGCACACCCCTGCAGTTGTATTGGTCTCCAGGCATCCCATGGTACGGAACCACCGATAAATAGTACTGTATAATATGGGTCATCGAAGATTTTGGCTCTTGCACCTCTTGATAAAACAATTTTAAAACTACGCGCCTTTTGTACATTTCAGGTACAGATCGTTACATAACTAGTAGGTACTTATACCTACTTCCGGTCAAAGTAGAAACTAGTTTTAGAGGGCTGCCAGCATTATTTAAACTCCTACCTATTTATTTATCTTGAAATAATGAAAAGCAAACACAAAACGCAACACAGAGTGATGGTTTGATAGACATGACATTGACAACACAAGTTAAACGGACGAGAGGGGGGGTGGGGGGGGGGGGGGACGTAAAAATAATAAAAATGGCGGCGATAGCGAGAGCTGGTTTTTCTTTTACAAAAAATATTTTGTTTTCTACTTCTATTCGTTCCATTTCCACTTCAAAGCCACTACATTTGAAAGAAAGTAAGTATTTTACGAAATACTATATTTGTTGTATTCAACTAAGTTACCCGACATAACCTCATCTTACTTGTAAATATTGTGACCAAATTCACATCACACAACTTTATTTTCAGTCCGCGAGCGTAAAGAAGGTCAGACAGTAGTTGTGGAAGGAGTGACTGTACCGTCACCTCGAACAGAGCTTCTTGTTAGGCCAGAAAAAATTCCATCCCTGGTAGAGGAAAACAAAAATGCCCTGATAACTCACGGACAAAGTGAGAATAAACCTCAGTGCTACATGTGTGCTCTAGGCTTAGATTTAAAACATACCGATGTGTTGATTCTAAGCCAGTTTGTACGGTCAGATGGGTGTATGCTGCCGAAACGCATCACAGGGTTATGTAGAAGACAGCAGAAGAAAGTTGGAAAGCTAGTCACGATGGCTCAAAAAGCTGGTAAGTTTTTAGCTGTTTTTAAACAATACATTATTATTATATAAAAAAAAAAAAAATTTGATGGGGGGAAGTCAAATGGTCTAGCATACCCCATTACTCTTTCAGGTCTTATGATCAATCTAACACCAAGCTATTGCCAGAAGGATCCAACCAAGAGAAGGGATTGGAAGAAATTTAATACCTACTTCGATGAGAAGACTATTTTCCTAAAGAGAATACCCAGACAGGAAGACCGTTTCAAACGATAAAGGCTGAAGGCTCGAACATATCTGTCCCATGTACGCAACGCATTTGAAATATGGACCCTGATATTTGTATGGTTAGAAACCTACTTGTCATATTCAATGCTATCCTACGCAAGTATGTTTCTAACCATACAAATTTCAAGGTCCAGATTTCAATAATGCGTTGCGTACGTGGGATAGATATGTCCTTACCTTAACTAGTTTATTAGGAAATTGTAAAATAAAATATTATACATGATCTGAGGTTGCCATTTCATGTATACTACCTATATTATTATGTGTATATTATTATTATATTATCCAGCCAGTCTTAAGCAGATGAGAAGGTGCAAGGGTATCATTACTAAGTACCTATTATCAATCTATATAAAACTCTTTTGAAGCTGACAGAGAATCAACGCACAGCCTAAACCATAAGTCGTAGAGGTATGAAATTTGGAGGGTAGTATCCTTATATAGTGTAGAGGTGCACTAAGAAAGGAATTTTGAAAAGTCGCATCCTAAAGGGTAGAACGCAAGCAACGCCGCGGGCGACGGCTAGTAAAATATATATATAACTAGCCATCGCCCACAGCGTTGCTCGCGTTCTAGACCCTTTAGAGTGTGACTTTTCAAAATTCCTTTCTTAGTGCGCCCCTACACTATATAAGGATACTACCCTCCAAATTTCATACCTCTAGGACTTATAGTTTAGGCTGTTCGTTGATTCTCTGTCAGCTTCAAAAGAGTTTTATATATATATATATATATGATATATATTTTATATCTCCTTTCTTTCTTGCCATCTGCCCGTACAAGCATTTAGCTAGAGTTTGAAAAATATAAATAAAAACCAGATGAGAAATTAAAGTGAATCATACTTTATTTTAGCTTCGTTGTTTGTAACAGCAATAAAGCAATAGATATAGATCGACACAGCAAATCTTAAGAATGTAATACTATCAGATGTAATTACAGAACTAACAATTACGAGTACCTATACTGTATGTAAGAAATCATGGTTTTACAATAATTTATAAAAATAAATAGTAACTTAGTTGAAAATCTTAGATTATGCTTTAATTAAAGAAACACATGCAATTCTTGCAAGCTATAGCTTCATTACAATTTATCCTAAAATTGAATTTTCTTAGTTTTTTCTATAAATAAATATAGTTGTCATAAAACTCTTACATGTAAACACATTGAAATGCAGTCTATAATAGATAAATTCTCTTACAACCACGGAATAGAAAACTAGCGGAAGTAGACTACAGTCTAACTGATTGAAGAATCAAGTAAAATATATCATTTTGGACATTTTTCACATTCCTTCCTTGAAACTCCAACTCGAGAGCATTCCGCCATTTTTACGCTCAAAAAATAAGCAAAATACAACCTACTTCAATTTCGATTTTCAAAATATTGTTTGATGCCCGTATTCTAATTTACTGCTCAAGCAGTGATCTGGACTCAAGCATACATTTTTGTATGAAAATCTCTATTCAAATCTATGCTTGAGTAAACATTTATTCAAATTTATTTATTTCTCAGATGTCAAGATGCATACTTTGTATCGCATTTATGTATCGGCATATGGACCTGAGTTTTGACATTGTTGTACATCATAATAAATGACTTATTATTATTATTCCCACAAACCGCGTTGAGCGTAACCTAAACTCAATTATTAATTTGTGATAAGAACATCCAATATTTACAGTTCATTTGCGAAGCTCTTCAAAGTAAGTGATGGAGAAAATGAGGAGCAACAGGTTAGCGTGACATGGCCATGTCATGTGGAGGGAAAACGGTCATGTAAAGCCTTGGTCTCGCGATCGTAACGCACAACGCAGACTACCGCGTTTGCTCCTCGCCGCTGACTGCGACGTAACAAAAGACCATACTAGACGTTTTCCATACAATTATGTGTCCGGCGCTGCATGCTGCATACCGCTGCGATGTGCGTTACGATCGCGAGACCAAGGCTTAATAAGGAGACTGCTAAGTATGAATGTGGATGGATATAGAGGAAGAGGTTGACCTAAAAAACATTAATGCATTGTGTAAGATATGATAAGTGTCCATAGGAGAGAAGTGAACACTGAGATGACGAATGATAGGGGAAAATGGAAAAAAACATGCTGTGCCGACACCACCTAGTGGGATAAGGGCATGAAGAAGATTGGCGAAGCTCTTCCGCTGTTTTGTATTCCGTATTCAGAACCATGCCAGGCTATTTGGTACACATTCACAGCCTTTCGTAGAGATATAAGTAGCCAAGATCTTTGGGAGGGTTTTCTGAGAGTGCCACCTGGAAAAACAAAAATATTTTTATCGGAATAACTAATACAGGTTGTAGAGCAAAGAAAATAGTAATTTCATAGCAAAAGAACATCAATAGTTTTCTATGGGAGGTTGTTTACCTTATTATCATTGAATATGACCCATCTTCCCTCGTGTAGAACGTGGCATACGTAATGACCAACCATGGACGACGTCCCCATGTGCGAAATAAACGCGATCAGACGGTACTCTGAAATCAGAACAAAAAAATTGAATTCTATTGGCTTCAAACATCAACTTCTTGGTTTGTGGCTTTTGTGGCTAGTTGTCACAATTCTGCCAGATTTCTTGTGGATAGTTTTAGGTGCATTGTCGATGCTAAATGCATACATGTGCTTTCTCATAAAATTTTTTTCGAAAATAAACTCCAGCGTATTGGGAGTAGTGTTATGCATTCTACATAGTTGAATTTGCTACAGAAAAAGTGGCTATAAAGTGAAAATCCACGTGAAAAAGGGCCGTATTTAATATATGAACTCATAGCTTTAGCTTATCTTAGTATGCTCTACTGTTGTGGGCTTCAAACATTTGATGATTGTTTTACTAGCCTTTTTTATTAAAAAGTAATGGCACAAGCTGATGTTTAGTGGTAACCACAACCTAAAACAATGTATTACCTCAGAGCAAGCCTACGAGGATATGTCCTGTGAGGCAATGCACTGCGTCCATCACTATGAAATATAAAGACAACTTATCTGGCAATGTGTACGTCAAAAATTTATATAATTCCTTACTTTCCGGACCATCCCGACATCCAAGGGTCCGGTCAGACGGTGCCTCCGGAGACTCGATAGCATCTAATGCGTCAGCGTGACTGAATATCCAGTCAACAGCGCGCTCCACGTTGCCATTGGTCGACATCAGAGCTTTGGCAGCTTGAGGGCGTGTGAAACCCATGCCCATTATCTGTTCTACGCTGGCTTCGTCTAAGTTAGCTGCAGCTGTGGAATATGGTCAATTTTGTTTAATTCCGTTCGTGATTGAGGAGTCTCATTGTACACAGGCATACCTACCTACCCTTCAAAGCGGAACACATCAATGCGAGTATCACTGCTTATGTTGCGTTCACACTATTCCGCAGTCGGCAGAGACTTGGGCAAGGAAGTAGGCACGAACGTAGTGTGAACACGATAATGCCTCTGTCCCGGCTCCCGGCCCAAGTTCATACCCTTGCTCTCTAGTGAGAATAAAGGCGATGTTGCTGTGGCAATAAGTCCGCGGCAATAATGATGGCAGCGGCATGGACATAGTGTGAACGCGGTATTAGCGGCAGTAACAGGTACGTCGGTAGTACTTCCCCGGACGAGCTCTTTTACAAAGAGCTCTTCTACTACTACTAGTCTTCGCAACTACTTACCCGAGTGTTCATATACGGGCGGCACGAATTTATTCTCAAAGTCCCAGTCAGATACGTGTTCCATTAGCCAGTTGGAAGCCGCTTCCATTCCGCCATTATTTGTGAAGTAGAGAGCTTTCTTGCACGCTTCTAGGGGGAAGCCCATTTCAACCTAGAATGGAAATTGGTAAGAATTTTATGAATTCCTACAAATGGTTAGGTTGTCGGATCTATACGATATCGAGTGTTTTGACGACAAGGATTTTTACGTCGACTATTTTCCATGTAGAGCGTCTTTCCAGTCAAACAGAACGAAGACTACTGTTCAAAAAATAAATAAAGCAAGGCTAATTTAATAAATATTAAATTAAATTTCTCTTCAAAATTCTAATTTGTAATTTCTTGTAGTCTATTTATCTGTGCAAACTTTGAATTGGCCTTCAGTGTACTGTATTATGTCTATCTTCCTACTGTATAAATACCTAGCTGTTAGTTTTCCAAAAAATATTAAATTAAATAAAATATGTACAATGTACATACTTATTAGCGAAACAAAATAAATGATGAGAGAATTTTTTTACAATATGTGGGAACAATGAAATGGCCCAGACATGTCCCTCTACTGAGAAACCTCTAGCTTTAACAATGCATTGGACGCCATCACACTGCCGTCTGCCATTATGTGCTACAATAACGATGGTGGTTCCTTACGAGTTGAGGCAGTAGAACTTCGTCGTAGACAGGCTCGGTAGGTCCCGCTTCGCCCTCCGGCAACACTCGCTCATCGGGCTGTAGTCCACGGCCTCGGAGCATGCCCAGATCTACCTGTAATATTTTCGGTAAGTTTCAAGTTCAATAGGTATTCTGTAAATAAGTACATAGTTACACTGTAATTTAATACTATAATTATCACTGCGGAATATTCAGAGATAATGTATGAGCTGCAGAGAGTAAAGCGTGGTACAGACCTCCCACGGCATGTCGACAGCTACGTCGAGCTTAGCAGGCGTCCAGTCTTCTTTGATAGTGAACTTTTTCAGTTGGATAAGAAGGTAGTCAGGGAAGGTTACCAGCCGTGTAATTCTGAAAAAAGATTTATATTCTATTCTCTTCTGATATGGTTCTGAAATCATAAAAATCGCTTTGAAACTTCATATAGGCTTTGATATTTTTACATTTTCCTGGCATTATTTGCATCTTTCTCACAAGTTAATCTGCACTGTTTTTCGTTAGATAATATTCTACAAAACACTTACTTGCGTGCAGAGACTTTCTTTTTGAGCGCAGTGCTGTAAAATTCCTCAATGGTTTCTTCTTTCAAGAAGCTGTCGAGACAAGCTTCGAATGGGATCATTGGACGGACCACTAAGGATGGATCACTGGAAGTTAACACGAATACGTTGAAATTTATCCAGAGAGATGAGTAAATCTCAACAAAGACTAGTGTGACTTTATGCGAGTCTCAGCTCATACTGACAGGAGCTAGTAATATACTCACAGACGTTGATTGGCTGCCTCGGCTGCGGCACGTTGTGCCTCGTGTTCTCTGACCGCGCTTGCATTGTTGGCGGCTGCGACTGGCACCGGTAAAGGTAAATGGCTCTCAGCTCGCTGTGTATATCTAACCCCACCGGACTCGCAAGCGATTCGCTCTTCCACACTGAAGCGAAGGCATTCGCCCGGGTTTACTTTGTGGCGGCTGTGGCGCTAAAATTACAAATAAATCAGATGAGCATCAAAGCGAAACACACACGAAACATTACGTCCGAAATGGATACTAATATACTGTCAGTGTAACTCTAATGAAAGCGAAGGGGTGTTTATGCAACCGAAAGTAAAGCGTTTTATAGTTAGCAGAATATATGACGAAAAGCATTTGTAAAATACTCAAGCTGCACCTAAATGCAGTATTTTCATTGGTTTTACAACAAACATTCTGTACGTAGTTTTTTAATCTATGCCCACGTTTAGTTAGCCGTGGTTACACTAAATTGAATCCTACTAAGATTGAATATCACTAAATAATGTAGATTTTTATTATTATTCAATGCTTTCTGTATGTTTTAATCTGTACTTATTTACATACTCCGGGTCCTAGTAAAAGTTCCAGTGACATCTCACCTGTGTAAGAGTGAGCAGATGCATATAATATTCGTGCGCGTCTTGTTGCCGCTTGCTCATGAACTCGGGATGGTCCTTACCGACGAGCTGACGGTACATGTGAGGCGACACTCCGCTCTGTTCGCCTTCTGTGCCGGGAACCGAGTATCGGCCCGATAATAGGCCAACACCTAGTTTTGCACTGAAAAACAAGAATCCTGTTGTTTTGGACTTTTATGTTGGCGAAGATTTTTATGAGGTGCCTTATAAATGACTATTAAGTGGGTTAGGGTTACTGAATCTCATAACCGATTAACGAGTAAGCTTAGCGATGGACAATTGGATTGCTTTGTTTTTTATAATCTTGAAAAGTTAAGCAATCATATTTTGTACTGTATTCCTACTTAGCGAACTAGCAAAATCTTGGTGGAAAAACAGACATAGAATATGTTATTGGTTTGTAGTAAATACGCGACGCACCGCAACGCACTAATGGGGCCTCGCCTCGCCCTAAGCAGTTTTACTAAAGTCGTCAGAATTTTTTAGTTTTGACAGGAATAATCAGATTACTCACGTTTGAACATCGAAATCATTGACTGGATCTTCAGGAAAAGTAGAGAATATATCCGGGGCACCTTCTACGTACCGACGAACGAAGTCCGGTATCCGAAATATTACCTGAAAGCATACTTTAATTGTAACCAACAAAATAATTTAGTTTCCCATTATTATACGGCACTAGCCGTCGCCCGCGGCGTTGCTCGCGTTCTACCCTTTAGCGTGTGACGTTTCAAAATTCCTTTCTTAGTGCACCCCTACACTATATAAGGATACTAAACTCCAAATTTCATACCTCTAGGACTTATAGTTTAGGCTGTGCGTTGATTCTCTGTCAGCTTCAAAAGAGTTTTATTATATTGATGATTCAGAGTGTGTATGTTTGACGTTTACAAAGTCACGTAAACTTTGTAAACGTCTATGAAGAATCATCAGTTTTGTAAACTACCCGCTAGAGAAGCTTGACATGCGTTTACGGGCTTGGTGTAGACCCAAGTTTCTGAAAAAATGAGCTCAGTGTCTATACAAATCAGCGCACCCCTGTGTGCTGGGCATCAGACGTTTTACACTAGATGTATACACACCTAAACTCGTACTAGGCTCTCTATTGTTCTCACTGTAGTGTACACATCCCCTACACATATCATACCTGCATAACACTATTGATATAGCACGAGTTTCCAAGATTGTTGAGTCCAGTGAGAGCGGGTCCGTGGATCGGTCGCAAATCGCTGTTTGATTCGCAGAGTGTGCTCCACTCGCCTGTACGCTGATTCAGTTCCAACTCTAATTCCACCATTGATTTGTCTGTCTGTAATTGTATGAAAAATGCTTGCGTGAGGGCACAATGACGCAAGGTTTAATTCAAAAACTCTTGGACTGTGATGTAGAAAATTATTGCACAATTTAAAATGTAATATATGCATGCAGGCAAATGCTAAAATAGCATTGTCTTTGGGCCCCGATACGGTTTAATCTGAATGATCTCTGGATAGGCAGATGCGTTACCCGCGATCTAACTAAAAATGGTAAAAAAGCAATGAGGGCTTTTTTCGACCATGTTTAGCAAGCTGAAACTAGGTGGCGCTAGACAAACGACAGCGTTTTAATGTGGTTTTAATAGATCTCGGCGCAATCTATTTTCGCTAACCTTCAACTTTTTTTCATAATATAAACTTGTTGAAGGACACTTTATTTGAACCATTTCTCTTCACATAATCAACTTTAACCACTTTACCTTCTGCAACTGCTGAACATTGATGCCAAAGTGCTTCAGATGGTCAGCGAGGAAGGGATCCTCAACCATGTCATCTTCCGCGTAAGAGTAGACGTCGCCTTTGCCTTCCGGGGTTATAGTTCCGAGTTTCACCGCTAGGGGGTAGTTCGTCTCGCGGTAATGCTCCACCTGCGAAAAGAGGCTTTAGATGTGTGGAAATAGATGCGGTTTTCGCACAGATGTAAACTAGAGACCAAGATTTTGAGCATGTTTGAATGAAATCCCTATAACTCCGAAAGGGGGTATTGTCAACTAAGCTAGGACCCCTGATGGTACTTACAGCATGGTCATTGCCCCCCGTGCCGTCAAAGAACCGTCGACCGCAAAGTATAGAGCCATCGGTGAGGTTCAGCCATAAGTTGGTGGTCAGGTCACATTTGTCGCATTTCCATCCAGAAGGCGGGATTTTGATGCCGTTGTCGAGCTGTTTGAGATTCACTGCGTGACTAAAAAAAATACAATTAGGGTAAAACACATGTTTAGGAAAAACTTACATAGGACTTTTGGCTTAGGAGAAGGGTAACCTTCTGGATTTTTAGTTTTTTTTGGGTCTCATCTGTGCACCTCACTCCACAGCTTAGAATTTAGAGACTTGCAAAGCATGTTATTTATTAACATGTAATAGTCATTTGGATTAAGTTTTTACGCCCATCGTGGGATGTCCTTGCAGTCCAAATACATTGAGTTGAGGTATAGGTCTAGCAGTGGGAAAGGTACACCAAATTAATTATTTATCTAGGGTAATAGCAATTTACTTATTTGCTATTACCCTAGATAAATAATATACAAATAAATAAACTTGATGTTTATAAGACGTAACCAACATCAATGTCGTCTACCATTGCCTTGCATCCCTCACAAGATGTAAGTCTCATGTGCTTGTAATAATAATGGTGCTTACACTGAAACTTCTCGCTGTTCACCATCCCATGTGCCCTGCAGGGCTGCCATTTCCGCAATTTTGAATGGTGATTCTGCATCAATCACACCTTGTACTGATTTGTTGACCTAAAAATAATCACAATGTTATCAAAAAACCGCATAAAATGTCTGAATAGATCTCAAAGCGTACAGAAGTAGCTTCCTTTCTTGATGCCAATTTACTTTAGGTTATTTGTACTTACCACTTCAGGCAGGGCGGCATTAGGCCACGGGAACAGGTGGAAACCAGGCAGTACAACCACATTGTAGTGGTCTGTGTACGTGAACTTGGGTTTGCCGCAAGCGGGGTCGAAACCTCCCTCTACACCAATGGCTAGGCGTGTTATCTTCTTCTCCGGCCCATCACCGGTTTGCTCTGATTCTGGTACCTGTAGGCGTTAGCATAGCTTGTAATTTCAATAAGTTATTATTATAAGCCTGAAGAGAATGGCTACTGGATAAATACCTCCCACATTAAAGAGGAGTCAAATCTTTACTACCTATTTGACAAGAATAATTATAAAAATGATGTCTTTGACACAAACCTATGGGAAAAAAACCCGTGATATTTAAATCTTGATCTCTTGACTTATTTATCTAATGAGAGCTTTCGTTTTTTGATCACCCAGATATGCTTATACAATGAAAATACAAAGTTCCTTTGTGTTAAGCTTAAAGTAGCAAGTACTCACTGGTATTTTCTCCCTTTGAATGTGAAGAAACACGGCATTGCCTGTCTTTTGGAAGTACTGCTCGACATAGTTTCGACCGAAACCGAGGAACGACACAAGTGAGATGTAAAGGCCAGTTTCTGATTCCTGAAACAAATTTAAACAAAAACGAATCACATATTTGTAGGATTCCCTGTGGTATATGTACCAGTATCTATGAGTGAAATCTTTATTCAGTAAAATTATAAGGATAAGTTTGAATCGTCTTATAAGTACCTATCGGTATTTATAAATATTTCCACTGTTTACAAAAATTAAAATGAACTTAAAAATCTCTAAATTTCCAAAATTCAAGCCCGAAGTGTGACTCAAAAAAGAAAAGCATTTATCAGGAGTTGCCCACATATATTCTAACACCGTTATGGATGATTTCACACTTAAAAGCACCCCTATAATTTGCATACAGATATTACCTATCAGTTCTGTTTGCAAAATTATAGGGGCAGGAGCCACACTCATCTTTCAACTACTCAGTTGAACACAACAATACTTAAGCTTACTAATTATGTTAAACTCAGTGGATTTATACCTAGGAGCATTCCTAACTGTGGCTGGATTTGCACTAAGTCTCCTGAACTTAAGAAGGTTGGTCAGAGGTAGTACATCGCTCCCCGCGGTACTCATTTCAGAAAACGTGCTATTAATGTGTATCGGCATAGCTTTTATAGGCAGGTCCGTACATAAAATGAACACATTTAGCACTGATATGGAAGGTATTGAAGAAAGAATAAACATAGATGTGAATGAAGAAATGGATTGCAATTATGCAACTATTCTGAAGAGTTATGGACCTCTTGTAGTGTCATTGGTGAATAGCTTTTTAAGCCTTGTTATTGACAACTACATGCATTATCGAATGCTTGGTGACATTAAGAAAGATGATGACGACAATACAATTCAGGATTTAAGAAGTTTTCAAACTGGTGCGGTGAATGTCTCGAGACTGATTTTGTTTTTAAAAAAGTATTTTTCATACATTGCTGTTGCAATGCAATGGATTGTGCCGGTTTTGATAGCGCTAGCAATGTACCCCATGGAAGTCAGAGAGAAAAGGCTTTTGCATGAAGATATCCGAAGATCAAGTGATTTATGTATGGCAATGGTGGATGTCTCAAACAATACTTGTTTGAATGTAGGAAACTACAGTTTAGAATTGAGAAAATTAGCGCCATCTTATCTTGAGGCGAATGAAAATAACTCCTATGATGCCAGTGTTCTGCCTAAAATAGACTTTGTCGTCAATAACGTGCAAAAAGTAATATCTAGTTGGAAAAACGATAGTTTCAGCAATTTCAATGTTTTTAGTCCTCCGTTATGGAGAAAACCTAAAATGGAAAATACTTGTATGAGAGTCTGTTATGTTGACAACAAGAGTTTGTTACTGTACATGTTTGTTATAACAATTGTAAGTTATTTCGTACCAATAACAATATCAACAATGATATTAACTAAGATACACATGATGGATGTCAAAAGATCCAGCATGAAGAGCTATGTGAGCCGAGAACTGCTGTATAATATCTTGTTTTGGACTCCGGTAATGTTTGATACATTTTTTTCTTTGTTACATTGTTCTTATTCTATGAATGGGATGCGAACTTCTATTTTCAATGTAGTTGCCAATGTGTATCAGGCTGTAAAAAACTTTATGAATACAAAGTACTTTCAGGAAAATTCTGTAGAACCAATTACAGCTTAGTTTAAGACTTATAAAGGTTTGATGGAGTTGTGCACTTCCAAATAGATAACATTTATTGGTATAAAATTGAGTAGTTTTTTTATGAACTAAGTTGTAGTGATTTACTTCTAGGTACATTGATACTAATTATAAAGAGGAAATATTTGATTGTTTGCATTGAATAGGCTCTGAAAGTACTGAACCAATTTTTTTTTCACCATTGGGACGCTACAAAATCCCTGGGTGACATCCTACTAATATTATAAATGTGAATGTAAGTTTGTTTGTTACGTTACATAGGATACTTTTTCAATAGGATCCAATGGGACGCGAACGAAGTCGCGGGCGTAAGCTAGTAGGCTATATTATATTTTCAAAAAATCAGCGAACCTTACTAAAACTCCAATAATGTAACCTAAGGTGTTAAAAAATTACCTAAAACATTCTTTACAGAAATTTTTGTTAAATACCTGTGCGAAGCTGGGCAACTAGTAATAACATAAAAGTGCTTAGGTGTATTTACAATAGGTAGTTATTTGTCATTGTCACAGTGGGACTTACTGTTGCTCAAACTAAGGCTTGTATGTTCAGAGTCTGAACCGAGGAGACCAGAATCTCTACTCACTATGGAGTCAGTTGTTAGTGTGACTTAGCTGTAAGCTCCGTGAATCATTTAAAGACTTAGAAAGTATAAGCTTAGTCTATGCATTGTCTAAGCCTTCAGAATCTTTCATGAAGACAGGCACACAGAAATGCAGTTTTACCCATTAGCGCAGACAGCAAGGTAAGTAGGTATCTACTTGGTTGGAAAAGCTAGTATCTAATTCACATCAAAAGGCAACTATCAGCGACGCCGCCGGGACACCTTGAGGTGAAATGGATAGGTTAGAAAAAAAGTGCAACTCACCGGGTTATCAAAGGAATATACACATTCGTCCTTGTAAACTAACTGCCGAAATCCTGGTATATTTATTTTCGATAAATGCGGCGTCAAAAGATCTAACGACGCCATGGTATTGTTAAGATTTCCAAAAATAATACCAATTTCGCAAACAATCAATTCCCGTTTCTCGCTCGTCGCCTTCTAAACAGTGTTGCCATTCAATAGCTAATAAAATTAGTTGAAATTAACAAAATTGTTTATTACTAAAATTATTTTACAAGTTGTGAGATCAAGTACCTATCTATTCAGAGTGTTACTGATATACGATGTTGATATAGGTTTATAGAAGTTATCTAAGTTAACAGTCGATCTACTCAAATATAGGTACCTATGTAGTTTGTCTAGCAACACGTTTAAAACAAAGTTTTTAGTTTGTTTGAGTGAAAGTTTTGTTTATGTTATGTAGAGATCGATCTTTTAATAATAAGTAGGTATTTGAATTTGATATTATTATTATTATTATTTGTGGCGATATAGATAGCGAAATTGTGTTAGATCTAGCGCAGTACTAAAAGTACCAAGCTGGCAACATTGAGCCGCAATGAAAGCTTTTTTTTAATTAAAATATAGTGATGGGCACGTAATAGGTGTAGGTTCTCTAATAAACTACTACTACTATCCACCGATATATCGATATGGACAGTTCATCAAATCTAAATACACTGCTAAGAACTCACTGGAACCCTACTAAGGAACCCTACTATCAGAGCTACGAGAACACAGACCAACAGATTGAAATTCAATACACAGCACCGTCCTCCCAATCGTCAAACATATAACACCCCTTTCGTTTTTGCGTCAGGGCTAAAAGTATATCGTATCGGGAGGTGTGAATGCTTTCAGCATTAAGTCCACCCTTTGTAACAAATTTTTAATTTTGTGCAATAAAGTATTAAATAAATAAAATAAAGGGCTATAAAGATTTTTGATTTACTGCAACACTTTCAATGTCAGCTGATTTTTATTCGTTCATTTAGTTAGTTCATTTCATTCAATTCTTGTTATTGTTTTTTTTCTTGTTTACTTTTCAAAGTTGGTCAAGCCAAGTTGGAAGAAGTTGTGTTGTAGAAATAATAATTCATCTTCCGCGCCCGCCGTCTTCAACTGGTTTCAAAGTCCAACATGCCGCTAAAATTATACTACGATTTGATGTCCCAGCCTTCCAGATCCTTGTACATATTATTGAATACGGCGAAGTGTAACTTCGAGCACAAGAAAGTGGCTCTTCGTGAAGGTAAGCTCCTATTCTGACCACATTGGGATTCCTTGGATCGAGGGGATGGAAAACTGAGTAGGTAGGTATTATGGCACGGTGCCTAGGTAGGTATACTGACTGTACCACCAACCTAGTTGGGTACAACACACTCCTGTTCAGGGGGTACCTATCTCGAATAAGATCACGTTAGGTAAGTACTTTAATGCCTTGGACTTTGACTGATTGTGATAATAAAGTATTTGCTTGTTTCAGCGGAACATTATGGCGAAGAATTCACCAAAATCAACAGACTACAAAAAGTACCATTGATTGATCATAATGGTTTCGTTCTTACTGAAAGGTATTCCAACTATCCCTCAAAAACAAACCAAGTATACAAATAATATTCCAGGCGACATCACGTGACTCGTGGTACAAGCTTATTTTAGTTTGGGACTAGATGGCGTTGATTGTGTGGAACATAAAAAAATTGGCACTTTTTAACCTTATAACAGGAGTTCTGGTGCAGTAACTGATAGTTATTATTCTATGTTGACTCCCAAAGTACACAAGCTGACTAGTAGGTACTTAGATTAAACAAAAATACAGGGTGCATTATGACCACTCCTAATTACTTTGGGGGTTAAATATGATCTGTGACTGCATCAGGATGCCTTGCCAGAGTCAAAATGCAGTTTTTTTTTCAGTGTGGCCATCATTAAATACCTTGCTCGCGAGGGTGTCATCCCTGAGAGCCTGTATCCATCAGACTCCAAGAAGCAAGCTAGGGTTGATGAGTTTCTGGAGTGGCAGCACATTGGTCTCCGACTGCCCTTGTCCATGTATTTTAGGGTTGCGGTAAGTATTTAACAGCTTATTGATAGATGGCGTTTTTGTTGTCGAAGCCGGGTGTAAAACCATGGTCAAATGTGTATTGCCACAGAATACCTAATAATGATGCTGTCATATTTCGCGAAGCGCGCCATCTAGCGTCCAGTAGCGGAACTGTGTAGAGTACAACAGAACTAGTTCAAGAACCCTGGTTCCGTTATGGTTTATAAAACTCGTATAAAATAATAGTTGATTGCATGCGTAATTTATTTCTATTTTCAGCATAATTATGTTAATTTCTACAAAACATTTTTGTTGATAATAAAAGCATTTATTTGTAGAGGCGCAGCTCATACGTACCCTGTGTCTACGTTGTCCGTAGCTTATGCGTAGAGGCGTAGCGTATTCGTAGCATAATTTTTATCATAATATCAACAAAAACTTTTGTCTTTTTTCGTGAGTTTCAAACTTCATGGATTTCCGCATGTATAGGATGTCCCGAAACTAGTATATTAAGTATGCACAGGGTTACTTAGACCATGAAAACGAACAGCTATATTTCAATAAAAAATATGTTACATTTTTTTTAATAACACTTGAATAAAATTTACAACCATAATTGTTCGAGTGAACGAAGATCTTAGTGACAATTTGGGCAAAAATGCTTTGTATGTTTGTTCGATGAGATCTTTTGACCGCTTTTCCGATCTTCGCAGAATTAGGTAGGTAACTATACGGATACTCTAAATACTCCATACTCTAAAGTTTTACTGGTTTAAAAAATAAAGTAAATCGGTCAAGGGGTTGAAAAGTTATGAGGTTCCAAAGGGAGTAAAAAAAAATTCATACTAAAATATCAAGTAATTCTTTTTATTTATTTTATCGGCCAATAATTTATAATTTTTACAACAACTCAAAAACTATTTAACCTTGAATAAAAATGAACTGACCTATTTTACGATTGGCTTTGAGTCAGCAGGCGATTACTTGTCAATTTGCAATTTGTTATTGTATGCTTTGCTCGCTTCGGATCCAGATTTTGCTTTGTACTTTCATTTGCGTTGTAGTTAACGTTGTTCATCCTGCTCCAGTCAATTGATAGTTGCGACTATAGGTGTTTAATATTTCTTTCAACTAATGAAAAAAACGAATAAAAAAAAATAACAATAACATTCGTTAAAAAAAATGGCGGTGTTCGAATATTTTTAATAACACATGTTATTTCACTTCAACACAAGGTGAACGTATGTAGGTAATATTTTTATTATTCACTTTCTTTACTGCATTGAAATTTGAACCTACGCTTGCTAGATATAATGAATAATTTTATAACTCACCACGAAAATTATTCTTTCATTTTAATGCATTGAAATTTGAACCTACGCTTCCTAGATATAATGAGTAATTTTCATATTTTCATTAGAGTGACCGGCCTGAAGGTATTCTTTCATTTTAATGCATTGAAATTTGAACCTACGCTTCCTAGATATAATGAGTAATTTTCATATTTTCATTAGAGTGACCGGCCTGAAGGTAGTGCTATGTGCCGGGAAGCGGCCGTTTAATTTCATTTCCGGCTTCATCTGCATTTTTGACTGTGTACTCTATTATCTATGAGATAAAGCTCAATATAGAATGAACCACTACTTACGATAATTAAGTCGTTTAGTGTATATTTAACAACATTGATCTGCATTCAATTGTATGCTTTAAGTTGGTTAAAATAAAACACAATATAATTTTTATCCAAGGATCATGAATACAATTGTTATTTTTGGCAAATTGAATGAATGACAATGATTGAATGAATGAGACCTAAGAGACGAAAATTTATTTAGACTTGCGATTTGCATTTTTGCGCCATCGTTAGATGGAAGAAAGTGTTTGTTTCGAAGTCGTATTATGTGAAAAATGCCGAGAATAAGTTCGGATATATGGAACCATTTCGATCAATGTGCGCGCCGATGCGCCGGTACATTAGAATAGAATAGAAAAGAATAATTTTTGGCAATAAAAATTATTCTATTCTATTCTATTCTAATGTACAGGCGCGGCGGCGGTGGCGTCGCAAAGTTGGGTACCTGCAAATACTGCAAGAAAAAGTTTTTATTTTATTGAAATATGAAAAGTAAACCTGTGTAGGATGCCCTTATATTTCTTATCTGTGGACCGTTCGTGTGAACGGTGAATGTTTTTGTCTATGAAAAATTGTCTGTGCTCGCTCTCTGCTAATATCAATCATTCACTCATGCGTATAAATAAATTTATCTAAGCGAGTTTATCGAATATTTATTCAAATAAAATTATTCATTAAAAATAACGATATATTTTTTTATCGTTATAACATTAACTAATAAAAAAAATTAACCGATTTTGACACCTCTAGTTGCGACACAGTTTTTATAACTACTGCAGAAGAACAATAGTTTAGAAGTTCTTCTGTTTCATCATCATCATCCACAGTCCGACTTTCCCCACTGCCGGGTATAGGCCTCCCCAAGCTTGTGCCATCCACTGCGGTCCTGAGCTAGTCTCTCCCATTTACGGCCTGCGATTTTGACGATGTCGTCTGCCCATCTCGCTGACGTCTACGTTTCTGATCCCGCATCTTGGCCACCATTCAGTGGTCTCCTTACTCCATCTGTTATCACCACGCCTTGCAAATTGCAATATTATGTCCTGCCCAACTCTATTTGAGTCCCATAATTCTGTTACAGTGTTCCGAAATAAACGATTTTGATTTTATGAATGATTTAATTTCGTCTGGAAAACTTGTTGCGATCAAAATGATATTTATACTGAACCTTGTGCAATGTATTGCAAACAACATTGTTTGTCTTCAGAAATATTGAAATGTCCGAGCGAGGACTACGCTTGTCAGCGTCATTTCAGCCCTGATTATTCCTGAGATCATGTTGATTTTAATAAGGGTTCATCCATAAATAACTACACACGTTAAGGGGGGAGGGGGTCGACGAAGTGTGACAATATGTGACAAGGGGTGGTACGTCCTAAGTTTTGTGACGTCACATTTCAAAATCTTATATACTATTGTAACTTATTCTCATCTAAGTGTTAAAATATATATAATAAAATCATTTTAATGGAAATAAAACTAATTTCAGAAGTGCTGTTTTAATTTAATTTTTTCTAGATGTAAAATTGCAAGATATGTGACGTCATACTAGGGAGGGGGGTCTCATAAATATGACCAACTGTGTCAAGGACGGGGGAGAGGAGGGAGTGGGGGGGGGTCTCACAAATATGACCAACTGTGACCAGGATCCGAAAATAACGAAATTACTGTGACGTAATTTGTGGATCACCCCTAATATTAAATAAGCATCTGATAAAGGTGTAACTTTGACATTTAGATTAGCGCACTTTGTGTTCTGAATATCCCGAGATACTTGTGTTTCTTGTTCCAGTATATGAACCCTATACTAGAAGGTCGAGCTCGCAATCCTTCACAAGTGAAGTCTTACGAGGGCCGCATGAAGGAAGCACTAAATATATTCGAAACCAAGTGGCTGGGTATGTAACACCATGTTAAGTTAATAAAGTATCCTTTTGTGAAAGGATGAGATGGAAAAAAAGAATAGACTGAGATGATAGATGATACTACAATCGCATTTTTTTTTCTTTTTAAATCTTCTTTCTCTGTTTTAGGGTGCCCTGAGACTATTTTTTACTAGCTGTCGCCCGCGGCTTTGCTCGCGTGGTAGCAGCATACGCATTAGTTGGTTAAAATGTTTGATCCTAATTTTAGACCCTTTAGGGTGCAACTTTTAAAAATTCCTTTCTTAGTGCACCCCTACACTATATAAGGATACTACCCTCCAAACGTACCTTCTTCTTCTTCTTCTCTTCAATAATGGCCTGTGTCCGTCATTTCGACAATTTTGCCAATGTCAAGTGATATAATTGTAATAAATAAGTCAAGTCAAGTCATTTGTCAAGTCGGCTGTCGTTTGTTTTGAAGAGAAAATGGTGGATTTTCTCTTCAAAACCTAACACGAATTTTCACATTCAGAAAAACCACTTTACACACATTTATTCCAATGGCTCACACTTTATGTTACGACCTAAGTATTATTGGTTAAAACTCCACCAAAATTAAACAACAATACTCACAATAACACAAGAAAAACTATTAAAATAAAAGTGCTATGTGTCGTTTCAAAAAATGTCAAAACTCGTGTCCCTCTACAAAGTTCCGTCGGCACACGACACTGTCGTTCCGTCGGCAAACAGAAACGTTCACAGAAATACGTACTATTATTTATATTCTGTAATTTCTGAGTTCTGTGTATTCTCACATTTGTTACAATTTATTTTCCAACCAATATTAACAAGGAAATTACATTTTCCGTGAAAACTTTTGTAAAAGCTTTGTTTTTTTTTTTTAGGGAGGAGTGATTTCATAACAGGAGACACGCCTACTGTAGCTGATCTCCTCGCTGCATCAGAGCTGGAACAGCCAAGTATATCTATCTTTATCTAACCCACCATTTCATACATCTCCTGTCCTCCCACACACACATGCAAGCAAAGGCACTGAATTTCCAATAACTCAATTTTAATCTCACAAAGGAATTTCCTAGAAAATTTATGGTTCATAGAATTCGCTTCGCAATTATCGTTATATTAAAATAAAATTGTGCATCGAGCTTGCAGAGTATAACTAGCTTACGCCCGTGAACTCGCACGGTACGAGAATAAAACTTAGTTTAAAAATACCAAGTCACAGACTATTTTATAAAAAAGAATATTTTTTGGGCATATTAATTGTTATAATTACGTATTATCTCATGTAATTTTAAAAAGCTAGTACTTACTTCAAGTTTTATCTAGCTATGTTCCAGTCTTACTTGAACTACAAAATCATTGAAACTCCAAGAGTAATGGTAGCTCACGTTATACTGGGTTGCCAATTTTAGAATTTTTACAACAACTCAAAAACTATTAGACCTAGAATCAAAATAAAAACGGTTTTGGAATGTCTAAACAAAACCCTATCATAATTATGACACCCCACTTGATATTATTGTACGACTTTTTTTTTTACTCCCTTTGGACCCACATAACTTCACGACCCCTTGACCGATATACTTCATTTAACAAACCAGTAAAACTTAAGAGTACTATCCGTATACCTACCAAATTTTATGAAGATCGGATGAGCGGTTTAAAAGATCTCGTCGAACAAACATACATAGCATTTTTGTCCAAGTTGTCACTAAGATCTCGTTCGCTTCGCTCACTCGATCAAAAATAATTTGATCTTAAGAATATCTAAGAACGAGAGACAACTTTTTGAAAATTAATTCTTTACAGGAATGGCTGGCTTTGATCCCAAAGATGAATACACTAATATTGCAATTTGGTGGCCCAAAGTGCGAGCACACTTCAGCCCTTACTACCAGGAAGCACACGAAATACTTAACAAAATTGTTGCAAAGAATAACAAAATTAAATCTAAGATATAACAATTGTAAAAAATAACAAACTTTAATATATGATATAAGAATTGTTGTATAGAATAGCAGAGTTAAATCTAAGATAATAGTTTATAAAATAAATAAATAAATATTCATGGACACTTAACACAACGCCTTCTAGTCCCAAACTAAGCAAAGCTTGTACGATGGAAACTAGATAGCTGATAGAATACATACATACATTTTTTTTGTAAATACATACTTATAATACATAGAAACACAGATTATTATTTCTTGATACATCTTTCAATACCAAGTTATAAATTCAAAAACTTTAGAACTATTGAATCTATTTTAATGATAATATACGCTTATACAAATAACACAAATCTGCGAATGTATAACAATATTTTTAACATATGCAAGTTATTATTATTATTTATTACACTTACCTTGAAACCAGTTTTGTAATTACAAAGATATTCCAACAAATGCCTATGATTTCTAAGCTTAAATATATTTACAACATAATTATTATGTAAGATTATATTTTTACTCGGTTATTGGTTATAGCAAGTTAGTTATAGCACTTTATAAGGTGTAATATTGTTATATTAGGCAATTTTGTCATAAGTGTAATATTTTTATTTTTTTACTTCGTTAATAAAGAGCTCAAATTATTTTATTCTGTTATTTTATTTTCAAATGAAGCCTATTTTCTTACAAAGGTACTAAATAGTTGTATGGACTTACATTAATACCTGCTCAACTTATATGTATACATATTTCTATTTTCTGAAAAATATAATAACCTTTCAAACAGTTCTATCAGAATTCATCTACTATATTTCCATGAAACGGCTTTAGAATAATATTATAGTTATATTGTATCTACAAGCGTACATACTGCTTATAGGTATTTGCATTACTAAGGGCAAGTGCGAATGTGTAGCGCGCTCTGTGGGTTCCGTACAGATATTGAAATTCAGTATTTTAGTCGCGCCGTATACTTACTTTTTTGCTGTCGCCCCCGGCTTTGCTAGGGTGCATACAGTTTTGAAATATAACAAAAATTCTAAATCACGTGTCGAGTCAATTTTTTTGAGGAATTTATGTATCAACGTTCAAGGGTCCTCTATGTACGGTCACAGATCATATAAATACTATTACGGTATATAAAAGAAACGCATTGTTTGGTTGAAATCGTTGATCGTAACAGTTATCCGGAAAAACAAAATGACTCGTAACGACATTTTTTATAGTTTAAGCACTAGGTATGGGATACCTACACAAAAATGAAAAAAAAACACTTAACTATATAAAAAATTTGGGTAACAGCTAAACGACATTTCTGTGCAAATATCAAAACTCTTTGTAGGTACCTATACTCGAAGGTTCGGTATTTTTGTTATTTTATTTACCGATACGTTTTTGAGAAAGGGGATGTAACAAGTTATCAAAAAAAGGCTGTTATGATGGCGTTCTTTGTTTTGAGATACGGGACCCTAGAATGCCCTAGATACACCTGAAGAAAAAACAGATGCTCGTCTGTATTGGTTGAACCCCTGTGTGCATTATACCCCGGGAATACGCTGGGCGTACCCCAAATGCGTTTATGCGCATGCGGGGTACGCCCATTTGGCGGGAGTTTACCCCCTCTTCCTGACCTGCATCTCCTTTAAATAGGGCTGGTCCACTTACCCTGGACGCACTTCACCGCGAGTCTTGACCAGCTCTAGACGCTGGAGTGATACTAATGAATCAAAAGCAACCACGAAGCACAGAGGGCAAATCAACATCAGGCCAGGCAGAACCAGAAAAAGGGGGGTCTTCAAAAAGTGGCAGCCTAGAAGTGGCAACAGCAAATAAAGAGACGTCAAAACAAAAAAAACCTAGAGAGAAAATAATAGTGTCGCTGCCGATCGCAATGTAAGTGTTAACTTGTTAAACTTGCACAACGTGTTAACCATAATATTTTTATTATTAATATTCTGCAGAAGCACTAGTTTTTTTATGCATAAATATAGCAAATTTAATTCGTTGTGCAAGCGGAGATTTTTTTGTAGGTATGCAAGCCGTTGACATCGCAGGGAGATAAAAACTACGCAGCGATATTACTTATTTTTCTTACTATGTAATATTTTATTTTAGGTATTGTACGAGAGAGCTGAATTATTGTGATTTTTTTTAGCCTATGTATTTATTTTTAACATTTAATATTTCGATTGCCGCTGTCACTAAATAAAATTTGCCGAGCAGATTTTTCTGTCCCGCAATTGAAGGATTAGGGATTAATTGCAAAAATTCGCAGATATTTGGATAGACAAATACCTACTATAAAACAAACCGATATCCAACTACTTACAAAACATTTTATACATAATGTCTTCTTGCGCTGTAGGTAGACATCTATTAGACACGTCAATAAAAACATATTCCTTATTATCTATAAAAATCTTAAAAGTTTATTAAAAAAAATTACACACACTTTATGTATCTTGAGGTAGGTATTTTGCAAGTAAATTTTTTACTACATTATAAATCTGATTAAATATACAAAAAAAAAACTAAATTAAGCACATTTATTAACACTTCAACGCACATATCCAACAAAACGATTAAAATTTGTAACATTTGACTTTTGTTCTAAAAGCAATATTTTATTGTAAAAGTTAGAGAAAATCGCGAGTTATTTTGGTAAAATCGAACGTGCTTTCACGTTAGTTCCTGAAGGCCGACTGACTGTGCGAGCGAAAGAGTGGACAAACGCTGTTCCATTTCGCCAGGGGGGAAATTGCTGGAGCAATGTGGCGTGTCTGTCTTACGGAGCTTTGTTAAACACTTCTCAAGTGGATAGAAATGCAGACGTGTCAATGTAAAAGCGTGTAGTACAAAATGTATGAAAATAGTTCCTTATCAATTTCAATATTTTTTTCAATTTATTCAGAAACTAATATAAAACTAAATAAGCCAAAAACTAAAATTAAAGATATGGATAAACTAAATATGCAGATCTACTAAATAAACGATTCTGATTCCGAAAACCGAGTTTGTCTGTTCGCGGATCATGCCTAAACTACCGGACCAATTTCAATGAAACTTATACCATTCGGAAGCCCTTTTTCCGGATTAAAACATAGGCTATATTTTATAGAAATTAAAGACGTGGATTCTGAGATACAGCTTGACCTCTCTAAACCAAAAGCAGCCTTTGGCACGAGGTTCATCGTACACTGGTTGACAGATATTTTGGTAGAAAGTTTCTTATGCATACGAAGTTGCGGGGTATCAGTTAGTTCAGAAAAAAATATAATAACATAGCAGAACCGTTTCCATGGCGTTATTCTACTTAACATTAACTTAATACAAAAAACACGGTATCCAAACTTAATTTCTAAATAATACTGTACAGACAGAGGTAATAAATAGATATAATAATGTACTACTTATTTATCTGTGAATCGGTCTGTGTTTATTATCGGTCTGTGTCAGCGGCAATCGGAAAATGCCCAGTCGCTAGGCACGCTGAATTTGATGTTGGCTTATCTCTAGCAATAACTACAACAAAAACCATCATCTTTTGCATGCCCAGAATGACTGGTAGACAATGATTTTTTCAACACACTTGCTCATAAAGTGGCTCTATGGTCACTGCAATTAGGCACATAATGACACCCATAATCAAACTGTGACTTTTTCATTGCTATAACTCCCTAGTGAGTTATAGTTTTTTTTTTTGAATTTTTTTGGTTGAGTTGCTTTGTTCTTAAAAAAGTTTTTATTCAAAAAAAAGATCGTGTTCAATAGAACAAATAAATTAATGTTTCTATTGCTTGCTCATTTCATGCAACTTCTTATTTAAATAGATAATTTTAACTCGTACGTGTTTAATAAATAAAACTTTCACTCAAATATAACTTTTGTTTTCTCTGTAATAAAAGAAAACTTTAAATTCCCCATTTTTTACGTGGCTGATTAATTTTTCCCGCCATAGCGAAAAATTTTTCACAACGCGTTTTAACTGTTGAAATTATAGTTATTTTATTGTTATTTTATTCACAAGTGTGTTGAAAAACGTCGTATGATACACGTGTGTATTGATGATTACCGTTCTCGGCTTTCTTAAGACCCTCGCCTACGGCTCGGGTCTCAATGGCACCTCGGCGGTAATCACCAATGTACCACACTAGTACCATAATGTACTATAGCATTCAATCCTAGCACGCTAACAACTAATTTGATTCAAAGCTTGACAGTGCGCTAATGTCAAAACTCGTAATAATGTTATTACATTCAGTGATGTTACGTGACAGATTTGTAATAATATGATCTGTTTTGTTATTTTAATATTATTACTTTCACGTGAAAGTTATTTCAAAGCAATTACGCCTGGGTTTAAGTGCCAGAAAAAAACGTAAGGTGGTTTATATTAAATAAATATGCATAAAGAGAAGTCAAAACATTTGCCACCAACTGTACTGAATTGTTTCATGATAAAATCAGTTACCTACCTATATTAAAATTATTGGTTAGATGTCACATTAGTCATATTAGCTGCTCATCTATAATTCACTTCACTATTAGGTTTTCACTCTATCTGTCAAGGATTTAATGAAATTATTTGTTAGAATATTTTATAGTTTGTTTTAAATATACATGTATTAGGTGTTTTTTTTTAAGTTAAGTTATTAAAGTGCCTGATATATTGTAGTGCGAATATAAAATACGATTCCAAAAGTTAGTTATCAAATTAAAAGGAAAATAATTTAAAAGGATCGTTTATGACGCTCCTCCATTACCTATTGCGACACTCACAGTGTGTATATTGTGTATAGTCCTAACAATTATAAATCAATACCTTCATAATATCTTCTTCAACGCTCTCTAGTCCCAAACTAAGCAAAGCTTGTACTATAGGAACTAGAAGGCTTATAGAATACTTATACACATTTTTTTTTGTAAATACATTCTTATGGTAGGTACATAGACCCAGACATAGAACAAATATCTATGTTTGCCACACACAAATGTTTATTCTTGGTGGGGATTGAACCCAGAACCCACCGTACACAAGGCAGAGCTACTACCGACTGAGCCATGACGCTCTCAATGGTCCAGTCGTCGCCTGCTAATTTACCTATCTCATCCGATCATCTCTCTGGGTCTGATTCTGTTGCTTTTATTATACGATTCTGCGGTGTTTCCTAACTTATTTACAGTAGTATTTATAAAGTTTTAGAACAGCGACATAAACAGTGTTGTGTTTTGAAACTGGTATTGTTTTTAACTAAGTAACAGAACGAAGCAGCAGTATAAAGCAGCATGTATACAATGAATGTCAATTTCTTTATAGATTTCAAAAAATGAACAGAAAGCAGAAGCAAGGAGAGCAACAAAATAAAAATAAAAGACGACGTCAAGGAAAGGAAAAGCAGAAAAAAAAGCAACTTCCAAAAAATACACATTGTCCTGAAACGATCGATGATGAGGACGTGGTATATATGCCCACTGAAAATGACGGCTTCTCTAATGAGACAAGAAAAAAATCCACGGTCCTGTTTCTTAAAAATACGATTGATAATAACCACTTGGAAACCACTAATCTATTGACAAAAATGAATACCGAAATACAAAATATTCAAACACAAAATAAGCTGATCTTCGAGACGTATAAAAAGCAACTCGACAGAATAGAATCTACACAAGACAAACTGTTTGAATCGCTCAAGGATTTGGTGGCGACACAGAAACAAGAAAAAAATAGAAATGAAATGTCGGATTTGAAAACTAATATTGACAAGATATTGCGATCGATTGACTGTACAGTTACAGAAAACAGCCAAGACATAAATGTCAGTAATGACATTTTTAAGAAGGCGGAGGAGTTCAGCCGCTTAAATAAGGCTGAGCTTATTAAAATAGCAGCTCAAAGCTTGCAAACGGTTCGTACTACTCTGTGTGTTTATGTAGACACCATCTGAACTGCAAGTTTTTTTTTTATTTTTTTTTATTTTATTTTAAGTATTAGACTGCACTGTATAGTTGACACCATAAACACCTTTTTTGTCCAACAGTGATGTTAGCGTTGCTGTACCTATTCTGATGTATTGTAATTACAGTCACACATGCGATTTCTATCTATCTATACTATTATAAAAAAGCCAAAAACGAAAATTGAAGAAATGGAATAACTAAAAATGCAAATCTACTAAATAAACGATTCTGATTTCAAAAATCGAGTTGGTACTGGACCAATTTCAATGAAACTTATTTCTTTCATAAGCCCTTTTTCCGGATTGAAACATAGGCTATATATTATTGGAATCAATGACGTGGATTCTTATATACAGCTTGAACTCTCTAAGCCAAAAGCAGCAAATGTGCTACGAGGTTCATAGTAAGCTGGTTGCCAGATATTTTTGTGGAAAGTTTCGCACGCGTACCAAGTTGCGGGTATCAGCTAGTAGCAAATATATAGCTGAGTGCAAACGGGCCGCTAACCATAACAACCTCAGGTGGCCCGTGACAGCCACTTTTCATAGTTACACATAATGGTGTACCAATTGACAGTCATCAGCCACACGTGTGCGGCGACGAGTCTCTACATAATTTATACTTAAGTTTAAAAAACTGGAAGAACCGACTTCAATTTGATACGCCTTCATCATCAAATGATGATGATGATGGCAGTTCATTGGGACTGTTCTATGAATCGTATACGTCACAGAAACGGCACAGGAAATCAAAATACGCAATGCCGTGTTTTTTCGAGTTATTCTTATTTAGCTGCCAAAATACTGAACAGATTTTGATAAAATAGTTATGGGACCAATCTGGAAGATAAAAAAATATTTGTTTCAAATTGGTTCATAAATGACGGAGTTCCGCGGTAACAAACATAAAAAAATTGTATTCTTTTTTTGTCTGAAATCTATCTGAAAACCGGTTTTTCAAGTTTTTAAACTTATAAGTAAATTATAGTGAATTTGGTTAAAAAATCAACCCAATTGAAAACCTGCTCCTTTTTTTGAAGATGGTTAAAAAAGGAAAGAAGCCGTTGTGGTGGCCCGTTTGCGTTCAGCCTAAACGTCTTAGAGTGATGGACACTATTAAGATAGGTATACCCACTGCTTCTTCGACGTGCTTTGCGAAGCGATGCAATTGTGCTAAACGCAACGCTCAAGAGAGGTCAATGAGGTTGACCGCATTTTAGAGTAACTAGTCTGACTAAAGAAGATGGGCCATCTGATCGCCTTATCACTGTTGCATAAAAAAAAACTATTTCAAACTGTCATTAGTCAGCTTGCAGTTCAAATGTAATTCGTAACTATGATGGTGGCCACCCACCTTATTGCGACGAGCCTGTATTACCAAAAAGTTTACGGCTAATTCATGCCTACGCGTATTTTGTATCTCTTAACTTTTAATTAGATTCAAAGTTTGACAGTTCGCTAATGTCAAAACTGGCAATAATGTTACCACATTCAGTCTATTAGATGTTACGTAATTTGGAACGTGATCAGATTGATTTTGTTATTTTTATAGTTTTACTTTCATGTGAAAAATGTTATTTGCATTGTACTAGGGATGCTTGCTTGGCCAAGCACATCCCAGCGTTTTGCGCGTGCAATGCCGAAATTATTTACACCATGGGTTTGAATGCCACAGAAACTAATTATGGTGTTATACTGTAGAATTCTTTGCATAAAAAGAAGTCACAACAATTTGTCACAAACTAAAACTGTATTTGACAACTTAATTCTTCTTCTCTTCATTAATGGCCTCTGTCCGTCATTTCGACAGACAATTTTGCCAATGTCAAGTGATATAATTGTAATAATATATGTCAGGAGTTATTTGGAGAATTATTATTGATTAGATGTCACATAAGTCACAAATTAACTTCACTATTAAGTTTTCAGGATTTCATGAAAGAGCGGCAACACTCTATCTGTCAAAGTTTGAATACGATTGTTTGTTAGAGTATAGCTGCTCCTTTACATAGTACTTCTTAAGTATTTAGTGGATATGACGCAATAAATATGTATGCAATCTGAAATCGTTCCCAGTAAACACGTGCAAACTTGATCAAGCTGGGCTTGTCGCAAAAGGTGTGTTGCCACCATGAATGGTTTAGTATAAGTAATAATAATACCTAAGGGCGATTTTCCACCAGAGCTAAGAAGTCTACGTTGCTAAGGATGAGTTTGAAATAATATATACCAATAGGAATCGCAAATAAACGGTCGCTGTTGGTGGACCTATAGATCTTTAGTAACTTAACGTAGCTTAGCTCTAGTGGGAAAGCATCCTACTAGGACTCGAAATAGTTGCATTGCTCAGCGATATAAAATAACATGAGATTTGACTAGTCAGCGCTGCGACAATGAGTTCCAATCCCGTAGGGTTTCGAAACCCTTATGGTGCTACTTTGTCCGTCCGTCCGTCAGTGTGTTAATTCATCCTTGGTCCGTCGGAAACCGTATTATCTCAGAAACTATTAAACCTATTGACTTGAAATTTGGAATGGTTACTTAAAGATCTTATTTGTCACAATGTATATTAAGTGAGAAGCAATTTTTTTTAATTTTCATTATCAAAATGTCAAAATTAGGGTGATACCAAAAATAGACAAACGGGTAACACCACCGCATTTAAGACCACCAGAAAAATACGTGAATTTAAAAAAAAAAATACAACTTTAAAAACAGGTTTTCGAAAAAGTACAAAAAACAGATATACAGTTTCGGCTCGGACCGGAAGCCTCGGTGGGTGAGTCCATTCGCACTTGACCGGACGTGTTTTTCCTGTAGAAACAATACAAATTTTCCCATGTTAGTTAGTCTACTGATAACATAGCATTAGCTGGCGAATTAAGAGTTGCAATGAATTATATTACATAACTATTCCTTTTATTACAGTCAGCTGAACCAGTAATTGAGAAGCCTGAACAACCCGCACAAGGGTGGGTTGTACCCCCACAATCACCCGCACAAATGCCGATCGTTCCCCGACACCAACCCGCACAAGTGCCGGTTGTTCCCCGACAACAACACGCACAAGTGCCGGTTGTTCCCCAACAACAACACGCACCAGTGCCAGTGGTTCCCCGACAGCAACGGATACAACATGAGCAAGTAAGAAATCGACATTTCATCATGAATGGTTTTGTCTGATGGCTTAGTTGGCGGTGACCCTGCTTATACGAAAGTCATCGGCTTGAGTTTGTTAGAGTACATTTCATTTAACATTTCATAAAGATAAAGTACAGAAAAGAGTCAAAAATACACGAGTTTAAATAACATTATTAAAAATTAGGTACATTAGGAAAATTAGTTCATCTCAAAGTATTGAGATTTGATGAACTAGAAGACATACTTTAAGGTCTAGATTTAATTAATTTGAGTCCGTACTCCAAGGTCTGATGATGACCAGCAATGATGAAGAGGACCTAAGAATATTTTTATGGTCGCAGTTTTTTAACTTATATGTAAAATATTCTTGTTAATAGAACCGAGTAATCGCACAACCACTGCCGGAGCCGTCTTCGCAACTACATCCGGTTAGTAAATAAAATAGATTGGGAGGTGCTTGACCCAGGGATTTGGTTTGGGGGAGTAGGGGGCAGGGGGTTTTACCCAGGGATTCAGTTTAGGAAGGTAGAGTGTTTACCCCGGGGATTCAGCTTAGGGGGGTAGGGGGTTTGACCCGGGGATTTAGTTTAGGAGGGTAGGGGACTTGACCCGGGGATTCAGTTTCGGAGGGTAGGGGACTTGACGCGGGGATTCAGTTTCGGAGGGTAGGGGACTTGACCCGGGGATTCAGTTTCGGAGGGTAGGGCACTTGACCCGGGGATTCAATTTCGGGGGGCAGGGGATCTGACCCGGGGATTCAATTTCGGGGGGCAGGGGATCTGACCCGGGGATTCGGTTTGGAGGGGGCTTGCCAGATATTTAGTGTTTTTCATAATGTTAAATCCTGGTCCACCTTACAAAACACATACAAAGTTTAACCCATACAACAATCTTGTAAATGTACTTTGTGCATATTTCAATAAGAGTGCGCATTTAGGTATAGGTTTAACCATAAATCAAACTTGTTTTTTTTTTCAGTTATCTGGAAGAATTCAAGGGCGTCGTGCTTCTTGCTTGCCTTCATTTATGAATCCTGTATGTACCTTTTAGTTTCTATTTTTAAAGAATGACAACTTTGTTTTAACTCTAACAATGCAAATTTGGTCTTGATTTTTTTTTATTTGTGTTACATTTTATTTATAGGTAATTCTTGTTTTCAGGAACATGCTTACCCGGCAGCGCCAGTGGTAAGAAACAAAATTATAAAACAACACCTAGTTGATTTTCGTTACGTATTTAAGCTTTAAATGTTCTTCACAAGATGCGCAGTCGCAGCCTTCACAAAGATTATTAGATTAATCATTTTGTTTACCATCACAGGCACTCTCTCTACCGTCGCCTGAAGAGTATCGACGGGTTTTACGGCCCAGGGTATGTTTACCAAAATGTCATATACCTAGATACTGTCGCATACCTACCTTGCACTGGATTTAAAGACAGAGCCCCGAGTCTGTGACTGATTTTGACTTTCGACTCGATTGTAGCACACGCAAACACATTCGCAAAGCGAGAAATTTTGTATGAAAACCGGATAAGCGCCTCTAGCGGGAGATTTGGGAATTTAGCAATTCCCAACAAAATTTCTCGCTTTGCGAATGCATTTGCGTGTGCTATACTCGAGTCGAATGTCAAAACAAATGCACAGACTCGGGACTCAGATGTGTTTAGTAATATTCCAAATCTACACAGTCTCGGAATCTTCTAAAATCAATATATATAAAACTCTTTTGAAGCTGATAGAGAATCAACGCACAGCCTAAAGTATAAGTCCTAGAGGTATGAAATTTGGAGGGTAGGTTCCTTATATAGTGTAGGGGCGCAGTAAGAAAGGACTCTTAAGGGTCTAGAACGCGAGCAACGCCGCGGGCGACTGCTAGTACATAAATAAATCTATTTTTACATTTCACACATACAACCCTAACTTTATCACGTCAACTACACAGTCCCGGAATCGAATTTGTGGATTTATCATAAAATTTCTACAACTTTCACAAGTTCACATCGTGTAATTAAGGGTCTTCATAACACGTGCAACGCTTATGATAAAACTATAGCAAAACAACTGCTTTCTTTAGTAAAATTATAGCAAAAACAATTACATACTTTCTTCATGTATCTCAAAACAATTTCTTGAAAAAAAAAATGTTTGTTTGCAGCCAACGCAAGTTACTTTCAAGCAACCAGAGCCACGGGTTAGTAAAATAATAATCTTTTATAAAAGTTGATAAAAAACAGTATGAACATTTTAGGCGTGTAAATACAGCGATCCCCACCTTCCTTACTTTAACACAAGATAAAAAAAAATTGACAACTAGTTTTGATTATTTATTGAAAGCTCTGTATTTTATCTGACTCTTCCTTTGTCTCAATTAAGATAGGGTTTTTACTTAGTTATTTTTTTGTTATTATTCAGCCTACCTTCCCTGAGTTTGTCAAACATAGTGAAGGATATATGTTTTGTCGTAAAGGACTAAAAATAGCTGTATTGTTTTATCTATTTTAAGCAATTGTTTTGAAAATTGTTTAGAAGTCAACCCGAGTTAAGTCGATACGCAGTCGCAGAGCGTCCGTGCAATGCGAACCGACCATCAGACCTACGACATCGTTCTGTGTAAGTGTTACCTATATTAATTGTACGATAATTTAATAGCATTGCTATTCAGCGCGGCAATGCAGCCAGTGTCTTGGGCACGCTTCCGATCGGCACTGATTTGGAACAGTTGAGCTATCTATAAATCGTTTGCAACTGTTTGTAGATGGCTCAACTGTTTCATGTGTATTTTGTAAATATTGTGAATATTGTAAATACTGAATTAGTTGTAATTTTCTTTGTGAATAAATATACATTTTACGATATATATATATATATATTAAACGATTACCTATAGCAATTTTACCTTCTAAAGGGTTTAAATTGTATAATTAACTTGTTTGTACGAATAGTTACTGAAAACATAATTTGTATAACTAGTATGTTTTCTTGGAAGGTTGATTCACGGATTTGCCGAATTATTTCGGTTAAAGAAAACGTAATTGAAATTGAGTATTGTAGTCAGTGTGTTTTGCTAGATAGGTAGTAGTCTAAATAGCAAAACAGAAAACTTATGGATTGGTATTAGGTAGGAAATTGTTTTGGATACACTGGTTGACTATTTTATTTACCTATTTAATATAGGTAGGTAATAATGTTTTGGTAAGGGAAATCTGAAAAAACCCTTTAGGAGTTTGATCCGAACTGTTAATTATATTAGGGTTCGGGCATGACATACTATTTCCGGGATATTCCTGTATAGTAAAACGAACCATTATCTACAGAATGCGCAAGCGGACGCCGCGTCATATTATGAAAGTGCCAGGCTGGCAAATGAAGACCGGGTGAGATATAGCAATATATAACAAATATATAACACATATCTATATATATATATATAAATATTCGATTATGTAGTAGGTAAAGCTCTTGATTTTTATAGCATTGTCTGCCAGCCCACCTCGTTTGGGTTGGCTGACAGACAATGCTTTCAGCATTAAGTCCACCCTTTGTAACAAATTTATAATTTTGTGCAATAAAGTACCTATATTAAATAAAAAATGTGCTTATAACACCTTAGTAGGTACCATTATAATGTGGTAGTATGTGTCATAATTTTTTTTTCATCCCACCATTTCGGAAAGAGTATTTTTAATCTTCAATATCTGAGTGGAAAAGCCGTTTTTATTCTCTAGAGGATAAAGTAAATTGAATTTAGAACATCGTGTGCACTAAGTTTGTGAATTAAAAAAAACATTAAACCTATTTACTGCTACCTCTATGGTGCCGAATATATCATACAACTTTTTTTTAATTTGTTAAAAACTCAGACTCGGAACCTTCTTGGTGTTCTTTTCTCAATTTGCTTTTTTTGCATTTAGTCATTTCCTCGCTGAGGTGGAATGAAAAGTTACGTGTTGCACTCGAGTGCAAAGATTTTTCACCTCGTGCTCTTTTGATTCCCTCGCTAACGCTCAGGATTCAAATTTTAGAATCCTTCGATTGCTCGGTCATCAAAATTGAACACGCGGTTAAAAAGCAACTTTGCACTCTTGTATAACAAATAACTATTTACTTGTTTCGACAGCTACCACACGCGAACGCTTTGCTCATGCTGTCGGAGTCCCAGCAGCCACAGGCAAGACACTTTTAAATATAAAATACAAACTTCTGTATACCCTTGAATCAAAAGTAGTAAAATCTGTTCCAAGAGTTAAATCAAATTCAAATTCATTTATTTCTCAGATTTCAAGATCCATATTTTGTTAGTTCACGGTAGGTACATATCAAATGGGTTAGATTAGAGTATAGAGATAACAAAGACAAAGAAACCATATACGAGTATATTCAAAGACGCATTTATTAATGGTAGTGTATGGATGGATGTTGGATGCGACATAAACTCTTGTTTTGTTGTTATAATAGTTGCAGCAAGCTGACGCACTTTGGCAGCAAATACAAATGCATCAGCAAACACAAACACAGCAGCAAATACAAACACCACAGCAACAGGTAAGCTTAATACAACAAGATTTAATGTATTTTGTAAAACCTTTGTGCCATAGAGCTTGGTTTTTTATCACGGTAGATGTCACATGGGAACGCTCTCCAGTCTTTCAATGGCAAATAATATTTGTAGACATCAGCATTTATACTAGTCATTTATACTACTTTATAATTCTTGTTTTCAGGAACAAGCTTACCCGGCAGCGCCAGTGGTAAGAAACAAAATTATAAAACAACTCCTAGTTGATTTTCGTTACGTATTATGCTTTAAACGTTCTTCACAAGATGCGCTATTTTTAAAACTATGATAACTTTGTTTTTTTTTTAACTTTAATAACGTCGGTTTAGTTTGGTCTTGAAGATATATTTTTATTAGTATTACCACAGATCATATAATACTGGTATTACCTTAGAATAATAACACCGAGAAGGAGCGTTCTCATTCAAACGTCATTCCAAAAGTGAAGCCAAAAACCAATTCATGTTGCGTGACAGGTATGTAATTACGCTCGCCGCCACGCACACAAGCGCACGTATAATGCTGCAAGCGGAGAGACATTTTCCCAAAAAGTAGGGAAATTGTTACAGTTCCTCTTTTTCAACCTTGACTCATTAATAGGTGCAAAGGTATTATTATTTGTTGTTAATAAAGCCTATTTCGTATAAAGCGAGTGGTTTCATCGATTGGCGCGTAATAAGTAGGTATACCTACTAGTAGGTAGATTCAACCTTAGTTTTTCAATCTAACAAGCAGAAATAATCGGATCAGTAGGAATTATAAAAAAATTATAACACAAACCATTTGCACCTGAGCGAAGCCGGGGTGGGTCGCTAGTGTGCAATTAAATATCTAGTACTTAGATTGTAAAAAATTATTTTGATTAACATAATAATAATTTGGCGAAAAAAAATCCGTTGCTGGCAACATTTGATTGTAATGGCGCCAATCAAACTATCGAATAAATTTATATTTTTGATTAATGTTTATCGTAAAAATACAAGTTGGCAGTAAGTATTTACTTGTGAAATGTGATGTTATCAGCCTTATTATGTTTGTCAGATTTATTGGGACATCCTTTCACCACGCAATTCGGCATTTTTCACAAAAACTGCTAGAGATCTGCCCACAACAATTTGACCTTGATCACTGGCGAGCCGCTCGACGACATGTGACCCAAAGGGCACATCTGGAACGGCTTCACTTTACGCGCGCGTACTTACTATCTGAGTGTTATTAATCTAAGGGTATTACATTCATTTATAATTTTTGTTTTCAGGAACAAGCTTACCCGGCACCGCCACCGGTAAGAAACAAAACATTATCCTAATATCTGGATAGTTTTGTAGATTTTTTACAAAATGTATTTTTTTTAAATCAGACGGCGGCTTCAAATAGAAGTTTCTCCGAAGTGTTCAGTGATTCGCTGCGGTACTTTTCCAATAATACGCCTCACACGAGTCACACGGTAAGAAAAAATACGGACGGATCTTCTTCTTCTTTTGTTGCTATGGCTGTTTGGTGGCTAGGGCTGCCACGAATTTGCCAATGTCAGTGTTTATTGGCGTTTACTGGTTTACTAATCTTTTAACAAAAGGCGGAGATCTGAGTAGGTAGGTTAAGAAAAATGACCGGTGAAGAAGGGAGACTCTACCTCAATCCAGATGGGCATGATGACAAACTTTATATCTGTGTTGTGACACTAGAGTAAACAGACACTGGCAGATTTTTTTTTTGTTATTGGCGTCGCACTAAGTCCTGGTTTTGAAGAGAAAATCCACCATTTTCTCTTCAAAACAAACGACAGTCGACTTGACGAATGACTTGACTTGACATATACTAATAAATTCATCACTTGACACTGGCAAAATTGTCTGTCGAAATGACGGACACAGGCCATATGGGTAAAGAAGAAGAAGAAGAACACGTTACAAAAGCCATAAACCAAGAAGTTGAAGTTGAAAATGTATGCATACGCCAGTCAAGCGCCAGTCTATTTATCGAACTTAGGCAGCTATGGTGCCATTTTGAAATTAATAAAATAATAATTATTGTCCATTAGTCGTGTGAAATAATTCTTATTTTTTATTTTAGCTTGGCGAACCAAGTGGCACTTCTAACTATAGTTTATTCCATCACAACCAGGTATGACTTTTACTTAATCTATTTTTTTTAAATAAATAATTAAATACTTATTTTAACCGATATCTAACATTAATGTCGATATTATATTTTATTTCAGCCGGGTGGTTCTTCTTATAACTACCCACCATAGAACAACCCTGTAAGATTATTTTTACTGCCTACTTCATTTTTGTACTAGTGGTTCGCTCTGAACTAATAACTCAAGATGTTTGCAAAAATAAATAGAACTCAAGTTTTTAATGTTTGAGTCTAAGTTAGAATAATCTAGATGAAAAATACCATTTAAATTATATTTTATTTCCATAGAAAACCAACAATCTTGAAGTAGCTGTTGTAGAGTAAGCAAGCTCGTATGAGTTAGTTTTGAGGTAACAAACATTTTTGAAGTCGGTTAAAAAAATAACATCACTGTCGTATCTACCTACGAGATTAAGGAGGCTGACCCAAATATAAATAATGTGATATACCTACATCAATTACACTGACAAGTTTCTGGGTAGCTGGGTACGACATTGAGTTGGGGCTGAGCTACAAGCTACCAACGGGGTCCACAGGTGGCGGATAGTGGAACGACCACCAGATATGATGGTCTGCTGCGAATATAATGAATAAGCAGTCCCCGACCAGCAGTAACAACAACACGAAGCAAAGGTTAAGTTCTTACTGAAGTGAGAACCACTTGTGATATTATACCACGTTAACACTATGCCCATGCCACTGCCGGCATTAGTGCCGCGGACTTATTGCCACAGCAACATCGCCTGTATTCTCATTAGAGAGCAAGGGCATGAACTTGGGCCGGAGCTGGGACAGAGGCATTATAGAGCATAGTATGAACGCAACATTAAATGCAAAATAGGAGCCAAGCCAAAAACCAGCAGCTATTTACGAGATTACGAGTATGAAACAAAAACAAAGCTCTTTTTGAAAATAAAGCTCCACTGATACTGAAAGCGAGACTAAAGCTAAGATCTTTTTGTAAAGAACTACGAATAACTCTGATATAGCAAGGCAATAGTCAACTTTTAAACTGAAACCATGAATTAAAAGCAAAATCAAGGACAGCAGCAAAATAAAAATAAGAATCAATGACAGGACCAACAGAATACACAAAAAAATTAAGAAAATCAACACCGAAATGAAAAGCAAATGCCAATAAATTAAGATGATACAATCGATGATGAGGTTTTTGTGTACATTCTATCAATGAAAAATTAACGACGTAGAACCGATACCAAGACACACTAACCACTGATATCTCAGATTTGACAACGAATGTTGCTCAGATTTTACAAATAGAAGAGGCTACCATTGAAACCAGCCAAGAAACAAATGACAAAAATACTGTTGAAATTGTCACTGAGAATTTATACACAAGACACTTAAAACTTATGGAATCTATCAATAAAAAATTAACGACATAGAATCGATACCAAGACACACTAACCACTGATATCTCAGATTTGACAACGAATGTTGCTCAGATTTTACAAATAAAAGAGGCTACCATTGAAACCAGTCAAGAAACAAATGACTAAAATACTATTGAAAGTGTCGCCAAGGATTTATACACAAGACACTTTAAAAACTTATGAAATCTATCAATGAAAAATTTACGTCGCAGAATCGATACCAAGACACACTTACCACTGATATCTCAGATTTGACAACGAATGTTGCTCAGATTTTACCAATAGTAGCGGATGTCATACTTTTAAAACTTATGGAATCTATCAATTAAAAATTAACGACGCAAAACCGATACCAAGACACACTAACCACTGATATCTCAGATCTGAAAACAGAAGTTGCTTAGGTTTTACAAATAGTAACGGCTACCATTGAAACCAGTCAAGAATCAGATGACAAAAATACAGTTGAAAGTGTCGCCAAGTATTTATACACAAGACACTTTTAAAACTTATGGAATCTATCAATGAAAAATTTACGACGTAGAACCGATACCAAGACACACTAACCACTGATATCTTAGATTTGAAAATGAATGTTGCTCAGATTTTACAAATAGTAGAGGCTATCATTGAAACCAGCCAAGAAAGAAGTGGTAAAAATATTGTGAAAAAAGTCGCCAAGGATTTATACACAAGACACTTTTAAAACTTATGAAATCATTAAATTAAAAATTAACGACGTAGAACCGATATCAAGACAAAATAACCACTGATATCTTAGATCTGAAAACTGAAGTTGCTTAGATTTTACAAATAGTAACGGGTACCATTGGAACCAGTCAAGAATTAGATGACAAAAATACAGTTGAAAGTGTCGTCAAGTATTTATACACAAGACACTTTTAAAACTTATGGAATCTATCAATGAAAAATTAACAACGCAGAACTGATACCAAGATACACTAACCACTGATATCTTAGATCTGAAAACGGAAGTTGCTTAGATTTTACAAATAGTAGCGGATATCATACTTTTAAAACTTATGGAATCTATCAATTAAAAATTAACGACGCAAAACCGATACCAAGACACACTAACCACTGATATCTCAGATCTGAAAACGGAAGTTGCTTAGGTTTTACAAATAGTTTCGGCTACCATTGAAACCAGTCAAGAATTAAATGACCAAAATACAGTTGAAAGTGTCGTCAAGTATTTATACACAAGACACTTTTAAAACTTATGGAATCTATCAATGAAAAATTAACAACGCAGAACCGATACCAAGATACACTAACCACTGATATCTCAGATTTAAAAATGAATGTTGCCCAGATTTTACCAATATTTTTACAATAGTAGAGGTTATCATTGAAACTAACCAAAAACAGATGACAAAGAGACAGTTGTAAGTGTCGCCAATGATTAATACACAAGACACTTTCAAAACTTATGGAATCAATCAATGAAAAATTTATGACGCAGAACCGATACCAAGACACACTGACCACTGATATCTCAGATTTGGCAACGAATATTGCTCAAACTTTACAAATTGTAAAGGCTACCATTGAAACCAGCCAAGAAACAAATGACAAAAATACTGTTGAAAGTGTCACTAAGAATTTATACACAAGACACTTTTAAAACTTGTGAAATCTATAATCAATGAAAAATTTACGACGTAGAACCGATACCAAGACACACTAACCACTGATATCTTAGATTTGAAAATGAATGTTGCTCAGATTTTACAAATAGTAGAGGCTATCATTGAAACCAACCAAGAAAGAAGTGGTAAAAATATTGTTGAAAGTGTCGCCAAGGATTTATACACAAGACACTTTTAAAACTTATGGAATCTATCAATGAAAAATTAACAACGCAGAACCGATATCAAGACACAATAACCACTGATATCTTAGATCTGAAAACGGAAGTTGCTTAGATTTTACAAATAGTAACGGGTACCATTGGAACCAGTCAAGAATTAGATGACAAAAATACAGTTGAAAGTGTCGCCAAGTATTTATACACAAGACACTTTTAAAACTTATGGAATCTATCAATGAAAAATTAACAACGCAGAACCGATACCAAGACACAATAACCACTGATATCTTAGATCTGAAAACGGAAATTGCTTAGATTTTACAAATAGTAACGGGTACCATTGGAACCAGTCAAGAATTAGATGACAAAAATACTGTTGAAAGTGTCAAAAAGGATTTATACACAAGACACTTTCAAAATTTATGGAATCTATCAATGAATAATTAGTGACGTAGAACCGATACCAAGACACACTAACCACTGATATCTCAGATTTGACAACGAATGTTGCTCAGATTTTACAAATAGTAGAGGCTACCATTGAAACCAGTCAAGAAACAGATGACAAAAATACAGTTGAGAGTGTCAAAAAGGATTTATACACAAGACACTTTCAAAATTTATGGAATCTATCAATGAATAATTAGCGACGTAGAACCGATACCAAGACACACTAACCACTGATATCTCACATTTGACAACGAATGTTGCTCAGATTTACAAATAGAAGAGGCTACCATTGAAACCAGTCAAGAAACAGATGACAAAAATACAGTTGAGAGTGTCAAAAAGGATTTATACACAAGACACTTTCAAAATTTAAGGAATCTATCAATGAATAATTAGCGACGTAGAACCGATACCAAGACACACTAACCACTGATATCTCACATTTGACAACGAATGTTGCTCAGATTTTACAAATAGTAGAAGGCTACCATTGAAACCAGCCATGAAACAAATGACTAAAATACCGTTAAAGGTGTGGCTAAGAACTTATACCAGAAAGATGAAGATAGAAAGATTCACTAGTGCTTGTTACTGAATACAAAACAAGCTCTATTATTTAAGAAGAGCATCTGATAATGATGGCTTCAAAACACGAGCTAAGCTCTAAGAAAAATCATCACAAATGATGCCAGAGCTAAAAATAATGAAACCACCGCAGGAACAGAAACAGGTGAGAATATGATTTGTATACTATGGTAGCAATGTACCTATAAAGTCAAAATCTTTTCATAACATATTTTGAAAATGTTGTTTTAGGGTGTTTTATCTAAATATATAAAACTCTTTTGAAGCTGACGCACAGCCTAAACTATAAGTCCTAGAGGTTTGAAATTTGGAGGGTAGGATCCTTATATAGTGTAGGGGTGCATTAAGAAAGGATTTTTGAAAAGTCGCCGCAACGCCGCGGGCGACGGCTAGTAAATGATATAGAAATAAATAATAGTACAATAACAAAAAGAAAACAAACATTAAAATGCTGGGTATAAGTACGTCGTTACTATGGTTACGATTTGTGAAAACTGCCATGAAATTGTATTTTTTTTTATAATTGTCCTCGCACATTTATTTATTTGTACTTTGTAGAATGTGTATAAAGATTTCTTGTCATGACAGTTGGCGCACGTGAACTGAACGCGCTCAGAGAAGTCCTGCAACATGCGTAACAGACTCACCAACAATAGGTAAGCAGTCATTCACATACCTTAGAGGAATATCAAGTGTTTTTTGAAATTGTTATAGCATTTTCTACTAACAATTTAATGTTATTTAGTTACAGAAGCCCACGTGAAAGTGTGGCCCTTTGTTACAGAATTTTAATGATTACATCATTGTTCATGAAAAAATATTGATTCCCTGAAGGGCCAAGTATATTTTTTCATTAAGAGTGTTAAGCAAGATAATATAAATTGAAATATTTTATAGCATTCGGAAAAGAGATCAGAAAAGAGAAGAAGGGACCAGACCTACAATTTTTAGAAAACTACCCTCAACTGGTAAGCACTTTGTTTTTAGGGTTCTGCAGATCCCGTATGTTACCGAAACCCTTATGGTGTGACCTTGTCCGTGCGTCCGTCTGTCACAAAAGCTATTGACTTGAAGTTTAGAATTGTTGTATATCTTATCTGTCGGCATGTATTCGAGTTTTCACATTTTTTGAAACATCACATAGCATTTTTATTTTAATAGTTTTTCTTGTGTTATTGTGAGTATTATTGTTTAATTTTGGTGGAATTTTAACCAATAATTACTTAGGTCGTAGCATAAAGTGTGAGCCATTGGAATAAATGTGTGTAAATTGGTTTTTCTGAATGTGAAATTTCGTGTTAGGTTTTGAAGAGAAAATCCACCATTTTCTTTTCAAAACAAACGACAGCCGACTTGACAAATGACTTGACTTATTACAATTATATCACTTGACATTGGCAAAATTGTGTGTCGAAATGACGGACAGAGGCCATTATTGAAGAGAAGAAGAAGAAACTGTGGTCGAGAGTAACCCACCTGATGGCGACCAACTATAAAGAGGATCTAGGTTTTTAGTTGATTATCAGTCTTATATTTTTTTTAAATTAACTTGTTAGTTTATCCTCTCACATTATAAAACTAACAACAAGAAAACATGATAACGCATATTATCATGCGCGAAATTCAATTTGCTTACATTTAATTTTCAACCGACTTCAAAATAGGAGGACGTTCTTAGTTTGACAGAGTATTTTTACGAGATCATTCCGCCAATTATGAATCGATTTGAATTATTTTTTTTGTTTAATATTTTTATCAACATCAGTTCAGTAATAAGTATGACTGGAAAAAAACATCATCCACGTACACGACGATATTGCGTAATTTGTTTATATTAGACGGTGCAAAGCAATTGAAAATTTAGTGCCCACGCGCACTTGGCGATAATAGCAATTTATTGCAAGCTTTTATTTAATTAACTTGCAATGTTTGTTTGTGGGTTTGTTTAGGTCAAATCTAGCAAGTGAAAGACGCACTTTTCGAAGTCCGATTTGGCTGAAATTCGGCATTAGTCTTTAGTGACAATCCTACTAATATTATAAATGTGAATGTAAGTTTGTTTGTTACGCTTTCACGCAAAAACTAACTTAACCGATCATCATGAAACTTTGTACACATATTCTTGGAGGTGTTAGAAGTAACATAGAATACTTTTTATCCCGGAAAATTAACGGGATCCAATGGGACGCGAACGAAGTCGTGGGCGGCAACTAGTACAATAATAAATTTAACTACCGCATTGCTTAGCTGTTAATAGATATACTTTTTGCGCTGTAGGTTGTGGGTTCAATACCAACCCGTAAATTTACGTCACTTTGTTATATCTACGCAATTGCGTATTTATTTTTTCTTAACATCGTAAAATAAACTTTGCTTAGTTATAAAAATTATGTTTATTTTCAATAAAAATGTTGACAAAGCAGTTTAAAAAGACACTGATAAATTAAGTAGGTACTTATTTAGTTAGGTAGGTAGGTTTAAGTTGATAGCATTTTCGTAGAATTCCATAAAAGCGCGTGCGCTTGTTGCAATACTGCTAAAACCTAATATTGTAAACGTGAAATATAATTGGCAGCCAATGCTTGGCTATCATTCGAATCCTACTATATATTTGATCGAGTGAGCGAAGCGAACGAGATCTTAGGGACAACTTGGACGAAAATGCTTTGTATGTTTGTTCGACGAGATCTTTTGAACCGCTTATCCGATCTTCACAGAATTTGGTAGGTATATGGATAGTACTCTTAAGTGGGGTGTCATATGATAGGGTTTTGTTTAGACATTCAGAAACCGTTTTTATTTTAATTCTAGGTCTAATACTGTTTGAGTTGTTGTAAAAATTATAAAATTGGCAAAACCAGTATAACGTGAGCTACCGTTTCTTGGAGTTTCAATGATTTTGTAGTTCAAGTAAAACTGGTACATAGCTAGACGGCGATTTCGAAGCGATTTGCAAAGTTTATGACAACTATTGGTCAATAAAAATTAACCTCCGACCATCACGAGATCTCAGTTCGGGGCGAACTACTAGTTTATAGACAGGACTATATCGCGCATCGTTTCTCGGCAAGCCTACTCCATTCAAACTATGTCCCAGGCACAGCATCAGATGCTGTTTTATACTTTTTATTCCCATCAATGGGAATGCAATGCCTGGGACATAGTGAAATAAATTGAAATTTAAATCTAGATTATTATTATGACGTGCAGCGCAAGAGTCTAAAATGTTTGGCTTAATGGTAGAATATAGTGCTCTATAATTAACAATAGTAATAGTTTACAAGCAATAAAATGATTTGATTTTTATGAGATTTGGTGAGCGTGATGTATATAATATTAATGCAAACTAATATTTTGGCAGTGCTCCAAGGATCCCGGAAGGGAAGAGAAGAGAAGAGAAGAAAAGAGAAGAGAAGTGCGAGGTTCCTCAGCGCTGAAGCACGCAGTTTGCAGAAGACCACGCTATCAACAGGTTATCTATAGGATTTAAGGACTTTGCAGCTGTTTTCACACTGTCACCGATACGACACTTACACGACATAGACAAATGTCATACATACTAGGCGTACCAGATGCTTTCACCCCATATCAGCGTCTGAACCGACATTTTTATTCGAGCAAATTACGTGTGTTGGTACCGTATCGGCCAGTATACAAACGCCTATAGTCAATAGTTTTTTTTTTTTATATTTGTACACAAAAAAATGTTTCGACTATATTAGCTATAACGAACGAAGTTAATTTTACAAATAATTGCTGGTCATCATCAGATCTTTGATTATGGACTCCAGTTCCTTAAATCTTAATAAGTATTTTGAGATCAACTAAATGTTAAGAACTGCTTTTTAGCTGGTTTTAGCAGTAGTAGAGCTTCTTAGTAAAGAGCTCGTCCACAGAATTACTACCACCTATTTCTGCCGCCAAGCAGTGATGCTCGCGTTGCTGTGTTCGGTTTGAAGTGTATAGGTACTTGAATTTGGAGTGGTTTTATTACACTGTGTTCCGAGTAGACGCAGTGATATAAGTTATTTATATAAGTTATTTTAGCGACATAAGTTATTTTTGAAGCAGAATCATCAGCTGTCGGTAAGGTAAGTTTAGAGTAAGAAAAGCATCACCAATTTATTGATCGATCATGATTTAATTCGTTAGCAGTGTCTATTATTATATTGATTTATGTAGGTTAGGTTTTTAGGTTAGTTAGGGCTTAGGTTTTTTTATGAGAAGTTGTGGAACAAGCAAATTGCCCTTATAACTATGTAGAGGTATGCGATGATCGTAACTGATTCGGTCATAGTATTTTTTTGTAAATATTGTACCCCACGCGACTATGCGGAGTAAAAAGCAAAAAAGCTATTTGGGATTAGTTTTTAAACGCAGAATTTTTAGGTAGAGCAATAAACAGTAATATCCAACGTTAAAAACCTATTAACAGGTTGGTCTAGCTAGACGAATACCGGGTATAAAATGTATGTGAGCCTAGGTGCGCTAGGCCAGATAATCACCACCCCTCGGGTCACACGTCGTTTCGAATGGCAATGAAAGAAATTTGGAAATCCGGAGGGCCTACGAACCTAGACTCTCGACCCCAAGAGGCACAAATGTGTAGGCCCTGTCGAGACCCGCACCAACCAAGTAGAAACCGATCACAAATAATATTTTATTTTTTCCTTACCATGAAGTTGAATAAAAAAATAGGCTTACAGAACTGAAATTAAAATATTTGCTACACTTACTATAGTAATATATAATACTAAAAACAGCTTGACATAGTACAATTATTATTAAGTATGTAGCCACAGAATATTTAGATGTAGCTAAAATTTTGCCGTAGCTCATACGTAGCATATCCGTAGCATACGCGTAGAGCCAGCGTAGCACATACGTAGCATACATACTATTTAATAATAGCATAACTAAATTAAAAAATCTTTGATCATAAAACAATGTTTTGGAAACGGCTTATTACCATCGAGCCCACCGAATTTATGCCACTTTACTGATATGAAATTAGCTATTATACTTTTACAAAAATATATTGTAAGTACATATACCTGAATGAGCTTTTAACTGTAGAAGCACGATTCGATTCTCAGACTTTTGTGTACATATAATAAAAAAGTCTTTAGGCGCTTTTTGCGTGGACAGTGTACAAATGTGAACCGTCTTGCTTGGGTCGGTGACGCTGGATGGGGTTTACTCGGCCATGTCTCTAAAGTACTCGTCAGATTTCTCGTTCCAAAATTAAAATGAAGTATGATCAACTTTTTTGATGGCAAAATTTTTCATTTCATTTGTGTGGTCATACTCACTCACGCAAGTGTAACCATTTTTATAGATACACATTACTTTAGGTAATAAATACTTCTTGCGCATTTTGAATATAATTTTATGAATTCTTTTGCAAAAAAACTATTTAAAATGATTTAACCCGGACGAAATTCTCCGACGTCATTTTAATTTTTTTTATCACGCATTACTTAGAATAAAAATAGTCTATAATCTAGAGTTGATAAATATAATTAAGTATGTAAAATGATTAGGTATGTAAAAAGTTTTGCACGTAAAAAAACATACTTATTAATGTAGGTACGTGTATACAAGCATTTTATTATAATGTGAAGATGATGAGAGGAACCTTGAGCCCTCCTCTTATGGTCTCTATGACCAATCATAATAATCATAATAATAATTTAATCTAAAATTCAATAAAACATATTATAGGATATAAGTTGACTCATTACCGTTGTCAGTATTTTATGATATAATTTAGGATTAAAAAAAAAGAGAATATAGGTAGCTATCCTTAGGCTGTAACAAAACTTTCCATTAGCTATGCTGGCAGTAAAAGGCTTAGCTATTATTCATTAAAAAAAATTAAAACCTTTTTTTTCTCATCGTAAAAAGTAGGTAATTATAGAATATCAGTGATGTTGTCTACTCTCGGGGAACAAATCGGACTTGTAATAGTTGTAATATTACTTGTTGACACCCGTTTTAGTGTTGCCATATAATAAAAATAAAATATTAGATTTTTTAATTACAAGCTAAATTTTGTAATAAGTTTAAAGAAGTATTTATGTGGGGAGTAGCTGTTTTATTTTGTAAATATTATAATATTAGTTATGGTTGAGCTACACCGAGTAATGCGGTGGTGGGGCATTACTCCTGCCCCTGAGGCAGCTTTTTTTTTTTTTATGTAGACGCAAAACCTCAATTCAATCCGTATTATTAGGAACAATGGTAGATTCGGTAGTATATTTATTTAAAAGTAGTGTTTGGTATGGCAAGTATTAATAGGTAGGTTAACAAGAGAAGCATTTGTACATGAAACTTCCATCTAGTCAATGATGTCGATACTAAACACTAGGGAACAAGTCACTAACGTACTAACTAATTTAGGAAATCAAACTAGTTTAGCAGTAGGTAGGTAGTACATTAATGAATTGAAAAATGCAAAAATTTTAGTCTTCCGTCTAATAAAATAATTAGATAGGTAGAAAACATTAAATAAATAAAAGGGTGCATATTAGTGTATCAATTGACTTTCTTTAAAAATGTGTGTATTGACTTCGGGAGTCCAATGTAACGTAACTATAGTACATAAAATTGGTAATTAAATCTATAAAAATACTAAATAACCTGATAAATAACTCCCTTAGTCTGCGGAGAGACGTTGGATCTCTGTGCGTCTTCTACTGTCTCTATAATGGGGAGTGTTCTGACGAGCGGTTCAGTTTGGTGCCTGCGGCCGATTTCCACCACCGCACCACACGCCGCAAAATCAGATTTCATCCACACCACCTGGATGGCTGGTTCTCCACAACGTCTCGTTTCACGCGGTCTTTTCTGCCTCGTACGTGTAAGTTGTGGAACGAACTTCTCTCTGCGGTTTTCCCACGGAGTTTCGAGATGGGGTCCTTCAAAAGGCGGGTTTATCTCCTCTTAAAAGGCCGGCAGCGCACTAGCATCACCTCTGGTGTTGCAGGTGTCCATGGGTGTCGGTGACTACTTTCCATCAGGTGGCCCGCCTCCTAGTCTGCCAGTTATGGCATATAAAAAAAATATAAAAAAATAAGTAAAAATGTTAGTAAGTAAAGATTAGGCTCGTTAATATTAATTTAATTTTCCAAAATTATTTGCGCCTGACGATCAAGAGCATAATAATGAAGTTTGGTTATTATTTAGCGAATTACCTTTATATTTTATGTGTAATTAATTTAGGAATGGTTGTGGTTTGGTTACCAAGCACTAGACACTAGAATATGAAGAGATTGCTCAAATTAAAAAAAAAATAGGTTTCAATCTAATGCGTGTACGTACCCTAGGGGCTCCTGCACACTTGACGGAATTTCCGTCAAGTGTGCAGGAGCCCCTAGCCCTTCATCATTTGAAACATCAGACTATACGCCACGTCAGTGTGTTTGTTTCAATTATTTTAATATCTAAGTTCTTCATGTATATTGACTGTGCTTTTGTTTGATCCATTTCCGGGATAAAAAGTAGCCTGTGTTTTAATCCAAGTTTTATCCAAATCGGACCCCGTTGCAGCACGATTGAAACAAAAAACCAGTGCGTGGAGTCCCTACGCGCGGAAGAAGTTATACTAGAACGCGCTATCGAAGTGTTTTGCGTTTTGTGTGTCTCCGTGTGTGATCACTCTCGCTTTGTCTCTTTCTATTACCCCTCTCCAGGAGTGTTAAACGCAGTCTCTTTCTTTTCCTCCTTCGTTTAACGTTTAACGTGTTGGAAGTCGCATTAGAAGTATAACTTCTAAAGCATCCAAACCTCTAATCTTTGATTTTATTAGGCTATTAGTGGAATAAGTACTAGTATTTATTACTAAGCTTGTTTTAAAGAAATCAGGTCGATTTTTTAAAATTGCTAAACATTTATTTGACTTTTTTAGTAGTAGTAGAGCTTCTTATGAAGAGCTCGTCCGGGGAAGTACTACCACCGTACCTATTTCTGCCGCCAAACAGCTATAATTGCTGTGTTCCGGTTTGAAGGGTATCATCACAGGGCACGTCCTCGATGGACGTGCTCAGTGAGGCAATGCATCATCATAGACTATGGTTACCACTAAACATCAAGTGAGCCATCGCAGTTCTTTGCAAAGTTTTTATTGATTTTTTTTGGTTTTTGTTACCAAGAATATTTACGTAGGTACACTCTAATAGTTTTTGTGAGTGTTTTAACATCAGACCGAACGGAAGCAGAGTAATTTCACAGAGGCCTAAGATAAACTAACTAGGTAAGTAACCAGTAATCTTACTCGTAAAGTATAAAATAAAAAAAAAACAAATAAAAAAACTAAAATATACAAAAAATTAAAAAAAAAAATGAATAGGGATACTTCTTTAAGGTGCATTGTATATAAGTAGATAGGATATTATAAACCATTAGATATACTTTAAATATGCTAAGTATACGCGTTTTTTATGATTAAAACAGAAAAAAAAATATATAAAACTAAAAAGCCAACAAAAAAAAAATTTCGCTTGACGTTTGTTTCAAATTATTATTGAACCTCAAACATCACTCTGACGCAGCTGATAATTTTTACTTTTTAAATATTTTTGGTGTTTGTCGAAGCCTTCTCTAACGATCTTTAGGCATATTAGGTACATGCAACAAAGCTTTATTGTTGTTGACTATTAACTGATTGCTGATTCATTACTGACATCCAAATTACTGTCATTGTTTTGGAAGCAACAATCACCAGTCATTGCAAACTGTAGTTTCGTAATTCCTTTGCTATTCTTATCTTCATGAAGAAAAGAGTGCATGAATATGTGGATTATGGCGTGCTCCACCTAAGGCTGCAGCTACACTTACCATCAGGTGTGCTGGCAGCCAAATGCTTAGCTACGAGTATGTCACATAAAAAAAAACCAATATAACTAACTAGCCGTCACCCGCGGCGTTGCTCGCGTTCTACCCTTTAGAGTGTGACGTTTCAAAATTCCTTTCTTAGTGCACCCTTATACTATGTAAGGATACTACCCTCCAAATTTCATACTTCTAGGACTTATGGTTTAGGCTGTGCGTTGATTCTAAGTCAGCTTCAAAAGAGTTTTATATATATTGATGATAACTAATAAGACAATTTTCTTTACAAGACATCAGTAGTAGTAGAGCTTCTTTTAAAAGAGCTCGTCCGGGGAAGTACTACCACCATACCTATTGCTACCGCGAAGCAGTGATGCTCTCATTGCTGTGTTCCGGTTGGAAGGGTATGGGTGCCGGTAACTTGAGATTTGACAACTCTATGTCTCAGAGTGACGGACGCAATGAGGCAGTGCATCGTTAAACCATACCCATACCGTTAAATGTCGCTTATATAGTATAAGCGACATTTAAGGGTATGGGTGCCGGTGACTTGAGATTTGACAACTCTATGTCTCAGAGTGACGGACGCAATGAGGCAGTGCATCGTTAAACCATACCCATACCGTTAAATGTCGCTTATACTATTATAGGCGACATTTAAGGGTATGGGTGCCGGTGACTTGAGATTTAACAACTCTATGTCTCAGAGTGACGGACGCAATGAGGCAGTGCATCGTTAAACCATACCCATACCGTTAAATGTCGCTTGTACTATTATAGGCGACATTTAAGGGTATGGGTGCCAGTGACTTAAGATTTAACAACTCTATGTCTCAGAGTGACGGACGCAATGAGGCAGTGCATCGTTAAACCATACCCATACCGTTAAATGTCGCTTATACTATTATAGGCGACATTAAAGGGTATGGGTGCCGGTGACTTGAGATTTAACAACTCTATGTCTCAGAGTGACGGACGCAATGAGGCAGTGCATCGTTAAACCATACCCATACCGTTAAATGTCGCTTATACTATTATAGGCGACATTAAAGGGTATGGGTGCCGGTGACTTGAGATTTAACAACTCTATGTCTCAGAGTGACGGACGCAATGAGGCAGTGCATCGTTAAACCATACCCATACCGTTAAATGTCGCTTATACTATTATAGGCGACATTAAAGGGTATGGGTGCCGGTGACTTGAGATTTAACAACTCTATGTCTCAGAGTGACGGACGCAATGAGGCAGTGCATCGTTAAACCATACCCATACCGTTAAATGTCGCTTGTACTATTATAGGCGACATTTAAGGGTATGGGTGCCGGTGACTTGAGATTTAACAACTCTATGTCTCAGAGTGACGGACGCAATGAGGCAGTGCATCGTTAAACCATACCCATACCGTTAAATGTCGCTTATACTATTATAGGCGACATTAAAGGGTATGGGTGCCGGTGACTTGAGATTTAACAACTCTATGTCTCAGAGTGACGGACGCAATGAGGCAGTGCATCGTTAAACCATACCCATACCGTTAAATGTCGCTTGTACTATTATAGGCGACATTTAAGGGTATGGGTGCCGGTGACTTGAGATTTAACAACTCGATGTTTTTACATACCTGCTTCGCTAAGCTTATAGAACTTTCAGAATGTATTAAAATAATTCCTGCAGTATTCAATATTGCAGGGTAGAGTAGTCGTCTAATACCAACTTACACCGTGAAATAACAAAAATAAGAACCTTTTCTATTTAGTCGGCTTTACCCCGGTGGGAATTTAAATATAGCAGGGGGTAGGCGCTATTAAATTGAATTTGGCCACTAGTTGCGTGGTGTGTAGTCTCAATCGTCTTTGCAGGGTAGAGTAGTCGCCTAATACTACCAACATACTCCGTGAAAAAATAAAAATAAGAACCTTTTCTATTTAGTCGGCTTTACCCCGGTGGGAATTTAAATATAGCAGGGGGTAGGCAGTATTAAATTGAATATGGTCACACCAAATCACCATATCGGAGCGCCGTCTGCGCATTTAATTTTTTGTGGTATCGGAGTAATCAGACAACCAAAAGAAATGTATCCATTCAAAAAAAACAATATTTACCATTATATTACTAAAGACTACAATTCTAAACGAAGTAATTACACTTCAATAAAACACGGCAGAATTTTCTATAGATGTGTCTCTTTAGCTGACAGAATACAGATCGTTGGAGGATTCTCCTTCAGACACCAAAGAGGGGTGTAAAGGGATATCTAGCTAGCCCTAAAATGTCAACTTCGCCGGAGGGCCTAGTAAGAGTTTTGGTGTAAAACGTCTGTCGCCCAGAACACCAGTGTGCGCTGATTTGTGTGGAGACACTGAGCGGGTTCTTTGAGAAGCTTGACATGCGGGTACGGGCTAGGTATTGTTACCTTACCTACCTAATAGATTTGCCCGTGAGGGGGGAGTAGCTCTTTTATTTTTAACCCCTGACCGGAAGAGGAAGGGATAGAAGTTTGACCACGTTGTGTGTTTGTGTGTTTGTCTCTGGTTTTAGTTTTAGTTTGTTTGCGAGAGTGCGTGTTTGTATGCCTGTAAAGGTGTGTGCCTGTGTGCCTGTGTGCCCATATGTCTGTATGCTTGTAGGCCTGTATGCGTGTAAGGGTGCATGTGTGCGTGATTGTGTGTATTGAGTCGGGGGTTTTTAATCTTATGTACTTACCTATATTGTTTATCACATAATTTCCTTGGTTGAGCTACACCGGGCTATGCGATGGTGGGGCATAGCTCCTGCCCTTGGGCAGTCACCTTATTTTATTTTGTAATACATATTTTTTTTCATAAATACTAGCCCTAGGTCACACGAGTAGTTTATTTTTTTTACTCAATAGAATAAGTAGTTATTTTTAAAACACGAATTTAGAAACACAATCGTAGTGATAGTCTAATAGTTTAGTTATTAGTTTTATGCGTATAAATAAATATGTAGGTAGGTAAGATAGATAAGTAAGAAGTACTATTAAATATTGTTAGGATAGTCGGTATAGGTAAAGGTTTTACGTGCATAAATTATTAAGGTAGGCACCAAAAATATTAAGGTAGGAATTAATATTAAGGTAGGCACCATAAATATATTAAGGTAGGCACCTAGGGCACTATTCAATAGTGACATAGGTAGGTAATAATTTCCCGTAATCAAAGATGTCCATATTACTCACTAAGAATTTTTCATCCACAATCGGTCAGATAATTCTTGTTTATACAAGTATTTTTTTGTCTTGTCAGTAGTCAGAATATAAGTTTTTAGTAGACACTTGTATACTAAATACTTACTCTAAAATCTGAATAGAAAATACATATCGCTTTAGTAGATTAGGTTAGTTGGTATAAGTAGGTAGTCGTTCTGCTCCCATAGTAGATGGGTGCGAAAGTAGATAGACTATTATAGAAAATAGATTTTTTACATAAAAAGGGTGGTGACGATACCAATACATTGCACAATGCGCTTAATGTAAATAGTAAACAATATTTAAACTAAGTTAATTTAAACTATTAATCATATTCGAAATCAGGAAATTTTTTCCGTACAATAATAGGTAATTGCCATACTTATAAAATCCATTGCCTGCTTGGTAATAAACAGTAATATGTTTTGACCCTATATCATACTGTATTTTAGCCCCCGATTTTGGTGTGGTCGTGTTACACCATATTGCTAACATTTAGGAGTTTCGAGAAAATAACTTGATTTTCGTTTCTAACTCGCTTTAGAATACGTTCTATTCATTAACTTTTAAAACAAACTGTAATTTTCTGTATTAAACGGCCCTATTTAAAACCATCCTTGTGGCAAAACAAATAATATCAAATTTATATGATATAACTAATAATCGAAATACTGTTATGTACCAGACCCATACAAATTATGTTTTTTTCACTTCACAACGCGACATCCTATTTTGAACTCATAACTCTTTTTTTATATATAGCTGAAAAGATCTTTTTTAACAAATACAAACATACAAACGGTCCGTCAGATTTTATTAAGTTTACTACATAAATTATTTACTTTTATGATATAAAAATAAAATAATATCTTAAGTTTAGGTATGGATTGAAACTATTAGTAGGTGCATCTTTAAGCTAAACTAATTTTTTGAATAATATAAAAAAAAAAAAAAAAATAAGTAGTCACTATGAAAAAAATCCTAAAAAATATTAGATAGATTATTTAGTGATATTAGTAGTAAAATTGAATAGTAACTATAAACGGATGCAACAAAATGGAAAATAGCGTTTAATAAATAATAGTAGCGTGTAAAAACCCGTTTAGCGATTGTAGTCCAAGCCGCTTATGGTGTCCTACGTCAAGGAAGTATTTTAGTAAGATGGTAGGTACTTTTAATTTAGAATTATTTAAAATAAAAGTAAGTTAACCATAATCATAAATAATCAATACTCATGGAAATTTCATTTTAACGTCATTTTAGTCCCAAACTAAGCGAACCTTGTACTGTGGTAACCAAATTACTGATAAAGTAAAGTATAAGTACTTTTTGTAAATACATACTAGGTAAGTACTTATAGGTATATGGTAAGGTAACCCAGGCAGAACCCACAACCTACAACGCGGTAGGGGAAAACTAATAACGTCTAACAATAAAATAAAAATTAGTATAGGGTATAAGATGAATAGAATAGATAGGTATATAGTGAATTATTTTTTCTCGTCAAGAAAATGAGACCTGTGATTAGCATTAGTAATATAAATTACTTAGTTAGATACTTTGATTAAGACAAAAAAAAGATACAAAACAAAATACATAAAAATATTTGAAAAATTCACAAAAATATAGAAAATTTAATTTAACATAATATATTATAATATAATAGTAGGTAGTTCTGTATTACGGTAGTATGTAGGTATTAATTTTAATTTATCATAATTGTTTTAAATAATATTCATAAAATGTCCTAATAATAAACTTGTAAAATTAATACTATCTAATTTTTTTTATAAAATAAAAAACAAAAAAAAATTAATAAAAACAAAACAAAAAAAAAGTTGAATGTTTGTTTCTAGTAATTAGGTTGTAAAATAATTCTTAGTTGTAAATGTAATAAAAAAGCAAAACTCCAAAAAAAAAACAACAAAAAATTGAGGTACCACAAAAAGCACAAAAAATAATATTCTTAATAAGTAGATTAATTACTGTTATATAAAAGTAACGTTATAGGAGTAAGTACGCGACATGAAAAAATAAAAAAATCTAAAAAATGTAGCACTATGAAAATATAAAAAAAAATGGTTTAATATATAGTAGTAACTTTTAAAAATTAAATAAATATTACCCAGGCAGAACCCACAACCTACAACGCGGTAGGGGAAAACTAACTATAACGTCTAAAAATAAAATAAAAATAAGTATAGGGTATTAGATGAATAGAATAGATAGGTATATATAGTGAATTCCTTTTTCTTGTCAAGAAGCTGAGACCGTGATTAGCATTAGTAAGATAAATTACTTAGTTAGATATAGATACTTCGATTAATACAAAAAAAAGAAACAAAACAAAATACAAAAAAATATAAAAATATTTAAAAATTCACAAAAATATAGTAAATTTAATTTAACATAATATATTATAATATAATAGTAGGTAGTTCTATATTACGGAAGTATGTAGGTATTAGGTAATGCAAGGATATTATATCAATTCATTTTAATTTATCATAACGTTAATTTTTTTAGATAATATTCATAAAATGTACTATCATAAACTTGTAAAATTAATACTATCTCACTTTTTTAAATAAAATAAAAAACATAAAAAAAAATATAAAAACAAAACAAAAAAAAAGTTGAATGTTTGTTTGTAGTAATTAGGTTGTAAAATAATTCTTAGTTGTAGATTTTATAAAAAAGCAAAACTCCAAAAAAAAAACTAAAAATTTAGGTACCACAAAAAGTACAAAAAATATTATTATTAATAAGTAGATTAATTACTGTTAGGTATAAGAGTAAAAACGTGTCATAAAACTATAAAAATATTTAAAAAAAATAGATTTAATAAATAGTAGTATCTTTTAAAAATAAAAACAATTGTATATAAGTACTAATTATTCTATCAGCAATCTAGTTTCCTTAGTACAAGTGGCTTAGCTTTGAACTAGAGGTCGTTGTGTGGAATTTTATTGAGTATTTATTTGTTTATTAACCACAAAAAATATAAATAAAAATTAAAAAATGATTCAAAAATTACAAAAAAAGTAGACTAGAAACTAAATAGGTAGAATGTAGTAGAAATGAGTAGGGTACTAGTAGAAAGTTAAAAACAAAAAATTGTTTATTAAACACAAAAAATATAAATAAAAATAGAAAATGATTAAAAAATTACAAAAAAAGTAGTATAGAAACTATAAGTAGGTAAAATTTAGTAGAAATAAGTAGGGTACTAGTAGAAAGTTAAAAACAAAAAATTGTTTATTAAACACAAAAAATATAAATAAAAATATAAAAATGATTAAAAAATTACAAAAAAAGTAGACTAGAAACTATAAGTAGGTAGAATGTAGTAGAAACGAGTAGGGTACTAGTAGAAAGTTAAAAACAAAAAATTGTTTATTACACACAAAAAATATAAATAAAAATTAAAAAATGATTCAAAAATTACAAAAAAAGTAGACTAGAAACTATAAGTAGGTAGAATGTAGTAGAAATGAGTAGGGTACTAGTAGAAAGTTAAAAACAAAAAATTGTTTATTAAACACAAAAAATATAAATAAAAATTAAAAAATGATTCAAAAATTACAAAAAAAGTAGACTAGAAACTATAAGTAGGTAGAATGTAGTAGAAATGAGTAGGGTACTAGTAGAAAGTTAAAAACAAAAAATTGTTTATTAAACACAAAAAATATAAATAAAAATAGAAAATGATTAAAAAATTACAAAAAAAGTAGTATAGAAACTATAAGTAGGTAAAATTTAGTAGAAATAAGTAGGGTACTAGTAGAAAGTTAAAAACAAAAAATTGTTTATTAAACACAAAAAATATAAATAAAAATATAAAAATGATTAAAAAATTACAAAAAAAGTAGACTAGAAACTATAAGTAGGTAGAATGTAGTAGAAATGAGTAGGGTACGAGTAGAAAGTTAAAAAAAATTGAATACAAATAGATAATAATTATTATCAAACATTTATTTATCATCACAAATACGATGTATTCCAGATATCCCTGCTAGTAGGGATTTCAAGGACTTTGTTTCAAAAAAATCTCAAAAAAGATACAAAACCACCCCCAAAGCACATATTTGTATGACAAATCAGACGCAAAAATTCCATAAAACTGTGTTCAAAACTGGTGATAAATATCGGTAACAAAAATTTTTTTTTAAAATAAATAATTCAAGTACGATTAGAACTAAATAAAAATCCTTTCATTGATATGCGTAATTTTTTTTAAACTATCCTTACTAGAAGTAAAAAACTCATAATTTATATGGGGTTCTGCGGTGGTACTTACAACATCAATTAGAATTAAATCGAATTGGTTACCTAGTCTCATAAATGTACATATAAAGTGAAAACATGGTAGAAAACAGGGTAACAACCGTTTTGTAATGCCTAACTATTACAACAAGACCAAGGCATCGCAAATAACTAAAACTAAAAAATATAAACTAGACCTTAGCAAAAAATATTAATATGTAGATTGTTGGTAGGTTAGTTAATAATGTAGGTACAAATGGTGTGTTTTTAAAAAACACATCGTGTATCGTATAGTGCTTCCGTAAATGTTTATTGAATATTGAACTTTTGGTTAATCTGTACGTACTGTGTTAATCTGAACAGTCAGCATCATTACTAAAATATGATGAATGAATTAATGAATGAAAACGCTTTATTGTACATAAATAACATAACACCGAAACATATTCCTACGATATAAACAAAACGGGTTGCATTAAATGTACAATGGGCGGCCTTATCGCTAAATAGCGATCTCTTCCAGGCAACCTTTGGATGGAGATAATTTGAGTAAATATTGATGATGATGATGATGTTTCAAACATTTTTTATGACTAAAAACTTTCCATTGTCTTTTCCAACATTAAAAAGATAAAACTCTACCCAAATTATGTTTAGAAACAGTAAGCAAATGTGATCTACTTCTGAAGCTGACCCTTTTATTCAATATTATCAATATTTTGCATACTGTCATCATGATCATCATCAACATATATCGGTCCACTGCTGGACGTGGGTCTCTCCCAAGACGCGCCACTGAGCCCGGTCTTCGGCTCTTGCATACTGTAATAATAATTAAAATAAGTTAGCCGTGAAGCCAAAATTCTAAATTAGTTATTTAGATATTTTCCCTGCGAAAAATATACAAATATTTATCACTTTTTTTGTTTATTACCAACCGACAAACCACGCTGTCCACCCAGTTGGACGGTTTGTATATATTTGTCTAAAGCTGCAAGCTGTGATAATAACTATACAAATGTAAGGAAGGATAAAAAAAAACTGAAATATGTCACACACTTTGCTTGGCTACACCTGTGAGTTTGCTCTTTGACTGTCTTCTCTCGATCTCGTACTATATAGGATAGGTATATACTTAGAGAAATAAATTTTTTGTCAACCTAACTCGTCCCAGTGCTGGCCTAAGGTCTCCTCCAAATAATATAAAATATTTTATTCACGTTCCCTGCCAACTACGAAAATATACGTAGTAGCGTATCTAGGATCCAGAGCCAGCTACGAGTTTATTCGTAGATGTTTAGTTGAGGCTACCTACAAAATTAAAAGCGTTGGCTGTAAACAGGACGGGAATCGATTAGTTGGCATTGGAAATAAAACTTTCAAAATAAAATGAGAACTCTACCATATATTTTTTTTTCATGGCATAAAAAAATGACGTATACACTCGGGATGATGATTTTGTATGGATGGCAATAGGTATAGATTTTTTTTCTTACGAATATATTCGTATCGCAAGGGAACGAGTTAAACAACTAATTACAACAATAACATACTCGTAACAGCAACGGTTTGTATATAGCTCAACTGTTTCATGTGTATTTTGTGAACATTGTAAAAGTGTACTTTTCCTTGTAAATAATTCGTATTAAAAAAAACTAATGATATTTGTAATTATGTAAAAGATGCATCGCTTAATTTATTTAAAAAAATAAGCTCATAAGGGTTGTACTATACATACCTACATACATAATTGAACAAAGATAAATAAAGAATTTATTATAACAACATCTATATGTATAAATATAAATACAAGAGGAAGAACCTGTCTTACCTACTATCGCCCAGGCCAAACCGATGAAGCTAGGAGCTGAAATATTGAATATAGTTTCCTTACAAGACACATACATCCAAATGCCGGGTTTTTTAGATATTTGACATAACCCAAAACTGGGGCAAAACGTTTGTTTGCAAAATTGTTCCTCACGATGTTTTTCTTCACCGTTTACAAGCACCAAACTTGCGGACATTAATTTTCTGAATGGAAAATCTATTGGTGCACGATCGGGTTTGAACTCACGGTCGGAAGGCGGGGTTCCTATGCTACCGCTAGACATCGGCGCTATCTATTAGGACCAAATAGGCTGAGAGGATTCTAGGTATATCAAGGGCAAGCCTACCCCACCTAAATCATGTTCCAGGCATTAGAGCATCCCGTTCATAGGAGTATTAGCTGTATAGTTGAAAAGTAACTCTTGGTGCGGCTTAATCTTAGTGCAGAGATTATTATTATTATCATTTTTTAAATCATTATTATAAAAGAGTTCAAAAAGATCGGAATTCTAATAAAGGTATACTCAGGTTTAATAATTAAGGACTTAGTTAGTATAATGGTAATATAGCTAACTACGTAAACTATAATTTAAAAAGTAAAAAATACAAAAAAAATATAAAACATAAATTACAAAAAATGTCAGTATAATTATAAATAGTAGAATAATCGCTTAGTTATTGGTATTATAAGTAGTTGTAAAAATTTAAGTACGTAATATTTTGTTAGATACGAATGCATTTCATAGTCAAATAGTTTGGTTCTTAAAGTACCCATATTTATTAATAAAAACCGGGATGTAAAACATGACACTAAGCCGCCCTTACACTTGTAAGTTTTACTAACGAAACTTTATGTAACTCATACCCTCTAGAGTTATGTCCCGAATTGAGATTTCGCTATGTTCGCAAAAACAATACAAAAGATTTTTTCTATTAAAGCTTAGTTAAACAGCACATCGCATTGATAACCCGGTCTTTTAGCGAAATTTATTTAATAATCTTATTAGTAAAACTGACCTAGAAGACCTACTAAATAAAGATATTTAGTAGGTCTACTAGGTCAGTTCGAAAGTTATGCTCTAACAAATATACAAACATACGACGGTACGATACTCTGAGCGAGTGTCGACTTGGGCAATCAATCAATTAAGGCGCTTATCCGAGCCAATGACTTTGAGAGTTGAGTTCAGAGGGCCTAGTACGAGTTTTGGTGTGTAAATCTGATGTGAAACGTCTGACGCTCAGCACACCAGTGGGCGCTGATTTGTATGGAGACACTGAGCAGATTTTTTGAGAAGCTTGGTCTACACTAAGCCCGTATCCGCATGTCGAGCTTCTCAAAGAATCCGCTCAGTGTCTCCATACAAATCAGCGCTCACTGGTGTGCTTGGCGTCAGACGTTTCACACCCACACCATACACTGAAAACTCGTACTAGGCCCTCTGTTGAACTCACTGCTTCTCCTAAGAATACAGTTCAAAATATATATACACGCATATTTGTACACGTGGGACGGTTAGATACGCACTGTTTATTGAAATTAAATTAACAAAAAATTCTACATTGACATTTTGCGCAAATCAAATGCTACATTTCAATTATTAAATTATTTATCTATGAGTCGGTGTAAAGTAAACAAAAAAATAAATAACATCATCTTTGAAAAGAGATGAAGATTTATCTTTATTTTAGTCATGTTTTCTTTTATTATTTATCTAGTAAATACGGCGTTTAATAAACATTTGAAATGTAATACTTGAAGGTAAAACCTTATAGTATCACGAAGACTTTTCAGTTACTATTTACTTACTCTAGTTGTTGAGGTTACAGCATCTTTACATAGGGAAAAATAGCTTGGCTCGGAGAAACTGCCTTAACTTACAAGGAAAACTTACTTGTGTAAAGGCGGCCTTATATCAACCCATGTGAGCTGAGTCACACCTGTCAATGTTAGTTATTAGGTTAGCAGTACCAACTTACATGTCAACGTTAATTATTACCAAGTACTAACCTACACGCAACGTCAATTATTAGTATAAAATTGTAAGCATTCTCTTGTAGGTATAATACCGTAATGTGAATTTCAACTCATTTATGGTAAGAGTACCAACAGATTAGTCTACTCTTGACCATTGCCGCGCCGTTCCAAATTGGATCCTGATTTTGACAGATTTAGTGTCATTATGTACTGAAAAATGACGCGCCCTCTGTCAAAATCTATGGATCCAGATTGGAACTGGTGGGCTACTCTCGAAGACAGTTCCAATCCGGATCTATAGATTTTGACAGAAATCCTGTCATTTTTCAATACAAAATGACACGAGATCTGTCAAATTCCGTGAATCCGGATTGGTCTAGAGTAACTATTAAGTATAATTTGTATGTGTGAGTCTTTAAGGTATATCTATGGACCTGTATTTCTGTCGTGTACAATGTCGTGTCGTGTTTTATTTTATTATTTATAATAAAATTTAAGGTCGCGGTTTTTCTGTGATTGTGTCGCTCGAGATAGACCGAGATAGATAAAAGTACATACCTAATTAAATAATTAGGTAAACAAAAAAAAAGTGAGATGTTAGTAAGTAGGTATTATGTTAATCCGTAGGTACATATTTTTTAAAACAAAATCACAGGTTCGAGCTAATTTTTATTTCTCAAAAGGAAAAAATCATCTAAGTACAAAAAAGTTTTACTTTTAATTTAGATCGCCTGCAAATCACCTTGAGTTCCGGACGTAATAATTAATTTCGATTTATTATAAGAAAAAACTATCAAAAATATTTTAAACTAGGTATTGCTATCGCTATACTATACGTAAATAAAAGCTCTTAGGCGTTTTCACAATTTTTCTTGTAAATGTTTATTTTCTCGGTGTCTAAGGAGTTTTTTCTTTGCGGTCTTATGCAACATTCGGCGCAGGCAAGCTTGTTATATTGAGCTTAGCCAAGTTTACAAAAGCGTTGTACTCAGAAGTTCCAAGTTTCAACTAACTTTTTTATGTCAGACTAGAAACAAATCCTTCAGCAAGCAAAAATTATGTTTAGTTCATCTTACATCACTTACGGAACATTTATACTTGCAAGGTCCGAAATTGCTCTTACGAAGTTAGCCGCTTTTTTCTTCTAGAAGTATTTTTTTAAAACAGCATGCTTCCATGAATCCTTTTCCCGCAGTTTATCAGCTCTGACACAAGATCATTGGAAGATTCTCCTTCAGACACCAAAAAGGGGTGTAAGGGGGTAATCAACTAACGCCCAAATGTCAACCTCACCTGCACGTGGTGCATCCTGCGTAAAACGGGCCTTAAACGATCTAATTTTCCTTTCATGTTCATCGATTATAAATAACCAGCTGGTTGACCGAACTTTGCCCGGTATTTTTTTTTTTGAACACGTGATTTAAGACTCAAATAATATAAATAAACAATTCATTTTCTTGGTCTAACCTTAAACCAAACAGTCATTGGCTTTGTGTTCCATCTGCTGAAGTAGACGTGCGCGTCATTACGCAAGCAGTGTGTCCTGTCTCGTAGAGTTTCATACATTACAACTCAGTAACTACGCGCGTGACTGCGACGTATACGCATCCGCATCCGGTTTGCTCGAGCCTTTAGTCGAAAACTTCTTTGTTGTGTGAATAGTGACGAAAAAACCGTCACGTTCGGATCGGGTTTACCTACTCAGCTCCACTCGACAAGTATAGAAATTACTCATCTTGGACTTCTCGTTCCAAAATGATCAAGATCTACATTTTTGATGACATAAGTTTCCATTTCCGTCGTGTCCGCAACACGCAATTTTTGAAAGACATTTTTTTTGCCTTGTATTATTGTTCTATTCAGTCTATATATCAAGATAGTTTATTTGATTAAAAATTACTTAGTTTTCCAATGCGGCAAATTGTACTGATAATGAGATTGAAACTTGAAAACTATTATTTCTATTTTTTTAACGAAAATCACAGGGAACGTAACGTTCCTTATATACAGTTTTTTTTTGTAAATTTGATCGTTGAAGGCTCGTTTTATCTAACGAGGCTCTGGCGACCGGTGGCCTGACCGATCTCTAAACCTGTGCCTTGATCACGAATAAATGTGACAATCGCAAACGTATCGTAACGCTAGCGAATCCGAGATACACTGCGCGGTGGCACTACAACGGTTGGCAGGCGAGCTGGTATTGACGCGCAATATAACATGAATACGCTAACGCGGCGAACGTCAGATTTATTCGTGATCAAGGTACTGTACCAGCTATCACGAACAAATCTGACAGTAGATACGATACGTTTACGATTGTCATATTTATTCGTGATCAAGGCACTGTTACCAATAAACCTAGCGTAGGTTCGTTCGTTTCAAACAGTAGTAGATAGAACGTATCTGTTTTGTTATGTATTTTGCATTGAAAATCCGTTTCACGAAAGAAACAAATCTTAATGATTCGAGAGAGTGCAAAAAACTCTTGGAAGAATAAATATTTAACCTCGAACCTCAATTTTTTTTACTATTCATATAGTTTTACCGAAAGGCTTGACTTTCTTGGAACAGGTAACGGTAAATCTAGAGATAAAATATAACTGAAAGTTGCCACCGTGGAAGAATTGTGTTCTTGCTTTGCCAAAAAAATTAATAGGTGTATAAGTGTCACAGATCGTATAATACTATACATAGTTAATAACTATTGTACATAAATAAGATAAGATAAAAAACCCCCGAATTTTTAGACGTAAGATTTTACTATTTTACAGAATACTTGTTTAACACATCTATTCGAATATGTACATCGTAATAATGCAATAGGCACATTCTAAATTTGGTGAAGATTTAGATGCGTAGTTGTTTTGTTTCACTACATTACCATCGTTTTATTTAGTCAAAAAAAGTTTTTAGAATTTTTTAGCAAATAATGTCTACTCTAACTTTTTATAAGATAGACCACTAGTCTTTTCGACTAATTCTCGGAACACATTTTTATAAATCGTCCGGTTGAACCTGTTAAATGTCCCAATGAACCTGTTAAAATCGTCATACGATTGTACCAGCATTTGAAAAAAACCTCAAAAGGAATCTCCTTGGTTTTCAAAAATGGCAGATTTTTTTTCAAAACCATAAACTATTCTCGTGCTTCCAACCTAAAGTTTAATGAAGAGTTGTAGGGTAGATGGGTACCTAGTATCATAATTATTATTAGTATCTAGTTAAGTACTGAGTATTAATATAGAGACTATGTAATCAGTAGGAAGATAAGTCGGTACAGTAAGATAATGTGCCATATTAATGATAGCGATACTGTAGTGACTAAAGATTTTTTTTTGTTCTAAAACGGCGTTTGCCTCACAACCGTCCTGTAATATACTTAAAGTCCCGATTCTATTCTATACTCTGTAGTTATAAGGGTCATTCTTGTGCAGCCTGCAAATTGTTAGGTTACTTAATTTATATAGAATATAAGAATATACACACGTACCGTACATATAAAGCTGGGTTAGTGCAATATGCTAGTAGAACATACAAATTATTATAACACATTATAGACGATAGTAAATTTTTATTTTTATTTTTTATTTTATTAAAATAGGACACCCAACACGGGTTTACACATAATAAACAAAGAATTAGTCTAAAGGTAACATAGTATAGTGTTCCCATAATTATAGGGCGTCACAGCGTGCGAGGAGAAATAAACAACAACTAATAAAGAAAGAAATTACCAAAATAAAAGAGAAAATCCATAAGTAAACCAAAAGATACAATTAAATTAGCAAACAAAAAAAAAAACCAATAAACAAACATAAATCAATAATCAAACATGGGTAAGTCAAACAAAAAGATACAATTAAGTAGGTAGTAAAAAAAAGAAGTTAATAAACAAAATAGGGACTACGAGTAGGTATAAGTATATCATAATATTATAGTGTAATATTAGGTAGTAGGTAGGTAGAAAAATATAATATTGTTGCAATAACCAACTACAACGCCAATATAGGATTATTCGGGCAAATAGTTCAGCATTGAATACACTGTTGTTACGTTAAGACAAGTTTCGGTAAGCACTATCACATCAAAGCCTTGAGCAAAATATTCTGAAGAATGTTACGTTTTGGTCTTGAGACCGCGAGTATTTTGGTAATAAATATTGATATTCATCACTTTGTAATATAGAAGAGAAACTGAGATTAATAAAATGTCTAAAGGAGTGTAATAACTACTAAATGGGTGGGAGGTGCAGCTACTTAATATAGTTCTCTAAGCTTTTCGGCGTTATCTATAATGATGCGATCTGAGTCCTCTGACTTTTTCATGAAAATGCGACCATTTCGGACCCACACAAATCTGAATCCCAGTTCCTTGGCCCGGGCACGTGCCGCTGCATGAAGCGATTTGTTATCAGCCGAGAGATGTTCCACGATGTAAATCGGTTGAGCCTTGTTTGTAGGGGCTCCCAGATGGCTTGTGTTCAGGCGGTCCTGGGGGTGACTTTTGTTGAACTGGATCGCGGCAGCAAGAAACTCGTCGCGTACCCGTGGAGTGTTGAACTTGACCAGGATAGATCTTGGACGAATGCTGTCAGGGTCCTTCTTGGCAATTCTAGTGCAGTGAGAAATGTCAGCGTCCTTTACCGTGCTCTTGATTACTTTACTTATGTCAAGTAACGTATTTATTACGTTTTCAGATTTATTTTCTGGGACACACTGTATCTCAATGTTATTAGAACGCGCGTGTTGTTCTATATTATTTAAGCGCTTGGTCAAGTTTTGCACTGTCTCTTGCAGTATGGCGTTTGATTTATCGAGTGCAGCAATTTTTTCTGTTTTTACGTCAAGGTCTGACTTTAACTCGTCGTATCTGTCGCTGAGAAAGGAAATAGTACGTTGGAAACTGTCCACGAGGTCCGTCAGGTTCTTTTGCTCAGATATGATATTGGTCAATTTACCACTTATCTCCTGACTTATTATCGCTTTCAATACTTTGCCAGTTAATGGAATGTCGTCGTCCTCATCAGTTTGGTTGGAGACTAGGCAAGGTGGGGATCGGGGCAGCATATTGCATGTGGGAATATTGATGCCCACTTCTGCGGAGGAGACCTGAGATAGTTTGGACTTGGCACGAGTATTATGTTGTGCGGTGCGAATCGGAGTATCAGTGTTGTTGCCTTTAGGTTCTTTATTGCGACATCCAGCGCACTTCCATGAGTCTCTACCGTCACCACCGTTACCCATACGCCGATACTGCTTAACTGTTATGTTAGCACAGTCTAGTTCGTACCATTGATGGCAGATGAAGCAATTCATGCATTCAGTGGAGTCAATCATATTTAGGCAGCCAGCGCATGTCTTTGACGTCATGGTTTTACTAGGTATTAATTCAATTTATCGAAGTAACTAGGTAATAGGTATGTAGGTACGACAGTTTTTGGTTAGTAAGTAGGTAAAGTTTACCGAGAAAAAGCACCGAAAAATAAATTGTTAGTGCAGTTTTTAGTTTTTAAAACACAAGAAAGCATAATAGAACGCTGCGATTGCGTAACTTTGGTTGCAAACAAAATCTAGCTCAAAAGTCAAATATAACGAAGCGATTACTTAGGTACCAATGAATGCAAACAAAAACGGCTTAGTAGGTTGTATATAATCTGTGGTATGGCTCGTTTGTCTACAGACTGGCAAACGCTGCCAGCAATATGTAGGTGCCAGCGTAATAAAACAGAACAAAGCGTAGCTTGGGACATGGCTTGTCTAGTTAAAGTCTCTGGCACATGCTGCAGACAAAATGTGTCAGTTTAAAATAACAGAACGAAGCGTAGCTCGACGCATGGCTCGTCTGACGGACTCTGACACTTGCTGTAGGCAGTGTGTGCCAGTGTAAAATAACAGAACGAAGCGTAGCTTGACGCATGGCTCGTCTGACGGACTCTGACACTTGCTGTAGGCAGTGTGTGCCAGTGTAAAATAACAGAACGAAGCGTAGCTTGACGCATGGCTCGTCTGATAGACTCTGACACTTGCTGTAGGCAGTGTGTGCTAGTGTAAAATAACAGAACGAAGCGTAGCTTGACGCATGGCTCGTCTGACGGACTCTGACACTTGCTGTAGGCAGTGTGTGCCAGTGTAAAATAACAGAACGAAGCGTAGCTTGACGCATGGCTCGTCTGATAGACTCTGACACTTGCTGTAGGCAGTGTGTGCTAGTGTAAAATAACAGAACGAAGCGTAGCTTGACGCATGGCTCGTCTGACGGACTCTGACACTTGCTGTAGGCAGTGTGTGCCAGTGTAAAATTACAGAACGAAGCGTAGCTTGACGCATGGCTCGTCTGACGGACTCTGACACTTGCTGTAGGCAGTGTGTGCCAGTGTAAAATTACAGAACGAAGCGTAGCTTGACGCATGGCTCGTCTGACGGACTCTGACACTTGCTGTAGGCAGTGTGTGTCAGTGTAAAATAACAGAACGAAGCGTAGCTTGACGCATGGCTCGTCTGACGGACTCTGACACTTGCTGTAGGCAGTGTGTGCCAGTGTAAAATAACAGAACGAAGCGTAGCTTGACGCATGGCTCGTCTGACGGACTCTGACACTTGCTGTAGGCAGAGTGTGGCAGTGTAAAATAACAGAACGAAGCGTAGCTTGACGCATGGCTCGTCTGATAGACTCTGACACTTGCTGTAGGCAGTGTGTGTCAGTGTAAAATAACAGAACGAAGCGTAGCTTGACGCTTGGCTCCTCTGACGGACTCTGACACTTGCTGTAGGCAGTGTGGGCCAGTGTAAAAAACAGAACGAAGCGTAGCTTGACGCATGGCTCGTCTGATAGACTCTGACACTTGCTGTAGGCAGTGTGTGCCAGTGTAAAATAACAGAACGAAGCGTAGCTTGACGCATGGCTCGTCTGATAGACTCTGACACTTGCTGTAGGCAGTGTGTGCTAGTGTAAAATAACAGAACGAAGCGTAGCTTGACGCATGGCTCGTCTGACGGACTCTGACACTTGCTGTAGGCAGTGTGTGCCAGTGTAAAATTACAGAACGAAGCGTAGCTTGACGCATGGCTCGTCTGACGGACTCTGACACTTGCTGTAGGCAGTGTGTGCCAGTGTAAAATTACAGAACGAAGTGTAGCTTGACGCATGGCTCGTCTGACAGACTCTGACACTTGCTGTAGGCAGTGTGTGCCAGTGTAAAATAACAGAACGAAACGTAGCTTGAGGCAGGGCTCGTCTGTCTACAGACTCTGGCACATGCTGCAGACAAAATGTGTCAGTGTTAAATAATAATACTAGGATCCGGAGTTCTAGGATCCGAACAAACTTAGCAGCGCCATCTAGTTCTGATTTAGGCAACATGAGCATAGAACCTTTTCTAACTAAATAAATACTGCATATTGGTTATGTACATAAAAATAAATACTAAAAAATACTTAATTAATTTCACATTAAACACAGAGCGAGAGTGACTGCGTAGCACTCAAAGTATAACTTCTTCCGCGCGAAGGGACTCCACGCACTGGTTTTTTTATATAATTTCCTTGCTCAAATACGCGAGAAGTAGAGTAGGTATGATCCCCAGAAGCAATCAGTATGGCGCGGTTTTTCTTAATAATATTAAAATTTGGGGTTAGAACTGCAATGCCCTAGCTAGAGGAATTAAAATAAGGAAACTTGTTAATACTAAACCTTACATACTAAATAAATGTAAATAATGCTCATTCTTGGGATGCTGTGATTGTAATAACCAAAGAATTGTTTAGAAAATAAGCTTACAGTACCTAAGTAAACCGTTTTTACCTCTTAGTGATAGATTTCAATACCGATCAAAAGCGCAAAATAAAAAAATATATTCATTCATTCATACCACCTACATTCATTCATTCGGAAAGCCATAGGTCTGCCAACTGCACTTTGAGGCCGCTGTAAGTAGGCTTGATTTAATTTTGTATAAATCGATATTTCATCTAATAATACCGTAGCTTAGTATAAGACTAAGATGAAGCCAGTACGATGTGTTCAATGATCTAGATACCGTATCTCTAGTTTTATACCTAGTTAAGTTGTTATTTTAAAATCTTTAGAGAATTATATCTTCATTCGAGATATCCATCTAATCAAACCCCTCTGCAGTGCAAGTACCGTTCTTACCGATCGCTTAGTTGTCGATCGCTAAAGTCGATAAACGTATCGAATCGTATCGTTCCATGATAGTACGGATCTCTTGTCGACAAATTTTAACGATGCCTTACGATCGTCAAAATAAGGTTCACTTTTGTTTGTCAGAATCAAAACATAGTAAACATACACCATTGCCAATTCGTTAAAATTTCACGAATTTGTCTACCGATCGACTAAGTTGGTAATCTACCCGCAATTGTCGATAAAACGAATTTTGACGATTCTAAATGTCAAATTATGCGATCGACAAGAACGGTACTTGGGGGGCTGGTTTACTAAAGAGCCAAAGACGATGAATCGATTTTAGTAATAGTCTTTGAACGCATGACCTCCGCAGCTATTTTTGCTGCCAAGCAGTGATGCTCGCATTGCTGTTTTCCCGTTTGAAGTTCACCTCTCAAAGTGATGGACACAGTGCATTGCTTCACAATGTACGTCCTCAATGGAGTTACCCTGTGAGGTAATATATACTCAAAGGTATCAGCGTACCATCAGGTGGGCCATCTACTTGTTTCATGACTTTTTCCATAAATAAAAACGTTACATAGAATTATGTTGAGGAAGTTCTGAACATTCTTTTAGCATGCGGAAGACGTTTATTAGTCTGTATAAATGATATAATATTTTACCAGTATGATTGGAATATAAAATCAATGACATGTACTTATTATAATATATAAATAAACAGTGTATAATTATTATATTATAGCTGCTATAATAAATCAAGGTATATGAAGAGCTTTAACTAGGTTATTATTTAGGCATAAAATTATGTATGTACCTAGTAAGTATTTTGTAAACATTTGTAAAATACGTAGCTTATATAATTTTAATGTAAATAAAATTGATTATTTTTTATTACCTATAGCATTTTGGTGGCTTATGTCGCAATCGCTAAACGTGTTAAGCGGTTAAAAGTATTTAACTGGTTATATAAATACATCAAATGTATATATAACTTATATATACATTTGACGTATTTATACAACCAGTACTACAGTAAGTTACTCGATATTGCAGCCAACGATACCATTGGTAATTCTTTCATTGACTGGTGAATGATGATACCGAGGCGCGAGGTGATCACATATTTTTATCCTTAGGGATTATTACTTGTTCGTTTATATGTGAAAAAAATTTGAACCATTTGATCTCCCATCCATGCAAAAAGCAGCGTAAATATGTAAACACCCAAAAATACCTCATGCTTTTCATAAACGCATTGTGTGACAAAAATTTGAACCTCTTGATCTCCTATTCATGCAAAAAGCAGCGTAAATAAGTAAACACCCAAAAATACTTCATGCTTTTCATAAACGCATTGTGTGACAAAAATTTGAACCTCTTGATCTCCCATTCATGCAACGAGCAGCGTAAATATAAATAAGTACCCAGATATACTTCATCTTTTCATAATTTGTTGTTGTTATTTTTATTTTGCGTTGCATGTTTTGGACGGAAGGACTAATAATAACGCTCTAATGTAGTGAAACTATACAGTCATAGTTTGACTACTATGACTGTATTGCAGCAAGCGTTGGGCGGGGTCCTACAGGAAGTGCGGTATTGTGTATATTACCAGTTACTCCGTCAAAGAACCTTGGTAGAGTAAATGGGAGTACACGTGGAGGGGCACTTTCGCAGTCCTAAGGCTGTTTACATGCGGTTCATGTGTCACTTTCCAACAACACATTGCAAGTCTTGAACCACCTTGAACAGATTGACGTAAGCAAATGATATCGTATGTAAGTGGCCGAAATAGGGCTGTCTGCTTATTATTTATTTTCTCCAAAATGTATTGTGAAACCATCATTTTAGAGTTTTTTGTACAAAGATTTATGTTCGGTTTTATTCATAATTTGACTACATTGCAGTGAGACTTGGGCCCTACAATACAAGAAATGCGGTACCGTGTTTTGACAGGCGCTAGGCGTCATGGCTCAGTCGGTAGTAGCTCTGCCTTCCGTGCTGTGGGTCGTGGATTCGATCCCCACCGAGAATAAACATTTGTGTGTGGCAAACATAGATGTTTGTTCTGTGTCTAGGTGTTACTATCTATCTATCTATACTATTATAAAACTGTAAAAAAGCCAAAAACTAAAATTAAAGATATGGGAAAACTAAATATGCAGTTCTTCTAAATAAACTATTCTGATTTCGAAAATCGAGTTTGTGTGTTTGTTTGTCTGTTTGTTTGTCTGTTTATTTGTTCGAGGATCACGCCTAAACTACTGGACCAATTTTAACGAAACTTATACCATTCGGAAGCCCTTTTTCCGGATTGAAACACAGGCTATATTTTATTGAAATCCTTCTCAGTGCTTCAGCTCTCTATTATTTTTTTTGTGAAATAAAATATGCAGTGTCCTTGAAATGACGATAAACTATATTTTTGGTTTTTATAAGTTCATAGATATTTATTTACCTATTGACATTAGATTTACTCAAAATTACCTTTATTGTAAATATTGTAAATGTTTGTAAATAGTTATATTTTGCATATTTTGTTATACTCTTATATTTTAATGTAACAGTTTTCCTGTTTTTTTTATAGAATTTGCAAGGTTTTTGGGTTTTGTAGTTTTAATTCGGGTTTCCTAAATATAATAATTGGCATTCACCTTTCTCGTGCCCAGTAGTAGAACGTAGGAGTTTTTTTTTTAAATATTTTTTATAACGTAGGAAATTTGATGTTGATGAGCATATTCAACAGTGAACGTTTACAGACTGACTATCACGATGATGTTGATGATGATCACCAGTTTACTAAGCTAGGTTTTCGGCTATCGTCTCGTGGTGACAACCTGAATGGTCCAGAAGGCAGCTACAGTTGACAAGTGAAACAGGATAACGAACACAGTAGAGATTAGCTGACTGACGGTCCACTACAAACAACTTAATTTACAACTTTGATGCATATTACCAATCTAAACTCCAATAGTTTTTAGAGAGTAGGAATAGATAAACAGAATGTGCTGAACTCGCATAAAATGGTGCAAACTGTTACAACAGGAAGTTTTACCTAGTTATTTATAGGTATTATTGTAAATAATTAGGTGTATAAGAATGGCTATATATCTTTTTAAATAAAAAGCTTTTTAGCAAAGCTTTCACGCTTTTTTTATACAAAACTAATAAAACAAATGGAAAAAAATATGTGTAAATTTTGTAAATAACTAAGTTGTAATTATATCTTTGTAAATAAAAATGGAAATATTGTAAATAAATACATTATATAAAACTTCTGAATATTGTAAGTAATTTGGTATCTACCTATATAAATTGTAATTATATTTTTGTCCCATTGCATTTGGTTTGGTGGAAGGGCCAATAAAGCACTATAATGTGTTATAATTATGGATGTGCCCATAATTGTACTACGTTGCAGTGAGAACTGGGTGGGGTCCTATAGGAAGTGCGGTAGCGTGTTCATTCCCAGTACAGGGAATATACACGCAATGGCGGGGCACTTCTCAGTCCTATGGTGGTTTACACGCGGGTCATGTGTAACTTTCCAACAGCACATGGTTAAATCTTGAACTAGTTGACGTTCACTGCTGCGTTCTGGCAAAAGATATCGCGTGTAAAATCACATAACAGGGCTGCCTTTTTTTTATGTAAATGCTGTAAATCAATACCTACCTAACTTTATACCCAAATCATATTTTTTTGCAAATATTGTAAATAACTAAGTAAATTGTAAATTGTAAATTGTAAATTGTAAATTGTAAATTGTAAATTGTAAATTGTAAATTGTAAATTGTAAATTGTAAATTGTAAATTGTAAATTGTAAATTGTAAATTGTAAATTGTAAATTGTAAATTGTAAATTGTAAATTTTAAATTGTAAATTGTAAATTGTAAATTGTAAATTGTAAATTGTAAATTGTAAATTGTAAATTGTAAATTGTAAATTGTAAATTGTAAATTGTAAATTGTAAATTGTAAATTGTAAATTGTAAATTGTAAATTGTAAATTGTAAATTGTAAATTGTAAATTGTAAATTGTAAATTGTAAATTGTAAATTGTAAATTGTAAATTGTAAATTGTAAATTGTAAATTGTAAATTGTAAATTGTAAATTGTAAATTGTAAATTGTAAATTGTAAATTGTAAATTGTAAATTGTAAATTGTAAATTGTAAATTGTAAATTGTAAATTGTAAATATTTTAAATAAAAATGTATAGTAAAAAATCTTTTTATTTTCCATAATATCTTAAAATTTATTTTAGGCAGGTAAGATAAAAACTGCCATGTACTGGCATTGGCCATAGAGATTTCCTCTCTAAGGTAGGGTCCTTGATGATTTCTAGGCACGACAAGACTTAGTAAGTCGGTAAGTAGGTATTCTCACATTTGTAGTAAGTACCTGCACAATACTTATTCACTTCAAAGAAATAGACGTGGGTTCGAATCCCATCAGTTGAAAAAAAATCGGTGCCGTCGACTTAATTCACCAGGGCTAAGTAAGTAAGTAACCTAGGTGAATTGTATAACTATTTAGTAGACTTAAATACTCTTATAGGTGACCTCGAAGTAGGTACTGGTAAGTGTCGACGCTTTATCCGTCTGCATTGAGGGATTCTATGCTCAGATAAAGCTCAAAATTAGACAGGAAAATGTTAAAATATTTGTAGAATTGATAGCACCTATCCAAATACCGCGTGCACACTATGCCGCTGCCGGCATGTATGCCGCTTAGTGAGAATAAAGGCGATGTTGCTGCATTCCGGCAGCGGCATGGGATGGGCATAGTGTGCGTGCACGCGGTAAAAAATGTAGATAGGTACTTAGGTAGTTGTTGCAAACTTACCCCTTTATGCATATTCAACTGTCATTTTAGCGCGGTCTTAAAACATGCTCTATCATTGTCACTTGCATGACAATGAAAAAAGATGACAACAGATTTAGCAATCATTTTAGTTAGCTCAGATTTATAGGACCAATATGACGAGTTTTGACATTTTTTAAAACGACACATAACACTTTTATTTTAATAGTTTTTCTTGTGTTATTGTGAGTATTGTTGTTTAATTTTGGTGGAATTTTAACCAATAATACTTAGGTCGTAACATAAAGTGTGAGCCATTAAAATAAATGTGTGTAAAGTGGTTTTTCTGAATGTGAAAATTCGTGTTAGGTTTTGAAGAGAAAATCCACCATTTTCTTATCAAAACAAACGGCAGCCGACTTGACAAATGACTTGACTTGACTTATATTATTACAATTATATCACTTGACATTGGCAAAATTGTCTGTCGAAATGACGGACAGAGGCCATTAACGAAGAGAAGAAGAAGAAAGACCAATATGAATTAGGGCCTTAAATAAAATAAAAATAAAATAAAAAAGCCTTTATTTCTACTACTTAACATAGGTATAGGTAAACTAACTAGGTACTTCACTCTTATTTCTACTCTTATTACTATCATTAAACTATTTCCTCATTTAAACTAACTTCAGCAGTAGTCGCCTCAGCGGCGTAGGCCTCCCCTAAAATCCTCCATTCGTCCCTTTCCCTCGCCTTTCTCATCCAATCCGGTCCATGTCTTTGCGTGAAGATGTCCCTCCACCTCCTTCTTGGTCTTCCTTGTTTCCGTTTCCCTTCTCGTGGCAACCACTCTGTCACACGTTTTGTCCACCTTGCGTTTTCTAATCTACAGATGTGGCCTGCCCACTTCCATTTTAGCCCTCTTATCTTCCTCTTTACATCTATTATTTTGGTTCTTTTTCTTATAGTAAGGTTCGGGATTCGGTCCGATAGTTTTAGTCCCAACATACTCCGTTCCATTTTTCTTTGACAGATTGCTAGTTTTTCTTCGTCTTCTTTCCGTAGAGCCCAAGTTTGGCAACCGTAGGTAAGACATGGCATTATCGCTATATCGAATACTTTCTTCTTTATACTTATTTTAATTTCTTTATTCTTCATTATTTCTTTTAGACCCCAGTACTTATTCCACGCCAGAGCAATCCTTCGTTGTATGTCTTTTTCGGTAGAGCCCTCAAACGACACCAATTGTCCCAGGTACACGTACTCTGCCACATATTCAATTTTTTCGCCTTCTACAATTACATCATTGATATCTCCGTTTGTTATTATTTTTGTCTTTGATCCGTTTAGTGTCAAACCTACGTTTCTACTCTCTCTAGCTAACTCGTTGACCATCGTCTCTAGATTTAGAGCATTTTCAGCGAAGATAACAATGTCGTCTGCAAAACGAAGGTGGCTCAACATCTCGCCGTCAATTTTGATCCCCATGTTCTCCCATTTGAGTTTTCTGAAGACGGATTCAAGCACTGCTGAAAAGATTTTTGGAGATAATGGGTCACCTTGTCGAACGCCTCTTTGCACTGGGAACTCCGTACCTTCTCGTTCTAGCCGTACTCTAGCGTAACACTTTGAGTAAATGCTTTTGATAAGATTTACGTACTTTTCCTCGATGCCTTGGTGTTTTAGTGCGTCCCATATTGCGTCGTGGTTCAACGAGTCAAATGCTTTCTGAAAGTCGATGAAGCATAAGTACAATGTGCTACTGTATTCGTTTGCTTTTTCTATTAGTTGTGTAACGACCTGGATGTGGTCCATTGTTGAGTATTTTTTCCGGAAGCCAGCTTGTTCGCGTGGTTGGTGCTCCTCTAGAGCTTTGGTCATTCTTTGTAGTACGATTTTCGAGAATATTTTGTACATATTCGTCATAAGGCTAATAGGTCTGTAATTACCCAAGTCCGCACGATCTCCTTTCTTATGAATTAACGTTATAGTTGATTTTGACCATTGTTCTGGAGTCTTCTCTTGTTTTAAAATGTTATTATAGAGTAATTGAAGAGGTTTCTGAAGGGGGATACATAAAGATTTTAGTAATTCATTTACGATGTTATCAGTTCCTGGAGTCTTATCGTTCTTTTGCGTCCTTATGGCAAATTCAACTTCCGATATTAGTATATATTGTGATGGCTCCGGCTCCTTAGTAGAGTACGAGAATGAAATATCATCAGAATGTTTTTGACTTATCCCACCGTTTGCAGTGTAGAGCTCCTCGTAGAAGCGTGTTGCCTCCTGTATTATTTCTGGACGTTTATATAGTGCTCTACCCCGTTTATTCTTCATATTCGCTGCCCATTCAGACTTATCGCTAAGCATTTTATAGGCTTTTCGTAGAGCTCCTGTTTTATTTATGAATTTTTCAAAAGTTTCTTGTCTTTTCATTTTGTTCTCATGTTTTAAATTCCTATTGATTTTTTTACTTATTGTGGTTATTTTTGATCGTATTTCCTTTGTTCTTTTTTCTGCGTACAGTAACTTTCTTTCGTCTAAAAGCTCTTTTGTTTCTAGACTAATACACCTTCCTTTTTCTTTTTCCTTTACCGGTAACTGTTTTAGAATAAGTTGAATTTCATGTTCTAGGTTGTTGTATTGTTGTTGCACTTCTGTTGCGGATTTTATGGATTTACTAAATTTGTCTTCCAAGAATTTGGCGTTTTCTCCTGTAACAAAAGGTAGGTCTCTTGTGTAGTTAGCACCAGGCTTGATGTGATTTCTCGTTCGATCCGTTTGCACGGATAGCTTACAGCGGATCATCCTGTGGTCAGTATTGAAATTCAAGTTATTTATAATGTCAAACTGATATACCCGGGTTGGTTGATTTGTTAATATGTAGTCAATTTCATTGAAGTTTATGCCATTTGGGTGCCGCCAGGTCCATTTTTTGTTTGTTCTCAACTTGAACATGCTATTTACTATTTTGAATTGTTTTTCCAGTGCAAACTCTACCAGTCTCTGTCCATGTTTGCTCCTCTCTCCTTGTGAGAAGTTTCCATAAATCATCTCTTCACATTTCTGCATCTTCCCTACTCTAGCGTTAAAGTCACCAAGTAACATTATATTTCTTGGGTGCAATGAGTCGAGAGCTGACTCCAGTTCTTGATAGAACAAGTCTGTATCTTCCTTCGAGTATGCTTCTGTAGGGGCGTATACTTGGACGAAAGACCAAGTAGAGCTCTCAGACGTTTGAATTTCCAATACCGCTACTCTGTCAGACCATGATTTGAAACTTATGATTTTACCTTTAAGATATTTCTTCACCAAGAATCCGACTCCATTTCTCCCGTTATGTGTAGCGGTATGGTATAGGATAAACTCCGGGTACTCTTCTATGGCCTCTTTTTCTCTTCGTGTTTCGCACAAGCCTAAAATATCCCACTTGAGAGATTCAATAGCATGACTAAGCTCGGTAATTCTTGTATCTGATAATAAAGTTTTCACGTTGATGCTGGTTACATAGATATATTTTTCTTGTTCATTTTTTCCTAAACTAGTATTTCTTATGTTTATGTTTATATTGTGTTTTAGGGGGTTTTGGTCTGACTCTTCCACGGTGACCGGCCGGCTTGGAAGAGGTGGAGGGACGCTACTTAGTTTTTTTGGTTCTCAGGGATTTCGCTGGTTCTCGAGGCCCGAGCGGGAATTAGTTGAGCTGGCCGAAGATAGCCTGTTATGTTCTGAGTTCTGTTCTTTTTCGGTACTTGTTTCGTGTTTGTGAATTAGGGCCTTAGGTTATGAAAAATACTTTCTTGAACGGTCTGCAGGACATAAGCTAGAAGTCGATACTGATGACCTATGCTGTGATGCAATGGGAGATTATTCGGCTAAAATGCACTGGTGCGGGTTCGATTCCCGCTCATTTCATGCTTGCTTGTCTGTCTTGTTAATCGGTACTGACGGAAATTCAAAAGAATTCCGCTATTTGCTAAAAATACTATAAATTGTGAGTTTAGAAAATATCTCGTAGATTGCCTCACTTGCCTCCAACAACACCCGTCAAAGTCCAAAGTTACCATTTTGTACAAGGTATTTAGGTAAAAGGCGAGGGATATTCGCCTTGAAAATACCTGAAGGGTATATATAATTATGCTTTACGAAAGTTTTGCATTGAGGTGGCTTACCTAAACCTAATAGCTTATGAACGGGCCTCACGTCGGGTTGCGGCGGCGGTGGCGCGCGACGACAACGCACGGCATTTATTTTGCGTGGATACTACATAATAAATAAATAAATAATATTCACGGCTCAGTCGGTAGCAGCTCTACCTTCCGTATCGATCGATCGTGGGTTCGATCCCCTCCAAGAACAAACAGTTGTGTGTGGCGAACATAGATGTTTGTTCTATGTCTGGCTGTTACTATGTATCATTGGTATGTATTTACAAAAAAAATGTATAGAAGTATTATATCAGCAATCTAGTTTCCATAGTACAAGCTCTGCTTAGTTTGGTACTAGAGAGCGTTGTGTGTAATGTCCAAGGATATTTATATTTATTTATAGAGTTACTTATACTCTACATGTGACCATGTGCAAAACTCGGTTGACAGTCGGTCACCAATGCAAACACATGCGGCAGCGGTACTGCAAATGCTGTTACGCGTTGTGTAGCCTGACCCTAACTAGCTCTCACGTGATGCCTGAACTCTCTTCCAGCTGCTAAAGTTTCCTAAGCTTTGGTCTTGAGAAGCTGTTAACGCTACATAACGACTGTCATTTTATTAATAGCAAGTAAACTCGTATGAGTTAGTGGCCAACTTTGGTGACGGAGTTTTTAGGCCGCCTTAAGGCCTCCGTCATGGCTTAACGACTGCTAGAGCCGGGACCGACAGTTTGACGTTGCTTGCGAAGCACGGAAGGGCTCAGATGTAAATGCCACTAACGGACACACATCCATATAGCCCCACTTCACCCCCCAACAACCGTAATGTGACTACCTACCGCTTTTTTAAAAACATTTCCACTTCATCGCTATCTGTTTACGATTGAAGAGCTCGCATGTACTAATTTCATTAATTCTACTTATTCATTCAAATCTCAACCTTATATCTTCGACATAGTGATTATAAAGACTAAGTAAGGTGGCAGTATAAGTTGGGGAAAAGCGAAGTAGTGCCTTGAGATGCAGTTAAGCAGGATTATGTTTGATTCTGAGTAATTTTACAATTAGCAGCATTAACTTTGGTGAGATTCTGAGAATGTGAAACAGGATGTGAAAGGACTCCTTTAGGAAGCAAAGCTCACTGAATACGAGATATTTAAGTTGGTACCTGCATAAGTTTACCTAGGTAGGTAGGTATATCAGATAAGATAAGATAAGATATGTTTATTTGCAAGAATATATGTTACAGAATAGATCTTAAGTGTAGAAATAGTGCATTATATTCTACCTAATGGGCATGCAAATACTTAGAATTGGGTTAAATAAAAGTAGGTACTTATAAGATGAAGCAAATCATAAAAATAAAATTCAGACTGCTGGTTCTGGTAGTGCCAATCAACAACAACATGAGGGATAAACGGCATTGTACACTGCCTTTGTTGTGCCACCAAAACCCATCATAGATTATGTAGAACGCAAGCTGTATACATAGTGTACTTACACGTCGGGTTTTACAAAGAGATCGTGGACAGGTGAAATTCAATACCGGACCAGACCACAGAGTAAATCATAGTTCGTACAGGGTGTGAAATGGTAGGATGCATGGGCGATATAGAACTAAAACACGTTTGTTGGTACATTCTAACATATTATTAGCATTGATTTTCCAACCGTACCGTAAAATAAATAATAAATAAATATTCTTGGACCTTACACGCAACGCCCTCTACTCCCAAACTAAGCAGAGCTTGTACAATGGAAACTAGATTGCTGATATAATACTTATATACTTTTTTTTTGTAAATTCATACTTTTATTACATAGTAACACCCAGACACAGAAGAGACATCTATGTTTGCCACACACAAATCTTTGTTCTCGGTGGGGATCGAACCCACGACCCACAGCACGAAGCACGAAGTAGCAGAAGGCAGAGCTACTACCGACTGAGCTATGACGCCTGTCAAAATATTTACCTACTAATCAATATTTTATTGAAATGATTATTTAGTGAAAGTTAGATTTTTTGGTGAGTCTGCACATAAAATAGAGAGCAAAGAGGTTTCATGATCAGTTCACTTATCGTGTCTATCCTTGGAGCATTGTCTATCTATAGGTCTATATCGGTATATTATACATCTATCTGTAGGTCTATCTATAGGTTATAGGTTATCAGTGATATTACAACCACTTAAAAGAAAGGTAATTTCTTTTGATACCACTAGGAATGCTGAGTGGTGGCCATTTTTGTTATTTTAAGTTTTCTAATTTATGTGTGTACGTCTAGTTTGTAAAAATAACAAAATCAATCTTTTCTGTTCTACCGTCTCGACCAGTATTTGAATTTAATCTCGTACATATGTCTCCATCCTGTATGGTATTCAAGTTTAGAGACGGGATTTGTTCGTAGAACGGAAATTTGCATAATATAATACATATTTCTATGCTGTTACACGTTTTCTGTATCATCATCATCATCAATATATATAGGTAAAACTCTTTTGAAGCTGACAGAAAATCAACGCACAGCCTAAACCATAAGTCCTAGAGGTATGGATTTGGAGGGTAGGTAGTATCCTTATGTGTAGGGCCGCACTAAGAAAGTAATTTTGAAAAGTCGCACACTAAAGGGTCTATAACGCGAGCAACGCCGCCGGTGACGGCTAGTCTATATATAAAACTGTAAATGTAAACTGTAAATTGAAATCAAAGACGTGGATTCTTAGATACAGCTTGAACTCTCTAAACCAAAAGCTGCCATTTGCTACGAGGTTCATCGTATGCTGGTTGACAGATATTTTGGTGGAAAGTTTCGCACGCGTACGAACTTGCGGGTATCAGCTAATATTTAAATAAATACTTATTGTGTACAAACTTATTAGACCTTACTTTGAAAACATAAGCCAACGTTTAATTACTTTTAGCTTACATTTATTTTAAATATGGCTAGAAATTATAATGTTGTTAGGATTTTTGCAGAAGTACAAAATTTTTTTTTTGAAGTTTCTTTATAAACATGTAACATAATTAAGCATGATGCATAGGTTAAAGAACTTAACGAAACCGGAAAATATAAAGAAAGAACTTGGCGAACCCGGTTGTGACATTAAAGTAAACAGACTTGTAACAACAAGTTGCAAAAGCCATAAACAAAGAATTTGAAGTTATATCAACCGTTGTTAGTAGTAATCAAACTTAGTGAAAGAGTTCGTCCAAGTTACCTTACTACCTACCTATTTCTGTCTATAGTGCTTTCTGGTAAGATCGGCGTAATAGTAAGTCCGGATGCCAAGCAATTCTGCGATAATTATTTTTATATGATAATTGCTTAGTTACGTGATTTATCCGGACTTAATATTAGGCCGATCTTACCAGAAGGCACCTTATAGGAATCGTATAATACCCTGGTGCGAGTAGTTGTATAAAAAAATATTTAAGACATACCTTGTTAGTACTAAAGATCCATCAACAAAATTTAATCTATAACTTACTTCATACAAATAACATGCATATTAAAATTTTACTTATAATCAAGTTGTACCCCGTCTCTAGTGATAACTAGCTGAGTACCAAACAACAACCAACAAACATAATCTGTTGCTGGCGTAGCCCGGGCATCCAGGCACCGAGCTCGTTGCCATGGCAACCCTGCAAAAGCTTTACAGACTGTACGCTGCTGTGGACACGGAAAATGCAATAGTCTGTATTACATCCGATAGGGTTGTCGGTTCAGCTAAAAAAACCGGTATCAATCGATAATTATTTTTTTAGTTACATTACCAAGCAGGACATTCTGGTGTATAGAAAAAAATACTCTTGTGTTGGGCAATATGGACTAACTTTTTTTTTTAAAAGGGGAACTTTATAAATTAACGTCGTGGAATCTTTGCGTCATCTAGTCACAATAGCACCCGTTCCTTTTATAAAAAATTCTATAAGAGGTTTCAAACTCTTTCATGTCTATTTATATTTACTCATATTTCTTTGAACCAACTTAAATGAGGTTTAGTTTCTAAGGTTTCTGGCACGTTGTTTAGCGTGAATTTGCAGTGGAAAATAACAATTATTACCAACCAATTCACCACCTAAACAATCTTTATGAAATTGTCACCACCTAGTACCTACCTACCTACCTACTGAGATTCTTCTAGCTAATCTATTTTAACATTGTAACATGTGCGTAAGTTTCTCCTTCTTAAATAGATAAAAAAAATATAGTTGAACACAGAATAAATATTAAATTTACTTTGCCACCACCGACAAATAATTGAGGTGAGCCTGGTGACGTAGGTTTTTATATAAAACATTATAAACACCAGCTTTTAAAACCATGATTACGAAATGAAATTAAATACGTTTATTATGCTTGAAGTATGGTTAGAAAAGTTAACTAACTAACTATAGGTAGTTTGAGCCTACACTTCGTTGTAGACCGACATGCAAAAACAGTTAACTTATTGGAATTTGACATAAAATTAGGACTGTAAAATGAGATAAAATGAGAGTTAACTTAGTTAAGTTAGATTTAGGTTCAACCGGATCATCGCTTAACATGAGGTGAGATTGTGGTCAAACGGTTGCTTATGTAAAAAAACCTAGATTATGAGAATATTAGGGATATTTAAACTTTCTTTGCATTATTATCTTTTCAAAAGAGAAATGAAGAATGAAAAAAAGGCAAAAAAAACCTAAAACTGGTTACATATTACGTAGCAACTACAAAGGTCTATAATTATGCTGTTGTTTCTTTAAAGTTTGAACTATACTACGATATTCCGACCAGGCCTGTATTGTGAAGACCAACTACTGAAATACTTTCATTTGAAATCGAATAGGTCGGAGTAGCGTTCCTCATCCCTATAGGGGATTTATTTACAAGAGCTGCTATGAAAGGAATGTTCGAGTCCATTCGCTCCTGCCAATTAGCAAAATGTTATTGCAGATATCTGGATATCATATTCGTTTGTAAAATACCTGGTTGTATTTTGTGCATTTCATATTTCATTGTTTGTGTTGGAGCATCGGATATTTGCCGTGGGGTAATTTATTTGAAGAATTTAATTAAAGCATGTCCGGCCGGGCGGTATTGGTAGTTTCGAGTATTTGTAATTTAATTTACATTTTCAAAAGTATTTGATAGATATAATTTGAGTATTTGTATGATGAGAATACAAAACTTTTGAGAAAATATAACTTTTGAGAAATTATAACTCTTTTTAACTATTGGTCAAAAAGTATTTCAAAAACTTCCTCGTTTCATCAGTATATCTACCCGTGGGCTCGATGAAAATAGCCCTAATTTAGTAGAGAGCCATACGTAGAGGTATTCGTAGCTGTTTCGTAGCACGCTACGAAACAGCAAACAGTACCGTTGTGTAGTTTTTTTACAATTTATTTTTCATCCCACCATCTCGGAAAGAGTATTTTTAATCTTCAATATCTGAGTGGAAAAGCCGTTTTTATTCTCTAGAGGATAAAGTAAATTGAATTTAGAACATCGTGTGCACTAAGTTTGTGAATTAAAAAAAACATTAAACCTATTTACTGCTACCTCTATGGTGCCGAATATATCATACAACTTTTTTTTAATTTGTTAAAAACTCAGACTCGGAACCTTCTTGGTGTTCTTTTTTCAATTTGCTTTTTTTGCATTTAGTCATTTCCTCGCTGAGGTGGAATGAAAAGTTACGTGTTGCACTCGAGTGCAAAGATTTTTCACCTCGTGCTCTTTTGATTCCCTCGCTAACACTCAGGATTCTAATTTTGAATCACTCGCTGCGCTCGTGATTCAATTTTAGAATCCTTCGATTGCTCGGTCATCAAAATTGAACACGCGGTTAAAAAGCAACTTTGCACTCTTGTATAACAAATAACTATTACTACACCGACTTTTTTTTTACATTTATTTATTTATTTAATGGTACCCAACAGGGAAAACACATGAAAATACAATTTATAAAACTAAGGACTTAGGTCTAAGTGTTTCTGTAATGAAAGGGTACCACAATATGCAATTGCATATTGTGGTACCCTAATGTTGAGTTAGTTCTTAGTTGAGTTTTTATTACTAATTAGTAATAAAAACTCAACTAAGAACTAACTCAACATTCTAATGTATCTCATTTCCGAATACTAAACGTCATTAAAAAAGAACCCTAACTCATTAGTACGAGATGGTAATAATTTAAGCATGAACTTAACCCACGTAGCGTTTCAATATTCGGTCGTTATCATATATAGTCACTTGCATGACAACGAAAAGAGATCACAAGTGACATCAGATCTGGCAATCTTTTTAGTTAGCTTAGCGATAGTATTACATGATCTGTAGCTCAGCTTTAGAAGAACAATAATGAATATACCTCTTAGTAGTAAATATACCCACGTAGAAGCTGTCTTAACAAGCGGAGTTTAAAAATAGCCCCTAAACCTACGTCAGAGCATAAAGACGTCACGTTATGTCACAAGCATTTATTGTCGAGACCTGCCCGTCGTCGTTTAAGGGGAACAGATTAACATAAGTACCTATACATACATACATACATAACAGAATGTTTATGAATCAAACAGTCGGCCAACGGTGAAAGAAAATATTGTGAGTAAACCCGTGGTAGTCAGCTTCGCATAGTCAGCTTCGCACATATTGACCTTGTCTTTCCTGTGGATAAGGCGTACTAGGTTAAGAAGATGGTATAGGTGCTGGGCAAGCCTACTCCATCTTAATCATATTTTCTCAAGCACTTCAGAGTACCGTATGAGGCATGAGTAAAAAGTGGCTCTTGCTCTTGACGCTGTATAAATCATCCCTACTAATATTATAAATACGAAAGTAACTCCGTCTGTCTGTCGCGCTTTCACGTCAAAACTAATGAACCGATTTAAATGAAATTTGGTACACAGATAGTCTAAAGCTTGAGAAAGGACATATGCTACTTTTTAATGCGAAAAAAGGGTTGTAAAGGGTTGAGAGAGGGGATGGAAAGATGTATGGAAGTAATTAAAAATGCTACTCAAAGACACTAATTCCACGCGGACGAAGTCGCGGGCACAGCTAGTCTAGAATAAATTCAAAGATCGGTTTATTTATTGGGCTAAGAGCTGAATACCTTTGCCTTTTCTTTTCACTTTGAAGCTCAGTCAGAGCTTGTTAGTTTATGGATAAGTGATAACACTTAGCTATTATGGCTATTTACTTATTATAGTTAGTACCTAACCTTATCTTATACTTGTGTGTATAACTATGCTTTGTGGGAGAAAATAAATACATTATTATTATTATTTAAATTTTATTTTCAAAAAAAGGTTTTATTGAAACTAATCGACCGCCAGAGCACGGGCGCAAGCAAAAAAATAAAGTACAGAAAAAATGGCCACCGTAAGTGTAAAAGTCAGAATTAAAAAAAAACATATTTAGTGTTGCTATCTACTTATTTCTAGTAAACTACTACTTTTTATGTTCTGTATTGAACATACAATTCACAAGCAAATCAAAGGTTAACGCCCTTACAATTTATAAGGAACGCTGTATCGATTTCCGGACCCTCAAGGTAGTAAGTATAAATAAGTAAGGCAGTGTTATAAAGAGGGATATCTTTCAGATCAAGTTCAACAGGGGCTAGAAAGTATTGCGGGGAGAATATATCTTATCTTTATAATATAGGGATCAGTTTGTTTGGCATTATTATCTACAGTAGGAACAGGAAATTGTTGGAAGTTATTACGTAACAAGCCGCAAAATTGCTTCGAGACTTGCTTGCGTGGAGACATATTCAGATTTAGCTACCTTTTAAAGTAATTTACATTTGAAATTGGAAGCTCCATCGATTTTCCCCGACCTCGCGACCCAATTTGGGACCCCTGCAAGGCTAAAGCCTATCCCGCGAGGTAGGTCGGCTACAAGTTCATGTTTTGTCTTGGGGTCTGTTCGTCTGAGGGTCAAGGTCACCGTTTGGGAGAGGTTTGTCTGAGAAGCGAAGAAACCCGAGGCTCATTCGCTGTTTGTACGGGCCTCGGGTTTTTGAACTCTACGTATTTGTTTTGGGTTGTCAGCTGACATTGTATAAAATTAGGTACCTAGCGTGCTGATATGCGGGTAATTTCGTAGTTAGCTAAAATTCCGTACGAAATACGGATGATACTGAATATTTGCACATTCATACATCTTCATTAATATAAGTCCGACCAAGCTATCGGCCGAACATATAGCTTGTAGTCTGCGAGGGGTCTCTTAATTGTACTTTAACTATATTTAACTTAAATACCTACTGTTAAGCGTTGCTTAACATTCTTTTCGTTACTATCTCAATTTAAACTAGATGGTACGTTTGACCGAAGATGCAATAGGCAATTATTAGTAAGCCTCCATATTCTAGAAATTACAACCGCGGTCCCGCGCGCCTCATCACTTAACACAATCACGGCACGCGTCTCTCTAATAATTCTGTTTGCACCAGTACACCTAATTTCACAGTCCACTACTCTTGTTATTTACCTACCACATAAGATATCCAACATATTAATTTTTATTCCATGGGTATGGGTAACCTTAATTAGTTTTTGTTCTAGCGGTGGTTAGCTTTGCTATTTAATTTATTAAAAAATCATATTAAATCTTATTTATTACTGCTATTGATATATTAAGAGAGACCCAGCAGTACAATCGGTACAATCGGGCTGTGAATAATCATAATCATAATCATAATCATCATCAATATCAATATATATTATATATTTTATATACAGGGTGTTACCAGACCACTTCCGAAAACTTGGAGGTTCCAATCAGACCATGATACTGAAAACATTAAGCGAAAAAAATCGCGAAAAAAAAAATTTACTTGACTATCTCTTTTTTTTTTTTCTAGTTACATACACACAGTACAACATAATGAGACATATCTACCTAATTATCTCATTTAAAAAAGCAAAAAAACAAATAAAATAAATAAAGCAGCAATGTACACGCAGCACGCAGATTACGTCTACTACAGCATGAACAGCTGAGAGTTCATCGCGGGTCATTCAAGTACGCGACGTGCGAGCGACCTACGTTAGTACCTACCTACGTTAGTAGGCACTTACGACACAGAATAAATAATAGTACTACGCCTCGACCTTACCTACGTGAATGTGTACATTGCGGGCTGGCGAAATAAATACAAATCTTTAAACATTGTTTTCTCCGGCTATAATAATTTTTCAGGATAACTGATTTTTTTTTTGGTTGGGTTTTGGTGTGCTGTAGCTCCCCCTTTCGTTTTCGGAAGTGGTCTGGTAACACCCTGTATATATAAAACTCTTTTGAAGCTGACAGAGAATCAACGCACAGCCTAAACTATAAGTCCTAGAGGTATGAAATTTGGAGGGTAGTATCCTTATATAGTGTAGAGGTGCACTAAGAAAGGAATTTTGAAAAGTCGCATCCTAAAGGGTCTATAACGCGAGCAACGCCGCGGGCGACGGCTAGTGATACATATTGTCCTATGTCATATTGTCTTCTTATTTCTTACTACTAACCTAACTACGTTTTTTATTGTTTTAATCAAACTCCGTTGCAATTTTCTGTAGCCGCAAACTTACCTGGCGCGTCACAATCGTAAACAAATCAGTACCTATACTGATCCCCGGCGCTATTATTAGGGGATTGCAATTAGTGCGCAATATTGTGCCGCCTGACTTCATCTAAATGACCGGAATTTGAAGGATGAGAAGCCCTTTTACTGTACATTCATAACCAGAAATGTTTAAAATATGTCACGTCATATAATTGTGTCATCAGAACTTTTAACCAAATGGCAACTTGGCAAAATTGGCTAAGATCATTTTACTAAACGACCTAGAGCACAGATTCCATTTTGTATTCTATTTTCTGTTCGTCAAAGATGAATGGAAGTTTTCAGGTGATGTGTCCAATCTTCATTTTCATACATTTTGACTCTTTTTTATTTTTGCAACGATTGTAAAAAGTGAAATTGGGTTTAAAATCGAGTAAGCTTTACTTACACGGAACAAAGACCGACATTAGTAGGTATCTAGGTATCAGCATTTTATTTCACCTTAGAATGGTCGCTTTGATATCTACCCTTAATAGGTTATGTAATCTGAGCTATGATTTAATATAATAAACATATAATTTGGAATGAGCCATGACCAGAATCATTCTAAAAAAAAAAAGTTTTAGAATTAGGATATCGCAAAGATTTTTACTTTTTTTTTAAATTATTACGGGAGTATATTTACCAAATAATACTTCCGTAAAAGTTATGATCACAGTGCATTTGTAGTTTTTAGGATTTAATAAAAAATGACAGATTTAATCATTCAAAGCTTTGTGCCCCCGGCTGTACCAAAAACCAATCAGTTCCAATGTTAATTATCATCGTCTCTTTGACGTGCGGCTCCGATGGCACCCTCTGAGGTCTCAGCGCGATAAATGTGCCTATCGTAAAAGTATCGTAATTGTAGCATAGCCGGTATACACTGCGCGGTGACGCTTCAACATTCGGAAGTCAATGTCGAATCCACTGGCGTTGACGCGCAATATGACTCAAATACGTTAGATTTACGAAACGCAGCGACTGTTTGAATGATTTGTGCATTACACCTTAAAGTCTACAAGCCAACTGGAACTCTACTAAGCAAAACGATACATGATTTGATTTGCTTATCGTTTTGAATTACACTGCGAAGCGTATCGGCGTTTTGCAAAGCACTTTTTGTACTTTGTAGTAGTAGAGCTTTTTGTGAAAGAGTTTGTTCGGGGAAGATCTACCACGAATATTGCCACCAAGCAGTACCTGATGCTTGCATTGCTGTGTTCCGGTTTGAAGCGAATGGGTACCGATGCAATTACAGGCACATCGATGTCTCAGAGCGATGGGCGCAGTACAGTTATTACAGTGCACGTCCGCAGTAGACGTGCTCAGTGAGGCAATGCATTGTTATAGGCAGTAGCTACTTTTTTTTTTTAATTATAAAAGTAATGGAACAAGCTGATAGCTCACCTGATGTTAAGTGGTAACTTCTGCCTATAACAATGCATTATCTCACAGAGCAAGTCCAATGAGGACATGCCCTGTAAGGCAATGCACTGCGTCCATCACTCTGAGACGTAAAGATCTTGAAGTTTCATGTGCCTGTAATTACACCGGCGCCCTTACCCTTCAAACCGGAACACAGCAATGCGAGCATCGCTGCTTGGCGGCAGAAATAGGTACGGTGGTAGTACTTCCCCGGACGAGCTCTCACAAAGAGCTTTACTACATAATAATAAAGTGTGCCGTAAGTAGTTCAATAAAAAAAAAAAGCTAGTGCCGCCGCGCATTGTACTTCAAAATATACTAAATATTCGTGTATCGCTGTCATAGTAGCTGGGATGGGTACTGGACAGTGGGCAATAATATCACGTGATATCATACTATTTGCATACTCTGTTGCACCTTGTTTTGGTGATGTCAATAGTGCATCTCTTTGATATGCGCCATTCGTAAATGTTGATTGACTACCCTTTGAGTCAAAGGATTTGTGTTCTCAGCGAATATTGCGTGTTTGTAAATACGAAGAGGCGTATTTATGTTTGAGTTGTAAATTGTAAATACTGCGGGCGAATTCAAACGTTTCTATACTGGTTTTTTAACTGTAAAGAAGCAGATAACTAAAATAAAAAATATGCAGATCTATAAATTATTTAAAAGTCAAACTAAGTAACTTCAAACTAGTGATTTTTTTTTGATAAAACTATTATAAGACTTATTGTAAAGTAATAGATAAAGAAAAGATTTTTCAGATAAAAAGAGATTTTTTTAAATCGGTTTATACATAACCGAGTTCTGACTTAATAAACATTTAAAAAACCTACTACCGAATTGAGAACCTCCTCCTTTTTGAAGTAGGTTAAAATAAAGATCAAGTTCTTAGTATTCAGTCATAAAATATTTATGAAACTTTGCCTCATCATTTACTAATCATAATAACTGTACCTACCTATATATTATGTAGTAACAAGTATCATAATAATGTTCTAACCTACCTGTTTACATATTATGTAGTACATAATACTATACTGATTGTTGTTTTCTTGCAAACAAATTCAGATGCAAAGAGCCAGAGATGAACTCCAATGAAATATGATATCAAAACACTTCAAGCCGAAGAGAAGCAAATTTTATGCACGTGAAATAATTGGTGCCTCTTATTATTTTATGCATGAAATCATTTATTTCCGTGAACAAAGAGTAACTGAATAAATGGAAAAAGAGTTAAAATGTATTTTTAATTAAAAAAGAAATTGAGTTTCTGATATCAAGTTGTGTGGCTCTTTTCACCTACCTACACATAATATAATTATGGTCTATCTTACAAAAAGTTAGAGTAGATTTTGGGTCTGGTTTACCATACGTTATCAGGACATAGTGTCTATTCTAATTTTTTATAAGATTTTTAGTATTTACAAAGTACATATAACAATTAAAATAGTTTTAACTCAGATTGAGTAAGAACACTTACCTAGTAATTTGTTTACATCCCACCTAAGAATACTGGAGATACAAGATATTTCTCCTATGTTTTCTATTCTCAAGTAAGTTTAGAAAACAAACTTAGAAGCTATTTATTTCACAAAGGGAGTACATATTCCATTAAATCACTTCATTAGCTACGAGGTCGTTCAATATCTCGTAGAGCTCTACGACGTTCGTAGAACTTCTACGAAGCGTAGCATAATTGCGTTTCGCAGAATTCTGGAATCTCTAGTTTCGAAGTAAATATGATCTCTATTGTTAAAATATAGGTCTTTCAAGCGGACAAAAACACAGCGGATTATAGCAACGTAGGTATCTAATTTTCGAATTTGGATCTCTAAGTAAAAAGGTCCGTTCGTTTGAGAACTGGACATATGTGTTGTGACTTGTTATTGGCCTTCTAACTAACACTCTTTTACGTAAGTAAATATAAAATCACGTGATCCACTTTTAAATAGGCCTGTACTTATTAGAAAACCTAAACAATATTATCACAGCCATTTTAATTTGTCCGCTGGGATATTTTTAGCGGCACGTCCGCTCTCGCTGCATAATCTTTCATCAGATCATATAAACAAGATGGAATACCTAGAACCGATCAAAGAGCTTCACAGGAAATATAAATGGAGTCCTAGAATACTAACAGCCGCACTTAGAGACATCACTTAAAAATAAGTAATTAAGTTGTAACCATAAAATAAAATAATAATACAAGATCATTGTTGTAACCGATCAACGAAGTCACTGCCCATGTTCCTAACTTTTATATTATTTTCCTGAATGTTATGATATTGAATGTGTTACTTTTCTTTTTTTTCTCTTAATAAATAATAATAAGTATTACTTATGCAGTGTCTTTGTTCCTCATTACAATGGTAAGAGTTGAAGACATTGATTATCTTTTAACGTATGTCTCTGAGTGTGACTGTATACGCTTTAAAAGATCTACGGAACGTAGAACGTCCTTTTAAAAAGATAAATCTAAACAGAGTAAAACGAAGCAGTATGAAAATACTGAAAAATAAACACAAAAGGGTCTGCGGAGTTAAAGTACCTGCAGTCTCCATGAACTGTGATGGCGCGGCATGAATTCGCACGATGTAAAAGGCTTTGTATGTTCTATAGAAAATCCTATGCTTACTAAGCGGACGAGTGGACGATGTCCGCCCAGTTGAAAATTTAAGAACATTGAATCACACTGAACAATACATTTTTGATTATTTCTTTATGGATGAGGTAGTAAAAAGTTAAAAAAAAACCATTGTTTTGGCAGTTGCGTTGGTAAAATAAACAAAATATCACTTAAAAAACAAAGTTGATCACCAAAAGTGCCATTTTGATGGCTAGCTGTAGCAAAATTGATGTGTCTAAACTGGCCTTGTAGCTATTTGTATTCGACGAGGGGTCATCTGTCTACATCCGCTCTGAAAAATCCGCTGAATATTCCTTTATTCATAGTCTGCGTTCGTCGGTGTAAATTTAATAAAGTGCTCCTGTGTGTGTGTTATATGGACGGTGTATTATTGTGTGTGTGCGTGTAATACAATATGCTAGCTATATTGGATATAAACCTCCTTTTGTTCCGCGCTGTTGAGTGAAAAGTGCAGGGTGCTCTTTGATAAAATATCAAAATATTGGAATATTAAATTCGAGGTAAAGTTGCGTGGGCTTTGCTTTGTAGATTTGCCTTTTATTGAGCTCTGTTGAAGCGGTAGACGTTATATGATGTGCTAGCCGTCGCCCGCGGCGTTGCTTGCGTTCTAGACCCTTTAGAGTGTGACTTTTTAAAATTCCTTTCTTAGTGCACCTCTACACTATATAAGGGTACTACCCTCCAAATTGTATACCTCAAGGACTTATAGTTTAGGCTGTGCGTTGATTGTCAGTTAGCTTCAAAAGAGTTTTATTTGTTTAGAGAAGATTTATAGCAGGCTTTGAATAGCTGAATCCACTCTATACAGGGGACGTCTCATTGATGAGCGTGGTAGATAAATTAACTAAGTTGAGTGAGTTTGTAACATTAAAATATATACAAATAACGCTCAATGTAACGTACGCCTTGAACCAAGTTGAGTGGCTTTTTAACATTAAAATGTATAAAAATGACGCTTAAATTAACATAAAAAATTAAGTATCAGCTGGAAGCCTTGGATTCTATTGAGCGGCGGCGTGCGGCGCACTGATAAATGCCATCCCTACATGGTAGACATCCCATATCTTCGCACAAAGCGCTTTGCTTCCACCGTCATAATGCGAACTGCCAAGGAGTGGAACTCTCTGCCATCATCAGTATTTCCTGAAAGATATACCTAACCTAGGAATTTTCAAGAAAAGAGTGAATAGGTAGATTATAGCTAAGCGTGCGGTGGACCTTATGCTTAGCTATAGCTCATAAAAAAACAAGAGAGAAAATCATTTCAAAGTGAAGTGGGTTCAGCCTTTGAAGTGAGTTAGGTCACTTGTGTGAATTCGAGTTCATGTTAAAATTTTTACAGAATGACCAGGTATAGCAATCATACATTTTTCTAAAAGATTTTTTTTACTGCTGACAGAATTTGTCTTGGTATGTCATAGGGCTATTCGGATTCATTCGGAAGGCCTTGTCGGATCGATATCGGAAACTTTCTAAGATCCAACAAGGTTTTCCGGATCGAAGTCGAAGTTAAAAATATTATTCTGTAAAATCAGGATAGGACCAAGGATCGTTTAGAATTTGTTTCTGAGAAGCTTTTGACGGCCGGAGTTTGTCGGCGGTGATTTTTCGAGAACGCTTGTCTAGGAAAATTGTTTTAGCTCTCAAGTGCATTGTCTATTTTATTAAATTCTTCTATTAAAAAGAGAATATTTTAATACGGTGAATTATTTTTCCGAGGAAAAATATATCTAATCTATCCCTCAAAGACCACGAGGCAGACCACCCGCCCGATGGTCCGATGATATTGTCGCTGTAGTTGGGCAGCAGTGGAGAAGACTCGCGCAGGACCGGAGAGACTGGCGTACTAAAGAGGAGGCCTATACCCAGCAGTGGGTGCATACAGGCTGAATAGATAGATTCTAATTAATTTATACAGCGTCGGGAGCTATGCCCAGCTGAGTAGACGCTGCTGGGCTTGAGATATGATTTTCGAAGTCTCATCGGCCTTTTCCACAGGAAATACCAGTTCGGCGGAGCAGGTGGAGTTAATAATAATAAATCTGCTGATTTTTTCACGATGTTTCCCTTCACCGTTAGGTACCGGTTTACATTACATCATCATCGATTACAAAATGAAACGGGAAATCGTGTTAAAAAATATTACCATCTCTTTTTTTGTATAACTAAATGATGGAACAAGCCTATGGCCCACCTGCATATAACGATGCATTGTCTCGAGCATGCTTACTTATATCTCTATACCACAGATCACCAAACGACGATGTTTTCAATCAAAAATAAAAGAAATGATATATGCAAAAAATGCTGCCCAAAGTCACTATTCCACGCGGACGATATCGCGGGTACAGCTGGTATATAATACTATAGTAGTATACCATATCAATGTCAAAGTCACAGTCAAAAAGCTTTTATTCAATAAAATCTCACTGATCATTTTGAATCGTCATTACGTTTTGTATGATTAGGTGTATGATTAGAATTTTATTTTATTTTATTGGATGAGTTGGAGCTAGTTCGTCCCAAGCTTGTTTGTCTTCTAAATAATCTGATATTTTATAGTAGGTATGCTTTTGAAATAAGTCTTTGTTTTATTACGTTTTTGAACTTGCCAATCGACATAACAGACTAGCCCTATAAAACCTAAGCTAATTTACTTTACTCTTAAAAAAAACAAACGCAGCGCTGTTTTTAATTAAAATGAACAATGCAGTGCCGACAAAGCGACATCAAGTAGCACCCTTTTATTGAAACGAACCTAGACCCCTATGGAACACTCAATTAAAACTTTCCCTACGTCTACCCTCACCTGCCAATATCACAGGTTAACTATAACCTCCATACAGAGTCGACTCCGTAAAATTATGATTTACGGACAATCTGAAACGAAGAAATCTGTAGAATAGATAGCTGTGTCAATCCATGAACGAAACTCTCAAAATTTAGTTTATTTTCTATCTTTTATTTCAAGATAGTTGCGACCTGAAAATTAAGTTCTTTTTAAATAAAAACTACTAGCATTATTGAATGAACAGATACTTAATTATTTTATTGGCATTGACTGATAGCATTATTTTTTTTAAAAGCACCACGATTCGTCTGATTTGGGTATCGTTTTGCGGAGGTACTAGGTACACCTCCAGTCCACCAAAACGTGGTTCTGAAACAGGAAACTTTTTAATTCTTATTTTTCTGTTAGTTTCGAACTCGTATGTTACATCAAAGGTAGATATTTGTATCTGTAAAAAAAAATTTTTTTAATTCGCTTAATATTCTTACTGCCGGTAGGTATGTATTAAAACTTATCTAGGTAGGTACCTACGAGCATAAGTACGGAGTACCTTCCTATTTTACTTATATAAGTAGTTAGATACTCCCATTGTCCTTTATGTGTTTTTGTCGTTTTAATTAAAGTAAAATAATAAATAAATAAATAAATGGTTATCAAAACAGCTTCCCAAATATGAGGTGACAAGCGCAACGCTCCAAAAGGGCTTAAAATAGGGTTGAATTTAAGTTCCCCAAATAGTGCATAGGATTATTCCGAAAGGGCTGGCTGTAGACTCAATTAGTATCAAATTCTCAGATATCCTTGTTGACAGCTCACCACTACATAGACAACGATTGAAGTAATAGCTGACCTACGCACACACAGACATTTCTGCACAATCCGGGTCCAGGGACACACAGACACCGGTGTATTTGCATCCTACAACTGACCTCGCGTCCGTACACACGCACACAACAAAGCTTCTCATGCAACCCACGCTATTAGAACGTAAAATTGAGCCCCGGCCACTCGCACATGTAAAATTGTTAGCCTTCGCAACGCACACATTGCACCGTAGAGACCTCGGCCCTCTGTTCAGACAGATGTGTTAGTGTAATACAGTTGCTTTACTCTGCGTTTACACGGTACATGGTTCACGCACACTTTTCAACAAGTACGTATAATTATGTACAGATAGTACACTCTAATCCTAAAGAAAATAATAACTCTAAACCAAAAGAACTATCAGTAACACTTTCACCACCTTCATATTTCTTTCCAATACGCATATGCCCAATGCACCTTTCACAGCACTTGCATTAGTTCATAACAGTGCATTAGTTTCTTCTTCTTCTCTTCAGTAATGGCCTGTGTCCGTCATTTCGACAGACAATTTTGCCAATGTCAAGTGATAAAATAGTAATAAATAAGTCAATTCAAGTCATTTGTCAAGTCGGCTGTCGTTTGTTTTGAAAAGAAAATGGTGGATTTTCTCTTCAAAACCTAACACGAATTTTCACATTCAGAAAAACCACTTTACACACATTTATTCCAATGGTTCACACTTTATGTTACGACCTAAGTATTATTGGTTAAAATTCCACCAAAATTAAACAACAATACTCACAATAACACAAGAAAAACTATTAAATTTCAAAGCATTTTTTTCAGTTTGACTATGATAGAGATGGTAGGTAGAGTACCTATGCGTAAAAGCTAAAACTTTGAAATTAGTATCATACTTGTAAGAGCGCATCACCCTTTACCTTGAGCAAGTCAGAAAGATCTGACTCTGAAACTACCCACTCTAACTGGAAATGGACAAATTAGTGTTTCTTTCTACTAACTAAACAAACATTTACTTATAAAAGACAAAACAAGACACTTATTTATACCCTATAAGTCTTTCTAGGTATTATTTGGGTCCTAATGTAGGTAGAAGTAAAATAACTTAAATTTTTAATTTTGTAAATACTTAAATTTTGTGGTGAGTATTGTCATTTGTCATATTGCTGATCTCCAAGTTCTAGACGTAGCTATGCGGATCACAAGCTTAAAGTGGAGATGGGCAGGGCACGTGGCAAGAAGGAATGATGGAAGATGGACGACCACAATTACGGAATGGTGGCCAAGGGACGCTCAAAGACCACGAGGCAGACCACCCGCCCGATGGTCCGATTGTATTGTGGCTGTAGTTAGGCAGCAGTGGAGAAGACTCGCGCAGGACCGGAGAGACTGGCGTACTAAAGAGGAGGAATGTGCCCAGCAGTGGGTACATACAGGCTGAATAGATAGATTGTCATTTATAATCATAACGCGTAAAGATCACTATTTACGAGTACTCGTATAAGTTGATCCAAGTGAGCTAGCTGTGTTACACCAAGACCGATCCCGGGCGCGTGCACACAGCTGCATCGATCTCTGCTCTGATGGAAACTGCACGCACACTTGTAAACATAATTCACTGAACAGCCCTCCAGGTCACTATGATCGGTTTTCAATACAAACTGAGTTTTAATGCATTGGTTTTAGGTTCAAAAAGATCTTGCACGTGATAAAACTATAAACTGGTTCAAGGATCATTATGTGAAGCAAACTTGGCTCATAGATGGCTTGGTTCCTACCTGCAAATTGGCTAAAGATGTAACCTACGATTATCTATGACTTTCCTTGACAGATTTTTTAACTAAAATTTGTGATTTTGAACAAAATTGGTAGTCCGGTGTTTTGCCAAAAGATAAAACATGATTCGCATAAAGCATTGTTTTAGTTATCATGATAATTATTAACAGGGCGGAACACCTATCCATTTTATCAATCAGTACTATTTTAATGTTTTTATCTTTACATTTTTTTTAATTAGATTCAAACACCAGAATTACTCTTCTGCTATGAACTACTACTTAACACTTAAGAGTATTAATTCTGTGCCTCTTACTCTTCTGCTATGAAGTACTACTTATTTATTCTGTGCATTATCTCAGTTGAGTCAGTATTTAGAACCGTCACCTGCGTCATAGAGTGAAATATCTGTTTATTGTACTGGTACACCTTCCGTGTAACAGTTATGATGGCGGCCAGCACACGCGCACACGGAGTTACAGCCACCGAGGAAAATCGAACAGCTCCAATTAATCAAATGCTGGGTTCAAAGTTGAATCGTTTTAGTTGAATTTGACACTGATTTGACAATAGGAACGAGCTTAGGTGCCTCTATCTGATCAAATTGAAATTCTACAGTTGCTAGAAATTCAAACAGAATGTATGGAAATTCCATTTCTGAAGAAAAAGTCATACTGAAACACTAATTGGATTAATCTCTTTAGATAAAATGATTTTTGTTACAAATTACAATCGTAGGTTGAAGTGTTTGTACCGCGATGTCGATGGAAAAAACAAACAACACAATTAAGTAAATAAAATATATTGTGAAAATTAAACTAAAAAATTGGCAGGGCTCAAAACAAAGCCAGCTTGAAAGTCAACTCTTAGTAAAAGATTATAAAAACAATCCTCACAAGTTTATTCAATAAAGAGATGAGTTTGATTAGCTGGATGGAAATAAATCCTTGATCAAAGTACGCCGGGAATGTTTGTTATCACACTACCACCGACACGACATTGCACATCTACACGATATTGACGGAGAGCTAATTTACATTTAGCACTAGACGCTGCACTGGGCGCCGATATCGATGTTTTTGTTCGAGCGACTGGCATGACATGTCGTACAAAAATGGTAGCTAGTGGCGGATCCAAGACTTTGGTTGGGCAAGTCCGACTAAACCTGGGTCTTGAGCTTGACCCAAATAGTTGTTCTTATAGGGATTGGGTTTGCTCTGACAAATTCTGGTCCATCCGTGGCTAAGCTCGGTACGCTCGGAGTTTTTGGTGTTGGAAGGAAAGGGCCCTAACCTAACCTAACCCCCTAAATCGGCTAGGGTTGCCTCGTGATGCTGCTTCTGTTATGAAACTTTCAAATAAAATGAAATTTTACTGCGGAGTTCTGTCACGTTTCAAAAAGTACGCTCTGATATTGGATTTCACGATTGTACTCAAAGGTTTCCACACCGCCAAAGCTTTGTAGAGTTATATGAATTAGCCGCTCGGAAGTCAAGTACCTGCCCAGTTTAGAGGGATGCGTGGAGTACTATCTCACAGTTTTATTAATCGAAATCTAAAGGTTTTTGAAAAACACGTGCCATTTCAAACGTTTTGCTAACGTGGACGAAATTGACTCGTAAATTAAGAAATAAACGTTTTGGTAGATCTTACTTTCCAAAGGCTTTATTTATAGTCTAAATTTTATCTAAATTGAATGCCAGTTGTGGTGCCATAGTTGACCGGTCTAGCGGACTTAATTGGTTTTTGACAAAAGCAGACATCCAACGCAAACCATGTAGCTTTGTTCTTGTATGCTAATAAAGGTCACGTGTCAGTATAGTCTATAGTCATTTATGACATAGGGCTTCGTCCAACTAGTTGGACAGCGTGATTTGTCGGTTGGTAATAGACGTGCTACGTGGCATACCTACCTATAGCTGCACCCAGCTATAGGTAGGTATAAAATGCATAGTTACACCTAACTATGCATTTTATAAGTATGTATATTTACAAAAATGTATCTAAGTATTCTATCAGCAATCTTGTTTCCATAGCTTTGCTTAGTTTGGAGTGTTGTGTTGTGTGAAATGTCCAAGAATATTTTGAAATGAAAAACAAGCTATTTGAGGATTTAAAAAAATTACAAGTAGCATTTGTGATCATGACCGTAGCGACCGACCCGACCCCTTCAGAAATCTTATGGTCAGCTGTCAAAATTTACTCATGTAAAAATATTAAAACATGGCAATATAAAAAAATATTACGTAGTTTTTGTTTCTCATACGTACAATACTTATTATAAATTCAATATTTTCTCAATTAGTTATACCTAATAACTAAATATTTTATTTCAAGTTTAGTATTTTCTCGGAAATCTCAAAGAATTTTAAAACATTTTGAAATGTTACCAAGTGATGAAAATGCCATCGAAAATCTCTACCAGCATTTCGCAGAGCAAAATCCTTCTGCATAAATTCAAAAATAGTGCCCCCGGTGAGAAATGCCCGATGCAGGTCACATTCCACTTAACTAAACTTTGTTAGTTACATAGTCGTAGACAGGCGTCATGGCTCAGTCGGTAGTAGCTCTGCCTTCCGTGCTGTGGGTCGTGGGTTCGATCCCCACTGAGAACAAACATTTGTGTGTTGTAAACATAGATGTTTGTTCTGTGTCTGGGTGTTTCTATGTATTATAAGTATGTATTTAGAAAAAAAAATGTATGTATGTATTCTATCAGCCATCTAGTTTCCATCGTACAAGCTTTGCTTAGTTTGGGACTAGAAGGCGTTGTGTTAAGTGTCTGTGAATATTTATATTTATATTATATTATATAGTGCAAGTTTTGGGCAGTGTCACATTTGCAGGTGCAAAAATGTCTCATAAATGTAATATTTCCATCTTTTCCATACGGTATCCCTACCAAAAGGTCACTTTTCTATAAAGAGGTCTAACAAAACGCAACTTCTGCTATTTTTTACAAATAACGTTGAAACTAAGCAAGTTTAATTAGGTATCATGTTATTAACTTGTTGTATAGCAAAAGATTTCTATAGAAATGGAAAAGTATTCTTTTAGTCGCATACTCTTCGAATAATATAGCACCAACCCTCTCACATCCCAACATTATCCTAATTATTTAAGAATGATGAAAGCAGGTAGGAACTTTTATTACTCTACAGGTTACAAAAATACGATTAGAGAATCAAACACGTCATTCCGGCGTCTGACTTTCCAGATCACAATCTGAATGTCTTTAAGTCAAGAGTGATTAAGTGATTATGTGTCTCCTAGGCCGTCTAGCTCCATCGACGGCTTCATCGTCTCAGGTGAGATTGAAGCTAAAAGATATTTAAAAAAAATGTCCCTGGCACGTGGATATTGAATTTGTGAGGCTAGGTTCCCCACCGTGATTTTTGCTGCTGGCTGCACGAATAACTCAGTTACCTACCCCAGCTCCACCGTAACCAGATTACTCCATCAATTACTTAGGTTGGACCGAAACTGTAGCGGAAGGGAGATTTTTAAAGCTGTTTTGCTGATGGCTATAGTTAATTGATTTAAAAACCTATCAAATGCTCTACCTGTTGGTAAGTTGGTATTTTTTTCCAAGCCCGGTTTATGGTTTTAATAATACCTGCCTACAGTAGGTACCTACTTACTAAAAACAAATCAAACATATCATCTTTTTTTTATTATTAACAATCTTGTTTCTAGAAGGGGATATTATCAAATCTTTATGATAGGTATTTATTTATAATTTATATTTATAACCCACTTACATAAAAAAAGTACTTGATATAAACCTTTTAGGTAGTAGATACTACGTACCTAGCAGCCCCTCAAGTTTATATTTTACAGTCGCTTAAATATATGGGACTACTCGATAAAATGATATTTGCATACAATTTTTATTAGTTTTAGATTAGGACTTGGTTAGTGGGCGGTGTAGGCTATACCTACTTACAAAGTCGCGTCCGGCTAACTTCTTACTGCTTTGTCACACTGGTAGTTGGTGTGTGGTTTGTTTTGTGCAAATGACTAATTCGGACAGCCCATTCATTACTTACGGTAGTACTCAAATGCATGTGATCTGTCTGCCTTGGATTGATGGATCACAAAGCTTTTTCTAGAACATTCATGTGCACTATTGTGCATTATTGGACTGTCTGAAATATTAATGGATCTGTTTTTGTTGCGTCCATTATCCATTGTGTTTCGCTGTTTTGCATTGCATAGATGATATTTGGCACCACATATAATAATTTCAAACGTGGAAAAAGGGTTCATTCCAAAAACCCCTTGCCTGTTCCCCTGCGAAGGGGATTTTTAGAGTTTTTGTTTTAAAATGCCCCTTTTTTATGGTGTGTAGTTAAGCGTTTTGCTTTCAGCACACCTGATGATAAGTGTAGTGTAGTGTGTGCAGCCTAAGGTGAAGCACGCTTAGCCATAATCCACCTATTCACTCTTTTCTTGAAAAATCCTAGGCCCATGCGACTGTCAACATCGGATTTTACATCTTCATGGTTTCATTGTTTTTTAAACATATTTATTGGCAGATATGTCATCATTATGCTCTAATGTTAATATTCTCAAAAAAACAAACCAAGCGCCAATGTTACGTCGTCGCATCGTTTTTATTTGTCCTCTAATGTAAGTACTAAGTACCTACCTCTTTTTATATATCTATTTCGCAATCGTATTATGAATCCCTCATTGATATTTATATTATTATAAGCTTTTAGTATAAGTAGGTACTTATACTTCACAATAACATTATTAATTATTCCTCGTTGAGACTGTAAGTTTTTGAACCCAAATTGGTCTTTAGCATTTCAGTAACTGCCGGTACTGGTCAAAATACTCGTAATGAATCAAATATCAGTTCACTGAAGCATTAATTTCTAGTGCTAACATTCACAGAAGCCACAATTCATCTGTATAGATTCAGATTCAGACGAATGGCTATTTTGACACTGCTACCGACACGACATGCAAGCCCCTACACGATATCGTTGGAGAGCTAATCATACATTTAGTTCCAGACGTTTTCATACCGTGTCGTGCTGTATTAAAATGGCGGCGTCGGTATCGGACATTGGGATGCAACCCAATTCAACAAAGGTATAGTGCGACAAAGTAAATTAGCTCCGGGCACGTCTTGTACAGCGGTATTTAATTTGAACATAATGTAGGTATCAGTAACATTTTTTTCTTTATAATTTTATTATACACTAGCTGATACCCGCGAATTCGTACGCGTGCGAAACTTTCCACCAAAATATCTGACAACCAGCATACGATGAACCTCGTGCCAATGGCGGCTTTTGGTTTAGAGAGGTCAAGCTGTATCTAAGAATCCACGTCTTTCATTTCAATAAAATATAGCCTATGTTTCAATTCGGAAAAAGGGCTTCTGAATGGTATAAGTTTCATTGAAATTGGTCCAGTAGTATAGGCGTGATCCGCGAACAAACAAACAGACAAATTTGATTTTCGGAATCAGAATCGTTTATTTAGTAGATATTTAGTTTATATCTATATCTTTAATTTGAGTTTTTGGCTTTTTTACAGTTTTATAATAGTACTAGACGTCGCCGTGAAATGAGTAAAGATTTATATTATTCTAGAAGCATTCCAGATTTGGATTCGATTCCTAGACGATATTACTTAAATAACGTAAATATGTAGTACTAGCCGTCGCCCGCGGCGTTGCTCGCATTTTACCCTTTAGAGTGTGACGTTTCAAAATTCCTTTCTTAGTGCAGCTCCACACTATATAAGGATACTACCCTCCAAATTTCATACCTGTAGGATTTGTAGTTTAGGCTGTGCGTTGATTCTCTGTCAGCTTCAAAAGAGTTTTATATATATTGATGATGATGATGATGATTGATGATAATGATAATACGAATATCACGTGAGTTTGAGTTCAGAAATGTCTTTCCATTTAATTTTATTCTCTACTGATCGTATTATGTCAACTTTAAGAAGAACTGGTCCTAATTTTTCTTCTTATTTTATCATATTTTTAATTATAGCACAAATTTTATTATTAATTTTAGAATCAGCTGTAGCAAGTTGGCTACGGGGACTGATAAGCTTGTAGCACTCTAGACAATAGACATTATTACACTGACCATGGGACTGGACACTGATTCAATACTGCCCGATTCAATAAAGACGGACAGCGTCAACTTGAGATGGGTTAACTAGACTGAATTGACCGCAGTGGGGTTATCGTTGTAATGAAAACCTGCCAGGTTTAAGCCTGGCAGGTTTTCTGAACTGTTTTCATACTAAATCATTGGTATTCTGAGACTAAATAGTAAAATTAGCGCGTTTCAGCGCGTTTTTTGCTGTCAAAAGCTTCTTCTTCTTCTCTTCAGTAATGGCCTGTGTCCGTCATTTCGACAGACAATTTTGCCAATGTCAAGTGATATAATTGTAATAATATAAGTCAAGTCAAGTCATTTATCAAGTCGGCTGTCGTTTGTTTTGAAAAGAAAATGGTGGATTTTCTCTTCAAAACCTAACACGAATTTTCACATTCAGAAAAACCACTTTACACACATTTATTCCAATGGCTCACTCTTTATGTTACGACCTAAGTATTATTGGTTAAAATTCCACCAAAATTAAACTTCAATACTCACAAGAAAAACTATTAAAATAAAAGTGCTGTGTCGTTTCAAAAAATGTCAAAACTCGTGTCCTGTCAAAAGCTTCTTGTTTTCGTATATCTGTAGCCACGTCACTTGACATTATGCTGAGCAGCGAACGCAGTTCAGAGCTTGCGATACGAGGGCAGATTTTGTCGCTAGTAATGTCACCATACGCATTTGGAAAGACGTGATCTACCTATTCAATCAAAATACTTTTTCAGTGCTTTTTGGATAGTTGGTAACTGATAGTTGGTCTTGGATATATTATAAAGACTAGAGCCATAGTCCTTGTCAAGACGAATCAAAACATTATGAAGTTGCATCGTTGTATGGCCACCTTCTCGCTCCATCATCAGATCAGCACGCTGTCACTTATTACATTGTCTTGTCACTGATGATAAACGTATGCTATAGCTAAATCAAATATCGGCAAGTGGGTCAAAAGGTTGACCTAAAGAAAATCACAAACACAAACAACATAAAAGTTTGTAAAAAGTCTACGTTTATCTGATGAGCGCTTACAAATAGGTACATCAAATATACACAATTTGTCAGAATATTCTGCTTAATCCTGGATTACTACTCACTCAATAGCCACCCCGTTACAAGGGGTGAAATCATACAATGTGGCGTTGCCCCTGGAAACCCCTATCTCTGCTCCCAGAGCGTTGCACGGATTGTTAGATATTGCTACGTAGTACATATTCTTTGCTTAGGGCGTCTAAGGATTAATATCAGGCCCTTTGTTAGTTTAATCAGCTAATTTGATATTTGATAATTGAATTAAAATCCTGCTGTAATCGCACATACGAGTGCAATTTGTAAAAGTAAAATCGGTTTAAATTAGTGTGTAAAATTAATTAGTAAATTAGTGTATTAAAACGACCAATTTCAATTTATTGTTTACACTTAGAAATAACATTACAGAACATATTCCAATGCGTTATTCTAGTTTTTAAAAATTACCATATCTGCTTACACATTATATTTAAACAAAAACTAACATAATTATTATTTATATATAAACATAAATGAAAAATACTGAACTACATACGAACTAGTTCTTTTATTATAACAGAGTATGAAAAAATGGGATGCTTCCTAATTATGTAAGTACCAGTCAATAATATGAAATACTAGCCGTCACTCGCGGCGGTGCTCGCGTTCTACCCTTTAGAGTGTGACGTTTCAAAATTCCTTTCTTAGTGCACCCCTACACTATATAAGGATACTACCCTCAAAATTTTTTACCTCTAGGACTTATAGTTTAGGCTGTGCATTGATTCTCTGTCAGCTTCAAAATAGTTTTATATATTTAGATAATTTATTTTTTCAATCTATTGATAAGATTAGTTCTCCGCTGATATGAGTAGGTGTCGTGTAGAGTGAATATAGTAAGGTAGGTACCTACCTATTGGTTTTCAAAGTTCATAAATAACCTGCCTTGTTATGAAAATGCAGGTACAAGAGATGCAAATCAAACATCCCGGAAGCACTTACCGACTACAAATTCAGTTTGTGCTCGCAAACAGGATATTTCTATTCCGCAGTCAATTTACTAGAAAATTTAAAAATGCAAGATGCAGAAATAAAATCCAAGGGAAGCACCTTCGGTCGGATGTAAATAGACGACTCGAGTTTATTAAATGTAGCAAATTGAAAGATTTACGGTTCATCTTGGGTCACCATCACGTCGTAATGCCTTAGTAATCATCAGGCCTTAGTGTGTGGATTTCGGTTCGTCAAATCTGAACCCTCTAAAATTAACGAAATACTTCAAACTAAATTAGGCCTGGGATCCTCAAAACTGGTTTTCAGGGCATTTTGAGGAGTCTCAGTTATGAGGAATATCTACATTTGTTCCTAATCTGCTCACAATCGAACATATCTCAGATAAATCCGCTTTTTTACAAAATAATAGCGAGTCTTACCTTCAGAGCTACGCGGCTACTGACAGACATTTAGTTATGCTGTATCATCATCATCATCATCATCCACAGCCCGACTTCACCCACTGCTGAGTATAGGCCTCCCTTTGTTTGTGCCACTCCTCACGGTCCTGTGCCGATCTCATCCACGTCCTGCCCGCGATGTTCGCAACATCGTCTTCCCATCTCGCTGCTGGTCGACCGACGTTTCTGTGACCGGTTCTTGGACGCCATTCAGTTAGCGCCTTACTCCACCTGTCGTCACCTCGCCTTGCCAGGTGTCCTGCCCAACTCCATTTTAGTTCCGTTATGCGATTCCCAATGTCTTTGACCTTTGTTCGACTTCGGATCTGAACATTGGGAACACGGTCTATAAGCTTGATGCCGAGCATGGCACGCTCCATGGCTCTCTGTGCAACTCTCATCCTGTACACAGCCTCCTGCGTCAGCGTCCACGTCTCGGCACCGTAAGTCATGGTAGGCAAAACACACTGGTTATAAAGGCGGGTCTTCAGACACTGTGGTATCTCAGCTGACTTAAGAACGTCGTCCAATTTACTAAACGCAGCCCATCCCAGTTGTATTCTTCGAGCGATCTCCTTGCATTGATGTTTTTTGCCAAAGGAGAGAGTATGTCCAAGATAAACATACCGGTCAACCAACTCTAACCTCTCACATCCAACTATTACGGTCGGATCCGTGAGGTCAGAGATGTTCGCCATAATCTTCGTCTTGGACATATTCATCCTAAGGCCTACTTCGGAAGAAGCATCATAAAGTTGTTGTAGCATGTCTTGGAGATCTTCGAAGTTTTCCGCGAATAAAACAAGATCATCGGCAAACCTTAAGTGAGACAGGTTAACACCATTGATGTTAATACCGCACTTTTCCCAATTCAGCGTTTTCACAATATCCTCTAATGTCGCTGTAAACAGTTTGGGCGAAATGATGTCTCCCTGTCGCACTCCCCGCTTGATCGGCACGGGGTTGGTAAGGTCGTGTAGTCGTACCTGTAGTGTTGCCGATGAGTACAGCTCCCGAAGCACATCCACATATCGTGAATCGATGTTACAGCGATGGAGAGCGTTAAACACGGCCCAATGTTCGACACTGTCGAAGGCCTTCTCGTAATCGACAAAGGCCATAACAAGGGGCCGGTTGTACTCGTGACACTTTTCCATCAACTGCTTCACCGTGTGGATATGGTCCATGGTCGAAAATCCGCTTCGGAAGCCAGCTTGTTCGATGGGTTGGTATTCATCTAATTCACGGGTAATACGATTGGTGATGATTTTCGAAAAAAGTTTATATATTTGTGATAAAAGACTTATAGGTCGGTAATTGTTCAGTTTAGTTTAGTTTAGTTATGCTGTAGCAAACATGCAAAGATATAACGTCGATTTGCCTAATATAAGTTGACGCTAAGATCTTCGTCCGCTTCGCTTACTCGATCAATTATTCATTAGTTTATCAAGTCGTCGTGAAATGTTGTAGCTGGAAAGCACAAGAATTTGCTTGGGGTAGCACCCTTCAGAGGGGAGAAGTAGGCCAATGTCACGGTGACGGGAAACATTGATTTATTTCCCTGACGCTGAAGATAAACATTAAACAAGCGTTCTGAATTTGAAGAAGACGGAAATAGCTAGTTTTAGTTTTGTATTGATGAAAAGGAAACTTTAAAAATGGCTGAGAGTAACGGGACAAAAACTTAAAAACCCTAAAAAACTACCTACTTCCTGTAGAATAAAATATTAAACCGTTTAAGCAGCAAGCAAAGAGGAAATATACTGTATGGTACTCGAAGGAAAATTCTTTGTTTAATAGTGGACAATGCCAAGAGATGTTATCGGGAAAAAAATAACAGAAGCACAAAGCATTATTATTTATTTGATAAAAAAAAAGAAACAACTTCTCTTTACTCTGGTTCATATTCTGACATAATCAGATTACTCAGTAAGCAAATGGTAGGAAGGTAATGGAAATAAAAATTATAGGCACCTAGGAATATTTTTATTTTATTCTATAATGGTCACGCCCTTATTAGTCGTTGAGGTGTTACTCAATAATTCAGAACCAATTATTCAGAATAACGCTGATTATTAGATTAATTAGAAATCTAAGATTAGAATAAGTAATATTGATTTATTGCGTCACTCGAGTTGTACAAAAATGTTCCCGTCTTTGTTTTTGACAAATTTAAAGTATTTTTACCCGACGACCAGAAGGTTATGAGTTTCGCGCGTATGTCAAGATGGGCAAGATGCATTTGGCAAGATTGGTTTTACCTTCAGAAGTGGATATTGATAAATGAGGTGGCAAAACTAAACGCTGTCGACATCAAATTAGCCCATAAGGTTAGGCTCTCTAGACAGGAGATTGTTGAAGAACCTCATGTTACTGAGCTTGTATCTGAAGTGACCTTTCTTCTTGAGCCTCCCCATATGCTGTAGGGTCCTGATCAGCGGCAGGAACCGATACAAACCGTTCAGCTGATCGCCCAGGCAGAACAGGAACGAAGATTCGATGTAGTCTGTGGAGAAGATATCATTATTTAAACCACTTTTTGTATGACCTAATTGAATGTTTTTTTAATCGACGTAAAAGTTCTTGTTCCCATCAGAGCTGATGAATATATATACCTACGTGATAATGAACTATCCCAAATACATAAATGAGACCTAACCAGCTTTCTTACAAAAAAAACGGCATTCAAATCAGAGTTCTACGAAGCTACGTGACAACAAACAAACTAACAGGCATTACAACCTTTATCATTAGGTTAAGTATACCTACCTACCTATCTACCTACACGTACTCAGATAGAACCCAACCCTTCTTTAGGTGCAAACACGAGTAATAATCACCACCCCAGACGAGCCCCCAATTAAAAGCGACTTACGTCGATTGGCATAATAAAATACGGAGGATCGCATCAAAATAACAAGTCTCTAGTAGGGTATTTTTACACTGCTGACGATACGACCCCTACACGATATCATCAGAGCTAGGCTCTGCAAAATTACAGAGGTTAGAGACGTGTACGCGGGGATCGCGTGGAGAGCGGGCAGCAGATTTTTTTTCTATGTGGACAAATTAGCGTACAGCCAGCCTGATGGTAAGCGGTTACCGGAGCCTATCGACGCCTGCAACACTAGAGGTCCCACACGCGCGTTGCTACCCTTGAAGAATATTAAAACACACTTTTTGAAGTGCCCGATTCTGTAGTACAAAAACCTCAACAGGAAGATTGGTCCGCAACCGAGTGTTTATAGCGTTTTTGAGGAATATAAAATTTTTCAGATTTTTCACATTGTGTTTTGTTCGTTTTGTGATACAAAAACCAGTGCCCCTGTAAACTTTGATGGGAGATGATTTAAATACAAAAAAATAAAATATAAATGCAATTTACGGAAACATTAAATTTTGAAAGCACCGTCACTAGCGCTATCTAGCGTTTGTCCTGTGCCAAGCTGAATAGCCCGCACAGAAGCCCGAGTTAGGGTAATCACGTTTGGTTTTATGAGATGAGGTATCTGTACTAGTATAGAATTATTATGATCTGTGCCTATGTAAGTAGTTTTAGTAGTAGTAGAGCTCTTTGTGAGAGCTCGACCGGGGAAGTACTACCTCCGTACTACTGTTTCTGCCGCCAAGCAGCGATGCTCGCATTGCTGTGTTCCGGTTTGAAGGGTAAGGGCGCCGGTGTAATTACAGGCACATGAGACTTCAAGATCTTTACGTCTCAGAGTGATGGACGCAGTGCATTGCCTTACAAGGCACGTCCTCATTGGACTTGCTCTGTGAGGTAATGCATTGTTGTAGGCAGAAGTTGCCACTTAACATCAGGTGAGCTATCAGCTTGTTCCATTACTTTTATCATAAAAAAAAAGAAGTATGTATCCAAGTACGGTACAGATACTAAACGCGCTCACACTGTGTTTGGTTTGCTGGTATACAGATATCGTGTTGTCGCCCTTGTCGGTATCGGACAGTATGCAAACGCCGAAGGTATAAGCCGATTTATAGAGCTATTAGCAAAAATAGATATAAAGCCGCTTAGATTTTTTTTTCAGGTGAGTTGTTTTTTGCCTATTAGCGAAATCTGAAAAACAATTTTTGCTCTTTCTTTATCCTGTGTTAATAAACTCGATGGGTTGTTAATTTAATTAGTATCTTCCATTGTTACGCTAATTTCAAATTTTCTTCTCAATTCGTACCTTAAGTAGTACCTACTGTGCAGGATATTCCTAGGGTGGGAGTTAGTGTTCCTACAAATGTTTACTTATTTGCTATAATTTTCATCATTCGTAAAAAAAAATTGTAATAGGCTAGGTTCCAAGAAAACTTAAACCTAGACTGTTATATTACTCTGTGGCACAACGTAGGTAAGCATGGCGTAGAAACACCGTGTTTTACTCAACTAGGGTATTACCTTGTATTATTATACACATCACACAAACGTTCTTGGTGGGGATCGAACCCAAGGACGGAAGGTAGACTGTGACGCCTGACGCTGAATTATTCCGCCATAATGTTTCCTCATCTTCAATTATTAGAAACTTCCACATGATCAAACAAACATCCTGTGAAAGCACCATTCGATTGAATAAACACGACGGACGTCGTTAACTTACCAACTATACTTACCATCTAATACCGCGTTCACACTATGCCATTGTCGCTGCCGGTATTCATGCCGTGGACTTATTGCCACAGCAACATCGCCTTTATTCTCACCAAGGAGCTAGGGCATGAACTTGGCGATGTTGCTGTGGCAATAATTCCGGCAGCGTCATGGGCATGTGTGAACGCGGTATAAGAATAAAGGCGATGTTGCTGTGGCAATAGTTTCGGAATGACTCGCGGCATTCATGCCGGCAGCGGCATGGGCATAGTGTGCACGCGCTATTACCTACATGTCTTCTAAGTGCCTATTATGGGTCCTCCCTACATGCCTCGATATTCACAAAGCTGATTGGTAAGGAAAATACATGGAAGTACGCTGTTTGGTACTCAATAAATGTCGTAATTTTCATGGCATAAGTGGCTTGTCATAATTTATTTTAGCTTATATTTCTTTTACACGTAATATTATTGCTTTTCAATGAATTCATAATTCGTTTACTTTGCATAAATGCGTGTTTTTGGTGCTTTGAAAGTAATTTTGACAACTACAAACAAATAAGGCACGATTTTACCGAGTCAAGGCGAGAATGATTCGAGGTAACGACTAAATATTGGCTTAGGTTTGAATCGGTTTATCGTACCTTTGTCAAAGCACTACCAAGCAACCTATTTACCTACTTAGGCGCTGTACGGCCACGTAAGACGACGGCGACCCATTAAATATTATAAGTAATATCGACCTGTCTGGGTCTGCGTTGCATGGAATTGAATAGTAGTTCTAGATATCTTGACAAATTGAAAAGCCGCCGTGTAATTTCTATTTCTTTTCGCGTTCATTTTATTTAGAAAGAAATAAAATTCTATTTGTTATGTGCCAAAAAGAGCCAGATAGATGTAGCTAATATCTACTGCTAATGACCATCAATCTAAGTATCATACTCAGTCAAAATCTCATAAATTCCCTAAAATAAGGTTTATGTATTCAAAAAGGTTGAGGGAAAATAGTTTCGCTTGATTTTCAACCCTTTTGTCGTCTGCAAGTTGATTGCAGTCGGGAAATTAACTTTACGTCAAACGCAGGTTAAAACTTTCCCCTTTTCTCTTTGACTATGATGTAAAACGTCAGGGGGTTAATGTTATTTATTTTACACTAGCTGATACCCGCGACTTCGTACGCGTGCGAAATTTTCCACCAAAATATCTGACAACCAGCATACGATGAACCTCGTGCCAAAGGCGGCTTTTGGTTTAGAGAGGTCAAGTGTATCTAAGAATCCACTTCTTTCATTTCAATAAAATATAGCCTGTGTTTCAAATAGTTTCAATCCGGAAAAAGGGCTTCCGAATGGTTTTGTTAAAATTGGTCCAGTAGTTAAGGCGTGATCCGCGAACACAGACAAACTCGATTTTTGGAATCAGAATCGTTTATTTAGTTGATCAGCATATTTAGTTTATACATATATCTTTAATTTTAATTTTTCCTGTTTTACTGTTTTATAATGGTACTAGCCGTCGCCCGCGGCGTTGCTCGCGTTCTACCCTTTAAAGTGTGATGTTTCAAAATTCCTTTCTTAGTGCACCCCTACACTATATAAAGGATACTACCCTCCAAATTTCATACCTCTAGGACTTATAGTTTAGGCTGTGCGTTGATTCTAAGTCAGCTTCAAAAGAGTTTTAAATATATTGATGATGATGATTGATGATTGATAGATGATAGATAGAAGACTATACTTAATTAAAATTCTGTAGTTTATTCGCCGCTACATTTGGTAAAAGCGCACGCGGAATTGATATTGTAATTGGATGCATAAATGTTTTTCTAGAATTCAATCATGTTGAAACGGATTTAAAGTTGGATAGCTTTGCAATATTCCTAGATATTTTTATCAAGCTAACAACCGTTTTCACACTACACCTACACGATATTGACACAAAGCTAATCTCATAAATATAAGGAAACAACAGTATGGTTCGCAACAGACTGCTATATTTTATTCTTACGGTGTGACGTTTTAACATAAGTACATATTCTAAAACGATATAGATGGCGTTACTAGTTACTACTTTTACCATTTTGATAAGTAAATAACAACAATATACTGTTATAGTAACGGACCTTTATGTAATAAGAGCATGAGATCTTGGCAATAGTGAACTTACCCGTTTGTGATCCGCGGTCACCACTTTTTTTCGAAAAAGCTTCAAAGTGTCTTTTTTTTTAAGTTTTATAACACGAACCACTTAGCATCAAGTGGGCCATTGGCTTGTTTCATCATTAAGTAGCATAAAAAAAATTAGTAGCCTATATTTCTAGTACTACCTAGACTCTAGGTAGTCCTAGAGTCTCTCTAGGTGCTAGACGGTTTCTTACTTAGCAACACCGATATTTTTGTTCGAGCCATTTCAGTATCGTGTCGAGTATATTAGCTGTCGTTATCGACCACTGTGCAAACGCCCAAGAAGCGAGCCAGGCTGCAAGCAAGAAATAAATACAAACTCTACCTTTGAATTCAATTTTTCCATTTTATAGGGCTTCTGGGTTCGCCGTATTTTATAATTACATTTTTGTTTTATTTGAAGATGTATTTACTTGGCTTTCATTCGTTTAAAACCTATTTGAAGTTAAAAATGGTTTCTTTTATACCTACTTATAGCAATGCGATAAATTAAAAATATTCAAATTGAAATTCATTTATTTTTCATGTCTAGACCTATATGTAAAGTAAAAGTAAAAAGTTAATATTCTTTATTTGCGAAAAACTGTTGCTGGTACATTTAAAAGCACATTATGGTTTGGATATAGTGGTAACAAGTAAGTAGTACCGTTTAGTGACTCTATATTTTGTTGGCATCAATTCACGATGGGTACATCATACTAATATTATAAACGCGAAAGTTTGTAAGTATGGATGGATGGATGGATGGATGTTTGTTACTCTTTCACGTAAAAACTACTGATCTGATTTGGATGAAACTTGGAGTACCTACATATTGTCCGTGACCTGGATTAACACATAGGCTCCTTTTTATCCCAAAAAAATTACGAGATCCAACGGGACGCGAACGAAGTCGCGGGCGGCACCTAGTGTCAAATAAATATTTAAAACAGCCAACTTAGGATACTATAATTAGATGTAGGTTATACTAAACGGGGTATACCGTGGCTCGATAGAAAAGATGACTTGCTTGCTTCGCTCACTCGACCAATTAATTAATGTTTTACTCTACCAAGGAGTATCAAGTAGCATCTGACAAACTATCATCTCTTACTTTCAAAGAAGACCTTGCGTATCCTGCAGCATACGAGGCGAGGAGGTCCAACTCCTAGAGCCACAAACGAAGGTGATTCATTGATATTTATGCTACACTGCGTGGCCTGTGCACATGGTTGTACATGACGCATAGAGCGGCCGCGTAATGTATCTCAAATATCAAAAAGAACCTACGACTATCCTTTGGCAGATAACTTGCTCTTGTAGTTTCACAAGCACTGACTTCCAAAGTTCGAGCGAAGTTGAGTTTGCTAGCAGCAAACTTATTTCGTTAGAAATTCAAGAAAATCTATTACTTAGTGTAGTAAGCTCAACTAAAAGGATCCATTAGTTAAGTAACGTATCTAGTAGGTACCTACTTATGCGACGACGACGCGACATCTTGATTTTATATTCAGAATAATTGAAGAGGAAAATGCGACACGAAGATAAACAATATGCTCAGAATATTGTTTTGGTAATTTGAGCAAATATTTAGGTGCAGATATTTTGTTTTTTAATAAATAATTATACGACTTATAGAAAGACAACTTTCTAAAACTTTGGGGGGTGAAAATAGGTACCTATTAATATGAACAACTTTTCCTATAAAACCATCAGTGGTAGCTCGAAAAAAAATCTGCTGTCAATTTCCGGTCATTGGATTTTTTTTCACATTCGGTATCCCTCCATAGTTTTCGGGAGTGTTCCTATTACACCCTGTTTAATAATTTATAATTGTACCTAACGTACTCCTTTTGTAAGATAGCTTAGAATTTTCTTTAATAATGGCCGAAACCTCAAACCTAGTTGAGCAGTTACTAGCGATATCTACGTTAGAATAAAAATATGTTGCTATGGAAATAATAATACAAAATGAAAATCAGGGACAAATTGAATATTAGAAAATTTCATCTTTTATGGTATAATCAGTAGGTAACACGATAAAATAATTGAGGAAATTCCGTTCCTAAGCTTGTAAGAGGATTTTTATTAAAACATCGCTTTTTCTATCATGAGTTGGTATATACTTAGTGAGTGGTGAGCGACTGCGGCAAATTGAACTTTTCAAAGGTTTCATTTGATTTTGCTTTCCCGAGCTATAGAAATCTACGTCATTGAAGAACTCAGGTAGAATAAAGTAATTAATAAAATAAATGTCTGTGTTTGTCTAAACGAATGTTGCCATTTCAGTGAATGATCTTTTATGTAATCATTGGTTTCGGTATAATAATATGGGAAGAAAATGACCTATAATTTATTAATTTAAATTGATTTGACCCACAACCATTGAATAAGCTAATAATTTTCCACGTTGCATACAAATTGGGCTAAGAGTTGCGACGTGATTTCAAAAATATGTAAGTAAAGTATAGTAAAATATGTAACAAGGATAACTTTAGAACGGATAATATTGACATGGAGTCAAATCAAAAGTTTATCGAGATCGGCGGAGTTTAACCTACGAGTACACAAAAGAGGCGTGTGCAGACTGTCCGTCCAGTGAGCCACATCATTCGTATCGTACGCAAATAAAATAAAATCTGTGTGTCGAAAGCCCTTGAAAATATCTAGAGGTCCACTCCGAAAAACGATACGCAAAAGTATTGGCATTCTGAATTACACTGCAGTGTACAGCGCCCCGCTGTCGAGTCATCATGTGCTGCTGTGTGCCACGCAATGTAATCCAAAATGACAAAGAAACCATAGTTTTTCGTTGGAGTAGAGTACAAAGCCAGAGAGCAATATCGTTTATTTTTGGTTGGACTATCAAGGGCCTGGGGGGTACCACCCTATCCTGAGAGGTATTGAAGCATAGCGTATTGAGCGTTGCTATGGGGGCGTTCTGGCACGTTTTGCCCAAAGCCTTTGTAAGCTCCACGCTTCCGAACTGCACGAAATAAACAAGAGTTTGATCACGGTTCTCAAACATTGAGCGAGTGGTTCGGTGCACGGAAAGTTTAAGTAGGTACTTTAGTTCTGTGTTGTCTTCGTTCCCGTGCTGAATAAAATGATGCCATAGGTACTTAATTATGACAGCCTCTTAACCAATTACAATTATAGGTAAAGAAAAAAAACACAAAATATGTATGAGAATATCATGTGAACAATTAGAATCTTAGAGTTATTGTTCTATATTGATTGAAAAATGTCATCTAGGAATGTTTTCACTATGTATTTTTTGTAAATATTACAAATTCATATACCTACTGTGCCTTAAAAATAAATTCCTATTTATAAATAAATATACTTACTAGAGCTAATGGCAGTGGGACTCTTGTCTTCCCAGTACATCTTGCATTGCGCGACGTCCATAAAGCAGTGGTTTTGGAACATCAGGTTCGGTTCCCGAGCCACGATGCCGGGGACTCCGCATACAGGCGCGTATGTGTCTGGGCATTTCTGTAAAGTAAACCATATTTTCTTATTCATCATCATCGTTATATATTGATTGGTACTTTACCTAACCCCTTAAAGCATTCGGGAAGGGTCTACCAAGAGGTTTGGTGGAATATCGTAAGTCTAATTCTAATTCTTTCTATGCTACAAACCAAATAAAGAATTAGCTTTTTTTATACCTATTTTTTATGATTTTTTAACCGTCTATTCCCACTAGTTCAGTTGACTGAACTTAACCACCCTTGTCATAACAAAAACGTGCAAAGCAAACAATACAATAAGAATTCTGTAAGAACCGTCAACTTTAAACAAAACCACAAAAACGAAAGTTTAGACTCTTTACAAAACGTTTTCACATGAAAAGAACTACATAATAAGCCTCCCCGTGGCGTGGGGTGGTTCTCCCTCAAAACGTTCCGCGGTACCTAACAACCTAATAAGGTATTGAGCCCACCCAAAGTACTTTGAAAAGCTCAGCAACAGGCAGCAAGGATACGTAAGTTGTTTACGTCTTGGGTGATATTCTATCGGTTGTTATCTTGGAAACGTGATAAGTAGACTAATGATGAGAAAAATAAGCCATTTTGTAAACATCCGTAGATTCTTGTGAAATATCAAGTAAGTGGATGATTACTAAACTCATTCTCATTAAGGACGAATAAAAGACGAGCTTTATCAAATAAATCCGAGTGCACAAACTTGACACGAAATTGTTTGGGCGCAAGAGAGCTGTGTTTGAGCCCAGATTTACCTATCATATACGATTTAAATGAGACCGAAATAAATACTTCATTGTAATACTTAATAATTGTTACATGTATATAATAATATATTCATTTTCAACAAAAATGTATGCAGTTACTATCTTACCTTTCTTTTAAATACATTTCGAACTGTCGTCAGTTTTGCCAATTAGTACCTACTGGGCCCTTAAGAAAACATTTTGTGGGTATTTTATGTACACGATGAAAAATATTATGGAAATTTGTTGCACAATTTTTATTCATGCCTATTCTTTTTATTCAATTTGTACCTAAGTATTTTTTTTTTCACACTTGATGCTTAGGTACCGGGGACATTGGGAAACCGGAGGATAAAGAAGGCTCAGAATGGTTCTTTCTGGAAATTATGGAGGCTAATGTTTAGCAGTGGACTTCAACAAGCCGATGACGATGATTTAGGAAGTAGGTGCCCAAGTAGGTGCCTGAAACCGACAGCCTATTTGAGAATGAAGAAAAAACTTTATTATAACTAGTTCAAATCAAACAGATACGTCATATGATTTCTGCCGCCATACAGCGATGCTCGCGTTGCTGTGTCGCACATGATACTTTTATGTCTCATACTGGTGGACGTAGTGCAATGCAACACAGGGCACGTCCTTAGTGGATGTGATGCAACTCAATGCATCGTATTAGTTGCATAAAAAGTACCTACACTTTGTCTTTAAGTAAGTTTTGTGTATAAGTATTTACTTGTACTACCTACCAATGACAAAACATTGTGTTGTTTATCATAGAAGTATGTAAGAAAATCAATTCCATAAAAAAAAACATTTCCATAAAAATTGTTATTGATATCAGATCACAGGATAATTGGCTCCATAATATCTGCTCAACCGTTGCTATGGTAATTATTCATCATAACAACTTGTACTTAGCTATTTACGTGAAATAAATAGAATCTTTTCCTCGTACCCTCAAGAAAGGTTGGTGCGGTTCTCAGAATATTGTACCTTTTTGGTAATCTGAGGTGTGGGTGGACCCTGTTTGTTATTTGTGTCCTTGAGGAAAAAAGCTAAAGAAATTCAAGGAAAGCGTTGCGGAAAGTTACAAATGAGAGGACTTTTCTTCCACCTCTCGATCTAAATCTCTCATAAGTAGATAAGTACTGATCTACTTATATTTTTCACAGATTTTGCAAATAATCCGCTTTTAAAAGGCTTTTTCTATTTGAACAATATCGTTCGAGTTCAGACAGTTTTATTAATCCTCTTATAGGATTACTATTCTTATATTAGGTATTAATGATTTTTACAAAGTAGACGAAACAAATTTAGATAAAATATTTTTGCTAGAAGGTAAAACTCAAGTAACTTTTATTAGATTTATTTATGGTGGGTAGAGTACCTTGTGGGCTCAGAGATTGTCTATTTAGCGCCTGGTAAACTATCATTTTGATTGTAATTTGCATTAAGCAATCGGGCCTCGGGCGTAGAATAGATATAATTTGGTAACCAGCGGTAAAGTAAGTAGGTATTATAACTATAGGTGCCTACTTCATCAAATGATATTCTGTCCGTGTTGGTACCGCTAAAATGAGCAGATTTAACAATGTTTTCGACATTAAAATTTCTAACTTTTAAAACCTTGTAAACACTGTTGAACGCACACGGAAAGTGCAATCTAGACAGGAAATTGCATGAACTCCCAGCCTCGCTGTAAAATTGCGTTTTATATTCCTTGTCAGACTCAAAGAGATATTTGATTTTTCCCTTCGCAAACATTTTGCGCATAATTATATCATGATGTCAATACAAAATGCATGGCACAAAGGTTTCAAAGGGCGCTGTTTTTTGCATCCTGTTTCATTTCTGCTGTAGGCAGGATGGAGAGTACATTCAAGCAGATAGTAATAATGATCGTTTAAAATAAAGTTTATTTTTTCGTGAACGCTGGCATCACAGCTCGGTATATCGTTTTTATCTTATCAATATCACGTTTCTCGTTCATCAACCCACACACTTTTCTTAGAATTCGGCTTTGACCCGTATTTTTATTACTGATATGAAATAAAAATAAAATAAATAAATATACACAACGCCTTCTAGTCCCAAACTAAGCAAAGCTTGTACGATGGAAACTAGATGGCTGATAGAATACATACATTATTATTTTTTTGTAAATACATACTTATACATAGAAACACCCAGACACAGAACAAACATCTATGTTTACAACACACAAATGTTTGTTCTCGGTGGGGATCGAACCCACGACCCACAGCACGGAAGGCAGAACTACTAATGACACAAACATATGAAATAATTTGCGCGTATACTAGCAGAATCAGTTCAAATACTTCAGTGAATTAAATAAATTTAAATGATTAGTTACTAACGTAGGTATTCACAAAAATAACCAAGATCAATATCTTGGGGTAGGTATGGGTAGACAAAGATGTTAGTTTATGGTTTGCAATTAACATCCGGCTAGGAGTATGTTTATGCACAAACTCTGCTCAACTTTATGTTTGATCGAAGCAAACATTACTAGACTGCTTGCGTTCGACGAAACATGCTACGCAGCATTGCGATCACAGTACCGAGTCTGAGTTCATTCTCGAAAGTTCGAAGTTTTTGTATAAAGAATAAGTAAGTACACAAGATAATTTTCGAAAAACCCTGAAAATATTCATACATTATATCAATATATATAAAACTCTTTTGAAGCTGACTGATAATCAACGCACAGCCTAAATCATGAGTCCTAGAGGTATGAAATTTGGAGGGTAGTATCCTAATAGGTATAGTGTAGGGGTGCACTAAGAAAGGAATTTTGAAAAGTCACACTCTAAAGGGAACGCGAGCAACGCCGCGGGCTAGTTACTTATAATTGCTCTGGGGTATAGACTTCACTTTGCCAGATTTAGATCCTTGATGAGCCGAATGTTTCAAACTGCACTTACTACTGAAATATCTCATAACTCGATTACCCCGATTTCCTCGCTAAGAACCATTTCAGAACTTTTAGTTTTCTTCCAAAATCTGAGCATTATTAGTATCAGCAAAATGAGATCACAGACAGACACAGGCCTCAAGCTTTGGGTGTAACAGCTAGTAAAACTTAAGCCATCTTCTGCTGGCAGCCAAATGCTATCGTTCTTATAAACAGCCCTGTTTTTTCAATTCAAGGGTTAAAAAGTGTCTCTTTTGAGACTGAAACCAATAAAACTGATACTCGGCACTTAGTGGTAAACAAACGTGATATATCCCCGCGAACGTGAGGTGAATTTAAATTGATAGGTCCTGATGCATTTACAAATACCCTAATAAGTGGCAGTGCGCGACGCACTCGGGTGAATTTAATGCAATTACCACTGTCGCCGCGCTGATACCAAACTGATTTTACGTATGCTTTTACAGAGCTTTTAGCTTTTTATTTTTTAGGGCTTAGAGTAGTTACTAGAGAACAGCGTCCGAAACAAGTTACATTCGCGATTTAGAAGTACTTACGGAAATATATTAAACGTTTCGTATTTATACTAAGTGTTGTATTTGGTAAAATGTAGAGTAATGATTATCTATCAGGCACGGCAGTGGCGCGTTTCTGCAAACATAATCAACAGAATCTTATGGGCATATCTTATAAAGATAAGTACTAGAAGAGTATAACTAGATATATAGAGGTCTCCATTGTATACATAATGTTTATCTATATTTCTTTTGTAATTTATTATTCTTGTTTATTAGTTTTAAGCTGTACAATAAAGTGTTCATTCATTTACCTATTCATTCTCTTTCACTTCGACTGAAGAAAGTGTCGAGATCATATACCTGAGACTCAAGCTAGATAATAATGTAGGTACACTAAGCATACCCTACAGTTTGGTCCATCTATTCTCAGGTAATTCAACCCCGCGAGTGACGGGCAATCCATCCCCCTCTAATTGAAGTCCAGCCACCCTCGGACAGAGCCCCCGACGGCAGCCCGGGGCGAAACGCAGGAAATGTTATTAAAATATCGGGTGCAGGCTTGCTGTAAACATGAATGTTTACCGGTAGATAGTGAAACCCTAAACCATAAATAACATACAATTAGGTTCTTATTAGCCTCAATTATTATTATGATTGCTGTCAAGTAATAATAAGTAATAATTGAAAAGAAATAGTAAGAACCTAGAACGGTCAAATACTCGATTGGTCAAATTCTGTTTTGAGATATCCCAAAAGGTTTTACCCCCTACTTTATAAAAAGTTAGAGTACACATTCTGTCCGATTACTTATAGTAAGTACAAGACATCATGTCTACTCTAACTTTTTATAAGATAGACCACTTATCTTTATTTGTATGTTATCTATGCTATAAAATAAAGATTATAATCGTCCGTATGCTCAAATTGTCAAATTCTTAGCTTTTCAAATCAGCACTTCGTCAAACACGAATGGAAATCGAGCCCACTGACTGCCCACTGGCGGTTAAGTTGCCTGTAGGTACGTACAGTGTATTGCTGGGTGTAGAATATCACTTGGCTAGAGGGGTTGTTAATGAACTTACCCGCGGGCATTTGTGGTAGCAGGATGACAGAGTCGGCAAATGATCTCCATCCTCGCTTATATTCTTTGGAATGGTTATCCACGGCTTAAACACTTTGAGAGGTCCGAAGATATTGATTAGCATTCGTCGACTCGTCTCATTGACCTCATGCTGCACCTCCGTCATGGGCAAGTCGAAGACATGCGTCGCAGCAAAAAAGTTTTCAATACTGTCATTGAAATCGTTGAAGTTTATCCCTGAGCTGTCTACAACAACGATGTTTTTCTGCACTATGTTAAAGTTGTTTGAATCTGTATGTGGAGTTGGATCTTTTTCTAATCCGTCACAGATTTGGTGCTCTGATTCGGTGAAATCGACATCGTTTTCGCAATTGTGTTTCCAAAGTTGGCATTTGTTTTCAAAAAGTCTAACTCTAAAGCCCTCTCCGTCCTTTACGATGCCGCATACCTCTTTCGAGTCGGTTGGGTACGAACAATCAAATTCGGTGCAATGTTCTCCTAATTCTTCAGAAGACAGGAAAGTAGAGTTCTCGAAAGTCTGGTCGCAGTAGTCTATACTTATAACTCCGTAAGCTGTAACAAAATTTAATGAAATAACATCAAAAATTTATACAAGTAAGTTCAGGTTTATTCATGAACAATAGTCAAGATTGGTACCAGTTCTACATGATTCTTGTGACTTTACTGAATAAAAGAAAAGATCTCAGACATAGATTGGTTTTAGACCTAGTAGGTTTTTTTCTAAGCCTTAAGTTTCCATGTTCCAGCCCTACTTCCCTGAGTCTCAATAAAATGTATATCGTTCTAAAAGACCTTTTCAATTTTTATTAAGCCAAAAGGCACTTTCTAAAAGCTTATAGTGGGGGCGGGCCTACGAGAGCACCAAAGCTATTTTGATAATTGTACTATAGTTGTAGGTCTAGGAAAGTCTTCGGCGAGAAAGAAGTACCAAATAAACCTAACATAAATAACTATTTATTTACTAGCCGTCGCCCGCGGCGTTGCTCGCGTTCTACCCTTTAGAGTGTGACGTTTCAAAATTCCTTCCTTAGCGCACCCCTACACTATATAAGGATACTACCCTCCAAATTTCATACCTCTATAGGACTTGTAGTTTAGGCTGTGCCTTGATTCTCTGTCAGCTTCAAAAGAGTTTTATATATATTTATTTATTATTTATATATACTTAAGTTCTTCTGATGTAAACTTATGTTGATAATGGAAAAATAAGTCTTTATATCATTATTTAATTATATCCGGTTATCACTAAGCACTAAGAAAGGGCAATATGCAATAGAAATTGTAAAAATTGGTTCACTTACTACCAAAGCCATAAATAAACTATGCAAGCTAGTTAGTATCGATCTGAATGCCCTAAATAGCCAGGCGATAGTTCAGACTTTATGTAGGTCCTATCGATTGGAATTGTAAAGTCAAACACTAGCGACGTGTGGAAACTATGTTACGCTTGGTAACTAAAGTGAAAAACTAAGTGAGAAACTGCCTACTAAAATGTTAACTAGTTTAATATATAAGTAGTAATAAGTAACTATGTATCGAAAGTTAACATTATTCATAATTAATTTTAAGCGCCCAAAAGATTTTTGCGATACTCGAATGGGTCGGCACATGTTTTTTTCTTCCACGCACCACATCAACTTTCACACAATCTAAACTAAACACTTCTTCTTCTAGTTGTAACTCATTTTTATACTTTTACTTTCTTCTTTCTTTCTTTCTTTCTTTATTCTTTATTAAACACAGTAACAGAAAACTTAATGTTAAAAAAGCCTTTATCATTTCACTGATAAGTTACAGATAGGCAAGTTTTATAAGTGAGGTGATCAAGCAATCCCGTTGTTCAAATTCAAATTTTGTTTATCAATATATATAAAACTCTTTTGAAGCTGACTTAGAATCAACGCACAGCCTAAACAATAAGTCCTAGAGGTATGAAATTTGGAGACATTATCCTTATATGTATAGTGTAGGGGTGCACTAAGAAAGGAATTTTGAAACGTCACACTCTAAAGGGTAGAACGCGAGCAACGCCGCGGGTGACGGCTAGTTATAGATACGTCGTAGAGGATGCGTTGTTAATGCTATAATATGGTGACGTAGAACAAACGTAGCAAATGCTACGCCGTAGATGCTTGAGTAACCGTAGCAGTAGCTACGTCGTAAAATCTATGACATGGAAACAATGTCATAGGTAGAATATTATCTATAACGCAATTTCTATTTTTATTTATTGGTCAGCGGGTAACAATTTTATGAGAATAATGAGGTTTATAAATAAAAACCGGTATTCTGAAAAACCACAGGTGAGAATATTTTCTTGTTTCATACTTTTTAGAGCATATTTTTTTAGTGGACGGGTTTTATTTTTTCAACATACTTTTTACTATACTTAAATCATTTTGGTGAGGCATGATAACATATGCTGATTAAGCGCTATAACTTGTTCGCTATCAGAACAGAAGTACGCCAAAATAAAAAAACGAGGGACAGATGAACACACACACACCTGGCGAAATCATAACCCTTGTCCATAGTCAAAATCTGTTCGTAGTCCGTAGTTGGATGAACAATCATAACTCTCCTTTTGTTTTGCCGTAGGTTAGGTAGTCGCGTAAAAACCTTCGTAAGCTCTCACACAAAGACCTTCCCCGAACTCAAAAGCTTATATTATATGCTGTTGTATACGAGCAAATACACACATTAATTTTGGTCATCAAAAGCATAGTAGTTTCAATTTTCAACCGCCGTATAATCCTATTGAACGGTATTAATAGGGGTTGCGAATGCACGTGGTCTCATGAAAGGGCTGTCATTAATTTTCCATTACAACCTCCACTGTAGAGTGCAGGGTTTCAGATTATTATAAGCTGTTATTAAGCTACGTCCGACACTCACAGCTTGGAAAAAACTACTAAATTGAAAAAAAAACCTATCACAAAAAAGTTACGACTACCTAAGTATTTACAATGTTGTATTAGTATTTATACTAAATAGGTATTTTTACAAAAAATAAATTTAGATTCTGTATCTATACTATTGATTGCCGTTAAAATCAATACATTTTTTTAAATAGCGTGTTTGATTCCCGAGGTTGGACCTATAGGTTTAATCCAAAATTTTATTTAAAGTTTTTATTTATATCTATGCTAGGGCCGAATACTAAAACGTCACTCAAATTTGAACACCACATGTACACTGCAAAGACCATGCAGACAAGAATAGATTGATTGAAATCTTTATCGATCTGATAAGAAAGATAAGAATTCTTCTCTTGGATAAGAAATTGCAGTAATTTTAGCATGAATTTAATTTATTGGCAAAATTGGCAAAATTGTCTGTCGAAATGACGGACAGAGGCCTTATAGGTTTAGACGAAGAAGAAGAGTACTCGAGCGTTACTGACTCGAGTCTTTTCAATATTTTATACTCACAGTTTGAAATGTCCCCTCATTGACCGATTTGAATTAAATACTCTGTGTACCATGCAGGTGGTGGCTTGGTATGCAATTTTACATGTTAGACTAAACTGTGTACTAAACTATCTCATCTCACGATCGATATTCAATCACCGTGGCTAAAATAGAGCTTCGGCGTTACAGGAACCACATAATAGCCAAGTTGTACTGGCTTAGACAGCTTCTACTACGAAAATAGACGAACAAAGGATCAATAGTAGCATTTGAGTTGCACTGCTGATATTGCCTACGGCTTTTTGTGAAGTGGTTGTGTCACCGTGCAGTGTACGTCGAAACGGTATGCTTATCGTTTTGTGTACTAGATATCTTGGGCTTTCAAATGATTGACAATTTGATAGGATTGGATTCTATTCAAGTTCAGAACTATTGTAACTGGTTTGATCCAGCATCCCTTTGATCAGGGAATGCATTATGCATCTATACGTCGTTGCCGACATAATTAATTAAAGTCGTGTGCATAGTTATCCATTTAACTAAGTAGACTCAGGGGGGCAATCGTTGTCTCATAAAGAGCCTGCCAGGCTTAAACCTGGCAAGTTTTCTGAACTGCTTTCATACTAAATTATAGGTATTCTGTGACTAAATAGTGACATTAGCGCGTTTAGTGCGTTTTTTGCCGTCAAAAACTTCTTGTTTTCGGTGTGTTTTTTTCACGTCGCTTTTCATTATGCTGGGCAGCGAAAGCAGTTCAGAGCTTATGATATAGGGGCAGAGACCAATTCATTAAAATTTCGATATCTTATTGAACGAGCCAGAATCTTAAATTACCGCTGTATGCTTGTTAGAGCATATTATATAACTTTCAAACCACATATCCGATTTTTATACTCCGATACATTTTTATATCCGACTTGGTAGGTCGACCGATAGTACTATCTACCACAAATTTGCTGTGAAATAAATCGGCTTAAAGTAGTTAAATACTTTTTTTTACCCATTTCACTGTCAACTTTGCACCCATACTGCAGCAGATCACATTCACTATCGAATATCCTCAGGCGGTAGCCCTTCCCTTCCTGACGAATACCACAGATGGGACTGGAGTCCTTACACTTCAAGTTTTCACAAAAATCCATCTTTTCACTGGCCATTGGTTCAATTGATATATTCCTTGACTCGACTTGAATTGCAAGTACTAGGAGAACTGTTGCAATCATTTCACTGAGAGAGTAATTCGTTTTTTATTACCCCGAGGTTACCTACCTTCTACAACCTAATTAATGAGCACTATTTTTACGACTAAGATTAAACAGTAATTCATTAGTAACGATAATAGGTACCTACCTAGCTCTTGGTAGTAATAGGTACTAGCGCTACTTTCATTAGGTAACCTAGAACATGTAAAGGCTAAAACAGATTTATAAAGTGATAGAAAGTCATTGAGTTAATAAGCAGCTAGGCTACTTTAACAAAAAAAATTAGGTCACGACTTATTTTCAGACACGCATGGTAGATTAAATTTCTCTCAGATCTCTTAAAGGTAGGTACCTAACCTATTACCTGCCTAGTACCTATTCAGCATACCTTGATACCTCGTGGATGGTTAAAGGATCTAGAGGTACGTGCAAACATTATATTTCCATAAAGCTGCTTTATGGTTAAGATAAGAGCTCAGTTTATACGTATTTTTGCTCTAGCTAGAGCAGTTGTTGATTGAAAAAGGTGACATCTTGTGTCGAGTAGATGTACATTTGAAAACGTGGACAGAGCCACCTAGCTTCGAGTAGCTAAAAACAGAACGCTGGCTGGCATGGAGTACTTCTGAAACTAATCAACAGATGGAGCTTACAAACAATGTGTATTTTAGTGATGCACCTTGATGCCAATTAGTAGTAAGTACGTAGCAGATATCGATTATTAGTGCTATAGTAATCGAAAAATAGGAAAATATTTTAGTGTTTTGATAAAATTACCGGATTTAAAGTTATCATGGATTTTAGATTACCTAAGTCTAAAAACTTGATTATTTTCAAGAAGAGTCATTTATATTCTACGTTAATCTGTACTAAGTCATGTACCTATGTTGATGGCAACTTTCTTACCGTAAATGCATTCATTTATTTTATTTCATTCATCAATCAATTTTTGATTCACCGTTTTCATGGTTTGGTAAAGAAAGTTGCACAATAATATTTTTTTATACCGCGGGCACCACGGGCCTTCTGGCTCAGGTTATCCTCCACGCAAAGCAAGTCGCTGCAACTCTATGATATCCAGTATTGCAGTGCAGTATAATTATAATAAACCATGGCGTCTCAAATAGGGCCAAGAAAACCTAAATCAATCAAAGTGTACTACCACGACGACTTCGCAAAGATCATCACAGGGCTGAAGATAGCATCATGCATGATCTCGGAGTCCCACAATATTGGTAAGAGTTTCATTCACTAGTCTCTTAGTAACCTTGATTATAGTTTTGGTAACCTCTAAAATAAAAACAGCTGTTGCAACTACAGTGCAATATTACCACAGATTAATGAGACGAATCAATATTTTGTAATTTTTACTTTTGTTGTATTGTCCTAATTTGTATGTTAATCTTTACCAACATGAACGCAACTGCAATGTAGGTATGTACCTACAATTTGTCAATAATTTATCATTTCTAGATTAGATACCTACCTTACATTCTTTGAACTTGAACCACTCAGACTTTTCTTATTATAAACTAATGGCTGCACGTGACTTCGTCATCATTATTTTCTTCTTTTAAACTAGTCATCTTTTAGTTAAATGTTAAGGATAAAAATTTGCCTATACTGTTAATCCAGAATTTATTTTTAATTAACACACAATTTATTTAATATAATAATATTAAATAAATTGTTTATTTTCTTATCTATAATATCATCTGAATAATAACATGTTGCAATATTTATGAGTAGGATTAGTGACTACATTTTGTTCTGAAAGATGATAAAATAACTCTTGGATGTATTGGCAAGAAATTTAAGCAAGAATCTAACAAAACTCCATCATAAATGTTTCAGTTGACGAGCAAAGTGTTCTTAAAAGGCTGAGTGCCCTCACTCTCAACGGCCCAAGCGATGGTAATGCTTGTTCCTGCTGCGGCATCGGTCCGTTCGAGTCCCGACAGCAGCAGATTGCACATTACAAAAACCACTGGCACACGCATAACTTGAAACGGAAACTGTTTGGGAAGACTGCTTTGACTTTGGGCCAGTTCAGCTCTAGAATAGGTATGGTATTTTCTTATTAGTAAGTAGAGTTGTGTAGTATTTTTATACTAAGTTAAGTACGTAGACAAGTTAGCTACGGGTTAAGAACCTGATGGTAAGCTGTTACCATAGCCTATGGATGCCTGCAACACCAGCACAGTTTGTTCTGAATTTGATACATATAACAAAATTTGATAATATTATTACACAACCATGTTATTTTTACAGTTAAGAAATAAAAGAAACAATGTTTTATAATTTCCAGATGATGACTCCAGTGTGTCGGGCAGTGATTCAGAAGGAGAAAGCAACCCAAATAAACCAGTCAGTGAACTTTTTGCAAATGCCACGCGACATTGCAAAGCATTCTTCACAAACAAAGCTGGGCAGGTGGTCTGCGTGTACAGATGTATATTGCATCATCGGAAGGTACAATAAAATGAACCATCCTATAACAGAAAGACGTCAAGTCGACATTGTCAAGTCGTGATCACGGGACCATTATAATGCTTTTAGCATTTTGTTTTGTTGCCTAGGACATATTTAGACCAAGTAGGCTAATATAAGGCACTATTAGGCATTATTTACTCAGCACCTATTTTCAGCCTAGCCTGCATTAATGATTCCTGTATTCAGCTACTTATTAAACTACCTTCAGTTAATGCAGGCCTCACTTTCAGGAGGAGTTGTCAACAGATGGTGATGGCAGTGCCTGGGTGGAACGGATGACGCGTCTGTCACTCCCCGGGTCCCAGCGCTGGGCGGTTCTCATGATGTCGGGCGGGCATTTCGCTGGGGCTATCTTTTCAGGTAAAACCCTCGAAACCAGACAGGTAAGATCAGTTGCTCTGTAATCGTGCACACATCTTGTCAAGTCTTGACGTCTGATTATGGATATCGACTAAAGTTCAATTGCAGTCTTATTGTTTATCCAATTTCTATGAATATAAGAAATATTGATATACAGTGCCTTCTGGTAAGATCGGCGTAATAGGAAGTCCGGATGCCAAGCAATTCGGCGATATTTTTAAATGATAATTGCTTAGTTACGTGATTTATCCGGACTTAATATTAGGCCGATCTTACCAGAAGGCACCCTAAATGAATATTGTATATAAAACATAGCAAATGATACTCAAAAATAATAACAATACTCGAGGCTTATTCCATCAATAGTTGCATATAAAAAAAAATTGCATCTATATAATATCAAAAAAAATATATTTAGAGTCATTCCTAAGTAATTCCAAAGATTACTCTATACAAAAAAGCAACAAACTTCATTAGAGAAAAATATAATATAAGTATGGTGATTGTATTTTAGGTGGTACCCCAGTATTACACAAAACATTTCACTCATACACAACTCGACGAGGGCAGGGTCAAACCCAAGCGACCAGGGACCAGCACGGAAACGCTCCTAAGTCAGCAGGCTCGAATCTACGGCGGTACAACCAAACAAAGTTTCTTGAGGTATGGATACTAAAATGTATAGTAAAGTAGAGAAGTAGTCAATAAAAACAAAATTATGATGCTTAAAAAGATGCAAAAAGCTTATCGCCCCCGGGTGGGCTTGAACCACCAACCTTTCGGTTAACAGCCGAACGCGCTAACCAATTGCGCCACGGAGGCCATGAGTGGGGAAACGAAATTACGCAACTGTACTCTAACATTCTCTTTTTACCAACTTCAAACGACGAGAGGTTTTCAATGTTCAGCTCTCAATCGACATTTTGCGTGAAAAAGTTTTTAAAATATCTTGACTTATTCTGCAGCACGTTCAAGAAATTATCAACAGTTGGAGCGAAGATCTGAATGGATGTTCACTAATTCTTTACCGGGCGGTCGGTCCTATTAACCAAGGCATCATATTCGGAAAGAGTTCTCCGCTCAAGAAGGAAGATATGAGAGTCAGGCAGTTGCCATTTCCAACAAGGAAGCCAAGTTATAAGGAGGTTCAGAGGGTGCATGAAACTGTGGCCTGTTTGGAGATCTATGGTAAGTTAACTTAGATGTTTTTTGTAGTGTAGATGTGTTGAAAAACATTGCAACGAATGTAAAAAAAGTGGAAAACTTTGGGGTAGACCTTGGCCCTGCAGTGGGACACAATAGGTTAAATAAAACATAAAAAAAAGATTTACGCAATTAGCAATACGCATTTAGCAAATGTACGCTATGTGGCATAGCATACATTTTGTATGTGGCATAGCGTACATATTTCGTACCTATTTCTGCCGCCAAGCAGCGATGCTCGCATTGCTGTGTTCCGGTTTGAAGGGTAAGGGCGCCGGTGTATTTACAGGCACATGAGACTTCAAGATCTTTACGTCTCAAAGTGATGGACGCAGTGCATTGCCTTACAACGTCCTCATTGGACTTACTCTGTGAGGTAATGCATTTTTATAGGCAGAAGTTATCACTTAACATCAGGTGAGCTATAAGCTTGTTCCATTACTTTTACCATTAAAAAAAAAATGCTTTGTGGCATACATAGCGTACATTTGGTATGCGCATAGCGTGCATTTGCTATGTGCTATCACGTACGTTGCCATCACTCATACCTTTCAATAAAAACACAGCAATGCGAGGAACGGTAGCTACTTGGTAAAAATAAGTATGCCGTAAATGAGGTATTTCTTGGTTTTAGAATCCATGGAATTGTTCCAAAAAGCGCTGATGGCCTCACAAGGGAAGCCGGCCAGCAAATCTGGCTCCGACACTAATATAGACAAAACTAAGAAGCAGAAGAGTCCTATTAAACTCGACAGAGCTAAATCAAGGTAATTTAATAAATATTGGTTGTTTTTCCACAACACAAGAGTTGAACTTAATTTAGGAATAAGTTTCTGGTTTGGTCAATCTTCATTTACTTAATTTTAAGTTTGCATGTATCTGTTTCCTTCTTTTTTGCATTGTACTATTTTTATAGCGGTTATAACGCAATCTTCTTAAATATATAAAATTCTTTTGAAGCTGACTGACAATCAACGCACAGCCTAAACTATAAGTCCTGGAGGTATGAAATTTGGAGGGTAGTATCTTGTGCACTAAGAAAGGAATTTTGAAAAGTCACACTCTAAAGGGTTTAAAACGCGAGCAACGCCGCGGGCGACGGCTAGTAAGAAATATGACGCCTATAATCAAAAAATTAAGTTCTTTAATAGGTATCGACACGGCTTAATATCTCTGACCTTGGATGGGCAGATATCGAATTTTATATTTCTTTGGGTGCACAAAGTACCCTTTCACTTCCCCTCCATTTAAACTACTAAACCGCTAAAACCGTGTCGGGATCGCAGCAATTATTTTCAAACTTTTCAGAGAACGCGCCCCCCGACCCTTACCCACAACGCAAATGTCGAGTGAAGACGAAGGCCCGTGCTATATCGACTCTGAAACGCCTAAGGACTGGATCAAAACTCTCTCGGAACAGACGAGTAACGGACATATAACTAACTCGCGTAAAGATCTACTGCTAGATGTTAATTTAGATGTAAATGAAGCGCCTAGCTCGGAGGATGACGGCAAAGGTGTTGAGAAAGAGGTAAGTTTTGACCCCATGGGATAGTTTTGACCCCTACGGCCTAGATTTGACCACATGGGTTTATTTTTACTCTAGAGGTAGGCAAAAATTTCTAATTTGAAGTACTTTTTTCCAATGTCTATTAAGTGTGCGGTTGGTGTTGGCTGACTTTGAAATTGTAATAATTTTATAACTTTATGAAATGAAACTAGAGAAACAAACTTCAATTTAATTTAACTACTTTACGGTTGATGATGATGATGATGGCAGTTTATTAGTATTGTTCTATTGATCGTAAACACCACTGTGAAGGCACAGGAAAGCAAAATACGCAATATCGTACGTGGATGACATATTTGGAAAATTCATTAAAAAAATCGTTTCAGCTACCTACTTAAATACCTATCTAAAAGGTTATCTACCGAGCCTCAAAACTAGTGCTCGTGAAAAATTTGACTACATATTTTCACGTGTTATAGGTAAAAAAGAAGAAGAAGGATAAGCCAATAAAAAAAGAAGAAAAACCGGTCAAGAAAGAAGAAAGTAAAACGGGAAAAGATGAAATCAAAAAAGGATCGGCAAAAATTACGGCGAATGTTAAAAAGGTAATCTACCTAACTCGAGATAAAAGTTATAGTTGTTCTGTCAAGGGGTATCTCGAGTTACATTTAGTAAAGCGAAATACTACAGTATATTGTACATTTCAAAATATTTTATGTGACTACTTATTTTACTTGTAATGTCGCAAGGGATTCAATTAACCGAGCCTAAAGATAGTAGATAAAATTAAGGATTCGCGTCAAGAAAAATTACATTCAGAATATTTTTTGATAGAAAATCAAGAGTATCTTTATTTTGTCTGGTGTATAGGACAACTTTCTAAAACTTTGGAGGGATTAATAACTTTTCGTATGGAAACAATTAGTGTGTGAGCGTTTTTTTATACAACTAAATGATGGAACAAGCCGGTGTTCAGTGGTAAACACTGCATTGCCTCACTGAGCACATCCACTGTGGACGTGCCTTGTGATGCATTGCACTGCGCCCTCTGATCCATAAAGGTGTTAAGTCCCATGTCGGCACCCATACCCTTCAAACCGGAACACAGCAATGAGAGCATCACTGCTTTGGGACAGAAATATGTACAGTGGTACATAGTACTTCCCCGGACGAGCTCTTTTACAAGAAGCTCTACTACTACTAAAGGGTCTGGAGCAAATTGGATGGAGCCCAGGTCTCGCCTTTTTTAAAACTTGCAATGATGGAACTTTGTTTGCTAAAATACACTTACAATGCAGTTGTTAAGCAGCTTAAATGTTACAATGTCATTATAAAGCAGCGGGAGTAATTAGTTATTAGACATTTTACTTCGAAAAATGCGTCATTTTCAATGTTTTCTATCGTATTTACAAGTGTTTACGTCAAAATAATTACTTTATTTAGCGTTTTCGGGACTGCTACTTCATAATAGATTATGATATAAAACCAACAAAAGTTATAAATAACTAATTCATCTAAAAATTAACTAAATGTATGCAAATCGGGACCTGAAATGCCCCAATGCCTTTGTAGTAATATGTATTAACAATTTTCAGATTTGGAATGCGATTACCCATGAGCAAACTACCCTAGAAACGATTCTAGAAACATGGGAAGGTACAGATTTATCTGAAGCGTGTAACATCCCAGATCCGTCTGATGGTAACACGGCGTTACACAAAGCGGCTATCGCAGAAAGCCCTGATATGGTCACGTAAGTTCAATCATATATGATGGTGAGTGATTGATTATGAATGAATGAATGAATGAAATATTTATTTGACTTAATATCTAGGTAACTCACTTAACATTTTTAGGTACACTACACAGTCAGATTATAGTAGGTTAGTGCCTATAGTAATGAATTTACTTGATTAATATTATTATGATTCTAAACAACTAGCAACATGGATTTTTGGACTCTTATCTAAGAAAGTTAGGTCGGGAACAATCACTACCACCCTAGGTATTGTGAGATGTAGTATATAATATAATAAATCATATTATAGTATTCGATAATAGGCTGGATTTCAAGATAATAAAGTGTTACATAATATGAAAAGAACATTTTTATAAGTACATAACACTTACCTTATTATATTGAGTTTCAGTTTTAGAATTGATGAATAACTATGATGTGTTATCTGCAGTCAGATCCTGGAGGCAGGCGGTGATCCATGCGTGAGGAACCACCTTCTCCAAACTCCGTACGCTGCCACTCCTCACGCTGATACCAGAATAGCGTTTAGGCTGTACCAAGCACTGTTTCCTGATAAATATAACTATGGAAAAGTAAGTTAAAGTATACACAAATGTTAATAGTATTAGATACTAGGTGCCGCCCGCGACTTTGTTCGCGTCCCGTTGGATCCCGTAAATTTTTCGGGATAAAAAGTAGCCTATGTGACGGACAATATATATTCCAAGTTTCATCCAAATCGGATCAGTAGTTTTTACGTGAAAGAGTAACAAACATCCATCCATCCATACTCACAAACTTTCGCGTTTATAATATTAGTAGGATTTCAGAAGAGACGCATCAAACAGAGGGTACATTTTGGTTAATCAAAGTAAAATGATTCTTATTAACATATATACAAGGATCATTGGCACAGACAACTTTGGAAGAACGCGGTGCGAGAACTTTCGCAGATCAACAAAATAAAATACAGTTTTTGTGCTTAGTTTGTATATGGGGAGGTTAACAGAAACAAAATATTCTTCAAACCTGGGTGTATCTGAAAATACCCCGTGTATGTTCCTCTATATTTTGTACTAGCCGTCGCTCGCGGCGTTGCTCGCGTTGTAGACCCTTTAGAGTGTGACTTTTCAAAATTCCTTTCTTAGTGCAACCCTACACTATATAAAGGATACTACGCTTCAAATTTCATACCTCTAGGACTTATAGTTTAGTTTGTGTATTGATTTTCAGTCAGCTTCAAAAGAGTTTTATATGTTTAGATTTGTCGAGTTATGATTTTTACTACTAAATTAACATTATGAATTCTCAATAGTCTCAAATCCCCGGGCCGATAACGCCAGAGCTGTTAGAACAAGAGAAAGAGAGAAAGGCGCATCAGAAACGAGCGAAACGTCAAAGAGAGAAAGAGAAACAAGTTGAGAAGGCGAAGACCAACAAGTTCCTGCAACTCGATGATAAAGAGAAGGTATGTTTTTATACTAAAGCCGGGTTCGACCAAATCCAAATAAAGGTGTAGCGCCATCTATCGCGCTACGTGAGAACTATCCTGGATCGCGCAATGTATTACAAAAAAGTATATAAAGTGTTCTATCAACAATCTAGTTCCCATAGTACAAGCTATGCTTAGTTTGGGACTAGAAGGCGCTGTGTTAAATGTCCATGAATATTTGTTATTTATTTATGCCATTTATTTAAGCCACACACAAATGTTTGTTCTTGGTGGGGATTGAACCCACGACCCACAGCACGGAAGGCAGAGCTACTACCGACTGAGCCATGACGCCTGTCACTTAAAATAAAAATAAACCTATTTTATTCCTAAATGTTAGGTTTTTAAGTGTGTTACTTGTTTTTATCTTAACTATAATATTAAATAAATAATAAATAAATAATAAATAATAATAAAATAATCTTGCTTCGGAGGGCACGTTAAACTGTCCCGGCTCTAGCAGTCGTTACGCCATGACGGGGGCCTTAAGGCGGCCTAAAAACTCAGTCACCGAAGTTGGCCGCGCTTGCTTGCTAGGTTACTTTAGGCAACAATTATAAGTATAGCGACTAATGTTTGTTACAGATCAATGCAGTAGAAAAGCGATGTTTTGTCTGCGCCGCGGCGCTGCCCAAAAAACCCTTTGAATATAACGATTATCAATTTTGTACGATCAAATGTTTGCAGAATCATAGGAGTATTAGGCCTTTGAATATGAGTGTATGATGGAACGACATGTTTTGTGGTTGTAAATAAAATTATATTATCGTTACAAGAAAATATTTATTTACAAAGAAAAATACGACTAATACAGTATTTACAATATTCACAAAATACACATAAAACAGTTGAGCTATCTATAGATACTTTTTTAAATATACTTACCTAGTTATAGGTTTTTTGGTACACATGAACTCCAGTAAATGTAGGTCAAATCAAATCACATAAGTATTAGGTACAAGTATATTGGTACACTCGAGAGCAAAAATTCCGCGTCATCTAGGTACAGCATGTATCTACAATGGAGACAAAAATTAACGCACGGGTAGAGCTACTTATTAGTATTCATAAAAAAATTATTAAAGTACAGTCAGCTGCACTAAAATGTGTACGAATGGAAAATACCTATATTTTAAAAAACTCAATACACGGTGTTTTTCGCACGCACACTTGAAAAAAAAATATACATAATAATATAGATAGGTAGTAATCACAAATAATTTGCGTGTAAAATCAGAAATAACGTTATTATAATTCACTAAACCAATTCTATTTTAAAGTGGTCGGAGCTTAGCGCGAAACTATTCCCAATAACTTTAGTCCTAGAGCAGGAGGTGCCTAAGCCCAACACACACTAGACTAGCAAAGCAAGCAGTGAGCTTAGTCGAGTATCTAAGACCGAACACACACTAAAGTTTCTACTAAATGTTGCATCTGCGGTTACTTCAAAACACAATTCATTTATCTACATAAAATATCTACTATTGTTAACTAATGTTGCAAATATTTAGATGAAAATAAATACCTACTTAATTGCAATGCATTTTCTAAGTTTAGTAATAATATTCTAACAGTTACAAAAGATTTTCTTGAACACATTTTTATTTATTTATAGGATTTATAGAATTTATTCCGTGGATCGGATTTAAACTTGGGTTCTAATCTGTCAGTGCGTAGCTCTACAATTACAAACTACTCTGAAATATTTTTTTTTATATTTTTTTTCTTATGATAGCGATCTCTACCAACGAGTTAAATGTGCTCTATGGTATCATGGAATCGCATAGTGTATCCACCCACATGCGTACCAAGATCGTTTTATGAGTATGATTTCAATTTTGTAATAAAATATGTTCGCACAAGTGTTCGTATCAATGGGATTCACAATAAACCTTGGCTAAGGTTTTTTTTTTAAACACGACGAAACGTCATCTGTTATCGTTTGGTTATATTCTTCTGCATTCCAAACTTCTGCGTTGTACAGAATGTCTTTATCTCTATTCAGTTTTAGACGCATTGTTTTTTCCGATCGTCTCCATAACAATGGCTTCAATGGAACGACATGCTTTGAATGCGCGTACGCTCTATAAAACTATGAACATTATCATTAGCAGTGAAGCCTTATGACGTTAATTGTTTTGAACTCTATGGTATTGTAATAGAGCGTACGAAACGAGGTTGGGTTAAGGTGCGTTTCGGTGCGGTGCACACGGACTCGGCAGTCGAGTGCCTACCGACTGTGGTTCCGGTGGGGTCGATCACCAGCGGTGTACTCCAGCCTTTACGCGCGGCATTCGAAATTCAACTATCGTGAGCACCGTACGCGGGGTTCGCGCCAAAACTTTACGATTTTCGAACAATATTTCGTATATTTTTTTTAAAGTGTAGTGTTGTTCCGAGACTGTAAAATTTAAATTATGCGGCATTTTTTTGCAGAACTTTATTGATAAACATTGCATACGAAATGTGTTTTGAGTTTAGTTTTATTTATTAGTGGACTAAGATTAAAAACAAAATGTGGAAAATGCGATGGGACATTTTTGTTTGGTTTTTCATGCTTGCAACGGCGAGAGTTGGTAAGTGTTTTAATTTGCATTTTTTATTTCAGCCGAGCTATGTATGCAGGATTAACTTTTATTTTTACGCTTTGATTTTAATATGGTTGCGTGCACGTATGTGGTCACAGAGTAAAGTAAATATTTATATATTATTAGCTATGGTAATTGGTTACGTTAGGTACCTACCTATTATTTTTATGTTTTTTACTACGTTTTACACTTTTTCCATTTTATTATTTGATTAGGTACCCTTCGCTATCTATAGGAACAAACCATTTTTTTAACTAAAAAATCTATATACAATATTGGTGCTGGCGCACAAAGAGTTAGGCAACTTATTATTCATTTTAAGTATAGCGCACCGCAGACTTAAAAAAAAGAAAAATACAGAACGGTTTACCAAACTTCGTTAACATGCTAAACTTTGCATACTATGTACAAAGTTAATCTATGTATACACGGTGCCTGACCATGCAGGTCGTAATGCATAATGAACATTCATTGTTCCACCACTGCCAATTTAATGATAATCATCTCCATCGAGTTAGGGAACAGATGAGAAAACCCTAATGTTGAAGAAAAGTCCAAAAAAGCCGGACAAATTACTTGTCTGCTGTTCTATGTCTTCTTTAATTTTTTTATTTACAAATGTTTTAACAATTGTAACGACATTAAACTGGATTAGGTAAAATGCTTTATACCACATTATTATTCCAGAGCTCAATACAACAAGAAGTATAAATCGTGCTATCACTTATTTACACTTCTTGTCCAAAATATCACCATCTTCTTCAATCAGCCTGAAGTTCATTTCTCAATACACGACTGTCATCTTACCGTTTCTTTCTTCTAAATAGTTGACTTAATACAACACACCACACATTTATTGGGTTTTAATTTGACTTCTTATTTCACTGGTGTAAGACGAGTGTTAAAAAATGTGTCAAATATTTGCCGGTACGTCAAAAAGCCGGACATTGGCCCACCTTAGTCCTAATCTCGAAGTAATGAAAGGGAAACCTATACCTAGTAATGTTTGGATAATGTGTTTGTAATTTTGTACGTTGCAACATAGAAGATGCGTATCTAAACACATAATTCAAAGGTGGTTTGTTCTTTTGCAATGAAACCACTCACACATTTTACGACACAATGAGCTGGAAAATCGGGTTTTCTAAACGTCTGTCATGTAAACCCTTTAATATGGAATGCATGGTCTCTTTATTTCTAAATCACGGTTTATTTTGTAAATACATATTTAAAATAACACTTTACATAATCAAGCCTACAGCGTCAGTGATCACATTTTGCTTCATGCTTGGGGATCATTTTAGATGGAAGAGGCTTGAGCCAGCACATACACCATCCTCTCAGATGAACACTAGATAAAGTAGGTAAATAACGCAAAAAAACAGAGGCAGGATATAATATAATATAAATAGGTTAGGTTTAGCTTTTTTTTCTGCGACAGTACTGGCAGTGTGATTTTTTTTTAAATGGCCGGCGTTATATTAAAGCTAAGAATGCATTAACTATTCAACCTGATACAAGTGGTCTAGTATGCAGGGGCGGGTTCTTGCTCTAGGACCGTGACGTTTGAACCCCGGTAGCATGCACCAATGCGTCTTACGAATGTAGTCTACGATTCTTGGCAAAACACTCTGGATGGAGTTGATTATAACAGGCTGCAGGCAGACTCCCGAATGACTAGACTTACATTATGTGAATTTTGCGTTGAACATTTTTATTGCATCATATTTTGCAAGATGTTTGATAGGTGTACTAGTGTACCTAACCTTCCTCTGAGGTGATTTTAAGAAAAAATATAATGGCCTATCTTATAAAAACTTAGATTATGTACCTATATAATATTATGTCTCGAGTGAATAGGTATCTTCTAGGTAACCGTGTTACATCGTCGACCACGTCATTGCTTAACATCAGGTGAGATGAACGGTTGCCTATATTGTATAAAATAAAAAAAAGATTAGGTATATACTATACGTAAGTTGTCAACTCAAACTTTTCGTAGGTAAGATAAGGGGACGTGTTTTCGTGTTCACTTGTAACATCGGCTCAGTAACTTTACATTTTGATACTTAGGTATAGAGTACCTAACTTGATAATGACAGGCGCAGGAATTGACCACTAGGCTGAACGCAAACGGGACACTGACCACAGCCACCGGTGGCTTGCGAGCTTGTGACAGCCACTTTTTTTATAGTTGCACATGTTGTTGCGAGTGGCCGCCACCGGCCACACGTGTGCGACGAAACTACAAAAAGCATAAAAAAGGATACAAAGCCTAAATGTCACTTCTACTTCGGCTTAGCTTGACTCTATTGAGTCCGATAATCCTATCGGTACCTTCCAGCTAGATGTGAGTAGGTATCTACTGATTAATAGTACTGCATGGACCCTTTCCGAATCGAATCCATTATGTACCTTTTGGATCTCTCTCATTCCAAAAGCTCTTTATAAAGTGAGCCTGGAGAGATTAGTTCTAGAGATGGATCTAGACGATATTGTGGTGAGTAAACGCTTTGACAACTTAGGAATCGTCTTTAAGATATTATCAAACAATTCCATCCTATGAAATTATGCATAGGTATATCAACCGTTTACAGACCGTGTATTGTTATCGGTGATGTGTATGAAGGAGCGAAATTGCGATATAAAAATATGCTTTTCCAGTTCACTTACTTGCCTGGTATCGTATCGTATCCATCCAAAAATGAGCCTTCTCGTGAATACGCGTGAACTAATGGGATATTTCGTATGATGGCATGATCTCGGAGACAATTTTATTGTGTGATCTTTTTGCAATGTTCTTTTTCTTGTGTGTTTTTTCATGCGCTTATTCGCTCCCTTAACAGGTAGGTATAGGTACAAAGAGTGTTGGAATAATAATTTTACGAAGTGTGGAAGAAATATCCGCTATTAAAACATGAACCTGTTTAAAAAGGTTAAGTACAAAATGAGCACAAAGACCTTTTTAGACATGCAAAGAATAGTTAAGTCGCAAGTGGATTACTTCGCTCACCTGGCCGACCGCAGTATCCAGCTAGGGAATAGATACCTACTAGCTTAGTATACCTAGATGCATTGAGGATATTCTAGATAGCCAGGGAAAGGTTTACCAATGCTTTTGACATTACAGGAACATGAGTGAATGAAATTTATCGGAATTCGAGCAGTAGCTTATTTTTACACAAAGATTTTCATATCCTATGTAGGATTATGAATAATAACGAAGGTTTTGGACACAATTTAACAGTTTATTTTAAATAAATGCAAAACATCAATAAAAACATGGCGATCGACGCCGGTACAAGCTTGCGGCTAACTATAGGTACCTACTTAGCTACATTTACATCTAGGTGTAGGGAGCGCTCACATACTTCGCTAGTTCTAACATCCTACCTAGGTAGAGTAGGTAGGTAGGTACTTATATATTTTTTTGCATAACGTTTGACTATTTAAGTATAGACTGGACAAAAATGTTATCATTTTTTATATCAAAAGGCAAAACTGAAGTTCCTTTTTATTTTTCCATTTAATTTATTTTTATATTTGATTTTACAATAACTACTCGTACGTGGGTACCATGTATGTAGTCCAATACTGATCTAGCCTGTTTTATTGAGACAATCTCATCTCATCCATCTTTTATGCTTGTAATTTTATCTCTAATTTGCCTTGAAGTACAGAATATTTGTTTCATGAAGCTTGTAATTTACTTGCTTGTTTTGTTTTCTTGTTTTCCTGTTTGTCATCCATTTCTCATCTTTCATGTTCGTTTCTTACGACGTCATTTCATCAAACAATACAGCCTCCCATTGATCAATGGATTGTATTTTATTAACAGACTTCGAGATGAGTCTTTCGATTTGGCCGTATTTTTTCATGTTACGAGTTTGTTATCATCTTTTTCGCCGGAAGACATCCACTGCCAAATATAGGCAACATAGAATTATAGAGCCTTTTTACTGCCCTCGGTTTAACGTAATCGTGAAATATAAATTAAACTGTACCTACTTACCTACGGTCTATGCGGAGTAAAGATCTATGGATGGTCTATCGGTTTTGTTGGTTGCATTTTTCTAAACTAACCTAATTTGACAGTACTATGCCTAAAATGTGAATTTGACTAAGCACTTAGTCAATTTCACATTTCAGGCATAGTACTGCTTCAGGCATCTTTCGTTTGGCGTAAACAGCTTATTAGGCAAATCTCATGTTTAGGTATAAAGCCCTCATTGGCATCTCGCGTTAAAAGGGCACTAAAAATGTTACCGTCTCTGTCTCATAAACAAACGACAAAAGACGAAGATTAGAACTGTCAAGTCAGGTCAGTTTAGAAAAATGCAACAAAAGAATCGATACCCAATATCGCTAAGTTTTTATTATTGGTTCAATATTCGTATTTATCGACAAAATGTATCATTATCTACCTAATTACCGAATAATAGTTATGCTATAATGCTCGTAAATTTTGTTCCAACGACCGTAGCACTGAAATTGGCTTTTCCACTGATTAAATTTCAATTTTGCATCATCATTAGCCAGTTACTATGCATTACATTCAACCACTTGCTGCGATGCTTCCTGTTCGAATATAAACCGTATGTCTTGCGGATACGGTATAGAGTTGAGTGAACTAGTTGACTCATCCGTTGCAATCTATCATGAATTTTGGAGGTTCAGTTATCTTTTTGTACCCCTGTGGGCACTAGACAAGCAGTATTATATTCTAAACTTAGCCCGTATCTAGAGGCCATGGGGTTTGAAATTCTGTAGTTTGTTATAGAGCTCTTGATCGTCAAAACGTGGTCAAAACAGTCTCCCTAGTGCGTTCAATCGGACTAACGACTACTCAAATTACCTACTAGTTTGAACACCACGATATTTCTGTGGTTTTGCAAATTATTCCAAAAATATGAGCAAAATGCGCGTGGTTTGTCACGCTCTTGACTATTTTTTGTTTCTTTATTTGAACGCAAGGCACGTATCAGTAAAATAAGCAAAAACTACAGAGCGAACGTCTGTAGGTACAACTTTTCTTCAAATAGACGCGTAGACGCCATATTTACTGAGCTTGCCAGTTTTCAATCTGCTGGTTTCGGTCCCTAAGGAGCCGTAGAGACACTAAAAGGGACCAAGGATTATTTTTATTTTTTTAATATGAATTCTTTGACAGTTTTTGAATATGCATAGCTTAGCAAGGGTCGCCAAATTAATTAAAAGAGGGTTTATCAAGTATTGTCATATAAATTCTCCAGGGTGTCCTAAAGCAAACTTTTGCACGAAAAATTTTTTATTATGTTGAAGATAACAAATATTTTGTAGGTACGTTTTTTTCTGAAAAAGGCGAACATTTTTAATTACTATTATTAGTGCATTCGTTAATCTATAACCGATAACGTATGGAAATAAACAATGATGTTACCGTAATACTGTTTTGTAACTTATTTTCGTAAATTCGTGAAGCAAAATTTTACTGACTATGAGCCCTTGTATAGCACCATACAAAAACAATTATAATTATTTAGTAAAATTAAGCCGACTTATTAATTTTACCAAAACGTTAACAGCTTTAATTACAAAGACCGTGATTAACCACGTGGTGTTAATTTCACCCTTCAAGAGTTTCTTTCTTCTACGAATTACAAAAAGAAAATTCTACTTTTAAGATCTTTGAATTGTGATTCAACGACAATTAGTCAGACACGTGACGATTTTGTAGGTTCTTCAAGTCATACGGCGGAATACTCAAACGCTACTTATATTAAGTTCATGCTTAAATTATTGCCATCTCTTACAAATATATACATTTATTCACAAAGAAAATTACAACTAATACAGTATTTACAGTATTTACAATATTTACAAAATACACATGAAACAGTTGAGCCATCTATAAACCGTTGCAAACGATTTATAGATAGCTCAACTGGTCCAAATCAGTAATGTCAAACAGAGGCAGAGCAATTTTAAATGGTGTTTAAATTTGAGTTACGTTTCAGTATTCGGCCCATAGAGGCCAAATTATACCGGCAAGAGATTATACACTATGAAGTCCTATAAGATTATGTTTTGGCTATAAATTAACGGCCTTCAAATATTCCCAATGCTCATGTTACTCGATCTACAGACTAATTAATTGATATTCAAGCCGGCTGTCGTACCTAACGTATAATTATAGGTACGTACGATACGTCCATAAATTACTTAGGTACCTACATAGTACCTGTACCTTACTGTACCACTGTATGTAGGTAGGTACGTTATCGGTTATCGGTTTTATATTATACCGCGTTCACACTATGCCATTGCCGCTGCCGGCATTGATGCCGCGGACGTATTGCCACAGCTACCTCGCCTTTATTCTCACCAAGGAGCTAGGCATGAACTTGGCGATGTTGCTGTGGCAATAATTCCGGAATTAATCGCGGCAATAATTCCGGCAGCGGCATGGGCATGTGTGAACGCGGTATAAGAATAAAGGCGATGTTGCTGTGGCAATAGTTAATTACCGGAATTAATCGCGGCATGGGCATAGTGTGCACGCGGTATTAGTTACGCTAGTTTAGTAAAACGTTGTTTAAACACGTAATAATAATTTATAAGTTTAAAAATTCGAAATCACTCAAAATCCCCTTTGTGCAAAATTGAATTTGAGGCTTTCCCTAGTGACTACAACATGGGGCACTTCAAAAAGGGTGTTTTAAAATTCTTCAAGGGTCGGCAACGCGCATGTGATGCCTCTGGTGTTGCATGCGTCCATAGGCTACGGTAACCGCTTCCCATCAGGCGGGCCGTACGCTTGTTTGCCTACTTAGTAGTATAAAAAAAAATCGTCTTCAATTCGGCAGTTCACTGGGATTGTTCTATTGATCATAAACACCACTGTAAAGTCACATGAAAGAAAAATACGCAATGTTTTTTACGCAGATGACATATTTTTTTCTAGTCATTCTTAAAAAAAGCCCATCTACTGAACCGATTTTGATAAAAAAAATATGGGACCAATCTGTAAGTCTAGAATTTTTAAACAGATTCATAAATGACGGAGTTCCTGAAGTAACAAACATTAAAAAAACATGCAACCGAATTGAGAACCTCTTCCTTTTTTGAAGTCGGTTAAAAACCGGTCATGTGCGATTCCAACTCTTGCAATAAGGGTTCCGCCACCAAACAATTAAAATAAACAAAGTGGTAATTTATTATTGTCTCTGAAAACGCCGCAAGCTAAAATGACCGATTAATCTTTTGCTATCTCTTTTCGTTGGAAAATGACAGTGACAAGAATATTAAAGCCCGTAAATGATAGGAATATGAATAGAGCCGTAAGTAATTGTAGAAAACTTTGTCCATTGCTTTAGTTCTGATGAATAAGAGTGTATAATCCCATCCCACTAATATTATAAATGTCAAAGTTTAACGTTTGGTTTTTTTTTTATGATAATAGTAATGGAACATGCTGATAGCTCACCTGATGTTAAGTAGTAACTTCTGCCTATACAATGCATTACCTCACAGAGCAAGTCCAATGAGGACGTGCCCTGTAAGGCAATGCACTGCGTCCATCACTCTGATGATATTTGTTTGTTTTGGATGTTTGTGTTTCAATCATGCTGTAACTGCTGATCCGTTTTAAATGAAACTTGGAATATATAACGACATAATATACTACCTAGTTTATAAGGCTACCTTTTATCCCGGAAAATCAACTGGATCCAACGGAACGCGGACGGAAGCTAGTATAAAATGGTTTGTATACGAGTAGGTAGGTACCTATATATTCCAAGTTTCATCCAAATCGGATCAATAGTTTTTTGCGTGAAAGAGTAACAAACATCCATACATACAAACTTTCGGGTTTATAATATTAGTAAGATATATCATTGAATCTAATATCTTACAAACAGACAATTTTGTTTATCAAAACATGTACAACTTCATTGAGTATTCTAACCCTTTAGTTTAAGGGTAGCGTTTGAGATGCCCTATTAGTATGATGACCACGTTTTGGCATGCACGTAGATGCCCATTTAAAAAGATTTAGAAGTATTATTTAAAAAATATGGAGGTAAGTTGTTTTAAGCTGTTTTCACACCCGCGTACCTGCAGGCGTTAATCCGAGAACGGGGACGGAATATTAATTTAACCAAGCTGCACACGCCATGTCTGTTAGAGTGTTTAAAAGTGGTATGTTTGTATATGTAGGTATTTTTTTCTCATGTCGTTTACGACTTTTTAGACGGTGTAGTAACTGTTTTTCTAGAATATTTATTTAAACCTCATATTGTACAAGTATCATTAAGTAAATTTACTTAGTTATACTGGAGTAACTTAGATAATAATAAATAAATAAATAATAAATATTCTCGAACAAATCACACAACGCTCTCTGGTCGCAAACTAAGCAAAGTATTATGGGAACTAGATTGCTGGCTGATAGACTTCTTATATACATTTTTTTTGTAAATACATACTTGTGATACATAGTAACACCCAGACACAGAACAAACATCTATGAGATATTAGTAGGTTCACTCGATTGAGGGATCGATCCATCGAATTAGTAGACAAACAAAAATATTCTACGAATCACGAAGAAATCATCGAATTACGAAAAGCTTACTTAGGCCTTATTAACTTTGTTAGCTCTCTCCTAGTTAGTGACATTTGCGTACTTAATGGGAAGGTTCTGTTTGAGAAGGTTTGAAAAGGTAAAAAAAAAAGCACCGATAAGCTTTCAATCTCGATTATCGTCAAACTTTTATAAGTAGATAAACTACTTAGTGAAAAACCGAAACTCAGTGATTTGTTATTATCTTCTTGGTTTTGGTCCCGCGAAACTGGCTTAAATGTATATTCATCTATAACTTTATAAAATGAACCTTGTTATTTGAATTCAAAAAGTCTATTTTTGACTGTGGCTGCAAAAGCATCTCAAAAAAGCATGAAACTTCTAGTAAAATGAAGTATGGATATTATGGAACATTCTTTGAATGGAGAGGTAGGTACGTAGAGTTAGCTTCGGACTCTATTTCTTAGTGAAATAAGTGAACCGCACAAAGTATGAAATTATGACGCGTGTAAGTACTTATAAATGGGAGCCATTAAGTACCTACTTTATTTAAGATCTCCTGTAGGTACCTACAATATGAATGCAAAAAAAAAATTTTAGGTCTTCTACAAAACTACGAAATACTACCTGGTCTACCTATGTAGCATAGCATCAGGAAAAAAATATTTGCAGAAAGAAGTAGTGATGCCAGCTTAGCTGCCACACTCAGAGACATCACTTAAACATAAGTATGACATACTTATTTGCGGATTTGCGGTGTCTCGGTAGTGTCGTAACATCTGAGTGCGACAGAGACAATCCAATCCAATTTTTGAAAACTTGAGTTTGTAATTTGCATATTACAAATCCACGCTGAAAAGTTCTGAATTTCAAAATGTTTGCTTGAATGTTTCGACGAACAAAATAAAATTATTATGCCCAAAATTGTCCGAGAGTGCCATCTGTAACTAATTTTCGAAGATAATTTTCGATGTGTTTGGTGAAAATTGGTGGATCCGCCGCCGTTTCTTTGTTATAAGGATATTCTTCAGGTGTGAAAACCAGTTTTGAGGAAGTTTTGAAACATTTAGATTTAGAAGATTTGTTGAACTGGAATCCAAACTCCAAGGTTTGATTATGACCATCAATGGAGAGGATCTAAAGAGATTTTTATACATAGTCAGAGGTTTACATTTTGTTTTAATTTGTGCTAGCTAAAGTTGAGCGTGCAGCTCTACACACGTATTCTAGACACTACTAATCTACTATGATATTAATAATGCATTATATCTAAGGTAGTAGAATAGATAGTACATATTCGTGGGAACTGCCTGCCTCAAATTCAACCGAAGCTCGATCATTTCCACAATCTGCGATTGAATAATTCATTACCGATGGCTAACAATTACCTATCTTACCTTCGCAAGTTTAGTCTACCACTGCGTTGGTAAATAGCTGAAATAATAGACTAGGTTCAAGTTGATGGTGAAATCACATGTTTTCTAGACTTTCACAAAAGTAACCACTATTAATTCAAACGCAATCGCTTTCACGAAATTACTATGTAGAGAGCACAAAAAATAACTAATTAACTCTATTGACATATATCTTACCAATAAAGCGCTCGTGGCGTAGTATTGAAACAAATTTTAGGACGAAACCGTAATAGAAATATTAATACAAATGAAGTTATTGTTTCGTTCCAGTGGGACGAGATACCGGTAGTCCGAAACTAGAATAACTCGTAGACTGCTTAGTCAATCTTCACAGCGATGTTCTGCGCGGTCACATTTTGGGTGACCGCTGGCACCCGATGTATGTTTAGAAAATTACAAAAACGGAATAAGTCAGGGTAAATAATTATTTCCAGAACTACGCTGTATAAGTCCGCAGAATCCGCAAATCTTAGTCTCTGGATGATGATGAGTTGAAAGTTGAAACAGTGGAGGTGATTTTATCTCACAAGTCCGTTCCACGTCAAGTTTAGAATTAATTTCAAACAGCCTTACCAGATGACTTATATGTATTCTGTGCCAGCGGTTTCAAAAGTTTAACGCTTGTGAGGGTGAGGTTATGTCAGTGGGTACCTTACACTGCCAACTTCGAGACAAAGTTGAATTGTAGGTACTTTTCTGGAGCAACTGCGAGGAATCGCCAAACTACAGCTGTTTCAAGCTCTCAACGAGTTCTATAACTTTTCGAACAGAGTATTAATTTGACAGCTGTCATTATAGCTGACTGTCTTACCGCGAAGTATTTACCCTGCGGGATGAATGATTGTGTACTTAAATAACTTCAACTTCTTGGTTTATGGCTTTTGCAACTTGTTACAAGACACGAGTTTTGGCATTTTTTGAAACGACACATAGCACTTTTATTTTAATAGTTTTTCTTGTGTTATTGTGAGTATTGTTGTTTAATTTTGGTGGAATTTTAACCAATAATACTTAGGTCGTAACATAAAGTGTGAGCCATTGGAATAAATGTGTGTAAAGTGGTTTTTCTAAATGTGAAAATTCGTGTTAGGTTTTGAAGAGAAAATCCACCATTTTCTTTTCAAAACAAACGACAGCCGACTTGACAACTGACTTGACTTGACTTATTTATTACAATTTTAACACTTGACATTGGCAAAATTGTCCGTCGAAATGACGGACAGAGGCCATTAACGAAGGGAAGAAGAAACTTGTTACAATTCTGCCAGTGTCTGTTTGAGTAGGTGGGGAAATCGTGTGATATATATACACATAGTCAACCCTGAACTTTTTTTTAGTCTTGGTTCAGACTCCATAGAAAATTGCCCATTGTCCTTTACAATAATGTTTTTAAGTAACCTAATGGTTACTTTTTTCTTTAATGATAATAGTAATGGAACAAACTGATATAGCTCACCTGATGTTAAGTGGTAACTTCTGCCTATAACAATGCATTTCCTCGCAGAGCAAGTCCAATGAGGACTTGCCCTGTAAGGCAATTACTTTAGTTTTTACTTTAGTAGTTTTTAGGCCATTACTTTAGTTTACCTAATGGGTTATGTAAAAGTACCTACCTACTAGGTACCTATAGTTGTTTTAAATATTTTGTTATGAAAGAAAATCTTAAAGCTATGAACTTTTATGTTATAAAGTTCTGAGAGATAATGTTGTCGTTATTAGCATTGAGTTTGTCGAGAAAAAGAAACTCAAGACATCGGAGAAAATAAATGGCCTTCCGAGTTTAGTAAAATTGTTCAAAGGATTTCCAGGGGATCATTACTTCACCCAGCAAAGGAATAATAACGGATATAAAAAGTTAAATCTTTACTTACCGAGTGAGTAACATAATCGAAACATTTCTATACAGTACTAGCCTAGCCGTCGCCCGCGGCGTTGCTCGCGTTCTACCCTTTAGAGTGTGACGTTTCAAAATTCCTTTCTTAGTGCGCCCCTACACTATATAAGGAACCAACCTTCCAAATTTCATACCTCTAGGACTTATAGTTTAGGCTGTGCGTTGATTCTCTGTCAGCTTCAAAAGAGTTTTATATATATTGATGATGATAATAATTGATGATGATGATACAGGGTGTATAGAAAACTTCGAGGGGTAATGGTACCCATATGGACAACTTTTCTTATGGAACTATCAGTTTTAGCGTGAAAAAATATCAGACAAACAAAATAATCCTATCCTACTAATATTATAAACACGAAAGTTTGTGAGGATGTTTGTTACTCTTTCACGCCAAAACTACTGATCCGATTTGGATGAAACTTGGAATATAATATATTGTTCGTGACCTGCGGGCCTAAGATGCGCACGCGAGATATTTGCCATGTCGTTCTGTCAAAATTTAAGCATTTTGTACCAGTTTTTGAATTTTTGCATTATCTGTGGCAATATTGTCGACAAAACGCGCCTTGAATATTCAACTTTTGACATTTCTGCATGACTATTATCTCGTCCTCAGAGAGATACGACGACTAAGAAGTGTCAAAAGTGTACAATAACAAGGCGCGTTTTGTCGACAACATTACCACAGATAATGTAAAAGTTCAAAAACTAGTGCAAAATGCTTACATTTTGACAGAACGACATGACAAAATATCTCGCGTGCGCATCTTAGGCCCGCTGGATTAACACATAGGCTACTTTTTATTCCGAAAAATTAACGGGGTCCAACGGGACGCCAACGAAGTAGCGGGCGGCACCTTGTTGCAAATAAAGTTACATACCTGCCGTGTAAGTTTATAAATATAGCTTTCTTCTTCTTCCTGTCCTTATTGCACTAGGTGGGGGTCGGCACAACCATTTCCATTCTGACGGATGATAGGGGTATCATCCGTCATCTCGCTCACCGTCCGTCACTCCTTTCCTATGCATAATATCATCTTTCACACAATCCATTAAGCTTATTTATTTGGTAACCTCAAATTTGGAATGTACCTATAGTTTCCTACGTCACAGATCATATAATAAGAACCTGCGTCTAAGTAGGTATACAAAATACTGACGAAATTTGATTAAAATTCGCAGAAATCATACTCATATTATCGTGATACGTACACCTACCCTAGAACAGCTGCAATACTAGGAAAGTAATTCTAGAAGTTCGCCCCCTAAGCAGCGAAAGCATTAAGTTACAGAAATAACATGACTGGAATCATAAGTAAACATTCGACTAAGTAGTCCTCAGTTTAAAGTTGAATCAATCTCAATCATATAAATTATTATCTTAAGAGTGTAGGAATGGTAAAAACGAAAACAGAACGCCTCTTGCCCGTTTTCTAAGTTTACGCACTCGGTTTCATAATGAGCATATTAATATACTCGTATATACCTAAGCACCCTCAATGTTTATTTCTGTTTATTTCTAACGACAAGAATTGTTATGCTTTATCCCAATCTTTTGTTTTACAGAAAAAAAATAAAAATATAGTTTTAGCACAGAGCTTGACGTACCTATGTACCTATACAGAGAAACAATTCCCTGATAGCATATATTAGACTAGCGGACCGTCCCGGCTTCGCACGGGTATTTAACAAAATTTAAATTTTTAGGTATTTTTTTTACACCTTGGGTTACCTTATTGGAGTTTTAGTAAGGATCCCTAATTTTTTTGAAAATATAATATAGCCTATGTCACTCAAGGATAGTGTAGCTTCCCAACGGTGAAAGAATTTTTCAAATCGGTCCAGTAGTTTCGGAGCCTATTCAATGCAAACAAAAAAACAATCCAATCTTTCCTCTTTATAATATTATTAGTTTAGATAATTCTAACCTTGTACCTGGTTCTCGCTACGGCTGCGAGCACTTTTCAGCATCCCGATCCGCGAGGTATTGAAACCATTATAATACAAAGCTTAATTACATATTTCAACCTTTTGAAACTGCGACTTTTTCAGTAGACACCAAATAGAGCATTTAGTTTTATATTAGAAGTTCCCTACTTACCCACATCATTCAATCAGTGCCCATTCATTCAGCAGTTCAACAAAGCACAATTATGCAGTGCCTATTTCAGATTTAGCTTGCAACGAGGGAGCAGTCAATCCTCGCTCACAATTAACGCATTCCGTGGAGGCAAGAGGCAATGCACCTAGTGACTCTCCATTAATCTGCGGCTCAGGCACAGTTCCGGTGGATTGGCTAGGTTACTTCATTATCCTGCTTGAATATTTAGGTACCTAGATATTCAGGGTTGGCAACGCATTAAAATAGTTTGGATGTTGCGGTTGGTACCTAATTAGGTGACGGTACATACTATTAGATGAGCGGTATGCTTGATCAGTTTGATAACCCTGACATAGTATTTTCTGATTTTTTTTTTCATTTTAGTATCATAAACAAAAATATGCATCATCGCCATCTTTTACCATACACGGTGTTTGAGGTTTGAGTTGAGGAAGCTTGTCCATTTTTTTTTTTTTTTTACGATGGGAAAATGTTGGACGCATCTCGCCGAGGTCTCCTCCTCTGCCGAGGAGAGCCGGAGGGGTATGTCGGACTCCTCACTCACTAACTAATGCTAATGAGACATTTGTTAGTGGCGTCCTACCGACTAAAAACCCATCGATCTTCCCTCAATCACCTCAGCGCTAGTGCGTCGTCAAACCACTCGTCATCAGACGACATGTTTAACTCCGCACCAGTACTTGACAAGGTCACGGGGTCCCGGTTGGATTCGACCGCGGCCTTGTCAGTGATAGTCCGCCTTGGGCAGACCCTTCTGTGATCCCTATTAGGGGGAAGGAGATGTCCAGCCATGACATCTCTCGGCGTACTGGGACTCCTCGCACCCAAATTAAGGCTTTCATGGGAGAGAAGTTGGCGGTTGAACTCTCGCCGCCTTCTTCCAGCACTTTTGTCCTTCTCCAAATCTCCTGCAATCATAATGGGGTACTAAGATACAATATTTTGAATATGTTTGGCGGTAGTTTCTAGTCTACCTTCAATGTCCTACATCAAATTAATATTAAGATAGAAGATTTTAAGCATTGAGCATGAGATTTTCATGGTTGCGTCATCAAGCTATCTTAACTTGACTTAGCTGTCCATTGCGGGCTATGTTTCTGCATCGCCGCCAAGTATGCAAATACGCCTTCAGTGTAAGCCGTGCGATATTTGTAATTTGTACGATGTTATTGTTAACCGATAGTCATGTGAGACATAATGAGACGGCTGAATACGCATTTCTCGAGCGTGAGAAATACGTGGGCGATGATATTTATGGTATACTAGCCTTCGCCCGCGGCGTTGCTCGCGTTCTAGACCCTTTAGGCTGCGACTTTTCAAAATTCCTTTATTAGTGCACCCCTACACTATATAAGGATACTACCCTCCAAATTTCATACCTCTAGGACTTATAGTTTAGGCTGTGCGTTGATTCTCTGTCAGCTTCAAAAGAGTTTTATATATATTGATGATGATGATGATGAGATGTCTGAGGGACAAATTACATGATTTTGTACATTCTTCAACTTATTCAGAAATCGTCTCAAGATATTTTTTCCTAAAATAACTCTCCCTTATACCACTTACCCTACTTAGTTATTTTTTTTTATATTGGGGTTATAAATGACTTCTGTTGTGCAAGCAGTGCGGGTTTGATTCAACGGTGGTGGGACAAAATATTTGCACGATCTGTTTATATATTATAGTTTTAGGGTGGTGAGGTGCTATGGTTGGTATGGTACTCCTAGTTTCTGATACAGGGTCTCATTAAACAGACTACTTCTGAAAACTTTGCGGGGTTAAAGACTAATTAAATGTAAACAACTAACAATCTTGAATATGAACCCGTATATTTCGATAAAAAAACCCAATGTTTGTAGAGTTGGTTCACAACAGAAACATTTAATTGTTCAACTAAAATAGGCACTTAACTGCAATTTGTGGAACCAGCATAAACTGCACGGAGAATAAACTCACAAATTGTCAGAGCTCTCGTTTGAACAAAGTATCCACCTGTCTATCACGAAGGTGTCTGGGGATCACCACGAATAGGTCTAACAATCGTCATACGGCCGAATACTCAAACGCTACTTATATCTAAGTTTTTTTTGCCATCTCTTACATGAAATGTCAAACAGAGGCAGAACAATTTAAGTGGTGTTTAAAGAATGACGTTTCAGTATTGGTCCCATAGTATGTCAAGCTAACGTATATCTGTCTGCGTGTAGAGCTCTTTGGTGACGTACAGTCCGGGAAGTACTATCACCGTATTTCTGCTGCCAAGCTGTGACGCTCGCATTGCTGTGCTCCCGTTTTAAGTATATGGGTGCTGGTGCAATTTCTAGCTCACTTTTGGAAGCAACTGATTTTGAAAGAAAGAAAGAAAGAAATATATTTATTTTGTTATTTTTTAAACTTTACAATGTTATAAACATTAACTTAAACTTAAATTCAAATAAAATAACAAAAATGGCCACCACTCAGCATGGTGCCAGGGCAGGATATGTGAATATCCTGCCCAGGCGCTGGTTTTCAGTGGCGCCAATTTTCTGGACGTATTGCCTAAAACTTTTACAAGTTTTAACTAACTGGCCGTTTTTTTATGATTGTTCTCTATAAGATCCTATGGTTTAAAATAAATGAATGAATTATTGCATTCTTATACACATAGGTAACCAAACATCAGGTTATCTGCTTGTTCCAATAATTTTTTCTTTTAATAAAAGTCTCGACTGAACGATGCAACGCGTCAACGAAGTCTATGAAACTTCTACCTCTAGAAGAAGTAGACGACTTCTTCCTCTAGTATTCTACCAGTTGAGTGAAAACATTAATTCAACTGTTCCGAACAGCTGTATATACTGCTGGAGAATCAAGCCACCACTACTTCCTGCGATAGTTAGAAAATGTATTCGGAATTAGTGCCGCGAACGCGTTGGAACCCCAATAGTTTTGGGACTAAGTTGTTCTTCAATTTTGCACTGCGTAGTACCGTCAGCGTAGTCTTACAAGTATTTAAATCGTAGCAAAAGCTTATGTAAATCGTCCTGATATCTTTCTAAATATATAAAACTCTTTTGAAGCTGACAGCTGACTGACAATCAACGCACAGCCTAAACCATAAGTCCTAGAGGTATGAAATTTGAAGGGTAGTTATAGTATCCTTATATAGTGTAGGGGTGCACTCGGAAAGAAATTTTGAAAAGTCACACTCTAAAGGGTTTATATAAAGAGATAAACTAAATATGCAGATCTACTAAATAAACGATTGATTCCGAAAATAGTTTGTCTGTTTGTTTGTTCGCGGATCACGCCTAAACTACTGGACCAATTTCAATGAAACTTATACCTTTCAGAAGCCCTTTTCCGGATTGAAACATAGGCTATATTTTAATGAAATCAAAGACGTGAATTCTTATAAACAGTTGGAACTCTCTAACCAAAAGCAGCCATTTGCTACGAGGTTCATCGTAAGCTGGTTGACAGATATATTGGTGGAAAGTTTCGCACGCGTACGAAGTCGCGGGTATCAGCTAGTGTGGTTCTAATATTGTGTTACTAAATCATTTTTGCTCATGTTTGATGCTGGCTGTACCCGCTTCTATACCAGCGGATCGATTACGTTCGATCCGACAAAGCATTCTCTACCAAACTTTATCCCCATTTTACCCTAGTCTTTGGTTAGTTCGTATGAGTTAGTGGCCATCTCTAAGGACGGAGTTTTTAGGCCGCTTTAAAGCCTTCGGGTTTAAGAACTGCTATAGCTGGGACCGATATTCGTTTTTAGTAATTCGAATTCTTGGTCATTTTGCCCCAATTTTTGAAATACGTAAGCACTTTTAATTTTCATCGGTACATTTTTTTTATATACAATATAGTTAACCGTTTGACCACAATCTCACCTGATGTTAAGCGACGATGTAGTACGGTTACATGTTTGTATGATCTTTATTTTTTTTGACCGAAATCGGACTAGAAACTGGTACAAAATGAATATGGCCCGTTAAGTTTAATTAGATAGCTACTTGAACCTTTGTAGTGTACCTAAGCAACAACTCCTTGAAACTTTGGAACGTCTCACGACGATTCCGAACTTTACAATGTTGTTCTCGAACTTTGCTTCCTACTTAACTAAGCTGTTGTGTGTACTTATAGAAATATATACGTAGGTACGTACTTATTTACGATGATTTGCGAATGTAGGCGTATGTTATGCGTCAATCAAAAGATCTCTATACCTACCACAAACAATACATCTTCAAGTCATTCAAATAAGCTTAAAAAATTCTGGGATGGTACTTGCTTTGTTTGAAATCGGTTTCCAAGTTCTCCAGGTCCAAGGCCCCAAGGAATCTCAGGTCACGCTCTGAGATTTATGTTGCGTTTACACTATGACGCAGTCGGCAGGGATTTGGGCAGGAAAGTGGACACGAGCATTTGATTGTGTGAACACGACCATGCCTTTGTCCCGGCTCCCGGCCCAAATGAGCTCCCTAATGCGAATAAAGGCGATGTTGCTGTGGCAATAAGTCCGCGGCAATAATGCCGGCAGCGGCATGCATGCCCATGGGCATAATGTGAACGCGGTATTGGAGATATTGTCTGAAATGCATGTAATAGAACCAAATTTTTAAATATTATCAGCAAACGTTTGACCAAAATTTATCTTCATTAGATTTAAAGGCCTATTATTATCACCACAAGTGATAATGCGGTCGACGGTGTAGCACATTTGCGTAGAAGAAACCTATTAACCAACTGTCAAAACTAGTTTTTATTTTACTACGCACACGATTCCCACAGAGTTGGTATAACCCAAGAGGGTGAATGAATGCAGATGCTGTAACATGACTCTATGATACACGACTGTAAGCTTAGCTCTTATTTCCTCTGCGGTCTCAACACAAGGGCAGATGAATGAAGAGTACTTTACCTACGATTATTCCTTGGACGAACTAACACACGATTATTCCGTGGCTTGGTCTTGAAATTTTTATAATCGTTAGAGAGTAGCTAACGTAAATGCACGGTAACGGTCACGTGAATTTTTGTCCTTAATATGTTTCCCATTTTTTTCCGTGCCATCTGAATCAATTTTCAATTCTCTTTTATAAGTATTTTTTGAATGTCAGCTGGACCATAGACAGCCCTACGGTACACTATAATCATCATCATCATCCGCAGCCTGACTTCACCCTACCGTACAGACAGATGGAACTCTCGCGTCAATACACCCGGCACGGTATACATCATTGCGACACTTTAAAGATGAAGGATGTAGAAAGTCATCAGAGCTTTTAATATAATATTCTGACCCAGTTGTATATTGTAAACGCAGTAAAAAATATTTGGCCAATTATTTAACAAAATAAATAGTTTGTGGTGTTTCATTCGTAAGCAGATTATAAATGACGGATTGGAGGGAATTATTAATGCTTCTCGTATATTTATAAATAAGTAAATGCTACTTAATTAACTGACATAATGGTGACGGTATACAGGGTATATAAAGACCATTCTCGAAAACTTTAGTATTGAAACAGCTGATTTTTATTTAGCGCTGTCACTAGCGACTCCATAGAAAAAGTTGTTTTGTTGATGGATATTTTAACCTTTTGAAGTTTTTGGAAGTTGTCGTATTACACCCGGTATAGACTACCTTTTTAAATGAAAAGTAGGTAAGTAGGTACCTTAGCTGCTATGATTATATTACTATCGGTAACTATGCATTTCGACTAAAAAAGAACAGTTATATGATCAAAACATCGTATAAACTCCCTCAAAACAAACATTCGCTTGCCCGTGTCAAGGGACCACCCAAACCAAATAGGTGCGTGCACCGGAAATGCATCAATATTCAATATTGATGTCGATTTATCTATTATTTGACTGCCCTGTTGACAGTTTGTGATAATAAAAGGGAACAAGACGTATTTGATCGGGTGAGCGAAGCGAATCAAGAAAATTGCGGTTTTTTTGGGAACATCACAAAATCTCATTATAATGGATGCCTAAAATTATGTAAGGGTGAGTCTTGAGGGCGTTATAGAATATTCTCAAACCTCGCCCTTATAATTAAAATGATGCTTGAGGGCAGTTACACGTTACAATAAAGTACTTTTTACTTTAACCACATTTTTTTATAAGTATTTAAGTGTCTCTTTATATATTACCCAGTAAAGGCGTCATGGCTCAGTCGGTAGTAGCTCTGCCTTCCGTGCTGTGGCTCGTGGGTTCGATCCCCACCGAGAACAAACATTTGTGTGTTGTAAACATAGATGTTTGTTCTGTGTCTGGGTGTTTCTATGTATTATAAGTACCTATGTATTTACAAAAAAAAATGTATGTATGTATTATATCAGCCATCTAGTTTCCATTGTACAAGCTTTGCTTAGTTTGGGACTAGAGGGCGCTGTGTTAAGTGTCCGTGAATATTTAAAAAAATATATATATATATTTCAAAAAATATTACGAAGCAATACGACTATATTCTTTAAGAAGTGTCAGAAAATAGATAAATATCCTTGGACGACACAACCCCATCTAGTACCAAACTATAAACAAAGCTTGTAATATGGGCAATCGATTCCTGATAGAATACTTATCATTACCTATAATATAATTTTTTTATGTAAATACATACTTATAATAATCAGATGCATGTTAATGTAGCCTATCTTCACAATATTTGATTCATAATACAGACACGAGCCAGTGACGTGAACACATCATTGGTACGACCCTTTTTACTCACTCACGTCGTAACGACCAGACAGATTTAGATAAAAAAAATATGCGAACACGTAAACGAAGCAGCGGCCGGAAACTAGTAAAATATAACGTGATTTTTTTAATTTCTTTTTTATTCAACACCAAATATGCAAGAGTAACAGTAGGTTTTAGGTTTAAAATGTGAAAAGAAAAAACACTGCTACTGTGCAGGAAATGTAATATTTTTTATTTGCGTGAATATTCGAACACCATTTTGGTAGCACCGTGGGCAATATTAAATTTTACTATGCAAAATGTGGCTTCGTGTGTGAAATTAGTACCGTTGGAATTTGTGAAATGAATAAAAATATGCAAAAAATAATCCTATGCAAGGAGAACTTAGAGATCCTACACTTCTAGACTACACAATAATGATGCTTAAAAGAAACAAATAGTCAGTCTCAAAAAAAATAAAAAATACATGTTAAAAAAAGAACTATAGACTAAAAAGAAAACATCTAAATCTGCATCATCATCAATCATCATCATCATCATCAATATATATAACTCTTTTGAAGCTGACAGAGAATCAACGCACAGCCTTAACTATAAGTCCTAGAGGTTTGAAATTTGGAGGGTAGGATCCTTATATACAGGGTGTTACCAGACCACTTCCGAAAACTTGGAGGTTCCAATCAGACCATGATACTGAAAACAGTAAGCGAAAAAAATCGCGAAAAAAAAATTTGACTTGACTATCTCTTTTTAATTTTTTTTCTAGTTACATACACACAGTACAACATAATAAGACATATCTACCTAATTATCTCATATAAAAAAGCAAAAAAACAAATAAAATAAATAAAGCAGCAATGTACACGCAGCACGCAGATTACGTCTACTACAGCATGAACAGCTGAGAGTTCATCGCGGGTCATTCAAGTACGCGACGTGCGAGCGACCTACGTTAGTAGGCACTTACGACACAGAATAAATAATAGTACTACGCCTCGACCTTACCTACGTGAATGCGTACATTGCGGGCTGGCGAAATAAATACAAATCTTTAAACATTGTTTTCTCCGGCTATAATTATTTTTCAGGATAACTGATTTTTTTTTGGTTGGGTTTTGGTGTGCTGTAGCTCCCACTTTCGTTTTCGGAAGTGGTCTGGTAACACCCTGTATAGTGTAGGGGTGCACTAAGAAAGGAATTTTGAAACGTCACACTCTAAAGGGTAGAACGCGAGCAACGCCGCGGGCGACGTCTAGTAGCTTTATAAACCTCGTGCATGCTATAGTTTCAAATTACCTACAATTCAAAACGCTTACCAAAGAAAGCGTTTTTTCCATTATTCCAAAAATGCAAAATTTGAAGATATGCTGGCTTTAAAAGTTCAAAGTGGACTTTTCAGATAGGCAATAATATTTTTCCACGTAACTATAGGTATTGCTGGGAAGTTGGTGTTTCAAATAATATGATGGTGGACGGTATACCTATAATACTACTATACTATATACTGTCTTTTAGAGTTAAAATAGTACGCGAATGTACCTAACTTCGTTTTTTTTATTTCACCGCATCATCATATCAGATACCGTCAAAGTACTTTATCGAACTGTAAAAATGCTGATGAAGAAAAACGCTCAACCTTTTTCCAACTTTATGTGCAGTCATTAGAGCTCATTTTTTTGTTCAATTTGACCGCATCCCATCTGATCGAAAATGATGCGGCAGGGGAGAGAAAAATATTGGCTATTTGTATGCGGACGTCCTGATTGTGTTTTGTGCTATATCACAGTAAATTATTTTCAAAGATTTTTTTAGGGGAAACATTATTTTCAAGTATTTTTAAAGTATGCATAAATGGAAATGAAAGCATACTGAGAATTGCAATCTGTAGTTTTAGTATTCACACTAGTACCTAGGTATTTAAATACCTCTGTGCACTAACTTTTGAATTTATTTGTACGTACGATATTTATCTTGTAGGTATAATAGTAATAATAATTCTTTACAAATAAAATATATAAACAACACAATACAAATGTAAAACTTACAAAAAAAAATTTGATAAAAAAAGAATACATTTATGTTTGCTATATTTTCTATGTCCGTTCTGTATTTTCTGTGTGTACTACTATCTATCTATCTACGAGTACGAATTGGTAATCTTACGCTTCGGGGCAGAAAAATATTCTTTTCAAATATTGAAAAAGTAAAAAGGTCAATATCAATGTTTGACCGTCTCGGTATCGCAAAGCATGGATCATTACTTTTGGTTATCTCGCTACAAATATATATTTTGATAAAACCACCCTTATCGGAACCTTCGATGGATTGAAACGCAAATAGGTATCAGTGCCCGTGGAACTTGAAAGTTTTATCGATAAGGGTTCTTTGCCCTGTCTATTGAAATGAAGGGTAGAGAAGGTACAAGTGCCTATAGCGTTTGGGAGTGGTATTGGTTGCTATGGTTACGCATCAACTTTTTGGGTATTGTTAATTATTACCTTGTTATACCTTGGATTCTATTACAAAAGCCAGTGAACCCCAGAACTTCATTATCTTATAAAGGCTGAAAGTTTGTCAGTGCATGCTCCCCAACACGGGTAAGAACCGATGGACCATCATGAAGTTTGGCTCATCGTGGCTTTGGCAGGCAAGCGGTACTAAAGGTGTGGAAAATATCACCTTACTTTCGTCAAAATATAATGGCTGATTTTTTATATTTTCTTCAAAATATTATAAAAAATCACGTCATTCATTGCCAGACACTTAACATCGTGGCAACCTCTTGCAGACATGCCAAGAATGCCAAGCAAAAACGCGTTAGAAATAATACCAAAAACTTAAGAAGTGTAAATTGATAGTAAACTAAAATTCTCTGGTTTTTATACCCATTTAACGCCTTCACACTTTCGACTTCACGCAAACGGCTCCCCGATACGGAATGTGTGGCTAATCATGACAAAAACTACCTACCTTGGGAACACCAACACAAACGTCCGCTTGTCTGACCCGGGATTATAAAACAAATATTAGTTCAGTCCAACGAGATCCGACCACATAATAGATCTACGTGGTGCCGTCTTGCTTGAGCGCACGCCGGCCGGCGCAAGCGCAGGAAACCGATCCAATTTTGTATTGGCTAAACACTCATTTCCATTGTTTTGTGTGGCTTCCGGGTTGATTTGTTCACGATAATTACTCTCGATCATATCTATTATTTTCATTTCATGAGAGGGTGTGTGTATGTGTTACCCTTCCTTCTAGCAGAAATAAGCGAGTAGGTAAAGTTAATTGGACTATCCTATTTTGTTATCACGATCAATACCGCCACAGTTTACCCGGAATAAATCATTCATAAATTCCCAATCGCTTCTCAAACCTATCATTAGTCGTACGTATAAAAATTCCTATCATTTCTATAATTCGTATTCGGGACTCGAACCCTATCATTGACTCCATCCCCGCATTCCCAAGAGTCGCTGAGTGGTGTATAATTATAGCGTTTATTAGGCTATAGCCGATCACAAGGGTTTGTTCAGTACTTTAGTCAAACGTGGTCAAACTGTGCATTTATCACTTGCCCGCGGCCAGTTCTCACGGGACGCTCAAATTTTTAACTTACATACAAACGTGTCGAACCTCGCGGCTGTTTGTACTCGTCTTTTTGTAACATTAGGCTCGCAGTAGGATTTGTACTGCGGTTAGTCTTGTTACGAAGCCTTACATCCCTACCGTTGAACAAACAGTTCCCGCGTCCATTGCTCGGTGTCTTCGATTGGTAGAGTATCTGTACAGAGCGTGGGATGAGATGGTCGGGGTGCATACAAAAGTGTTGGAGTAAGGTTCACGTTACAATGACACAGTTGAGAGTTTTGTTTGCTCGGGACGAAAAGATTGCGTGAGAACCTTCGGAACTGCATGGGCGTGACATTGGACGCTTTTTGTACTATTTTTTTTCTTTTGTAAGGCTAATATTGAGCTGTGAGTACCTTGGAGTATTGATAATAGCTATGCAGACGGTTCTGACGTGACTTTCACAATACTATATCGGTTGTTAAAAATATGTTTGACACATGGGTTTCTGGTATTGTTTTCGGGTTGTAAAGGGGTTTAGAGTTTTTATAGCTGCATTTTTTGTGTAATGCCCCGATTTCATGCCAATTATTATTAGTTTTTGTGGGCGTGTTTCGAAATAGTTGCCAAAATAGGCTCGCGATGCGCATTCCTGTAATAGATTGTGTTGGCAGCTGGCTATTAAAAAGACATTAGAAGTGCCTTGGGCACGTTTGTTCACGATACAATACCGAGGAGTAGCCAAGCCGGTGCGGTGAAGACCATTAGCTTGTGCTTTACCGTAACTTGCAAACGAATATTTCTTTTGCGAACAGTCCCTTTGAAGAGCTTCTGCAAATGAATCGATTGGTTATAATCGAAATATGATATCGCTATACTATTACTTATGCAAACTTTTAAATCGATTGTTAAGGTACTAACTTGTATATGGGTGTTACCTACCTCAGAATCGTTACCCTCGTTCCATTCTTTTATTAGGTGGGTAAGGTATCATAAAAAGTACTAGCAGTAGGCGTGAACTGTTACGGTAATAGAAGTATTATTTATTTAGATATTATCACTAGGGACTAGGGTGGGCCATTTTGACGCGGTCCCTTTAGCAAATAACCCGAATAGATGACCTTTTTTACCTGATCCATAATAGAGTACTTGATAGAGTCGGTGTAATCTAAAACCCGTATGTTATGATGCTCGTATCGTATGCTGCTGCTCAAGTTGAAATCAAAATGGAAGAAAAAAATTGTCTTTTATGCTTATCAAAAAAACTACCAAAAATCTTCGTGCAATCGCAAATTCAGACTTTTTGTAGGTTATCTGCGAGTCGGATAGTTGATAGCCGAAGGATTCAAAGTGTAGGAAAAAACAACATCTTGTTTCGAGCTTGCAGCAGTAGGAAGTACTACCATCGTACCTATTTCTGCCGCCGAGCAGTGATGCTCGCATTTCTGTGTTCCGGTTTGAAGGGTAGGTATGGGTGCCGGTGCTATTACACGCACATGAGTTTAACACCTTTGCGTCTCAGAATCATGTACACAGTGCTTTAGGTAAGGCATTGCTACAGGCAGAGGTAACTGCAAACCATTAGGTGGGCCATCAGCTTGTACCATGTTACTGTCATAAAAAAAATATCTACGAAGTCTCTATTTTCTACCTCTATCATGATATTATTGAAATTGGTCAGTATCTAAGTAATAAGAAAAAGATTGATGACCCCCCAAAGTGCCATAAAATAATGTTACTTTTGCAATGTTTATGATGATTTAGGTACTGTTTACATAAATTGATTGAGCCTTTCTTCTAATAACATTATTGAAACATGATGGGAGCCTCGAAGCTCGTGAATACGATATGATGTTTTGTGTGGTTTATTAATATTCTATTTGTGTATTTTTTTGCGGAGCTTCTGTAAGTTTTATACGAAGAGTTCGGTAATTGATTGGTTGTGTAACTTGTTATTTTTCTTGATTGCTTTGTGTATGTAAAGAAGTTTTATTTGTAGTAGAATAATATTTTGGAAATAATTATTTTTGTTTCGAATACGTACGTGACAAGCTACCACATCAAATCCACAGGCACGGTAGATATTCTCTATTCTCCGAAATCTTAAGCATGTAGAGTCACTTATGTGAAGCACATTTCGACCGGTTATATAGCTGAATTGAATCGAATATCCACTGACAATTTCAATCCCAAAATTATTGTGACTTGAAGGGACATGAAGTACCTACTTACGCTGTATAGATCACCGTTACAATTACAAGTTCAAAACAAAACCAAAAACTCTTATGAATGTAAACATCTTCAAACAGTATTATACAGTGCATTGTACAAAGAAATATTTCAATCTAGCAAGCGTATACCGTTATTTGAAGAATTCATTTCAATCCTAAAACTTTCATGTTCCATTCAATATGGTTGTGGTGTATTGTTTTCATCAGCTTTGAATAATACATGGGGCTTTTTTATTGCATGTATGCTCTGGGTGCATATTTTTTACATACATTGGGATGGGATAGGAAGCAATTGTAAGTATTTACATTTTTATTGGTCTTATTTTTCGTAATTCTGCCGTATTTGACGATTGTTTTGGGGTGAAAAGTTTTGGGGCACAGAAACATTACAACCAGTATCGTATAAGTATGTACCTTTTTACCCAACACTTTCGGCATTTTTTGTATTTTCCGCCTGATTGTTCTTTTGGATTTTATGAAGCTTAGCTTATAATATATGGTAATGTGCCTGAATCTTATCCTTGTATCAGTTAACGTTGAGATTTGACTGTCGATTCCCGTACTATATGTTGTTAAAACAGTACAGAACTCGAATCGGAAAACTGAAGATGTAATTAATGCTCCATATCGAGATACAATAGTAGTCATTTATAGATATGAGAATTCTGGCAATGCTGGGAATAAAAAAAGGGATTTTACTTATCTGGTCACCAGAATTCACTGGATTAAAGTAAAGTTAAACACTATAATGAACAGAGTTCTCATATTATATAGGTTATGCTTATTTTCGTATTTTTTTTATATATGGATGGTGTATGATAATATTAATAAAACTGACAGATTATACATACCTACTTAGAGAAAAGATATAACTGTCTCGGAATATAGGTACGAGTATTACACAAAAAGTAAGTATGTTTATGTAACAAACTCTGTAGTTATATTTAGTACTTAGTGGCGTTTTCTTGTTATGTAAACGAGTACTTAGAATATTGAAAATAAAATAATTTCCATCCCATAATCCGTCCTGTCACTGAGGTTAAGCACTTGTTAGGCGAGGATTAAGAGCACACTGCTAACCTACCTATGTACAAACTGGACAGTGGACATGTCAGGTTCTGAGAAATCTCAGTGGGCCGACCCTAATCCTGAGTCAGGATGACCTTTTGTCTCTACCTACGAATTAAACGTTTTAACATTCTACCTACCTACTTGTCCAACTTTCTAAAGGTAATTTTAAGTATTTTTCTGTACCTACTGAAAGCTTACTAGACAGAGGCTGACCCATATTTTTCCATGCCGTGCACGGCAAATATATAGTCTGTGGGGATATATTAAAAAAAGAGGAAGAAGGGTATTTTTGCTAGAACTTTTGGGCGGGCGTAAAAGTTTGTAGAGGAAAAAGTTGTATTTGAGAATATTATAAGATTGATATGAACAAACGTGCTTTAATTTCTACCACCACCACGCCGAAAGAGATACCTACGCTCCTTTCACTACCTACACGCTACACAGTACGTATGTATATGCGATTTTTTGCTAACCTACACGACATCTATATAATAAATGAAGAAGTCAACGAATAAAGTGAATACCTATCCAAGGTACGAGCTCACTTTGTCCGTTGATTTATCTATCAGTAATTATTAAAAAAAAAACACTTCGAATTGAGAACACTATAAAATAAATACCTACTTTCAAGTTTATTTCTGAGAATAATACCACAGGACACATACCTAATGTACAAACATAATAATACCAATGTATAAATGACACCATTAAAAAATAGAGACATTAAAAAACGACCTATATACATCGATAGAACTCTATTTACAAATCCATTAACCACACATTCGCATTACCTTAGCAAATGCAACTAAAAACCAATGAAAAACCATTAGCGAACCAAAAAATGATCATTCAATACACTCGGTACACTTCCCACGAAAACTATTATCAAGATTCATTTACCACGGTAGCTTTGCGTGCGGGAAAAATGATGCTACCGGATTTATTATTAAATGTTACTTGCGGGTGTATTGCTGGCGATATGTGAGGCCATTCAGTGGCCGCATAACTAACTTTGGAATGGTAACCAAATAGAAAAAGTAATCAGGGTTCTGGCCAGTTGTCTATGCCGCCTTTTGTGCAAGTGATTGATGGGGCTCATTGTTTGTGTCGCATTTGCTTTGAAATATGAAGTGTTTGCGTTTCTGATTGGCCATTATTGGATTTATTCCCGCAGTAGGTACATCTCTTGAGGTAGATTTACTTTTTGTATGTAGAATGTAAAACAAGAGAGTAAAGTCGAAGGAAGAGATTCTTTATAAAATAGTCTAATCAGGTTTTTTGTTATTAGGTAGCTATATTATATACATACATACTAGAAAGAGATCTAGGTATATAAGAGCTATATTTAGTGAAATAAAATAGTAATAATAAAGTTCGTAGGCAAAACGAAATTCACGAAAATCGAGCTCTACAAACACAGTATTTTACGAATGAATATGGTACGCAATTTAACTCTACTGTTATAAAACTGTTTATTGCCTGCATTCATAGAAAACTTGCCAAAGTTTTGCAATAACAAAATGATATTATTAAACTCTGGTGTTCGTAAAAGCGGCGACCGCTATATAACATCCTGGACACATATTGAACATCAACCGTCTTGTTTTCCACATCAATATCGGAATTGGTTAGGTACCGAATCCGCAGATTTATATTCACTATTTGAACTTGAAAAGCTGAATCCGCAATGAAAATCTCATTTTAACCTGGATTTTTCACAAAACCACTAAGTAGTTACATAAATAGACCATAGTGAAATTCCGATGTCTATGTGTTCGTCTCAATAACTTTGTCCCATTTGTCCACTGAATTCTTCTAGGTATTTATTCATGCCATGAAGTTATTGATTGCATCGATACTATATAGAGCCTTGATCACGAATAAATGTGCCAGTCGTAAACGTATCGTACGTAACGCTAGCGAGATACACTGCGCGGTGACGTTACAACGTTTGCCAGTTGAGCTGGCGTTGACGCGCAATATGATTCGGTTACGTTAGGTTTACGTAACGCGGCGACTGTCAGATGTTTTCGTCATTACCCCTCTGTAAATACGTACATTTTTCAGCTATTGACGGTCCCCGTTTTCCAGAAACCGGGGGATTACTGCCCCGAGGTGGCAAACGGTAAATAGCGGACGCGTTGCCAGTAGGTAATAACGCAACACAACTGCTAACAAACTAAAACAATGCCAAACGAATAATTGAACTTTCTTGGCGCATGCTTTAGATTTATCGGTAAAGGATGCTCCATTTTTGTCGGTTCAACGAATAACCGACTTACTAACGGATGATTGGTTTAAGTTAAGATGAGTCCATCCGTGATCCTTGTGACGATTATGAAATCACGTTGCAAGTATTTTTTTGACCGTTAACATGCCACGTTGTAACGTCACTGCACAGTGTATCTCGGATACGCTAGCGTTACGATACGTTTACGATGATCACATTTATTCGTGATCAAGGCACAGCCAGGATTCAATCAGAAATGTCAATTTCATGAATTTTGATTAGTTTCCTATGTTTTGTAGAATATCAGCTTCGAGGAGGGACCGAACTGCGTACATACTTTACATTTTCCTTAGCCGCGGGGTCCAAAGACCACTCTGTACAAAAATAGAGCTATATAGAGATTTATGATTCGATTCAGTTTCGGTCGCAATAGGTTCGCTCGGTAAAGCACCGGCACACATGTGGGTCGATTCGTATGGAAATGTCTCAGTACCGCTGTACTACGGGTTATTTAGCATACGAATCATTGAGGTAAACATATGACGCGACTCGCTTTAAAAGGTTTTAAGATTAATCGTTGTTGGTAGAGTTGAAAGTGTCCCACTATACTATATACCGGCACTATATTTGGCACCCGCTCTCTATACCACCTCCCAATACCTAGTCTTTTTTTAGAATAAAAAATAGTTGATATAAAATTTTTATGGTTAAATTTGATCTCTACTTTTTTACACATTATAGACTTATTAAAACAGTTCTTGCTAAACAACTAAATCTTGTAGATATCTCTGCATCAATTTCTATGATGTTTTTAAATAGTTTTTTCTTTCCAATGTATTATTTTTTTTTTTTTTTTATTATAACACAAAGCCTTCTAGTCCCAAACTAAGCAAAGCTTGTACGATGGAAACTAGAAGGCTGATAGAATACATACATACATTTTTTTTTGTAAATACATACTTATAATACATAGAAACACCCAGACACAGAACAAACATATATGTTTACAACACACAAATGTTTGTTCTCGGTGGGGATCGAACCCACGACCCACAGCACGGAAGGCAGAGCTACTACCGACTGAGCCATGACGCCTGTCGTAAATTGTTTAACCAAATTGCTTTAAAACTTATAACTAAGCACCTATAGGTACCTACCATTAGCTGTATCGTTGATTTCTTTAACGATATCTTTGGGTTCTGGCACGTGTGGATATGCAACCCGGTATTTACTGTAATTAGTAACACAGCACGAGCGCAATGCTATCGGATCTCCTGTGTAATGAACTCACCAAACTGTTGCTAGGCGTTCATAGTTTACTTGAAACTTTACATTTAATTCCATAATTTAATGCCTTTGTGTTGTTACTGTTGTGTGAGTACAATAAAGTATTATCTATCTATCTATATTACACTACCATCAATTCTGATAGATGGTAGTGTAATATAGATAGATATCTTACCTCTGGGTAAGATAGGTACTCTTTTTGTAAATACATACTTATAATAGGTACATAGTAACACACAGATTATATAAAACTCTATTGAAGCTGACAGAGAATCAACGTACAGCCTAAACTATACCTAAGTCCTAGAGGTATGAAATTTGGAGGGTAGTATCCTTATATAGTGTAGGGGTGCACTAAGAAAGGAATTTTGAAACGTCACACCCTAAAGGGTAGAACGCGAGCAACGCCGCGGGCGACGGCTAGTCTATCTATATTACACTACCATCTATCAGAGGTAAGATACTTTTTTTGTAAATACATACTTATAATAGGTATATAGTAACACACAGATAAACATGCGTGTTAAATCTTCTAAATCTAAATGTATAAAACTCTTTTGAAGCTGACAGAATCAACGCACAGCCTAAACTATAACCCCCTATCTTATAAAAAGTTAGAGTAGACATTATGTCCTGATTACGTATGGTAAACAAGACATGATGTCTACTCTAACTTTTTATAAGATAGACCATAAGTCTTAGAGGTATGAAATTTGGAGGGTAGGTTCCTTATAGTGTAGGGGCGCACTAAGAAAGGAATTTTGAAAAATCGCACTCTAAAGAGTCTAAAATTAGGATCATAGATTTTAACCAAATAATGCGTATGTTGCGCCTACCACGTGAGCAAAGCCGCGGGCGACAGCTAGTTACGTATAGATAAACAAGTACCTACATGCTGGCGACGCCGGTACCAAAGGATTTAAGTATTTACATTTTACGCTGTCTCTGTGTCTGACTAAAATGAATTACTGGAACACCCTGGATTATGCTTGGACCCCATTCACATAAAATGCAAACAAATATAAAAACAACATTGAGAATTCTGACTTTCGAATGAAATAAATGATTTTTAAATATAGACATTTAAAAAACATACCTTTCAAAATATGTGTTTGTGCAGAATATTGTAATGAAAACATTAATAACTCTTGGCAGCTGCAGCACTCTTCCTCTCTTCTTGAAAAAAAAAAAGAATTAGGTAGGTTTGAATTAATTCTGGTCTTAGTTAATATTGAAGTACCTATACGAAAATGACAAAATATTTTTGAAAATGCTGCCTAAAAATAATGATTATGTACAAAAGCCTTTTTGTGACTCTCGTCGCTCAAGAATGTTAGAATCGCTTTTAGATTAGGTAATTTTCTTTCTATTTTATGGTACAAATATAAATATTTTGATCCATAACAATGAAGTTTTTGCTCACAACTCAAAAGTCGAATTTAAGCCTGTCCTTTTCTAAACTTGAAATTGAGATTTTTTCAAAAATTAAAACTATAAAAAAGAACATGCATGCTCAAATATGGAGTTAAAAGCTTAACTAACCCCATTAAAATTCCAAGAAAATCTTGTGAATAATTTATTTTTAATTTAGTTATGAAGCTACAAAGACATTTCTACTAGATTAAGCGAAAACTTCACTCATTGAAGGGGGATTGAACAAGTAACTAAACAAGATATAAGTGTTCAACGTGTTTCAACTCTATTATAGTCTGACCACGCTAAGTCGGCAGTGGAATTAATCGGTAACATGAAAAAGATTTGTGGTCTATCTTATAAAAAGTTAGAGTAGACATTATGTCTTGTTTAACATACGTAATCAGGACATAATGTCTACTCTAACTTTTTATAAGATAGGGGGTAGTAGTTACAATGTTACCTCGAAACTATGTAACCTTTAGGGATAAAAATCATTAAAAGTTACTGAATTTTCAAAATGATTTACTAATTTTGGATGTATCCTTTAGTAATTTTTTTATTTTCCAGTTATAATCTACTAATATATTTCTTACCCAGTACCCACAATAAATTGTGTATTTTTGTGGCCAATGGTATCGATTTTCTTATTGCATTTTTTTAAACTCACTCAAGACAGCCCTAAAAATGTTGCCGTCCCTTGCTCATAAACTTAAACGACAAGGACGGCTATAATTTTAGAGCTGTCAAATAAGGTTAGTTTAGAAAAATGCAATAAGAGAATTGGTACCAATGTCTGCGTTACAGTAAAAGTCACCACCACCCACCACCCACCATCATAATTTATTTCTCCTCTCTATCCTGGAAGGTTTGCTAGTAGAGAACTCTTTTTTAGGGTTAAGCTCACCTTTGTACATGACCTATCTTTAAGTTCCTTCTTAACGTTAGTCATTACTTTTTGTATACAATAAAGAATAAAGAATAAAGTGCTGCATACTAAGCGTGGTCAAACTATGAAAAGGGTTGTTGAGACGGAAATTAACTGTTGTTGGGTCAGAATTTCTGTGTTCATTTCCGAAAACATCTCATTTCCAATTTAGATCCAAAACTTTTTGTTTTATTTCCTTCAAAAGATTTGGTAACCCTAAGTTTGTTAATAACGTCAATCCTTGTCCCATTTATGTTCTGTCTATGTATTATGTATAAGTTTTTATTAAGTACTAGCCGTCGCCCGCGGCGTTGCTCGCGTTCTACCCTTTAGAGTGTGACGTTTCAAAATTCTTTTCTGAGTGCATGCCTACACTATACCTATAAGGAAACTGCCCTCCAAATTTCATACCTCTAGGACTTATAGTTTAGGCTGTGCGTTGATTCTAAGTCAGCTTCAAAAGAGTTTTTTATATATAATATATTAATTGATGTATCTACAAAAAAAAGTATATAAGTATTGTATCAGCAATCTAGTTCCCATAGTACAATCTTTACTTAGTTTGGGACTAAAAGGCGTTGTGTGAAATATCTATGAATATTTATTTATTATTTCATTATGAAGGCATTTTTCCTTATTTTGGATAGAGAGCATCGAAATTCTCAAAGTGGTTTACACTTCACACCAAAATGGTTTTTATCCTCTTTTCCGCGGAAAACACAAAAACTTTTACGATATACACGATGTTTCATAAAAGTTCAAGTGAGTACGTAGATACGTATTTTCATTTGTTGCCAATTCGAAAGTACTTACAGCGAGGGTGCCAACTTCTTAGATCTTGATAGGTAGATCAATACACTTGTAAGTTTTATCTTACCCTATTACAAGTCACCCCTTTCTTGTATATTATTAACTTAACTAGCCGTCGCCCGCGGCGTTGCTCGCGTTTTAGAGTGTGACCCTTTAGGGTGAGACTTTTCTAAATTTCTTTCTTAGTGCACCCCTACACTATATAAGGATACTACCCTCCAAATTTCATACCTCTAGGACTTATGGTTTAGGCTGTGCGTTGATTCTCTGTCAGCTTCAAAAGAGTTTTATATATATTGATGATTGATTAGAAGCAGTCTAAAATGAATTTCTGTGATTCCCAGCAAATTCTTAGAATTTCCTCTAATTTTCGATAAATAATCAGAATTGTTAGTAAATCGTACGCAATCTAATGTGACATAGTATTTTGCTTTGTTAATCATCCAAAAGATATTTATTTAAATATGTTATGATTAAAATTTAACAAATAACGAACACAAATATTTAAAACTCACAATGTAAATTTTTGAACTATTTGCAAAGGTTTGTAGACACTCAACACAGTGTTCAGACACAGCTCAACTGTTTCATGTGTATTTTTTTTTAATTGTGAATATTGTAAATACTGTATTAGACGCCATTTTCTTTGTGAATAAATCTGTCAAAAAATAATTATACACCATGTTAATAAAAAATTAGGGGCGATACTAATTATTGAACCGATCAAATACGAAAGTAAAAACACAACAGACAATTGAATAAAAAGTAAACCATATGTGCAGTTTTCACAATTCTTATGAAGAGAAATTTTACTGGCGGTTTTTGAAAATTTTAAGTAGGTGTTTGTTAAGTGTGTATGGGTGGAAAAACTCAATCCTGCTGCATCCAAGAGGGCTAATTGAACACCACCTACCTCTGTTCGACTGCTGGTGCTGGAGATCAGCTCCAGGCGTGCACGGCACGCCGTAGAAGTCCAGATAGGTGTCCAAGGGTTTAGCACGGCTATCCAAGGTCCAAAAGCTCTTAGAAAAAGCACACTACACACAGCAGTGAATCCACACACACAAAACAGTTTGTTAGAACGTCCAACAGTGAGGAATAGACACAGTCAATATTGAGGGAACGGAACGTCCGACCAGCTCAACGCGCAAAAGCTTCCTACCGCTACACGCGGTGGCACCGTCGATCGAGTTCAGTGGTGAATTACCAATCTACCCTCAATTCAACAGCAGAGATTGAACATACCCCCCACCGAAATCAATCTGATTGATTTCCCTAAATGAATGAAGTGTGTAGGGCATGTATAAGTTATACAAAAAAAATAAAAAAATATCTATATATAAGGAAATAAACTTACGAAGCTTAAATAATACTTATTTGTTAAGTGTTCCAGAGTGTGGAGTGTACCTACATGACTAAATAAATCTAAGTAATGTAAAAGTAACTAATTTACATAAGGCAATGGACAGACTTTATTTGTCGGTCTCTGGATTAAACCATTTTTTGTACGTAAAGTTAAAACGCGATTAACTTTGTCAACGCCACTATGTACTTTATCAATTCGAGCTAAATTCCATTGAAGAGGTCTAGTCAGATTTGACTTTAGCAAAACTAAATCACCGACGTTTAAGTTAGGGGGTGATTCAAACCACTTCGCTCTCTGTTGAAGAGTGTGAAGGTAGTCATCTGACCAACGCTTCCAAAATGACTGTGAAGCTTTCTGAATGGATTGCCAACGTGACAATCTGTTCTGAGCAACATCGTCAAAATCATATTCCGGAACAGCTAATAAACACTGACCTATCAGGAAATGACCCGCGGTTAAAACTTCAAACTCGTTTGGGTTGTCCGATAAGGAGCATAGAGGGCGTGAATTTAAAACGGCTTCTACTCTGCAGAAGACAGTACTTAATTCCTCAAAAGTGAGGGACCGATCACCGACTACACGGTAGAGGTGATGTTTTGCAGATTTAATCCCTGCTTCCCAAAGCCCACCCATACTAGCTGCGTTGGGAGGATTGTTACGCCATTCTACCTGACGAATTGTTAGTCCATTGACAATCTTATCTTGATTATCCTTATTATTTAAAAAGTTTACGACTTCTTTTAAATGCTTGGCTGCCGCAATAAAATTTGTACCACAATCTGAATATAGACAACTGCAAAGTCCGCGGCGAGCCACAAAACGATCAAATGCAGCTAAAAAACAATCGCAACTTAAATCGGTTAAAACTTCTAAGTGCACAGCTTTAGTTGAAAAACAAACGAATAGGCACAAGTACGACTTGTAAACCTTCGCGTTACGCCTCAAACTTTCTTTTACAAAGAAAGGTCCACCCAAATCACAACCAACGTGGTTAAAAACCTTATCTGGTTTTAGCCTAGGCGCGGGTAACGTACCCATAGCGGGCTGAATCGAGCTTGGTCGGCAGCGAAAACAAATCTTGCACTTAGATAAGACAGATCGAATAATGCTACGAGCATTGACTATCCAATATTTTTTACATAAGATGCCTTGTAACGTACGCGGCCCTACATGTAAATACAATCGGTGATAGTATTCAATGATCAGTTTGATCGTGTGACATTTAGGTAGAAGTACGGGATGCTTCATATTATAAGGTAGGTCGGACTGCACGAGCCTACCCCCCACCCTGAGGAATTCATGGGAATCCACAAAGGGTGCAAGCTTACGCAAGGATGCAACGTATTTATTTTTACGCAACGATGCAATTTCATCGTGAAAATGATTCATTTGCACCACTCGGACGATGGTGTCGTGAGCTGTCTTCAGCTCCGATGACCTGAGGGGTCCATCTGACCTCGCAGATTTTTTAGATTTTAAATTTGATATAAATCGATGGCACCAAGCCATAACACGTTGCAATCTATTAAAAGATGAGAATTTATTAAATGATTCTTCTAAGTCATTTTTTAAAATTATATTTTTATCGTCACATGAACTTAAAACAAAAGTATCGCAATTCGATTTTATTTCGAGAATTTTAGAAGAGGCTTTTACGTAAAATGCCCTTATTGGCCATTTATCTTCGTCTTCATATAGCCACTCCGGGCCGTGAACCCACTCCGCAGCACCTTCCACGAAGCGAGCCGGCATCGCACCGCGCGAGCAAACATCGGCAGCGTTATTCTCGCTGTTCACGTGAAACCAGCAATTAGATGGGACCACGGCGGTCACCTGACTAACACGGTTAGCCACAAAAGTTTTTAATTTATAAGGCGGGGTTTGTAGCCACGCTAAAACGTTGTTCGAATCACCCAAAGCGATAATCGAAACTTCAAAATCATTTAGGTTTTGTACGACAAAACTAACAAGTTTAGAGAGGAGCACGGCTGCCTCAAGTTCAAGTCTAGGTATTGATAAAATAGGGTTCAAAGGCGCGACTTTCGATTTACTCGTCAACAAACGTACCTTTACATGACCATCTTTATCTACGCTACGTAGGTACACACAGGCTGCATAGCCTCGCGATGACGCATCGCAAAAACCTACCAATCGAACTTCATTAAAGTTCGATACCAAAACATGACGTTCGATTCGCAAATTACCTAACGCTGATAACTCTGCAATAAACCTGTTCCACTGAGAAGTATGTTCAGGTGGTAACTGTTCATCCCAGCCCAGGCCAAGTTTCCATAGATCTTGCATTATGCACTTCGCGACAAAAGTACATGGTGAGATAAAACCTACCGGGTCAAATATACTTGCGAGCAATTTTAAAACAGAACGTTTAGTTTGTTTGGCGTCAGTCAAGTTGTAATTAAAAGAGAATGAGTCACACGCGGGTAACCAAGTCAAACCTAAAACTTTGAGAGATGACGATAACGTATCGTCTTGAAAGTTGATAGCAGACACCTGGTCCGATTGCATTCTTGACAGCAACTCTGGACGGTTACTTGCCCATTTTCTTAAATCAAAACCACCTTCTTTGAGAAGTGTGGTTAAATCGTCTTGCAACGTGCAAGCTTCTTCCTGGCTTTGACATGACCACAAGACGTCATCAACATAACAACCCCTTTTTAATATCTCCGCTGCCTTGGTTCTGATTGGCTGTTCAGTGTGAACCAGCTCACCTGGAGCGAAGTGATGCGAATTACTATTAGGCTGCTCATTGCGAGCTAGCTCATCCGACGCCAGCTGGTGCAAAGTACGTACTGCGACAAAAGGTGCACTGCGAAGACCGTAGGTATTTCGAGTTAGTTCGAATGTACGTACTGGTTCCGTTGGATGGTCGCGCCAGAGAATGTGCTGGTATTTTCTGTCGACAGGGTTAATTAGCACCGCGCGATACATTTTTGAAACGTCAGCTGTAAAGCATACATCATAAAGTCGGAAGTTAATTATTATTTTAAGTATATCCTGATGTAGCTTTCTGCCGGTCAGAAGTGCATCGTTAAGCGACGTACCAGACGTTGTTTTGGCGGAGCCATCGTAAACTACGCGCAAGGGTGTTGTAGTACTCGACGGTCTTAACACACAGTGGTGTGGAATAAAGTAACCTGAGGGTTCCGTACCCTGATAGGGTTCCATGTGACCAAGGGACTCGTACTCCTTCATGAAGTCGACGTAGGCCTTACGAAGGTCAGAGGATCGAGCGAGACGGCGCTCGACCTGAGTGAGTCGCTTCAGAGCAGTATCATATGAGTCACCAAGTGGTTTATGCTCAGGATTCAAAAGGATCGGGGAAACATACCTACCGATTTCATCACGATAATGTTGTTCTACATAAATTCGTTCCGCTAATTCTTCTAACGGATCGTTAGGAACTTCGCACGGCGAAGCTTCCACCTCCCAAAAGCGTTTGAGAGTTTCATTTAAAGAATTCTCTTCAATGGTGTACGACACCAGCGATGTTGCAGACGCTACAACATGGCAATTGTTGCTAGAAGATTGCATTTCTAGTCTTCCCGTCACGACATAACCAAAAACGCTACCTAATGCGACTGGCACATCAGGATTAATTATTAATTTCTTGCCATCGTATATATACGGAAAAATATCAGCAGCCAAAATAATATCAATTGGCGATTTTTTGAAGAACCACGGATCAGCTAACTCTAAATCTTGGTAGTGATGGATTACATTGTTAGGTATTTGAACAGTAGGCAAGTCGGAAGTTAAGCGAGTCAAAATAACTGCATTTAAATCAAAACAAGGAGACGCGCAGTTACGCGGCTTTATGGTACACGATACCATCCCGTTTGTTTTTACGTTTTCGCCACCTAGACCATAAATATTGTAAGGGCATTTTTGAGCAGATAAACCCAATCGTTGAAAGCAGTCAAGTGTCATAAAATTCGATTGCGCGCCAGAATCAATTAAAACGCGGCAAGTTTGGTAGTTGTTAAACGAATCCAGAACGTGTACAACAGCTGTTCCTAGTATAACTGCATAGTTATGCGTAGACGCAAGGTGGTTGTTACTGATAAGAGCGGGCGCATGAGTATTGCATGGAGGCTTCTCCGATGCAGCGGTGTCCGAATAGTAAACCGGTTTTGGTGCACTATCGCTAGACTCACGATGCAACAGTATATGATGCGGCTGCTTACAAACATAACATTTAAATTCACTTTTGCATTCCTTTGACATGTGATTAGGTTTTAGACAATTGTGGCATAACTTCAGGTCATTAGCACGGCTAATGCGCTGAACGTTCGTCAGATTACGAAACTGATCACAACGGAAAATCATGTGATTTTCTCCACAATGCATACACGTAAATTTTGTGTTTGAAGAGGATGCATGAGAATAATTATTTTTACCCTGCCTAGGTACAGTGAATTTTCTTTGATTGGATTGTTGCACATTTATGCTACTCGTAACTGAATAGGACGAAGAATGATCTAGAACTTTGATATGATTTTGTACGAAAGTGATTAAATCATCAAAGGTTGGAATTGTTTTTTGATCGAAATTTTGTTCAAAGCATTTACGAGTGTAGGGATCTAAGGCCCTCAGTGCAATGTGACACATTACGTAACTGCTCAAATTATCAACATCTAACGCTTCTATTGCTTTGTATGAATGGTCAAAGTTCTCAATGAACGAGTTTAAATTAGCAGACGATTCTTTTTGAAGCGGCGAAAAGCTCAGCATTTTATCTAAATACCTACCTACCAGCATTCTGTTATCCTTATATTTATCAAGCAGACTTTTCCAAACGAGTTCGTAGTTATTTGCAGAAATAGGTACGCTTTTTACAATATTTAACGCAGCACCTTTTGTGCATGACAATAAGTAGTGAAATTTATCTATCTTCGGAATACTTGTCTGATTATGAACCAGAGAACAGAATGTTTCATAAAATGTATTAAAGTTTTCTATGTTTCCATCAAATGTAAAAAGTTCTAACTTTGGAAGGCGTGGTCGAGATTCTACAGAGTGCGAGGGAGTTTCGGCCTTAACGCAGTCGGCATTAGGCTTACATTTCGATACACACAATTTTATTCGAAAGTATAATTCATCAAAACTTTTCAATTCATGACTACGAAGTGACGACTTCGGATCATCTTCAAGTTCTCTTTCTAGAATTTTAAAGATTAAGCACTCGTATGAACTACGTAATTGATCGATATCAGCCACGTACATCAAAAACAGATCTTTCGAGTCAGCGTCTGAAATATTTCGCGACAAATCATAAGCTTTTTGTATTTGCTCGAACATTCGTTGTTTTCTATGAATTAATACAGTCAAATCATAACTTTGGACCTCCTCATCAGATGACACGGCCTTTTTACTATCTTTGGCGGGAGGCGCCATTTTGTTTTACTAACTACGCAGTAAACGTGGACAAAGTAATGTTCAAAAATAACGAAAATTAACGAATGAAACGATGCAAATTGATTACAAATACACTAAATATAATATGTACGACATATATAAGGGTGTGTAATGTAAAAATATATAAGTAAAAAGCTGCCAGCGAAATATAAAAGTATACCTACGCGGTTACGCAGGGAAATGAAATGGTTAATGGCGGGGATTCTAACAATGATTTTACGAGAAATTGGGGACAGTAAAGAACGTCTTTACGTAGTTTTATCAAGCTACGAGCTAAATAAAACTAAAATAAGTATCTGATACGATCAGAAGGGAAATTAAAGGGGCGTACAGAACGTCTGTACGATTTTACACAAGTATGAAAATAGGTACCTATACCTATCTAGCACGGCCAGAATAGAAATACAAGTACTGAATTTTCAAAAAACCTATCCGGTTGACGAAGGACCAATTTGATTGTGCAGTTTTCACAATTCTTATGAAGAGAAATTTTACTGGCGGTTTTTGAAAATTTTAAGTAGGTGTTTGTTAAGTGTGTATGGGTGGAAAAACTCAATCCTGCTGCATCCAAGAGGGCTAATTGAACACCACCTACCTCTGTTCGACTGCTGGTGCTGGAGATCAGCTCCAGGCGTGCACGGCACGCCGTAGAAGTCCAGATAGGTGTCCAAGGGTTTAGCACGGCTATCCAAGGTCCAAAAGCTCTTAGAAAAAGCACACTACACACAGCAGTGAATCCACACACACAAAACAGTTTGTTAGAACGTCCAACAGTGAGGAATAGACACAGTCAATATTGAGGGAACGGAACGTCCGACCAGCTCAACGCGCAAAAGCTTCCTACCGCTACACGCGGTGGCACCGTCGATCGAGTTCAGTGGTGAATTACCAATCTACCCTCAATTCAACAGCAGAGATTGAACACCATATTACCTACTCAAGTATTCCAATTTCAATAAAAAAAATCACGTCGCTCTTAATTTATACAAACAGTATTGAATATTTTCGTATTCTTAAAACATTTTTCCTGTTCGTTAGCGTGTATTACCCGCTTGAATAAAATTGGCATATATCGACTTCTGTGTTTCGGTTTGAAGGGTGCCGGTGCAATTACACATGAGACTCGACGCTTTTATGTGTCAGAGTGATGAGCGCGTGCAATGCATCGTTATAGTACAGTGGTTAACTAAACATTATGACATGTGTTAATATTATGTGTAATATCGTTGCCGTACAGGGGAATACCTGGATGCAAAAAGCCCAGAATAGACACGAGTGGCATTTGAAGGAGAAGGCTTATGCCCAGCAGTGGGTTACTTCTAGCTGCCTATGATGGTGATGATGATGTGAGCCATCGGTTTGTTCCACCATTTAGTTGTATAAAAAAAGGTAGTATTGATGATGATGAGACAAAGTTTCAAAAAGGTTTTATGAATAAAAACTAGAAACTTTTTTCAAAACTAGTATTAGAAAAAATAGTAAACAAGTCTAAATTCGATCATAAAAGAAAATTTAGATAAAAAAATAATTACTCCTGCCAACAGTACATAACTTTGAAACTTTAAAAGGTGATTTATCTACTGCTGATGCTAACTGTACCTACAGGGTGGTTATTTGAACGTAGATTTGTAACTAGCTCATACATTGTTAGAGGTCCTACCTATGATTTTTTGCTGAAAGATTCAGTTCGTTACAAGGATCATCAGGAAAATATAGCTATCATCAAACGAAGCCTGAAAATCATAGTCTAAAGCATGACCTACTGGACTCCTACTTTCATTATTTTTTTAGTAAATACAGACCTAATTTCAGACCTTACTTTGTATCGTGCTTAGTTTATATCAATAGAGGGTGTTAATCGATCGAGTGAGCGAAGCGAACGAAGATCTTAGTGACAACTTGGACAAAAATGCTTTGTATGTTTGTATGTTTGTTCGACGAGATCTTTTGAACCGCTTATCCGATCTTCACAGAATTTGGTAGGTATTTGTTAAATGAAGTAAATCGGTCAAGGGGTCGGGAAGTTATGAGGGTCCAACGGGAGTAAAAAAAAAGTCATACAATAATATCAAGTAGGGTGTCATGATAGGGTTTGATTTAAACATTCCAAAACCGTTTTTATTTTGATTCTAGGTCTAATAGTTTTTGAGTTGTTGTAAAAGTTATAAAATAGGCAAACCCAGTATAACGTGAACTACCATTTCTTGGAGTTTCAATGATTTTGTAGTTCAAGTAAGACTGGTACATAGTTAGACGGCGATTTAGAAGCGATTTGCAAAGTTTATTACAACCATTGGTCAATAAAAATTGTTTGGGTTTTATTAACCTCCGACCATCACGAGATCTCAGTTCGGGGCGAACTACTAGTAAAGTAAAAACGTACAAAAACTTCAAAGAAGAAACTATCACATCGTCCGCCGAATAAACTCACAAACCTATTTCGTTTACTGTAGTTAGGTGTAACGTCTGGTTTCATAGCCGGTTTATTTCTCAGCGAATTAATGTCTCATCAACACATGAAAAGGTTCAATTGCATTATATCAAAGGATAGGTTCAAAGGGAAGGCGGAGTCGAAATCAGCTGAACTGATTCTGCCTGGGACACTCCACGATTGCGTCACTCTCGAACATCACAGAGTAACTACATGTAGGGTAGGTATAGTACTACAAACTTATACACGCTGTACCCGAGCCAATGACTTTGAGAGTTAGGCTCTAAAGAATAGGGTTGAAAATCGATATGCAATCATGCAAGCGGGATGGTTACATTCGCACTTTTTATTGAAATAAAGTTGATTTTATTCCAACTTGCATATTTCTTCGCAAATCAAATTAAAAATTAATTTAATTAATTAATTATCATGTACACATTGGTTTAAACCAAAAAAATATATTACATCAACTTTAGAAGGAGATGAAGATTTACCTTTATTTTAGTGATGTTTTCTTTAATTTTTATCTAGATTCGACATGTGATAAACATTTGAAATGTAAAATTTGAAGACAACATTTTATAGTGTCTTGTAGACTTTTCCAGTTACTTTCTACTTGCTCTAGTAATCGAAGTACGAGTACTAGCATCTTTACATAGAGAAAAACAGCTTCGTTCGGGGAAAACCCCCGTGAATCTACAAGTACATCGACGGGCCACGATAGAGGGGCCTATTAGCGGGTTCTCAGTCGCCGCCTGGCTGCGCGTTCGCCCACACCGAACTGTTTGGTCCCCCATTAAAAGGTGTACTGTTTGTTTGCGACTAAACTTTGATAGACTGTACCAAATCCAATTTCGTTCCCGGCTAATCTTTTCTCGTTTCGCTGTACACCGCTATTTTTTGAGGATTTGTTTTGCATTAGCAAAGAAAGATGTTACCTTTGCCTGAGATTGCGTTTGGTGCAAAGTTATAAAGGTCACGACCCACTAAACCTGGTCGTTCTAAATAGCTTCAACATAATGTTTAGGATTTGCTAAACTTGTGACCTAATGCGGGCAATTTATTTTCCACGAAACTGCAAGCTCGCTTTCCACAAAATTGCTAGTTTGCTTTGCTATCGTAAAGTATGAGATTAGGCTAATGGGCGCTATTTTGTATACAAACACAGAATTCTTTAGTTTTTGGACAGACGTTACATTGGACGTGGTACTTTACTCGTAAAATGCTTAATAGGGCTTGTTCCCAACGGCGAGATGTTTCATTTATTTTAAAGATTTCTATTGAAAAGTGACTGAAAATACTGAGTTTTCAATATATGTATACGTAAGCATTACTATCAATAAAATCCAGACCGATTACAACAAAAAAAAATATTTTTTGTGATTTGGAAACATACACATATTTTATAACTTTTGAGCTGTAATAACTAGCTCCAGTGTTTTCTTAGCATTGCTCTATTCTCGCGGTCGTTATCACGTACGCTGTGCACTTTGACACGTCATTCAACTATGTCGCTTCAGTGGACGGTACGCTTAACTTACTTGCCAACAACAAGAACTACAAAAAATAAACCGACCGAAACTACTTGCCGGTATCTGTAATGAAATCGTGAAATATGCATGTAAATGCTGCAATGCAATGCTGTAATTTTTATTTTGCTACGTGATTATTTTGTAGAAAGGCGGCTAGTTGTAAATATTACTACGTTAAATACAGTCAGCTACGAAGTGCTCGTGGCTAGGCTTAGTCAATCTTCACCGATTATCTAAGTTAGGCGACGTTCTGCGCGGTCACTATCTGGATGAGTGACCGCTAATGGCATTTACATCTGAGCGCTTCCGTACTTCGGAGGACATGTTAAACTGTCGGTCCTGGCTCTAACAGTCGTTAAGCCATGACAGAGGCCTTAAGGCGGCCTAAAAACTCCGTCACCAGAGTTGGTCACTAACTCATACGAGCTTGCTTGCTGTCAGCTACATAAGCTCAAAATCCAAGTGAATGCAGACGCAAGATGTTATAGCTACCATTGAAATTATAGTATAAAAAATCTACCTCTCTCTGGCCTCAAAGGTTTGCTGGAAGAAAACGCTCGCTTTTATACATGTCTGCCTTTTCTGTTTTATTTATTAAGTACAATGAAGTATTATGAATTAAGAAATATATAAAGATCTTCTTAAACTCTTGCAAAAGTTATAAAACCATAGTCAAAATTCAAAATCTTCCAAAACATAGTCTTTAGAATCTTAAAGTTAATCAACTTATGTTGGTGACTGTACTACTTAGGTAACTTATCTGGTTACTTGATCAAATATTCTGGTTTTGATAGCGCAATTTAGGTATGTACTCACAGTTACGAGTAAAATCACCTATAATTCTTGTAATTACCTACTAAGAATATTAGAACTACCTAGAATAGGTACTTGCTAGGCTTACTACACAGTTACTCTACCTACTTGTACTACTTATAACACCCCTTTAGTTTTACGGTCAGGAATTAAAAAAAAACATTGAATAAACCTTAGTAACCTTTACTGCAGTTTTTTGACACAGATAAAAAATTACATGACATGTTATTCAATGACTAATGGTCAAATACTCAAACGCCACTCAATTTAAGTCACGCTTCAATTATTGCTTCGCCTATATCATCTCTTACAAATGAGTAATGTCAAACAGAGGCAGAGCAATTTTAAGTGGTTCTCAAATTTGAATGACGTTTGAGTACCTATTTCAGCCTAAGTAAAGTAAAAATGTGTTTATTTTCACAAAAGCCTTATCATAAAGGATTTTACAAGCTTATTATCAATAGTAGGTATTTGTTTCTTGGAAAGGTTATCTATAAAGAAATAGGTACTTAGTACATTGTGATATTAGATACCTAGATATGGACCCAAGTAAAATACACTAGATAACGAAGAGGATTACCTACCTAATAGAAACGAAGGCATATTATTTATGTATAGAATTTCTAGCTTTCCACAGGCTAGTTCCCTTGCATGGTTGTAAGTAGATACTCTGAAAAGCAGGTTTAGTTATTCAGCACTTCAATTGAGTTGGAGCACGGCAGACTATGTACCTCGTGTACATAGTCTAATACAAAAAATGCCTCGCTACCTATACCTATTATTGCTATACTTTCTCGAATTCATAAACGATGTCGGATTTAGGTTTGGGCAGGTTACCTTTGGTGCTTTTAGAAAAAAATAAAAACTGGGTTAACACTGCGGCTTCATCTGTGTGTGCAAATAGTTTCCCCGGAACTAAGATGTTATCCCGCGATAAAATCCAACTCTACCATAAATTCCCGGAGTGAAACTTATCTATGTGCTTTTCATCGAGATCAGCTTAGGCTTCAGGCGTAACCAAATGAAGATATATTTTATTTATATGCATAATATATGCAAAAATGTTTGGAGCTAGCGTAAATATACCTAGTGTTTTTATTTTAGAAGAACATTGAAAGGCAAGTGCTGTAACGAGACGAATTAAGAGTTTTCCTTTCAGATATTTCAGAATTATTTTCTTCCCAAAAACTTAACTTTTCCTCAAGGTTTGAATCTTGTGGAAAAGACATCAGTAGTCTCAAAGAATATATTTACCGTGCCCGGGATAGAACTCACTATCTCTAATTTGTCTAGAAATAATTTGCAAAAAAAAAATAACGCTCGCGTATCTAAGTATTTCATTTTTTTCTCTTCCAGATGCCGTACAGCGGTTTGTGGAGATGCCGACGTATACGGAAGTGAACCCAGGTGAAGATGCACTACTAAAGTGTAGGATATCAGACAAACGAGGGGTTTGCTCATGGCAGAAGGACAATAAGGTAAGTTTAGATACATAAAACACATCGACGAGTAATGTTTGCTATAAAGTGTACCTATGTTATAATTAGTGAGCTTTTTGCTCTGAAATTAGATATTTATTTAACCATTTCCTTACATTCATCACTTTGGTTTGTCAATTTGGAACAATTTGTTCATTATTTTTCTAAGGTAAAAATTATGTGTGCAGATATGAAAATGAACACCCCTTGAAAGCTTTGTGATGTGCAGGGGAATACTACAGATAGACAAATTAATCGTTTTTGCTATTATGTGATTGGCTAGCTTTGTGTTTTCCAATACTTCAGCACACCGGGCGCCATATTTTACGAACAAGACTAAGAATTAAACAATTCCTACTTAATATAACTTTTTAACAAAAACGCTATAAGTAATTGTGCTTCAAAAGTTCTTTTGAATTCTTAATACCTAATCGGTTTGATTCTTAATTAACAATTTTTCAGTAAAAATATTGTGAAAGAATTCTGAAATCGGTTATTCGAAGACCAAACTATGGTGAGCCAAAAAATGGTCAAACTACCGTGGGGTACCTACTCTTAATTTTCTTCAGTTTTATCCTATCGTGACATTTTACTACTAGATTTTAGCGTATTTATTTAATAGAAAAAAAATATAGGTTTGTTAGTCAATATAACCATTATTTTAAATTTAACTATACAGCTGTCAGACATTCTATCTCTACTTATAACATTTGCGTTAGTTTCGGAGATATTCTGCGGTTTCAGTTCCATTTCCCAACTAAAGTTTTCAGCGGAGCTAGGGATCAGCCTTCGGGCATTTTCTCTCTCTAAATGAAATGGTTTATACATCACAAGCTGAGCCGCGGGCGCACGCTAGTTCAAGTACAGAATGTACACATGGAAACTTAGATACCTATTTATTTATGTTGATACGTGTACAGTTGTACACCACTCCTGATAACTACCTTCAACTTCTTGGTTTATGACTTTTGCGACTTGTCACAATTGGTCAGCGACAGAGTCTGTCTACTCTATTATATTGATAGGTGTCATGGCTCAGTCGGTAGTAGCTCTGCCTTCCGTGCTGTGGGTCGTGGGTTCGATCCCCACCGAGAACAAACATTTGTGTGTTGTAAAACATAGATGTTTGTTCTGTGTCTGGGTGTTTCTATGTATTATAAGTAAGTATTTACAAAAAAAAAATGTATGTATGTATTCTATCAGCCATCTAGTTTCCATCGTACAAGCTTTGCTTAGTTTGGGACTAGAAGGCGTTGTGTTAAGTGTCCGTGAATATTTATTTATTTATAAACGCGATGAAGGTAAGAAAAAATAAGAAAAAGTGCTCTGTATAATTTTGAAATTAATTTATTACACGACTTTTAATTTAATTTTGTTCTTGGCGGTTTTCATTTGTTTTCATAGTGACCCGTCTTCAGTAAATATGATAATTTGGGTTAGTTCCGCTATGCACGAGTCCCACTTTGCTCGGATTCAAAGGTTCTAGACAACAGCGTTGCAACGAGAAAGTCCCGTGGCTTTTGCTAAAGTTCGACTCAAGACTCAAGCTGCACTCAAGCGATTTTTTTTAATACTATTCACACAGTATTTGTATCAACAATTTTTGTTTGAGCTTTCATTCATATTTGAGTAAACTATTATGCAGCGTACTAGCAAGCCTTAAACGTAGATTTGAATCAACTGTTATACAAAATACACCACAGACTATATTTTGTGACGTAGTAGGTATAGTTGGTACTTACGAACTTGAACGGTACGGCAAAAATACCTATCACATCACAACCAGATGCGGCAAACTTCCTCCTAGTGACTCCATGCTGCATTGATGACTTATAGTTTGACCCGTAAAGTTTAGTTCTATCGACTGTCCCGAAAAGCGATCCAGAACGTAACTTTTGTAATATAGCACCGGCTGTCGTGTCGTGTTGATAGTATTACCGCGTTCACACTGTGCCCATGCCGCTGCCGGCATTAATGCCTCGGAGTTATTGCCACAGCAACATCGTCTTTATTCTCACTAGGCTAGAGCATGAATTTGGGCCGGGAGACGGGACAGAGGCATGATCGTGTTCCTACTACTACTAGAGGGCTATGTCTAAGAAATGTCCAATGAAATGTCCAAGGATATAGAGACGGCTGACACCACACTTTTATAATTCTAAGAACTGCATTGCAAGTGCAAGCAAATGCATTATCATAGAAAAATATAAAACAGAGCAAGTACTCTAGGGCTCTAGAGTGAGAGTGAAACATAAACCTACTATCTTTTTGCTCTACAACTTTTGTTTGTGGCCCTACTTGCCTTTAACATGTGAAGTCTTTATTATCTTCGACGGCATCAGCTTAAAAAATCCACTGCTAAACATAAGTCTTCATAGATTTCAAAATAACTTTATCCTCCGTTTTTTGCCTTCCTTTTTTCTTCGATCTTTAAATAAACAAAACAGCAAACTTTTAAACGTTGGTTACGATAACCGTCTGTATCTCAGCCTCGAGTCTGTGCATTTATTTTGACTCTCGACTCGAGTATAGCACACGCAAACGCATTCGCAAAGCGAGAAATTTTGTATGAAAACCGGATAAGCGCCTCTAGCGGGAGATTTGGGAATTGTGCAATTCCCAACAAAGTCGAAAGTGAAAACAAATGCACAGACTACGGGCTTTGGCGATGTTGGGTTTAGCCACAAAGATAGTGAAAGTTATTAAGCGTCGGTCTATATCGCATCGTAAGCGGATCGCGTCTTAAATCTGTTTGAACTATTTTAAGCCGATTATTTCGTACTCCCTTATAGCTTTTGGAAAATAGTTCCTGCCCGCAGCTTTGCAAAGAGACTTGTCGTAAATGTCGTAAAATATTACTAAATCCTCTTCAACCATTATAAAAACCGTAGATTTTTTTTATGTCAAAGCTATGGCAGACGTGCAGGCAGAGAAGTAAATCATTTTAATATACTAGCCAATTTTCTCAAAAGCACCTACACTGTAGGGTATGTGTAATGTTTACCTACCATTTGAGTACCGCCGCTCTTTGTTTTTTTTTTTTACGTCCATCATGGATACCTATTGCTTGTTAGAGCAGTAGGTTATGTCAGACTGTACTGACTAAAACCTAACGACACCCATCTATTTCGTTCGCTAAGTAATATTGCGATGTTCCAGTTTGAAGAGTATGGGCGCCAGTGCAATCACAGGTACTGGCGTATTTATTCCAGAGTGAATGGACGCAGTGCAATGCCTCACATTGGTGTTTCACTATCTCGTACCATGTAAAAAAGAAAAAAGTGTGAAAAACAGCATTTAATTAAAATGAATAAAGAAACAGTTATAGAGCTAAGAAAAACTCTAAATATAATCTACAATAAGTATCATAGCATATTATACAGTTACGAGCAAAAAATCTGGGTCATCTATAAAAACTTAAATATCTCGAGCTTATGTGAAATAATGCAATTAAGCTATTACATTTATTTAATTGTAAATACTGTATTACTTAGTTGTAATTTTCTTTGTGAATAAATTCAGTTTATTAAATTGACTATCAAACACAATTTATTTCACTAAGCTACCATTCATGCTTTCCAAGATATTCAAGTTTTATAAATGACCCGGAATTTTTGCTCTCAACAGTAATATCCGAGCATGTCAGAATTCCCTGTGCACAGAAAAAGTACAAAAATTTAATTATTATTTTGAAGCCCGCCCTTTGTCTAAGCTTCGAGTTTTTTCGACCGTAAAAGCAGATGGACGGATGCAAAGGAAGTGACCCAAGGCTTCACTGTAGGAACTGAAAAAAACACAGGAATTTTGCATCATAAAAACATCTTGGCGCACAGCCACGCCAGCCACACATGACACATGGCAAGCCGCACGGTTTTTCAATATTAGAAGCATATTTAGTTTAGTAGTTTAGTAGTTTAGTAGTATTTTAGTAGATTTATCTATCCGATAGATAGATACATAGTTAGATAATACTTTTATTAGTCTCTAAAACACACATCAAAGTTTACAGCATAAACATGAAGCAATAATATTGCGTAAGTAATAACTAAAACCGAAATATAAACTACTAATAAACTAACGGGACGCGACTTCGTTCGCGTCCCGTTGGATCCCGTTGATTTTTCGGGATAAAAAGTAGTACATATGCGCATATTAGTTTGTAAGGCGTTCCTACGACCTACGTACAATAAAGTATTTTCATTCATTCATTCACTCACGTTAGAGTGAAGAAACCAGTAGATAACACAGAAGGCTAGAATTGTTCTTCGTGGAAATTTATCCGGAGGCTTATGTCCAGCAGTGGACTTCTGCTGTTGCAGTGCCTTCTGGTAAGATCGGCGTAAGTGGAAGTCCAGATAAATCACGTAACTAAGCAATTATCATATAAAAATATCGCAGAATTGCTTAGCATCCGGACTTCCACTTACGCCGATCTTACCAGAAGGCACCTTGATGATAATAAACTACAGTGTCCACAGTTAGGTATACCATGGACAAATTACACGGTAGAAAATAGATTCTCGCGTGATTATTATACCAGTATTGAGTACCTACACCGTGAAAATGCTTTTAGAGGATTCAAAAGGTTACGACAATAGTGTTTTCATTTATTTATAAACTATTTTTCGCTGTTTCTGTGGTAGGTAATCGATCAAATGTAATGAAGGTTCCGTCCCGGTTCTAAGGGAAGCGTTTTATTACATTCCTTTATTATTTGTTCAGCGAAATGACAAAAATAAAGGCTCCTTGCTCAACATCGGGTCGCCGCATGTGCAAACAAGAGTGCCTTGTATAAAAAAGAATGCAAAAACAACGTTTTTGCTAAGAATTTACATAAAAAAAAACAAAATGAGGTAGACCAGTTTTTGACAAAACTTTTTTGCGGCTGTAAAACTTTTTTTTTCCAAAATTGAATATGGAATGAGTTTTGCATCTAATATTAAAAAGAATTTGTTAAGTTTTTTTTTGTTCTATTTTGATCTGCGATCAGTCTTCAGACCAGACATGTAGGATGGGAGCTCCAGCGAAAACTTCTACTTTTTATGATACTTTTAATTTCACAGATAGAATAATACATACATAATAAGACGAAAACTATACATACAGGTGTTGAGTAGCACGCCTTATGGTGTCAGCTCTCACCTGTGACACATTACACCATCGTGACACCATCCATGGTGGACGGTACTTACACCAATGGGGGATAAACTAAGTTTAGAAAGTTTATTGTCATTTTCCCTAAATCAATCCACGCTTACTTTGAGCTAAAAATTGTAAAGAAATGATAGTGAAGTGAATAAAATGAGCAGCTAAAGTAACTAATGGGACATCTAATCAAAAATTCTTATAAAATAACACGTAGTTACTCATTTATTTAGTAAAATCAAAAAATTATGTAGATTCGTCATAAAAAGGTACCCACTACCCAGTGTACCTACTATAAGATTCTAAGTGCCAGTTCACCGTGACTTGAATAAAATGTATTGTTCTAGGCAGATGTAAGAACCTAACCGCTAAGGTAGGCGGTTTGCTTATTCCATTACTTTCATAAAAGGTGCCTCGACAGAAAGGGTCTGGGGCAAATTGTATGGAGACCAGGTCCCACATTTTTTTAAACTATGCAATGATGGAACTTTGTTTGTTATAATACGTACACTTACAGTGCACTTTTTAATAATGTTACAATGTCATTATATAGCAGCAGGAGCTATTAGTTATTAAATATTTCGGAAAATGCGTAATTTTCAATGTTGTTCATTGTATTTACAGGTGTTTACGTTAAAATAAGTACTTTATTTTGCGTTTTCGTGACTGCTACTGCATAATAGATTGTGATAAAACCAACAAAAGTTATAAATAATGAAATTAACAAGATGTATGCAAATCGGGACCTGAAATGCCCCAACGCCTTTGAACACGTCTCGGACGTATGTACTTACCTTCTTTAATTTACAACATCTCGAGGTCTGAGAGCTCTGGCCATGTCTGCCATCCCTAGAGATCACAGTCGTGAGCCTTAATTTATCGTAAAGAATACTTACCTACTTAATTATAAAATAAGAAAGCATAAAAGAAAATAATATCGTTCCCATGAAATGTATTTTCTTTGAAGTTGTAAGATTCTTACAAAGCACGTATTCTTTTAATGAAATTATTGAGGAAAAGAATGCTCTTATTTTTTATTATCTGAGTTGGACGAGATACCGAAACTAGAATCAAAATAATGTTACCTATAAACTCTGTTCTCACTGTCAACGGGTCCTACACGATATCGTCGGAGATGTTACGTCACAGATAGATAGATGATTTATTAAGCAAGGACACAACACAACACAAAATTAGCAGGTAACATTTAGTAGAGGCTTTCACAGCATGTCAGTGCCGATAACATGCTGTTTTAGTAGTAGTAGAGCTCTTTGTGAGAGCTCGTCCGGGGAAGTACTACCACCGTACCTATTTCTGCCGCCAAGCAGCGATGCTCGCATTGCTGTGTTCCGGTTTGAAGGGTAAGGGCGCCGGTGTAATTACAGGCACATGAGACTTCCAGATCTTTACGTCTCAGAGTGATGGACGCAGCGCATTGCCTTACAGGGCACGTCCTCGTTGAACTTGCTCTGTGAGGTAATGCATTGTTATAGGCAGAAGTTACCACTTAACATCAGGTGAGCTATCAGCTTGTTCCATTACTTTTACTTTTACTTTTACCATAAAGAAAAAAGGTTTTTTCGAGCCACTGAAATATATATATATAACACCTAGTGTCGGTAAAACGCCTTGGTGGGTATACACGTACGTACATGCTCGATCTCGAGCAAGTAACAACGTGTATACCATACAAGTCTCAAGACAAATGTTCGATGTGTAGATGCAGGGTCGAGCATATTTGTAAATATCCATGCTCGGATGAAACATGCTCATCGAGCATGTACGTCCGTACGTGTATGTGTAGTGTACCCACCAATAATGGCTCAGAAAAAGTCTTTTGATTTTTCTTCCAGAAGCTTTCTGATATATTTCAAAGCATTAATACGATACAATAATCTTAAAGCTCGAAGGGGTAAGCTTATCCGGGACCTTATCCCTCTGAGGTGAGGAAGGAACACACTAGCTGGAGGGAAATCTTGCCTATCTAAAGTGTAGTCGCCAACAAAGCGGATTGGCAATTAAATAGTACGAATATCGAACAAAGACTCCGATTCACCATCATCACAATTCAAACCGGGTGTTCTACAAAAGAACCTGAAATTGACTGTTATTAAATGTGATGCATTGTTTGGAATTATAAGTAAATATTATATAAATATAATTTTGAAATTGTAAGGAATTTACTTTATAGGTATTGTTAGATTATTTGTTATTAAAGTGTTTAATATTATTATCTATTTATTTTAATTTCTTTTTATTACTTTACGTACCTAAGTCCTTATTTTGAAGAAAATGATTTATTTATTTATGTAGTACCTACCTATTTAAAATTATTATGTACCCAAATCAATGTTGTAGTCTTGACAAAACATGTTCAAAGATTTACATGGAGCTACTTTCTTACGTCATTACATTACATCCCAATTATGTATTTTACTTGAAAAGAATTGTTCAACAGCTACAAGGTACAAGTACTTACAATAAACATTAAAAAAAAAACTCGAAAAATTTAACTTTTTAACGAACAAGTCAAGCTTGACAAGCTACTTTAGATATTACATTTTCCTCGCTATGGTATACACCGGCCCTAATACTGCCGCAGGCTTCGAATTGGTTAAAAAGTATTTACCTATTTTTTAATGGAAATATCGCGTACAAAGCTAACAGGCTGTCGCCGAAAATATAAGACTAAGTGAAATAAATAAAATATAGAAACGAAGTAAAAGAGTAAAATATGTATTGCCTCGGGGCCGACACCTACAGAGTACCGATACAAACGAACGCAAAAATATCGTTATCAGCGCTTTCACACGACTAGTACAGACAGCTTTCCGACGATATCGTGTAGGTGTCGTATCGTTCGTATATAGTTCGAAACCATCAATATTGACGACGGATCACTTTTGACGTGTCAGAATAAATAATAATTCGGAAATGGTTTATTTTTCAATCTTTTATGAATTTTATAAACGTACTAGCTGATACCCGCGACTTCATACGCGTGTGAAACTTTCCACCAAAATATCTGACGGCCAGTATACGATGAACTTCGTGCCCAAGGCTTCTTTTGGTTTAGAGAGTTCAATCTGTATCTAAGAATCCATGTCTTTGATTTCAATAAAACATAGCCTATGTTTCAATCCCGAAAAAGGGCTTTCGAATGATATTAGTTTCGTTGAAATTGGTCCTGTAGATAAGACGTGACCCGCGAACAAACTAACAGATAAACAGACAAATAGCAAACTCTATTTTCGGATTCAGAATAGTTTATTTAGTAGACCTGCATATTTAATTTATCCATATCTTTTATTTTAGATTTTGGGTTTTTTACAGTTTTATAACAGTAAAAAACGTATGCTTTTGGAGGATTTTCGATAAAATGTGCATGGTTTTATCTAAGAGACGCACTTTTTTTTATATGACTAGATAAATGATAGAACAAGCCTATGTCTCATTGAAAAACAAATCAACAACCCTATAACACGTAATACATATGTAAGCAAGTACTACTTAGTTAACTTACAAAAAATATGCAATAACCCCACATCTACATGGTTGGTTCAGTACCATTAATCAGAGCTAGCACAAAGAGTCACAGGTAATGACCTCATTACGTTTGTTTATCTCTCAGTTCAAACGGATATGGATGAGCTGTACCTACCCGAGATATATGAGTTTTCGAATGCGGGATATAAGATAGCATAATTTATAGTGCATGAAGTTGCAGTGGCTTTCACGCCCTTTGGAGTTTCACCAGTTTTCCATAGCTCTACGAAAATCGAGACATCGCCTATAGCTTTTTTTAATTTTGAATTTTTACATAAAATGTAATATAATATACCTACTAGGTACGCAAGTATAGGCGAAAATAGTTGTATCGTGACCAGATGTCAAAGGTTTGAACTTCTCGCATTAACTAAGCCTGAGCTTGTATGTAGATGCGAATGGTTGCTGTGTTTGGTTGTATAGTATTACAAGTATACTTAGTATAATTTTTTGTGGTATACGAGTATAAAAGATACTCGTACCTCCTCGTTAGTCTAAATAGTTCACAACCATCCAAAATCCAGATATATTTCCTGCAGATCAAACGTCACGTGACTATTCATTCATTTTTGACGTTTTCTATAGTTGTAGAATGTAGAGCTCGCTCTTTTTATAAAGTTGGTTAAGTATTACAAGTACACTAGCAAGCTAAGTTCATAAAGCGACCACTAGCACTGAGTATATCGCAACAGTCGGCAATAGTCTGCATCTGACAGAGCCGCTGGTGTGAAGCCGAGCAAAGCGATAAACTTTCCTATCCAGAAGGTCTACTCCACCAAACGATAAGCGAACGCTCACTAATGAAATTTGATTTACATTGCGCGGCAACACGCTAAGCTTTCCAGCAGCCGCGTGCGGTATACAAAGTGGTGGCGTAGTGTAACTTAAACTTCACTAGCGCTTTCAGCTCCAATCATGTAATTGCTTCGCTTAGCTCCCATTGTGTCGTGTAGTTGGCAAGTTAGTTCGAGCTTGGAGAGATCTTCATTAACATGCAGTTGAAACTACAATTCACCAACGAAATACAAAATAGAGTTGTATGTATTTCAATCAGACGCACTCAGACGTACGTTAGAAGACACTCATCGCTTAGGCTATTGACATATTTACCGCAATGAGTAATGAATGAGTAATGACAAATACTAATACTCATTTTTGAATGAAATCTCAACGTGAAAGTAAAAGGAGTCATGCATTGCAGTATTTGCAGTTCACTTAAGGAAAAAATGGTTCTATACATATAATAAAATCCCGAGTGTTTACAAAGGGTTCCCATTTGTTGTTTTTGCGAGAATTCACTGGATACTTGGAATTTAGATTTCCATTATTGACAAAATAAAAGGTATTTTTACAATAAAAGAACTCGAATTGGAAAATCTTATGCTGGTCATCGTCAGACCTTGATGTATGAACAGTAATGGTTCGTCAAATCGGAATTGTTTGACATGAACCAATGTTCTAAGATTTCTCAAAAATTAATTAATTAATTTTTATTTAGCTTTTGGTTTTCAAAAATAGAATGTTCTTCTTAAAACTTTTACGAGCTCCTCATACAAATGTTTGCTCATACAAATCTAGAAGCGAAAACTTATTTATTGACGACTGATGTCCCTGGCAAACTCTTGTATTCAAACCAAAATTCGCAACTCCCAACAGACCGCAATCACCCCACCCGCATAGAGATACAACTTTATTCAAACTGCGAGTACATTGCTCTAACCGTGCGTCATTCTTCACGTTCAGCAAACGAGCTGCAAGCGGACAGAGCAGTGTACAGGCTACACGGTTGAAAGAGTTGTTTGTAGCCAATAGCGTGCACGCCAAGACTTTGATAAAGCTGCTAGTGCATTGCTCTGTCTGTGCGTCATTCTTCACGTTCAGCAAACGAGCTGCGAACTGGCGGAGCAGTGTACGGGCTACACGGTCGAAGGAGTCGTTCGAAGCCTCTATCTTGCATCAGTGGCATGAACAATCACGCACACTGATACGAGATCTGAATTTTAAATGGGGGTTACTCACGGTTTTAATGTTTAGAACCGAGTGTAGGTCGTGTCCTGGCACGTCTTGGCGTGATTTTCATCCTTTGGCTTTCTAGTTTTTATAAATGAACTATCAACTTAGTTGGCTGCATTGTTTATGGTTTGAAATTTTTTTTTATTTGCTTTTAGACACATCATTGTAATTTTTTGGTGTTCTAGGTTTAAGATAGATAAGAAAAACCGTAGTGTTATATAGTTTAGAAAAATCAATATTTTCCGAAAAAATCTGATGAGCAGACCAAGAAAAAAAAAACCTTCTGTAAGCTTCTTATTTTAGTATATCTGTAGCTTGATAGGATTGATATTATGCTGTGCAGCGAAATATCTAACTTGTCACCGGAAAGCAATTCAGAGCTTAAAATCAGGGGGCAGTAGTACTACATAATAATTATATTCGCCTCGAAGGCTCCATGAATTCAATAAACTAAGCTATTAGGTACCATTCTATGCATCTACTTACATAATTTTACTAAGTAACCAGACTCAATGCTCCTAGCCAGTCCTAGCCGAATAAAAAAGAGTTTTAAATCGAAAAGCAAAGTTTAAAAGAGTCGTGGTTTGCCTGCCACGTTTCTATTAAGTAAAACTAGAAAAAAGTAAACAAAACATTTCCTTGTCTGCTGTTTTGTAATGTTGGTAGCTTGTAGGATACGTAGCCAACGGAGTGAAAATAGAGTTCCTTTAGATGAAATTCCAACTTTTAAATGTAAAAAATGCCAGGGAAATTCCTCTAAATTTAAATAAAGACTGTAATATTTTAGAGACACTACATTTTACTTGTTTAGTTTTACTTTTGCTTTGAATACATACCGAGAACAAACATTTGTGTGTTGTAAATATAGATGTTTGTTCTGTGTCTGGGTGTTTCTATGTATTATAAGTATGTATTTACAAAAAAAAAAATGTATGTATGTATTCTATCAGCCATCTAGTTCCCATCGTACAAGCTTTGCTTAGTTTGGGACTAGAAGGCGTTGTGTTAAGTGTCCGTGAATATTTATTTATTTATTTATTTAATACTTTTAGAAGATTACTAACTTTCAATCACTCTTAGTTGACATTTTAAAATGCCTGTGCATTTTGACTAGCTTTTTATCATCGAAATTAATTTCTAATGATAAATCATAGTAAATATGTCGTATGTTTTAGTTTCCTTTCTTTTAAGTCAATAAGGGTGTTAGAATCAGTTTTAGCTGGTGGCATACAAATTGCAAGAACTCTATACTTTTGTATAATTCAATTTTATAATTCTTAAAATAAAATATGTTCTTGTTACAGTGGAAACCCTTGTTCAGTGTTTACAAAAACTGCCACTAGAGTAAGCAAAGTGCTAGCACAAAAGAACGCCTCGCTAAAATTAGCTTTCATTTTAAACTCCATACAAAATATGCACTTTACAACTTCTGAAACTGTCCCGTTGCATTGCATAATCAATTTGGCCTCTTAACATTCTTAAAATACAGAAGGTATTTTCAGAAGGAATTTTTATCTCTTTTATTATATTATGAATGCAAGTTAAAAAAGTCCAGTTTCAAGAGTTTCATGCTGAAAAACTCAGCTAAAAGCACAGAATTGAGATAATATTTTAAACCCTTCATAATCTGCTGTCATGCTCTATCATTGTCACTAGCATGACAGCAAAAAGAGACGACAACAGATTTAGCAGCCATTTTATAGCTAGCAACGTTTAAGAGATCTATACGAATAACTATATCCCTGGCAAAATTTCAACAATCGTTAGAGAACAACCAACCATACTTAATTAGGTACTTACCTATCTAAACGACAAAGTCACATCACCATTATCATACATTTTGAGTTTCTAGAATGTCGAATTTGCTATTGTAGAGAAGCAGATGAAATCATAATTATTTTCTTATCCTTATTCTATGATATCCTACTAATATGAAAACTACTTATCCGATCATCATGAAACTTTGTACACATATTCTTGGAGGTATTAGGAGTAACATAGGATACTTTTTATCCCGGGAAATTAACGGGATCCAATGGGACGAGAACGAAGTCGCCGGTGGAAGCTAGTTTTCAAATAAATCACACTTGACATTGCCAAAATTATACTGTTGAAATGCAGAGACTATGTTTGGTTCAAAAGTACTAAAAAAATTTGCAACTGAGAAAAAACCACACGCGTACAAAGTCGCAGGTAAAAAATAGAAGAGACATCTCAGCCGGATAATTATTCAGTTCTCAGATTATGTCCGTTTGAACTGGGGGATCCTATACTCAGATCAAGCTCAAAACTAGGCAGTAAATGTTACAAAATTGTTAGAACTAATGCAATGTGAGTCGGTTGAGACGTGTGGGGCGGGGGTGTAGGTTCAATATTTCACGGAGAAGAAGGCGAGACAAACAATTGCATGACCATTGACCAGACCATGGCACTCGTATTTTCTAATACACTCAGGGCATCTTATTATGGTGTGGGTCGTGGGGACGTAACTAAGTTGTATATGAGATGGGTGTTATTTATTCCCAAGACCGTTTTACTAACAACGGAATGTCATTATCATCAACATAATATCAGTCTTGGGCTGGACGTAGATCTCCCAAGACGTGCAATGAGCCCGATTTTCAGCTCTTGTCAACTAGAATTTACCAGCTACATTTGCAAATCGTCGCTCCAGAGGGCGGGCATCCCACACTTTGCTTACCTACGCGGTCTCCACTCAAGTATTCGTTTGCTTCAGTGACTGTCGGTGCTACAGTAAACACTGGCAACTCAGTGCGATTTCAGCTTGCTAATCCACTGCTGTGTCGACATTGGTTCTCTGTACTACGTCAAACAGCTGTATCAAGTTGTAAATTAACTTCTACCAACGTCACAGTTGTCACTTCGCATGAGCTCGTACCAACACACAAGAACGCGCAGTGTAACACAAATATCACTACCGTAGTTGGCGCAATCTCATGCGAAGTGACAGCATCACTGTGCAGTGTAACTCAAAATGATATGAGAGACCTGTACCTCTATCACGAACCAATCTGACAGTCGCCGCGTTAGCGTATTTGAGTTATATTGCGCATCAATGCCAGCTCGATTGGCAACCGTTGTAGTGTCACCGTGCAGTGTATCTCGGATACGCTAGCGTTACGATACGTTTGCGATTGTCACATTCATTCGTGATCAAGGCACTGTACTATTAAATATTGATTTTCGTTTGTTTCTTGTTTCTGTTGAGTCAAACACAGAAACGACATGAATAGGAATCGATCCCAGTACGGATTACCTCAAACATATTAACAGGATAGACATAATCATTTCTAAGGCTTCGAGCAAAAGCTCTCACCGTACAGTCAGCATCAGAAGTGGTTAACTCCAACAGGATTTTAAAAATTGTAATATTACCTACTAGCCGTCGCCCGCGGCGTTGCTCGCGTTCTACCCTCTAGAGTGTGACGTTTCAAAATTCCTTTCTTAGTGCACCCCTACACTATATAAGGATACTACCCTCCAAATTTCATACCTCTAGGACTTATAGTTTAGGCTGTGCGTTGATTCTCTGTCAGCTTCAAAAGTGTTTTATATATATCGATTGATGATTATGATTACTAAGAGACTTGTAATAAACGATAAATTAATATTTTTTAGCTAAAAAACATAGCTTCGACTATTTTATCTCATCGATTTGTTAGTTTTGAGTTAATTTAGATGAGTTAAAATGATTCTACGAATAAGTTGGTAACTACCTTCCGATTTATCATTTAAATCTAAACTACATAACGCTTTTTAAAGTAAAAGCAAAGATATAGCAATATCATGTTGCAGCAATTTAGTAAACGTGCGAATCATAAAAACCTGCAATTTCACACGTGAAAACTTTACTGCGGTCACACCGTTTACTTTTACTGTTTTTTTTACTTTTTTTTAGACAACTTCTATGACCGATGAACGCATGATATTATGTACTTACATACCTACAGTTAAATGAAGTAGGTAAGTAAATAATCGATGATTTTAGACTCAAGTCAAAGTCAAATATCTATTACTAGCCGTCGCCCGCGGCGTTGCTCGCGCTCTACCCTTTAGAGTGTGACGTTTCAAAATTCCTTTCTTAGTGCACCCTTACACTATATAAGGATACTACCCTCCAAATTTCATACCTCTAGGAGTCTAGGACCTATAGTTTAGACTGTACGTTGATTCTAAGTCAGCTTCAAAAGAGTTTTATATATGTATATTGATGATGATGATGAAATTTAGAATCGTCTTATAAACTACTTGGGTGATTCTAGGTGCCCGTTTCTCGTGCCAGACTCTAGATAATGAGTCTCAACATACTCTTCTCATTTTTCTTGTATATCAGCTATGCCTTGGTACTGGCTTTGTTACGCATAGTATTAAATGATCTGTGGTTACGCCTATCCAAAACCTGCAACTGACGGCATGCGCCTTAAGTTTAACCTCTGCGTGTGACTCTCTCAAAATGTCCTACCATTATGTGCGATTCAAAGAGAACTTCAAAGGTTAACCAACGAACGGTTACCTCAGTGCCACTCAAAGGCGTTCTGATTAACTAGAGTACCTGAGAGAGAAGTTTTGTGATAACATCGATGTAATAGCTATCGTATAGCCGACGAAGATGCGGGTTTGAATCTTACCGTCGAATTTGTAAACGACTAGACGTCGCCCGCGGCGTTGCTCGCGTTCTAGACCGTTTAGAGTGTGACTTTATAAAATTCCTTTCTTAGTGCACCCCTGCACTATACAAGTGTATATGGATACTACCCTCCAAATTTCATACCTCTAGGATTTATCGTTTAGGCTGTGCGTTGATTGTCAGTCAGCTTCCAAAGAGTTTTATATATTTAGAAGATGTAGTTATAGAGCGTGGTGAAAGAGTTCAACCATGGAAAGAACTACTCTATTTCTGAACTCCGTCAACAGAGTTGGCCACTAACTCACACGAGCTTGCTTGCTTGTTATGGGCCCACTGGTGGGCCAGATGAGAAAAAAAATCGGTCGGCCGGTCGGTGCGCTCGATGCGAATAACCCTTCTGACGCCAAGCAGTGATGCTCGCATTGCTGTGTTCAGAAACTGTTTAACTAATAAAGTGTAAAATAAGTTTTATATAATGGTTAAAAGTGAGACAGTACTTTAAAATGTCGCATCTAATGCTGTGCTGTAACCTTAGGCACGTGTAGCGAGGACGTGCTCTACGTGATATGCACTGCGTCCAACACTCTTGAGTCGTAAAGGTGACAAGTTTCATATGTGCCTGTAATACTAAAAAGCTCTACCAAGCTGGTCTCCCTAGATAGACAGGCGCCATGGCTCAGTCGGTAGTAGCTCTGCCTTCGGTGCTGTGAGTTGTGGATTCGATCCCAAATACAAACATTTCTGAGTGGCAGACAGAGATGTTTGTTCTGTGTCTGGGTGGTACTATGTATCATAAGTACGTATTTACAAAACAAAATTATATAGGTATTCTATCAGCTTCCCATAGTACAAGATATGCTTCGTTTGGGACTAGAGAACTTTGTTTGACATGTCCAAGTTTTTTTTTACTTTGTGCGATATGACCAAGAACTTTTTTTAAATTATTTTTACTTTGGTAGTAAAAATCAGTGAAATTCGAGAAACAAACTAGCTCATTTTAAACTTTAGGGTCAAATGTAACCCATTGTGTTTCAAGCTGGGGTCTAATTATGGTAATGTCCCTATTTGGGCCATTCATTTGTTTAAGGCCTAAGGCCATTGTCGCTACGTGGTGCCTTTAGTACCGTAATACTGTCGTAACATTACCATATAGATTTAAAATGGCTTTATCTTACTGATTCTAACTATCTGATGGTTACTGTTGTGCGACAGCTTTAAAAGGGTAATTTGAACGAATGTAAATAGCATCCGGAGTTGTGTTTTCGAGCAAATATTTAAGAAGTCGATCTGCTTTTGCTTTCTGTAAATCAAAGACGAATATAATGAAGCCTATATAGTTTCTAAAACAGAGGTATTCTAGGTAACCTCGCATTTCGAACTTGAAACCTTGAAGGCATCCCTGACTGTTTTTTTTTTCTTTAACACGAAATATTTTCTCTCAACAAACGAAAAACCTCTTTACCGTTTCAAAGGGGTACCAAATATAGTGTTAAATTAAATTGCATCAGAAATCTGTCCAACTCTACGAATACGCTACACGACGCTACTTGGTAGAGTATATTTGTTCAAACTTGATGAGCGCCCCTATGAATAACACTCCTACCTAGACTAAACTATCATGCTGACAATAACGTAACATCGTGGTCTTTACAGCAGAATCACCGCGTCTGTCCAAATATAGCGTATCAAGATATTGAAGCTCTCGTGGCGTAGCTTGCTTAGTCAATCTTCACAACCTAAGTTAAAAGACGTTTTGTGACTTTTGTGCGGTCACTATTTGGATGGGTGACTGCTAGTGGCATTTACGCACTACAGGGTAAAGGCCTCCCTCTTTTCCTCTTTATTTTTGCATTTCAACGTTGTACTAGTGTAGTTAAAATTCGGTAAATACACTAGACAAGAGGAAGTTCGGAATTCAAACTCAATAAGCAAATACAGTCAAAGTTATTCGTAGAAACTATCATTTTGTTTGAAATGTTGTTTTAGCGAAACTGGCAACCAAGAAAAAAACGACGAAATAAAGATTCACTTCGAAGTGTTGAGTTACACTGCGGCTGTTATCTGCAAGAAAGTGTGCAATGTATAAACCGACCGCACAATGTACCTCTTTACTAGCGGGTGTACGTCGATCGCTTATCGCAGTAGATTCCCTATTACTTTTCTACAGTGAAGAACGTTCCATGAGTTTTGATCAGAAGTCGTCACTAAGATATTCTGGAAACTGAGGCAAAGTCAATTTGTCTCAAAGAACTTGCGGGAATGAAGTTATCATCATATTTTATTCAAAGCTAAACGAACTCTAAATCATAAGATAATTGTGTTCAAAGGTTACGAAACCTTTTCAACTTGGAATAAATAGATTAACTTGGTTTTCATAAACATACACTCGAGAACCAAATTTGCGGGTCATCTCTAAAGACTTGAATATCTTTGGAAGCCATGAATGCTGGCTTATAGTAAAATGAATATGTCTTTCCTGTGGATAAGGCCGATTAGGCTGAAAGGGTTGTATAGGTGACCCTTGACGCTTTAAAAATCATCAAGATTAGATACAAAAGCCTGTTTAAAATACGTAAAGCAAGTACTTTCAATAATACGAACCAGTTACATATTTTTAGAGCTGAATAGTTAGAAATCCTTATCTTAAAACATTTCCCTTTGTCCCCAGCGTACAATCGATAACAATCTCGCTATTGACATGCAACCAACGCGTACACGCGTGTACAAAACTACAAAAGGATATCTATCAACAAATTCATGACGAAGAATCCCGTACATTACTAGGCAGGTCACGACACGACACGGCTCTAGCTCGTGATTCATTTCGATATGTCCTGGGAAAGTTGGCAGAGCGCCTAGCTGTCCTAGCCCCAGGGTATTGGGTTCGATGCCGGGAAATAATAGAGTCATGGTGACACGTAATGGCGATTTGAAGGAAAATTATAGGGCATTATAGCCTTTGAGCGTTCGACGTCATTTAAATCTAGCCTAAAGCAAAGAGAATGATTAAGGACTTTGGAATAAGGACGTGGAAGTGTCAGTGCCATTCCGTACTGCTATTACTAAATTATGGGTTTGTCTAGGGAAATTGCATTTCATGAAACTGATACATATATCATTTAGACGTCCACTGCTGAACATAGGACTCTTCTGTGATAGCAATATAGTAATGACACTTGTCCTCAATTGAAGTGCGCAAGTCTCTAAAATTCCGCCAAAAAGTCCGCATATCCTAGCCCTTATGCCGATACAGAAATTTTAACTCATGCGTAGATTTGATTAAAGATTTTCATTAAAAAATCCGTACAGGACTGAGACTGCAAGTCAATCTGTAAGTATTGAAATTGTTCCCGTAACTCAATACCAATACTTAGGTAGGTATTCTATTTTTGCCTTGTTGAAATTAATTTCAGCTGTATTTGCTTGATTCATTGATAAAGTAGGTAAATTATTCACTTTTACTGAGAGGATTACTGAGAGGTCAAGTACCAGAAATCAGAGTTCCCCTCTGAATTCTGACGTACTTTGAACCGTGAGTGAGCCTTGTTTAATTTTCATATTTTTTTCTTTTGATAGCACTTATTGTGAAGAATATTCTTTATTCTGTCAAACTGACTTGGATGTTCAATGATGCGATTTACATTATCGATGCCTCAATGCCCAAATCCCGAATGATAGACAGGCAAACAATAAAAATAAGTATCTATAAGTATTACAAAAAATCTATTGTACAAAACGCTTAGAAGTGTAATACACCGTCAAAGTAAAGCTGCCTATTGTGACAGTCATCTGTATATAATCTGTTTCTATCATGAATTCGTGATACATCATCTCATAATACCTTCATCAGCTTTAATCCTCAAAAAATGGGTCCTTGAGAGTCTTCTCACGAATAAGCTGTTGCTTAATATTCTATCAGCTGTATTCCAAAATGGTTTTTTTTTAAAAGCTTGTGATTATGGTAGACACAATAGATTTTCTTTTGTTTTCAGTTAGTACTTAGCAGACGTTATCATTATGTCAGCCTGTAGAAGTTCAATGCTATGACACTAACTTAGATCTCTCGTTGATTTTCAGAAAGAATAGGTATGGAAAGACAGTGCCTTAGCCAAAAAGCCTCCAATCTCTAGGTATAAACTCTAGCGTTAAAAACCACGTGAATTTTTGTTCAGAAATGTCATATCCATACATTTTGATAAGAATTATTTCTTGGTCGATTGTACTTGTAGAATGGCAACTTGGCCAGGGCTAGACTTTAGAATTATTGATAATGTGGCCTCTGGGGCCCAAATCCCAATATTAATGTTTTTTCAGTTAGCTCGTGCGGTTAGTGCTTTAGGTAGATTATGCTACATTCTTCAGCAAAACAAAAATGCAGAAAAGGGCCGTTTAGTTCCACCGTATTATAGCGCGGTGGACGGCTTAAATAGGTACTGCGAAAATCTGAAGTCCTGCGAGCTTTGAAACTCAGTGCAAACTTTGGAGGGATATAGAGTTATGTATGTACATCTAACATGTTATACCACCAACAAAAGGTTTTTTATTGAAGACTAGGTGCCGCCCGCGACTTCGTTCGCGTTCCGTTGGTTTCCGTAGATTTTTCGGGATAAAAAGTAGCCTATGTGTTAATCCAGGTGACGGACAATATATATTCCAAGTTTCATCCAAATCGGATCAGTAGTTTTTACGTGAAAGAGTAACAAACATCCATCCATACTCACAAACTTTCGCGTTTATAATATTAGTAGGATCATTGACACCAACAGGTACCTAATTAGTCCATCTTGTGTTCGAGAATGTCTTATAAGTCGTCGCGTCGTTGGAAGTCACAATATTCATCCATCAGAGGATAAAATGCCAAAAGCAACTAGCTCAATGGCTAATAGTTGTATTTTATTTTATTTCTGAATAAATTGAAATTGAAATTAAATTGAAATTGAAAACGCAATAACTTTTTAGAGATTGTAATAACGAACCTACAAAAAGCAACACCATGCAGAATGTCTTGTCTTTTTTCATAATAACTAGGTCAGAATTCAAATCGCAATTGTACGAAAATGGATTCACAATCGAATTTCTTTATACTTTACTTACATTTATCTCAACACAGTATGATAGATAGATAGAAGATAGAATATACTTTATTGTAGGTACACCACTTATAAGTAAACAAAATAACAAAAAAAAACCATAATTGGTAATACGATCAAGTTTTAGGAGGTAGGTACAATGGGCGGCCTTATTGCTTAAAGCGATCTCTTTCAGGCAACCTTTGGATGGACAGGATTTACTTTGGATGATGTACTGTTAATACTGATGTGCTACTGCCTCATACAGTGGTGGATTCAGGGTTTTAGTTTGAGAGAGCCTTGACCCAAGATGGTTTTCCCTGACAAACCCTGGTACACACTATGGTGGATCCAGAGCTTGTAGGGAGAGGCTTAGTCCCCCCGCCCTCACTAGATCCTCTAATAGCCTCAAATAAGGAGCAGTCTACGAATTTTACATTCTAGTTTGGTTTGTGGTTAACATTAAAAATAAATAGAGTAAATACAAAACCATTCCGGCCTCTCAAAGTGTGTCAGCACTTTTTTATAATTTAAACAAAGAAAAAACTGGCACTGAGAACTATTAATAGGGGAATGTGGATTTTTAACTACAAACAAATCAAAACTAACCATTTGGATATAACAAACAGTTGCAATTATCAACATTATAAACTAATGCCGAAAGTAGGTTAACAACCTCAAACGAACAAAGTTTTATTGTTAAGTATTCCAACTCTAGATTCTAATTAACATACACCTACCATTTAGATTTTTTACTCGCTCAAAACGCAGTCCAACTCTGTTAGCAAAATAGATAAATAGATAGATAGAAAATACTTTATTGCACACCTTAACCTAGGAATTACAATAAAATAAAAAAACAAAACTTAAATTAATTGTACAATGGGCGGTCTTATCGCTATGCAGCGATCAAAAAACAAAAACAGATAACAGACATAGATTAAAATAACAGATAGATCATCGTTCTAGTACTCGTAGCAATTTGCTCTTTGTAAAAACTCTGTGTAAAAGAGTTACCCACATACCTTCGTACCTGCCACGCGTTAGCAGTATAATCCTCGCATTACTATTCTGTCTAAATAGTGATGGGCGCAGTGCAATGCATCACAGGGTACGTCCACAGTGACGTGGTCAGTGAGGCAATACATCGTTATAGGCAGTGACCATCCACACGAAAACCTGAAAACCAGCGCTAAAGGAGCCATCGTGCACCTTTAGCATATGCTGAGCGAGTGCCTTTTTTACGCATCTATCTATAATTTGGTGTTTATTTAATTGTGTTTAAGTGTGTATTTGCGTAAAATAAATGGTTTTTATCCTATTCTATTCTATTCTACATAATATCAAGTGGACTATCAGCTTTTTCCATTTACTTAGTTTTATATCACTGAAAACATCAAGGACAGGCAGCGTCGTATCTAGGTACACTCAAGACATCGAAACTTATCTACAGTCAAGTTCTCAATTCAATGTAGAAGTTGTCACACGTGACACTTTGAGTACGAAGTGTTTTCGTTGCTGAATTCGTGCACGTAAATTAAATCATTCGAGTTGCTCAGCTACTTCTGAGGCAAAGCGATGATTTCTGTATTTTTTGCTGGAGTAAAGTATACTAACGCTCAGAATACCAAATTTTAATACTCTGAGGCCGGAATACTGAAACGTCACTCAAATTTAAGCACCACTTAAAATTGCTCTGTCTTTTTGACATTACTCATTTGTAAGAGATGGCAATAGTTTAAGCGTGAGCTTAATTTAAGTGGCGTTTGAGTATTCGGCCATGAGGCTACTAGGTGATCCGCCAGAGTTACGCAGACCACTGAAGAATAGGTACACTAGATTTGCAGTAATAGAGATGATTGTGAAAAATTTGGCAACTTACTACCACAGAATAAATAATGGTGTCGATTCTGTTGTTGCATTTTTCTAAACGTACCTAAGATAGTTAAGTACTAATACCACCTCTTTATCAAACACGGAAATGACAGACGGTTTTAAGCGCTGTCAAATTAGGTTAGTTTAGAAAAATGCAACAGAATCGAAACCAATAGTACCTACTACGGAGATGGCCACGACATCAGGTACAAGAAACCTTTATAGACTTGTATACTGAAAGTTTGAAAACCATAGACTAAAACATAAAAACCATAGAGAGGTTTTGGAAGTTTTTAACAGGGGCGAAAAAACCAATTTCTTAAAAGTTGACCACACAATAAACGAACCGTAAGTGAAAACAGAAGTGCCTGTATTGAGTATCAATAGGGGAGGAATTTCACGACGCACGCCAAAAATAACATTTCTATTCATATTTACGGGTCTTTGAGCTGCGGGACGCACTTACCACGGTTACCAGTTACCCGTATTACGCTGGACCGCCTGCACCGTAAGCTTAAACGGACGGTTAAAGTTAGACATGAAACATTATCCGTGTCGGAGGGTATGTTAAACTATCGGTCCGGGCTCTAGCAGTCGTTAAATTACGGCGGAGGCTTTATAGCGGTCTAAAAACTCCGTCAACAGAGTTGGCCACTAACTCATACGAAGCGATAAAGTTTGTTTGAGGTTTTTTTATGAACCGTTAGGTTGCCAGCACAGATAGAAAGTGCTGCTGCAGCCTGAGGTAGAGCACGTTAGCCAACTGTTCAGTCTTTTCTTAAAAAAAATCTAAAATTATATTTTTTTTTATGTTATAAGTAATGGAACAAGCTGATAGCTCACCTAATGTTAAGTAGTAACTTCTACCTATAACAATGAATTACCTCACAGAGCAAGTCCAATGAGATTAGATTATTGTTGAGGTTTTGAAGTACTTTTTGAGATATATTTTACAATTATCCCAAGGCCGTTGCAAAATGGCAAAAGACAAAACTTGACTCAAAAGAAGAAGAAAATATCAGACTCTGATGACGTTTTTCACTGACTTTTCAAAACTCGTCAAAACTTTCGGTCGAAACTGCGCTAAGGTTAACCAATTGGTTATGTTAAAAATGTTGACCGGTTAGTATGTTGGTGCAAAGAGGCCTTAGCGGCCCAGTTGACATTGAGCCCGGTAGCCAACGAACCAAGGCATGTTGACTTGGTGAAATTGTCCTCTTTTTGCTTAAAGAAAGTGTCAAAACGTATGTTAAAGTCGGGAATTTGTATTTATGAAAGTGTAACAAAACAATGTTACAATTTTGACAAAGTGAACGAACGTAATTGTATTATACCTACCACTACGCTTAAGTTTAAAAATGGTTTTATTATGTGCCAAAGGCTCGAACAATCTTTCTCGCCTTTGAGGTGTTTTTTGAAAACGTTTTTCTGTGTGTTTTTAGAGAACATCGCACCACCTTCAATACGCAAAAGAACATAGCACACAAATTGCGTTCCCCGCCACTAATTGAGTTCAGGAAAGGGTTTCTTCACTCAGAGCCCCGAGTCTGTGCATTTTTGTTGACTTTCGACTCGAGTATAGCACACGCAAACGCATTCGCAAAGCGAGAAATTTTGTAGAAACCCGGATAAGCGCCCCTAGTGGGAGATTTGGAAATTGTGCAATTCCCAACCAAATTTCTCGCTTTGCAAATGCTTCTGCGTGTGCTATACTAGAGTCGAAAGTCAAAACAAACGCACAGACTCGGAGCTCTGAACACCACCGTGTATAGTTGTGACGCAATCACACTAGCATATCGCACTCGCAAACAGAGCAATGGTAGGTACTGTAGGTAGTGGTACACTGAGTCACGCCTCGCGGTCACGCTGTAAAACAGTGCATTGTTCTATTGCTGTGGTCGCTGGCACAAGGCTGAAGAAAGGGCGGTGATTAATCGAAACAAACAAACAGTTATATATCAGGAATTTAGAATGTGGGGCTCGTTTTGTTCATGAGGATTCTAGAGCTACTAATACACGATTCAAAAGTAATTTTTGTTGGTGAAACAAAACAAAAATTAGAAATTACTGCTCATACGCGTATATTTTGTGAAAATCTGGGTGTTGAATTTCAAATAGGTACTGAATTTTGTGAGCTCTGTTTCAAATGTGTACCTAAATATAGCTGATCCAAAATTTTTTGCAGTATTTTACAATACTAGCTGACAATGGGTTTTTTATTGAGCATAAAGTATCTTTACATGGGGAAAACAACAGTATTGGGTACCGTCGCCGCCTTAATACCGCGTTCACACTATGCCGCAGTCGGCAGAGACTTGGGCAGGGAAGTGGGCACGAGCATAGTGTGAACACGATAACGCCTCTGTCCCGGCTCCCGGCCCAAGTTCATGCCCTTGCTCTCTAGTAAGAATAAAGGCGATGTTGCTGTGGCTGTGCCGGCATAGTGGGCATAGTGTTAACGCGGTATAGGAACAGCGTGTCCACACGGTCACGCTGTTGACTTGCGCCACACCGTAAAGCGTTTTCCCTACCACACGGCTGACATTTCGGTCCTAGCACGTCCGTGTCCGCGTGTGACGCCCGTTAAAACTCGCATTTTACATTTTTCACTTTTTATTCTAACTCCGAATCACTCCGCTTTACTGAGATTAAAATCCACTATTCCCATTAGTTTACGGTGCTCGCGCAAAATGTTCGTGCTATAAAGTTTTTTTGTTGCCGGAAGGATTTTGTTTTAAGTTGATGAGTTTGTTTGAATTGAACGCGATGTTTCGTTCCACTTTCATTTCATGTTGCAAATCAATTGAGTGATTATTTACGCTATTTTAAAACGTGCACAAAACCATCGATTAGCGTGATTTGCTTGGATCGGTTTACAAGCAATCCAATACAACCTTTTCAAACGTCTTCTCTTTGACGTTTACAAAAGCTGGAGGTCCCGTAAAGCTGCGGTCACACACAGCGAATACTCGCTACGAGTGCATTCGCCGCGAACAATGATCGCAGTGACAGTTCGCTGCATGCTTGTCACACACAGCGAGTTCCACACGAGAATTTCGACAGCTTGTTGGTGCGCACAGACGTATCTAGTCTAGAGCAGCGCGCTGAGCGGAATGGCTATTTCCAGCGAGTACCCTGCCACACATAGGAAATACTCGCGGCGAGTAGGCATTCGCAGCTAGTATTCGCTATGTGTGACCGTGGCTTTAAGGGTGGTAGTCGTAGAGTTTGACATTTTAAAGCATTCGCTTTAACCGACAAAGGATTTTCGTTCCGACGACCGAACAATACACAGCGACAAGCACAAGAGAACGCTTAGTTTTTTTCTTTTTTATCCGTGTCGTACTATTACGTCACCGGTCGAACATGACGAATGGCATCACCGCAGTGAAATCCGAACAAAGTGTTTTAGGGTATCGTAGTCCGAAAAAAACTCTGTGTATGTTGATTGTTGAATCTGTCTGTATATTACTTTCCGACAATGACAAAATAATTTTGTAGAAAACTAAATGCAACTATAAGTAATAACTATTCCTAAATTTTTATAGCATCCACGATACTCTTCTGTCAATTTTGATATAACGAAAGTGCTTGCAAATTCTTGAATCCTTTGCATTTAAATTTCGTAGGCATTTTTTTTAATGAATAATTGCAGTAACTAGATGGAACATGATGAATGAGACATTTCTAAATTGGACGAACTTCCCAGCGTCAATCGAGAGTGGACATAACTTTAAACGGAGGTACAAATTACAATCAAGTGTACGGAACCCATCACGCTTGGTCAGACGTGAGCTGTGTCTTTTGGTCTATCCTAATCTCTTGGGGCCAGTGTTCGAAGCCTTACCAATTAGCCTCACAAATGCCTCACAAAACGTATTGCGTGCTCAATACGTCCCTGTATACAGGTTGATTCGTCCAGATCCAGAGAATTTGTGTAGAAGTCAAATCAAATCATTTTATTTCAGGCAACAAATTGGTATAGGTACTTTGTACGCGACAGAAATATAGGCCCGTAGATACCATAAAAAAACTAACATACATATACGTACTTATTTGAAATAGATTTGATACACGATACATAGGTACCCGATACTTGTCTCTTTAGCAAACGTCAAGCAACTTTTTTCTATCCAGAATTTTGAAGAGAAGCCGAACAAAGAGTAACGATATTGTAATATAAGTAATTCTGCTTTTGCGTGTAGTAAATAATGAGTTTTTATTTGTTATATAAATCAACTAGGTATTTGAACTTATAATTTTTTTATAAAATGGATTTGTTTTCTGCGACTCACCCTGTATCTGCAGAGCTAAGCCATTAGTCATTCTGTAGATAAGGCATCTATCGTATTGCTCGGATGACTCGTCCACCTTTTTGCATACGCCCATGGGCCTGATCAAAAAGCCATCGATAGTGGTAAATCCTTACTGTTTTTTAACCAACTTCAAAAAAGGAGGAGGTTCTAAATTCTATTGGTTTTTTTTTCAGCCCTTTATAACATACGAGTAGGTACATTCTCGTTTCTAGGCTAGGCTAGAACTAGGCAATGTTCTCATCTCAGTTATTTCTGAAATAAAGAATTTTGAATTAGAATTTTATTTGTTGTTACCTTAGAATTTATTAATCCAGTGTCCCACAGCTGGACAAAATGTCTCGCCATTATTTCACTTGTCTTGGTCCCTAACTTCGTCCATTCTATGATGAAGGAGTACCGGAATACCAGGTAGCACCAGCATTTTTGAGTTTCTTAGTCAAAGTCAAAGTCAAAGTCAAAAAGCTTTTATTCAATAAAATCTCACGGATCACTTTGAATCGTCATTACGTTTTGTATGATTAGGTATGATAGTTATATCGTTAGCCCCCCTCGACTCTGTGCGATCATATGCTGATCTATTTGGGCTGGTATTTATCCAGCTTATCCTGCCATCTTGTTTTATATAGAGTATTGTTACTGCTGACTCCATAAATTCCTTCTAAAATAAACTCGACAACTGGCTACGAATAAATAAAACAGTGCTTCTTCTTCTCTTCAATAATGGCCTGTGTCCGTCATTTCGACAGACAATTTTGCCAATGTCAAGTGTTAAAATTGTAATAAATAAGTCAAGTCAAGTCATTTGTCAAGTCGGCTGTCGTTTGTTTTGAAAAGAAAATGGTGGATTTCCTCTTCAAAACCTAACACGAATTTTCACATTCAGAAAAACCACTTTACACACATTTATTCCAACGGCTCACACTTTATGTTACGACCTAAGTATTATTGGTTAAAATTCCACCAAAATTAAACAACAATACTCACAATAACACAAGAAAAACTATTAAAATAAAAGTGCTATGTGTCGTTTCAAAAAATGACAAAACTCGTGTCCTAAAACAGTGCTCAAAAAAGTGACAAAAAATTTGACATTTTAACACTGTGTGACGTAGACATAACAGCGAAAGCTGCTCGTCTATAAACTAATAAATACTCTACCCAGCAGTGGAACAATGAAGCCTTATTTAACCCTATAACCAAACTATACTAAACTTTGTCCGAAGACGATGTCGTAAACCGATGAGACCAAGAAAATGCAACTCACTGATATCGATCTGGACATCTTGACATTTGAAGTTCAAGAATGCTTTTGCCTTGTTAATGTTGAGTAGGGTATTTCCGATTCTTTAAATGCCGAAATAATCGTTGGAGCATACGAATACTTGAGTAGAGAAATGGAGGGTTTTATTCCCTCCGGGAAGGTGAGGCGAAGATTTGCGAAAATAAGAAGAGCCGAAGAGTGGTGCATCTTGAAATAGACCTTGGAATAGATCTAGCAATTATTAGACATAGACATTCATTTATTTACTACTTGGCACACAACATACATAACATAGATAGGTACAAATTAAACAGCAATAATCAAAATAACTAAAACAGTCAATTTAAAAAAGTAAAAATATATAATATGCAATAACTTAAATTAGCTAAATGGTTCTTACTATTATTAAAGAAGTTCTGAAACGAAATATATCATAGCTTAGAGTCAAGCTTAAAACAATTATTAGGTAAACTTATGTAGTTGTTTTGTTTTTTAGTTCTGAAATAATTCTACCCCATTCAAGAATGGGATGAAATAAGTTAGCCGGTGTTAGGCCTTTAGGTCAGTTAGTTTCAAACAAATGACAATATTTAAGCTGAGTGAAAATCTCGTGAATTGGCCACACGGAATAAAGTTTCCTAGCTCAATACCCACACTTCAAACACCCAACCCCTAAAGAGTTGAATTACAATAATTTTTGAATATTTGGTTATTTCTATTTCAAACTTAAAGCTCTTTCTTTTTAGGCATCTCTTACTTCAACACTTTTAAAATATCGTATAATAAAAAAAAAACTAGCCAAAACAGCGTGCATATTCTAGTTAATTTAATTAAAAATGATCACCGAGCATCAAATGAATAAAATATTAAATGGCTGATTCAGAAATACATCATTTTGGTGAATATCATTTTACAGGCAAAATAAAGTACCTATATGTATATATGCATGCAAACTGTGGTTACAGCAAAATTGACGTTTTAAAATGATCCTGGTTTTACGATTTTTACTTTAGCACGCCTTTTTTTCTTTTTTAAATGATATTAGTAATGGAACAAGCTGATAGCTCACCTGATGTTAAGTAGTAACTTCTGCCTATAACAATGCATTACCTCACAGAGCAAGTCCAATGAGGACGTACCCTGTAAGGCAATGCACTGCGTCCATCACTCTGAGACGTAAAGATCTAGAAGTCTCATGTGCCTGTAATTACACCGGCGCCCTTACCCTTCAAACCGGAACACAGCAATGCGAGCATCACTGCTTGGCGGCAGAAAGAAACACATGATTGACTTTCAGTAAAGAATGTCAAATAGAAAGACATAGATTTTTTACACTACCATTTCAGTTTGAATTACTAAAAGGGCGAACAGTTTTAGATTTGCAATTTCTACTGCTATGATCTGCGTCTACGATAACCAGAGACAATATAGCACGAATGTGACAAACGTGAACGTATCGTATTCGTGATACACTGCGCCGTGACGCTACGACGTTCTGCAGTTGAGCTGAAGTTGACGCGCAATATGACTCGAATAGATTAGGCGGTGACTGTCTTGGTTGTTATTACCCCCCAGTTAGTGTAGTTGACTGTACTTGAATAAACTATTACTCTGCATTATTGTGTAGTTTCGTACGCACGCTATGGGTAGTTAAAATTATTTTAACATAACATTGTAATTATTTTGGGCTCTGCAATGTAGAAGCAACAAATAATTTTGGTATTATTAGGCAAGTAAAATTTATGTAGTTTACATCCCAATTGGTTACGATAACATGGTGATGTACACAGCGTTGCTATACAGGGTGTGTCTTAGTATGCCATTTAAATGTCAATCGGTTAAACTATTGCCCTCTCTTACAAATCAGTAATGTCAAACAGAGGCAGAGCAATTTTTAGTGGTGTTTAAATTTGAGTGACGTTTCAGTATTCGGTCGAATATCATGTAAGTATCGGCCAGTGTGCAACCGCTCGACACACGAGGCTGCCAAAACCCAACTTATCCACTCTTCATTTTCACAAGCGCTACTTTCCCGAACTTTTTCCATTAAAGTTGTTGTCAAAACTTAATGATATATATCGCTAGTTTGAGGGTAGTTTTACCACTCTAGCGGTAATCCGCGATGGCTGAATTGTTGTATCAGGTAGTAACTACCACACGGAGGCAAATTACCCTTGTAAAAGTGACAGCATTGAAAATATGTATTAATATTTACAGGCGTCATAGCTCAGTCGGTAATAGCCTCTGCTTTTCGTGCTGTGGGTCGCGGGTTTCATCCGGGTTTCATCCCTACCAAGTAGGTAGGTATCTAGGTACTTGGTAGGGATGAAACCCGGATGGAGATGTTTGTGCCTCCTGCCTGTCTTTCGGTAATAAAGTCAAAACGTGTATTTTTTACTATATATATATTATTATGATTATACCATATTAGTTTTACAGGCAATTAATTTATTTATGTTTCCTTCGAGCGTAACTTGAGAATTGTTCGAAGAGAATTAAAAAATGGCCGTCTGCTAGGGATGGGACACCACTCTAGGGATGCGCTCGTTGCTTGTTTTTAAATAACAATATACAGTTAAAACATAGGTACCTACCTATGTTTTAACTGTATATTGTTATTTACTTCATAATTGTCATCTATTTCAAATAACAATTCAGACAGGGATTTTAAGTGTTAGATATATCTAATACTTAAAATACCTCAAGTTTTCGGGGATTTTATTTTTAAGCTTATAGATTTGTGCAGAGTCCATTAATAAATAAATAAATAAAATAATTGACGAAAGGTAGAGCGTATAGGTACAAAGATTGAATTTTACATAAAACTAATTAAATACAGAATAGTCGCGTTAGTTGCGTTTTTGAAAACTCTTTATGTAATTGTATAACCTAAAAAGTAGAATTGATTAGGACCCGACAAAAAGTGAGTACCTCGCCATCACGCACTATTATTTCTGATTAGTGTACCCATTAAATTAATTTCGAATCAACCATATAATATTTTTACACAACTAATTTATTAAATTACTGTGACTCGCAAAAACCCGCTCTTATTCGACATAATTATATAATCTGAGAATGCGATGGAATACGCGAAACGTGTAGGTGTCTTACACCACACGGTTGGGCGTTTGCACACTATCCGACACCTGCACGATACTTTTTTTTTTTTTTTTTATACAATATAGACAGCCGTTTAACATACCGTCATTTCAGTGCCTTGAAGAAAAATACCGTTATCGGCGCCGACACGGTGTTAAAGCGTCTAATACTTAGCTAATTTATTTTTCTTGTTCTATTTATGGGCTCTGTCCGTAATTTCAACGGATAATTTTGCCAGTGTCAAGTGAAATATACCTAAAAACCTATTGGAAACTAAGCATATCTATCAAAACAGTCGAAAAAGCTTATCCTGAAAAAATACTTTTAGTTAAGTACTTTTACTGAAAAGTCGTGAATTGTCAACCAGCCATTGAGAGATTAGCTCTCCGCCGATATCGTGAGCGTGTCGTGTCGTGTTGGTGGCAGTGTGCACAGCCGTTCTTGGAGTTAATTCTGCAGTGATGTCTCACAGTCACGATAATTTGGCATTCGTGACTGGTATTAATATTCCTTGTTCGTCCTCAGGCGCGTTGCTACGCGATGATACATCAATACTAGCTGCCAACTAGATATACTCAACAGATTTTTAACCCTCTAAGTAACCGCTGATACAGCGTCTTACTTGTCACTGCTTCTGCATTTTAAAAAGAAATAAAAACATATTTTTACGACTTCAAAAAACGAATCGGTTCGAAAAGGTTAGGTTGTTTTTTTTTATGTTTGTTACCTTGTAACTTCGTAATTTTTGAACTGATTTTAAAAAACGTTATTTTTCTTAAAGGGACTTTTAGAAGTTATTATCTGTGGCTGGGTAACTGTGAAACGGAAGCCCTAATTTATATAAGGTTTTATTATAAAAAGGCTGATTAAAAAACTCCTCCTTTTTATATGTAGAAGACAGAAATCCGTACAGCCATTTTGAAAACAACAGAATTATCCGCTGTATTGAAGTAAAACTCTTGTCTGAAATTTAAAACTCGTTGTGAAAAATAAAATTGGTCGAACATCAAAGGATATATTTTACATACAAATTTCGATTCCCAAGTCTCATTGAGTATACAATCTTTTTTTTTATATTTTCTATTTATCAAAACCACTCACGCGTATCACTATGAAAAAATATATGTATAATGTATTCATGATCATCGAACGATATAAGCCTATTTGTCCGGTGCATCAAACGCCCATAAGGTTCAAAATGTGAGTCGATGCGTATCTGAGATACACTGCGTGTTTACTAAGCAGCGTTTGATACTCAAGCTCACATTGACGCGCAGTGTGGGTCGAATATATTCGTACAAGACTCCCGTTCATTTTATTACCCGATTCCTACTAATCCGTACTCTTCACAAAAGTGCAATCGCCCGTGACATGGCATACGCTACCTTTCCAAACTCCCCCTGTCGTTGCTTTTATTTTAAGCTCTACTTATTGCTTTCATTGCTCCCCCACTCGCTTGTATAAAAGGCCTCTCTGTTTCTCGGTTCTCGAGTACATTACCGATGTTAATATACGATAGTCGGCCTCATAATCGATCCTTTTGAATAGTCTCGTATAGGGCTACCACTCGTTTGAGTTTATTCAGATTATGTTCGGGGTTTTCGAACTTTTCAGACACAGAGATGATCAGAATCGTGGAGTCAAAGTCAAAGATCTTTAATAAAATTGCAAGAATCATTAGTTTTAAAAATTAGGTAATTTTAGGTGTCAGTTTCAGAAAAACGGGCAAGAAACTACTGATTGGTTCTAAGTGCCTTTTTGAATGATTCTTCTTACAAAAAAAAAACTACCTATACAATTTCAGTAATAGTGCTATTTCAGCTTAGTTACGGTAATCTTAAATCATTCTAACACTAAATTGTGTTATAAATTACATTTTAAAATAAAATATTTTTCATCCCACCATCTCGGAAAGAGTATTTTTAATCTTCAATATCTGAGTGGAAAAGCCGTTTTTATTCTCTAGAGGATAAAGTAAATTGAATTTAGAACATCGTGTGCAATAAGTTTGTGAATTAAAAAAAACATTAAACCTATTTACTGCTACCTCTATGGTGCCGAATATATCATACAACTTTTATTTAATTTGTTAAAAACTCAGACTCGGAACCTTCTTGGTGTTCTTTTTTCAATTTGCTTTGTACGCGGTTCTTTACGCGGCATTTTTTCACGTCATTGTTAAACCTTATATTAAAAACAAGAAACTTGAAAATAAGTGAACAAACTAAAATGAGTGATTCTAGCGACGAGGAAGTTTGTTTGACGCCAACAGAATTGACTGAAACTGTTAATAATGCGCAAATTAGTCATTTCCTCGCTGAGGTGGAATGAAAAGTTACGTGTTGCACTCGAGTGCAAAGATTTTTCACCTCGTGCTCTTTTGATTCCCTCGCTGACGCTCAGGATTCTAATTTTGAATCACGAGCGCAGCGAGTGATTCAATTTTAGAATCCTTCGATTGCTCGGTCATCAAAATTGAACACGCGGTTAAAAAGCAACTTTGCACTCTTGTATAACAAATAACTATTAATCACCTACCTAACTTTAAATTTTTTGCTACGTCAGATTAAGCTGATGAACTTACATATTTTTTTTATATTTTTGCTACTTTTCCCCATATGTTTGATAAAAAAATTAACTTAATTTGTTATTTTGTGTCCATTTCTGATATTAAAAATGGATTTTTTTGGTAACCCTTTGGTAACCCTCAGAATATTGAAATGGTAACCCTAATCTCAAGTATGAATGGGGAACGTCAAAGTGCTCAGAGACGTTTACCATGCGATTCAAACTGAATAATGAATTATACAAGGCTTATTCTTTTGTCGTTACCTACATACAGATAGTTTTTGTACGTGATCGGAATATAGAGATGAAAGCAATATTGGTTGGTAAAAATCTGTTTTTTTTATTGTTCAGAACCCCATTTCACAATTTAGGTACCTAGAGCCCTGTACTTTATATCACTGGCTCATTGTGTTACACCAGGCTGGTCTCCACCATGTAATACCTCTGTCGTTCACCGTGTACTTCGGCTCTCTTTCCGACCCCTTCGACTTCTTCTTCTTCTTTTAAACCTATATGGCCTGTGTTTAATTTCGACAGACAATTTTGCCAGTGTCAAGTGGTGAATTTTAACAATATAATATAGCCTACGGCACTCAGGGATAGTGTGGCTTCCTATCGGTGAAAGAATTTTTCAAACCGGTCCAGTAGTTTCTGAGCCTATTTAGTACAAACATACAAACAAACAAACAATCAAACCTTTGCTCTTTATAATATAGTATATGGTATATAGTGCCTTTTGGTAAGATCGGCGTAATAGTAAGTCCGGATGCCAAGCAATTCAGCGATATTTTTATATGATAATTGCTTAGTTACGTGATTTATCCGGACTTAATATTAGGCCGATCTTACCAGAAGGCACCCTATAGATTAATGTGATTGTACCATCCAATTTAGCACTAAAACTCCCCGAAGGAATATAAGTAGATAAGTACACAATACCGATACCAATCATACCTTCAATTTCAATTTGTTTGTACCTGAATTTGTCTGTTATATCGCACTGATCGTAACAAAGAGCGTTAAAACGTAGGTGGGAAGCACGAATCTCTATCACGAACAAATCTGTCAGACGCCGCGTTAGCGTATTCGAGTTATATTGCGCATCAATGCCAGCTCGACTGCCAACAGTTGTAGTGACACCGCGCAGTGTATCTCGGATATGCTAGGGTTGCGATTGTCACATTTCGACACCCGCAAGGAATATCATGGTATCTCACTTTTTACCATTTTCCAGGAGAGGACAACAAAGTTTAAAAAATCTCCAAATCTTTGTGTGAAACTTAACTTCAAAATAACTTTTGGTGATTCATCTATAGGGATAGGAGTATGTAATTGTGTATATCTATTAATTGAAAAACCCCTGTATAGTGTATTTTCATGACTTACAATGTTTTAACGAATACTGACTTTTAAACCCACAGGGTTAGAGATACAGGAGTGAGAGTATAACATAGTTTTTTTTATTTTGAACACGAATATAAATGTAACTCAAAATTGGCAAAAAGTGAGTTACCATGTTATTCCTTGGGGGTGTCGATTTATTCGTGATCAAGGCACTGGTGTTTGTCAATTTACAATTCACGTATTCTATTGTTCTATCAAGCGTGATGTGATTGAAACACCCGCAACTCTGCATGTTATCAAAACGTAAGATATTTACTGGCAAGGAATGATACATCTAACTTGTGTGAATATTACCTTTTCATTTCATTCAAGTAGTCAACATCAATATATATAAAACTCTTTTGAAGCTGACAGAGAATCAACGCACAGGCCAAACTATAAGGTATGAAATTTGGAGGGTAGTATCCTTATATAGTGTAGGGGTGCACTAAGAAAGGAATTTTGAAACGTCACACTCTAAAGGGTAGAACGCGAGCAACGCCGCGGGCGACGGCTAGTCATAAATATAAATAAACTAGCCGTCGCCCGCGGCGTTGCTCGCGTTCTACCCTTTAGAGTGTGACGTTTCAAAATTCCTTTCTTAGTGCACCCCTACAATATATAAGGATACTACCCTCCAAATTTCATACCTCTAGGACTTATAGTTTAGGCTGTGCGTTGATTCTCTGTCAGCTTCAAAAGAGTTTTATATATATTGATGATAAATATTCACGGACACTTAACACAACGCCTTCTAGTCCCAAACTAAGCAAAGCTTGTACGATGGAAACTAGATGGCTGATAGAATACATACATACACGTCCTCATTGGACTTGCTCTGTGAGGTAATGCATTGTTATAGGCAGAAGTTACTACCATCGTTGTACATACTCGTAAAATATTCAGAACACTTAACTCAAATCATTGTATCTGACCCTTTCTACGTATAAATATTCCATGTTGACCTTCCTATATCTAAATTCCTGACCTCTATAAACTTCCACTTCTGACGCCGACTGTACCTCTTTCTATCGGGTGGTACCTTCCATTTCATACCTATTCAAGTCATAAAATCTACTCTAGAGTGATGTTTTGTCTGATTAAAACTATAAACCAGATATTTTAATGACACAGGGTATTTCTCCTAATAAAACCTATGTAGTAAAATTTAATTAGGATTTTTTGGATAAAAGTAATGAAATGGCAGTCATGACATCTCAACAAATCCCAATTATATTTTGCTAATAATGCACCAAAGAAAATGACAAATAAAAAAAAATATGCGTCATGTCGAAGAAGTACCTACCTACCTAACTTATAATTTTTTGCACCAAAGAAAATAAATATTATGCCTCATGTCGAAGAACTAGTAGTGTAGATGGAGGACACAGGTTTGAATCTCGCTCGATTCATAACTTTCTGAATGTTATAAAAATCTTTGATATATTCACTTAATTGTATTATACTAAGAGAAAAACCTTCTCTGGTGTAAACAACTAATATTGTATGAAATTTCACTTCCGTAAATTGCTTCAACCTAAACAAAACCGTAATTTTTCGGGTCGTATACCGTAAAACCTTTTCGGTACCCAATCCTTTTTAGAAAAACTGTATTGTATGATTTGAACACGATTGTAATCTTTTAGTACTTAGGTATTGAGAGACTTTCATAAATTATTATTATCGCATATTAAGGAAGGAAAATTCTAATCAATATCTAATTATAGTAAATACAGAGGCGTTGATGTTGAAAGAACGCCCTACAATTTCCTATATAGGACATTATTAAACGTGGATTTTAGTAACGAGCTATTTTTTTAACATGTAATGTAAAAACGGAAATAATTTGGAAGTGTTAAAGTTATGAGGGTAACGAATGCTAGGCGAATGCTAGTACATAGTGGTTTGGGGGACTGTTCACTGTTCAATCTTTGTGTATGAATTCGGAGGTTAGATAAGCAGTTTTTTATACAACTAAATGATGTACCTAGCATGCCCATATTTGTTTTTAATTTGAACATGATCCATAAAAAAACAAAGTGAAAAAATCTCGATCCCGCTTCAATAGGCCTATTTACTACCTTTTCATTACTCAGGTATGCAATAAGGACGTCAAAAGCCCACGTCCTTGGCCACCATTGATTCAATGGCTCGCGCTTTGAATACACTAGAGTGGAGATGGAAATAGCTCGATATAATTTATATCCTCATATTAATTTGATCGTGGATGCTTGGAAATGAACACTACCTCACTATAGTATGTTCACTTGTAATCATGATGTATCAATTTATTAACTCTTTAAGTACTAGAGCGTGTCTACGCTCTAGTTTTTAAGAAAAGGTTTTGCATTTGATCGGCGAGAGAAGCGAGCCCCGACTTTCATGTTTTTTTCAGCAGATATTACTAACAAACATGCCACACAGTATAAATAAGTAAATGAAATACCAAACTTCGCTAACATGACACTCTCTGGTGCGTTGTTTGTTAGATTTGTAAGTAGAACCCACCATTGTCTGTCAATGATTTTACGATAATTATTAGTTTTTTTTTGGCATAAATTGCAAACTTGGAAGGAGTTTGTTTTTTTACATTTCTAGTAAAAAAAGGTGTAATATGAGATTTTAAGATGCAAAAATAAGCAACTGCATATCGCTTCACATCTCTAGGGAGCCTATCCCGGCATTGTTGTTGATCCGCATGTGTGGGCAGGGCAAGGGCAAATGGCATGTCGTCGTTGATCACTGGCTGCGCCTGTCTTTATACTATAGGCATGTAACTGGCTATAAGGGTCGTTTTATTCACAAAGCTTTGGCATTTCAAACGAAAGTATTTAAAGAACCCTTTTAAGACTCCAAACTGGACTCTATAGGGAAAATCTCAGAAAGGAGATCATTCACAGTAAATAATAGGTAGGTACTGAACATAATATAGCACCTTTAAGGCTTTTACAAGCACGGATGTATGATTTTTTCATTACTCAATAATATTTAGACCATGAAATTCAGATTTTTCCGGGAATCAGATCAATTAGATCAATCAGAAAAAGCCAGAAAATGAAGACATATTACCAGAATCTGATAATTAACAGATGAGCCATAAATGTAAACAATATCAATATTAAAATGAGCTCTAAAGAGAAATGGAAAATATTTTAGAAATCCGTTCTGTGTAAGGCGATACGGACTAATTAGAAAACTGGATATTATTATACGAAAATGTTATGATTTTCAACAGAAGCTTTTAGAAGTAACATCTTTATACCTCTAGGTACTAAATAAGAGTAAATAAAAGTTATTTACCTGGATTTTTTCTAAGACATATTTGGTCTACCTACCTTAAGTTATGAGCATATTCATCAACTCTGAAAACCAGTTTCGAGGAATCTCAAGCATAATTGCAGCTTGAAACATATAGCTCATCTCAAAATATTGAGATTTGATGAACCAATGTCATAATCCAATGTCTGATGACTTCTGATGATTAAGAATATCTAAGTAAATTTTCACGGGGCTTTTCAAAATCTGCAGATTCGTAGAATGCCAATTTAGCTAGAATGGCGTGTATTATTTTCTAAATTACGTAGAATAGATGCGATTTATACAGTACAAGCGCAAATTGCATTTCCTTCCCAGTTCCTCGGATGCTTGTATTGTCTGTGCATACATTTATTGTTTATCGTATACTCTGTTTGTTTATATCTGTGGGTTGCAGAGCGGGTACTTTGTGCTTGCATCTGAGAATTGTTTAGTGTATTTCTTTTAAATTACATACAAATGGTTCGTTGGAATATTTTATTTACAAAGTAATATTCATGCAATCGCTTATAGTTAGTTGTAACAGGCTCTTTCAGAAAAGTACTAGGAGAGTAGAATTATAAAAGTGATCCGAGATTGGTAACCGAAGTAATCATGAGTTAGTAATTCACTAGGCGCACAGAAATTAAAAGTAACATCCTTACGATTGTGTCGCGTGTAGCTTTGTTGCTTTTGTGGTTCATTGTACTGTACATGTTTTCTTGCAAGAAAACAAGCCTACTAAGCATGATTTAGCCTGGGACTGTGAGGCAGCTACACAACAGTTTATATTGCAAAATCGAAAGATTTTTCTTATTATTTTTACAGAGAAACTAGGCCCTCAGCAATACCCATTGAAAACGTAAAGTCCGTGCGGATATTGGCAACGGGAACATTTTTTTCCTAGATTAATAAAACCCGGTAGTCTTGAGCCGACCGAATAGCTTCCGTCTTGGCAAACACGCTGGTGAGTCCAAGCCTTTCAATAAATATAGAAAACTTGGCAGTATAAAGATATAGGTACTTGAAAAATCATTATGTCTTACAGAAAACATGTTAAATTACGTAGGTCTATTACAATAAAGTGGCTGTGTTTTTTGTAGTTATTGTTTGTTTTTACACAATAAATAGAAAAAACATAACATGTCATAATATGATAGACTTAAGCCGGAATACTGAAACGCCACTCAAATTTAAGCACCACTTAAAATTGCTCTGCCTCTGTTTGACATTACTCATTTGTAAGAGATGGCAATAATTTTTAAGTGGCTTTTGAGTATTTGGCCGTTACCTGCATTACTTATGCATGCAAAAGTTTATACATCAATCCAATTCCTTTTAGCTTATTTGTACAATATTACGGTAGATAAATACTTGAAAAAATGAGGTAAGTAACATTAGATATCTACATAAAATATGATAGAGTACCTACCTACACCGAAGAAATCTTTTATGTAAATGTTTTTGATAGCGAAAACAGAAAACAACGATTAACCTTACATTGAAGCGTAGAGTTTTCAGAGTTTTTGTTTGTTTTTGGAATACGAAATATCCCACAAAATATCCACAGTATGAAAAAATAATTTTGTTGCACGAGAGCTGATCGTTGGTTTGTTTGATTAAAGCTATGTGGAGTTGACTCCCTTTGAGAGTGTTATTGCGTTTTTTGGATTGGAATAAAAAGTGGTGCTGCCACGTTACGAGTATTTCGCTCACCTATCCACATATCCAAATTTTTTTTTATAGAAGTTCATAGTTTATATTCAATTGAATTCTACTATTCGCATGTGTGTGGAGGACTGCGGAGGTGACCTCACTGTCAACAATTAAGCCTGCATCTTGGAGGCAAATAACAATACGAACCAAGGGCGATTAGAAACGTGATCATTGTGAGTAATAGGTATACAATCGAAGAAGAATTCAATCCAAGTACTTTGTTAAGTTATTTTAAGGAATACTAAAGACTTATATAGTATTAATTTTTATTATTAAATTACTTTGAATCGTAACTTACAGGGTCAGTTTTATAAAAAACAAAAGCCATCATCATTTCCCTGCCCTTATCCCACGCTAGGTGGGGTCGGCACAACATGTTTTTTTCTTCCACTCACTCCTATCATTCGTCAATTCTGAATCTACTCCTCTCACATTCATATCCTCTTTCACACAGTCCAACCACTTCTTCTTCGGCCTTCCTCTACTTGCACACCCCCCAGCCACACTCATATTCATAACTCTTTTCGTAATATGACTTTCATCCCTCCTCTCTCAATCTATGCTAACCATGCCATCAATGTGCGTAAAATTTTCTGCTAAAACATTCGCACAAAAAAATCGTTAGATTCAATTTTATTTGTTTGTGTTTATTTGTTTATTTGAGTCCCCAACATCATATACACCGAATCACTGAATATAACAATAACAAAATAGAGGCATGTCAAGTGTTACAATAATTATAGGAGACAGACAACAAGCTATTAAGATTAGAGCAAGAGCGAGCGAGAATTTTACGGCAACGTATATATAGATACACTAAAAACCAAACCTGTGAGCAAAATATAACACATATTTGTTAGTATAATGTGTGTCCTAAAAACAGCCGTAACATAGGTATTTACATATTTTTATTTTAACTGTGCAATAAAGTATTTTTTATCTTATATCTATTTATTTTTAGTACAACCTTTTCATGGTTATTACTAAATACAATCTAGGTATCCAATTTTCCTTTAAAAGTAGTTTCTCACTACCGAACCCAATAGTACATTAGGGGTACCAATAGTACATTAATAGTATGTACTAATTAATAAAAGACATTATTCATTTACTCGAAAAAGCAGATCTCTAATATCCGAGGAGTATGGATCATCGAGAAATGAATACAGGTACCACTAATGTACTATTGGGTTCGCTAGTGAGACACCTATCGAGGTTTTTTATTAACGTGTTCAATATAGTTTGAATATAAAAACAAGACGACCTTAATGACACATTGTTATTCAATACCGCCCACTTAACCACAGAACCAATACAAGTACTTACATACTCGTACCTATCAGTAGGCCTGGCGCACTCCGTACCTACCTTAGACTTGAATTTCTTACGCTGACGTCGGTAGTGGACGTTTGATGCGCGATCTCATTTTTACCTCATGATTAACTTAATTCATATTAATTATTCTTTGTGAGAGCTCGTCCGGGGTAGTACTACCACCGTACCTATTTCTGCTCCCAAGCAGCGATGCTCGCATTGCTGTGTTCCGGTTTGAAGGGTAAGGGCGCCGGTGTAATTACAGGCACATGAGACTTCAAGATCTTTACGTCTCAGAGTGATGGACGCAGTGCATTGCCTTACAGGGCACGTCCTTATTGGACTTGCTCTGTGAGGTAATGCATTGTTATAGGCAGAAGTTACTACTTAACATCAGGTGATCTATAAGCTTGTTACAGTACTTTCATAATAAAAAAAAAAATTATTGCTTACATCATACATGTACATTTTATTGTTGTGTAATATGTAGTTATGGGTAGGGTTTTCTGTAACTTTGCCAGTGGTGATAAAGATCAATATACAAATACCATCATTATCATCTGATTTTGAAGCTGTAAGGTAATCAAAGAAATCCCCTACGCAGGGGACTCACGCAGGGGAAAACTGGAATGAGCCTCAAATTGAAGTCGGTTTTTCTATTTAATTTTAATAAGGTATTTGGATGTCTTCACAAAGTGAACCTTCTGTACCTGTACTTTTAATTATTCTGTGCCCGCGGTAAGTACCTAACCACAAATTATTCTTGTTCGGTTGTTCGCTTGAATCATGTGGTTGAAAATTCATTAGCGAATCAACCGAGTACAAAATGTAGTTACTATCTGCCTACACGCTTCCGTAATAAAGCTTTGAATTGAACTTGAATTATAGAGTTTTTAACCGTTTTAATTCGGTCATGTACCGCAAAATGTTTTAATCTTCACTTATAATAAAATTGTAAAGATTTACCTACCTATACTATATATAAGTAAAGTATTGTACGCCCGGCATGGGTAAACTGTTGAAACACTCTATCTTTAAGATCTCTTTTTACACAGTTTTACAATAAATGATTCTTATTCTTATTCTTATACTTAGTAATTCTAAGGTCATGTAGCGTCGGAAAAAAAGACGAATTAACGGTCGGAAACAATAAAAATATATACATAAAAAAAAGGAGAAAAAACCTTCGGGTGGTTAAAGCACACATCAATACGTAATCATGCGCAAAAAATTTCAGCTCTTCCACACAAAAATCATCAATATAATAATAATCAAAATATATAAAACTCTTTTGAAGCTGACTTAGAATCAACGCACAGCCTAAACTATAAGTCCTAGAGGTATGAAATTTGGAAGGTAGGATCCTTATATAGTGTAGGGGTGCACTAAGAAAGGAACTTTGAAAAGTCGCACTCTAAAGGCTCTAGAACGCGAGCTAAGCCGCGGGCGACGGCTAGTAATAAATATAAAGCTCTTTTGAAGCTGACTTAGAATCAACGCACAGCCTAATTTATAAGTCTTAGAGGTATGAAATTTGGAGGATAGTATCCTTACATATAGTGTAGGGGCGCACTAAGAAAGGAATTTTGAAAAGTGGCACTCTAAAGGGTCTACAACGCGAGCAACGCCGCGGGCGACGGCTGTATAAGATAAAATTAGATAAACATTTATGAGTCCCAAAAAAGCAGGTAAAGCAATTCTTACCTAACAAAAATTTATGAAACTGCAGCTTTTTTGCTGCGAATTTATAAATAGCTATAGTAAAAGGTACATACCAATTAAGTACCTACTAGAAAATAGTTTGAGTAGGTTATGTACCCACCGTAACTCTTCTCTCAACTCGCAAAACTTATTCCCGTTCGGTCAAGCCGTGTAATTCGAACACTCGTAACTCACCGGTGGGTGAAAAAAATCCACCAAAACCTCTCTAGTTTTCAATACGGAGCCTAGGAAAGCCTGGAGCGAGTTTGGTTGAAATTATTTTTAGGAAAATTTCTATCGAGTGCGTCTTCAGACCGCATAGACTTCGAAATCCTATGGGGTTTTCAGGGTGCTACCGATACGACATTTGCACGATATCGTTGGAGAGCTAAATCGAATTTATTGGTACTAGGATGCTTTCACAGTCTCGTGTATGCGCCGATAGTTTTGTTCGAGAAACTAAGATTTTGGTATCGTGTCGGTGTCGGACAGTATGACGGTTAATGGGTGGAAATTTGCTGGGAAAAAGTGGTACGATGAAGTTATGTAACATGCTGTATAAAAATGTAGACTATTTTATGCTGATAAAAATAACCTTTCGACTAATGAGATACTTAAATTATTAATTGAAATCGCTTATTTAGTTTATTTTAATTCTTTTTACATTCGCTTCAGGAGCTCGGTGCAAATAAAATATAAGATACAAAAGATACAACATGAAAAAACATGGAATGAATCATTACGTCCACTCTAAATTTTTATGCTAATTCGTATTTGGACTGTTGAAGAGTGTTGTAGAAGAGAGCTGTAGTAATGATGATGATAATTAGCAAACAAGACGTTTAATTTTTGTTATTTTATTATGCGTCGGAACCCTAAAAACTAATAATATTTACTACTCACGAGTACCTACCTAAAATCTATTAATTTCATACATGCTAGCCAATTTAACGGACCGTTATGGTATTCGTGAGCAATTAATAATGATGAAAGCGATGATTTGCGCTTCAATGCGTGAGCAAGATAATGCGGTTTGGTGTGAGTGCGCATAATACATGGGACTAGTGATGAGCCTTTGTATTAAAACCACTCATCTGTATTTAAAACTCAAAAATGTATATCCCGAGTAACATAAAATTTCCCTTAAAATATTCCTTGTAATTTAAGAGAAGTGTTAGAACTCCAGTGCTTCTGAAAAAGTAATGTACTGATGGGTCTTTCGACATACTATTTTTTACAGTCACAAATTGAACAACCTTTTCCTACTCTATAGATAGTATGGACTATTTATTTTTCGACATTTTGCATTATAAATAACTTTAGAACACTATCTGCAAAAATAAAATAAAACAATTTGTGGAAAACTCTAAAACTATTATTTTGCCTTTGTGTGACGCAAAACTTTTATGGATAGTCTTAGATTGTTTATGGAAGTCTGTGACGTCCCACCACTACTAATGCAGTGCGTGTGAAATGTGAATGCACCTCTGTCTGTACGTGTGATGTAAGGTGATGAAAGACGAACCTTAGCCGTGAGTTATGGTAATTGTAGTGTACGTGCAATATGTCAAGAACAAGTTCTATTTATGTATTTCCAAATAGTGTTCTTGATCTGTGAGAGAATATCTATAGGTCACTCGTTTTAATAATTCACCGTTGTTATTTAGGATCTTTGTTAAAAACAAGATAAAGTCCTGAAAGCTTTGTAGGGATGTTTTGATTTGTTTATGCTGCTCAATAAATTAATATTTTTTTCTAAATTTTTTAAAATCATGATTTCTTTATTTATTTATTTATTATTTTATTTTAATTAAACGGGTAACCTATTACATTAATTAAAGAAGAAGGAAAATTAATAAAAGAATCAGGTCAAAAAAAATTACACAAATCAAATAAAAATATAGCAATAGTCAATAAAAAAGTCACGAAAAAATTTACATCACAAAAATTACAAATTATTAAAATAAATATAATTCAAACACACATTCATACATCACGCTCACAAAACCGCAAACACTGTGACAGGATCTTTGCAAATCCTATAAATTTATGCAAATATATATATGCAATTATATAATGCAAAATTTATAAATTAGCGTAATTATTTTTTTCAGTACATTTTATATCAGTCCCATTATAACTCAGCTGCACCTACTAGGGCTTCAACACTTCTTCAGTCACAGTTTGAAATTTTCATAATCTGAATATTCTTTAGTATTCAAGGAATAGCACCAAGCTAATATCCCGATCAGTGCTTTTCATAATACCGTAAAGTGTGCTCAACAAATTGGTTCTACTTGTGGGATAGGATATCTCATTTTATCCTGGTTGATGACTTAACTATTGGATAGCCTGGGCATGTGCCTTTGTTTTCCCGACTGCTATTTATAGTGTAAAGGCTAGATTGTCGCGAATAATAATTTTGCACGTTGAAAAAAATATCTACTGAACAAAAAAAAATAATAATTAGTAAGTCATTTTAATACGATAATAATTAAACTAACACACCTACCTAAACTACCTATGCCTACTTTAAAGGATTAGTTAATAAGCTGCCTTTGTCAGAGGATTAATTAAATTTCGGAAATCCTCTGACATGACATGTACCGATATTAAGCAAGCAAATAGGTAATTAATTAGAATACGATGTCTAAAATTATACGTACAGGCAGCAAAAAATGTGCATTTACAAACAGAGTAGCCGAGGTGATAATCTGGTGCCCTGCAGAGCATTGTTTCAAGCAGTGAGAAATTTGAAAAATGAACGTCTATAAAAGATTGATAAATTAGGTAACCTTAGTGTAGGTAGACTAAGCTATCTATATGCTTGTATTGCAATAGGCTAACTTCTCTCTTCATAAAATACATATACGTATTATACGAGTGAATTAATTTTATCTTTGAATGATTCACAGAGATATCCTAAGATTTCATTTAGTGGTCTCTCGGTCTATAAAATTAAATTATGAATTTGAAAATAGAACGCTAACCGTTTTCGAAAGAGCGCAGTCTGCTGAAGAGCCCTCAGCTAGGCTGGAAAATGATAATGATACCCATAATTTTATTCAGGCTAAAGTGTACTCTTTGTAACTAAATTTTCATGAACGTGGGCATCGCGTTTTAGTTGAAAAAAAATCGTGCAAAAGAAACCTTTTTACCGCGTTTATATTTTGGATAACTTTATTTTTACTTTTTTTTTTTTAATCTTTATTTATTATATGGGGTTTTATTATTACTTCGAATTGGAACTTCTTTATGTGATACTAGCCGTCTCCCGCGGCGTTGCTCGCGTTAGAGTGCGACTTTTCAAAATTCCTTTCTTAGTGCACCCCTACACTATATAAGGATACTACGAGTACCCTCCAAATTTCATACCTCTAGGACTTATAGTTTAGGCTGTGCGTTGATTCTCTGTCAGCTTCAAAAGAGTTTTATATATATTGATGATGATGATTAGAATAGATACCTATTTCGCTTGAGAGTGTAAAAAAAATCGCGGATTTGCTTTAGAAGTGCGCATAAGCACGGCTTGAGAAGGCGACTGTTAGCTGCAGTAACTTGGGATTTTCAAAAACTTTTCATTCTTATATCTGCTACTAGCCGACGCCCGGGGTGTTACCCGCGTGGCAGCAGCATACAAACAGTTTTGTAAATTTTAAAAAATCCTGAATCACCTCTCTAGTCAATTTAATTGAGGAATATATGTACCAATTTTTAAGGGTCTTTCGGTGCGATTTTTCAAAATACCTTTCTTAGTGCACCCCTACACTACATAAGGAAATTTCATACCTCTAGGACTTATAGTTTAGGCTGTGCGTTGATTGTCAGTCAGCTTCAAAAGAGTTTTATTTATATAGATGATGATGATGATAAACACCATGACTTTATCATTGGATAAGGCGGTTACTGATTGAAAGTAAAACTGAACAGATGTTCGCATCCACGGATCATAAAACCGTGGCTTAGGCACGCCCTGCGGATATTGCGTGGTATGACATGGTATTGTTATGAACAGGGCTGGGTTAAGGGGGCATATGACTTGCCCTCCTAAAAATAAAAATAAAATAATAATATTAGTTTCGTAATAAAAAGTTTTGCCAATACTTAGACTCGTATTCTCATATATAGAAATCATTACTCAAGCATAAATTTGAGTAGAGGTTATCATACAAAAATCTATGTTTGAGTCCGGTTAGTGCTTGAACAGTAAATCAGCATACGGGCCCAAGTGTAGTTTTTTTTTTTTTTTTATTATATAAGTAATGGAACAAGCTGATAGCTCACCTAATGTTAAGTAGTAACTTCTGCCTATAACAATGCATTACCTCGCAGAGCAAGTCCAATGAGGACGTGCCCTGTAAGACAATGCACTGCGTCCATCACTCTGAGACGTAAAGATCTTGAAGTCTCATGTGCCTGTAATTACACCGGCGCCCTTACCCTTCAAACCGGAACACAGCAATGCGAGCATCGCTGCTTGGCGGCAGAAATAGGTACGGTGGTAGTACTTCCCCGGACGAGCTCTCACAAAGAGCTCTACTACTACTGAAATTAATTTAATGTTCGTTTCTGAGTGTAGCAGTTAGTTTTTCAAAGATAATTAGCTTTTTCATTGCCCTCAGGGCGGATAATCCACATCTGTTCCCTTAATTGGTACTTGTGGTATCTATGTTTGCCGAAAACCGTCACGGCTCGGATACCACAGAGATCATCGCTTGAATCTATCTATTGCTATACCTTATCCGGTTTTCAATCGCCTATATATCATTGTACTTAACTAGGTAGTTTAGAAGGTTATTTTAGTAGTTGCAGATTCGTATGATGTTGCACAAGTTAAGATTTCATCATCATCATAAACCTATATCGGTCCACAGCTGGACGTAGGTCTCTCCCAAGACGCGCCACTGAGCCCGGTCTTCGGCTCTTCTAATCCAGTGTTTGCCAGCTACATTTCGTAGATCGTCACCCCACCTAGCCGGAGGGCATCCTACACTACGCTTGCCTAAACGCACGAGTTTAGATTTAGATACTGGTTATAAATAAATAAATAAAACATTCTGAACCTCAAGACGTGTGTAAAAAAAAGCTCGAATTCATAAAAGTTTCATTCCTACCAATTGGAACTTAGAAATTTTATAATATTAATATTTTTATATTGTAAAACCAACATGCCTTTACAGAACCTAAGACACTCTGTTAGTAACAAAATATTAATCGAAAACCATCCATAATACCTACGCGTTTCAATCTAATTTTCTAAAACCTCATTTTACTATACAGCCTCTGAATTTCTGCATAGTGTGTCAACGGAGTATGCGCTCTACGTAATCTAAAAGTGTTTCAGTTTGTACAAACCAAAATGCTTTTAGAACACGATAGATGATAGATTCGCAGACTAAAAGAGGAAATACTTCCTCTTTCAGTCTACGAATCTATCATTAGTCCTAAATCCAGGTTCTACAAGCGCCCAGGGTATCTACAAATCTCTATACATATAAACACACTCTATGCACTCTGCAGTAAACCAAACATATTGTATGTTTGGTTTACTGCACTACAAATGCTTTGATAGATACAGGGCGTACCACTCTTAAAAGGATTATGCACTACTTCGACAAACATGCTTAGGGTAAATTACTTTATTTGTAGATATAGTAATCAACAGTTTTTGACAATTAATGTACAATGTTGCTACGGTAATTTACGTTTAGCCTTAGGCAAAACTAATGCTTCGGCACCAATAAATTTGGCGATCGTAAACGTTTTCTGTTCAGAAATCTATAGATGAAGGTACTAGCTGGATATCAATGTATGCGATTTCAAAATAGTTTTTCGTGCCAAGGCAACATGTTGCGGCGACACGTCGTCGCGTCGCCTACTGTTGCAGTCGTAATACGGGTCGCGACTCGTGGTCCCACTAATTTGACCCACTGGTGGGACAGTGTGTCGATTTAATGGGCTCGTGGTCCCACTGTTTGGTGGGACCATCAGTCAACGTAATGCAGTCGCTCGTGGTCCCACTGATTTGGTCATAAGGGCTATAACACGAATATATGTATTTGGTGTAGTCTCAGTAGTCCGGTTACAGTTAAGTCAACCGGACTTCTGAGTCGTCGAGCGACTCAGAATCAAGAATCGATGGTCGATCGAGGATCGATTTAGGAATTTATTATTAAATTATTTTATAATACCTATAAGCAGTTGCGATTTTCAGATTTGTTGGTGCTTACCTCTCATATCGTATTTTACAAAAGCTATATATCTACCTACCCAAAACCAAACAAGTCTAATAAACCTTCATTACTTTTAATCGAATGCGACCTACAAACACTACAACAGTAATTTTCTAAAAATTGTTTTTTGAAACAACATTGTCGAATCCCGCAGACTATGCTCTCAGCGGTACCTAAGCGGTTATTTTTTGGGATTGTTTTTGTGAAACCTGTATCACGAAGTTTTTTTCTAGAAAAACACTCGTACTCTTTCAATTTGTGGATAGTATGTATGTTAGCGTTTTCATTCGATCATTCGGGTACGAGCGACGATGGATTTTTCTCGCGAACGCGCTCTCTGGGGCTGCAATTTTGTAAATTGCCAACCTTTGTTTATTAACCGTGCGTAGAAATAGCACATTGAGGTAAACGTTGCGGAGTCTACTGTATTTGCAATGTAAGGACTTTGTTCTCAAAGCTTACTACATATTTAAAAAAGCTACATAATTTTATTTTGTAACACGAGCACGTTTAGGCGCTTATACACTGGTGGATACCGATACGAAACCAATCAATTGCATCGGAGACTATAAACGCAGTAAAGAACTTAAACTTAGTACTATTACTGCGTAGCTAAGTGTATAAAAGGCCCTTATAGTTTGGCCATGTCGCTCTGTTAAACTGTCTTATCTAATTATCTAGGTACTCGTATCTAACCCTAGTTGTACCTAACTCACCTTTAACCAACATGAGACTCGCTTGAATTTTCGAGCAGGTAATTTAATGTCATTAAATATTTATAAATAAATCCCGGTATTTTCACTACGAGAACTACTCTCATACGCACGAGTGCTTGCCTACTAGTTTTATGATGTTCAGTTTTTTGCCTACATTTTTATCATTTTAATGCTTTTAGTACCTATTAGGTAGATGCGAACGCGACCTACATTACATCCTTTCCGACGCGCTACATTTCAAATTTACGAATTCGCATTCAAAACTCGCAAATTTGTCCACAGTGCATGAAAATCATTCAGTTTAATTACTCCTATCGCGTCCACTCATTTATACAGAAAGCGTACCTAATAATTCATTCATTCAAGTACAAAACTCTATTTATCATGAAATTGTAAAAAACTTTTACTAAAGGGAACGCGAACACGATCATTGATCGACCGAAATCACTTTACTAAAGAACTTTTCAGTAAAAACGAGGTTTTCGAACTATAAGTACCTACTTAGTAAGTTTGCTAAATGTGAAAGAATCTGTTCCAAGGACAACATAGTATAAGTAAACCAGAAACACAAGGGTCGCAAAATAAATAAAAATAATACAGGAATCTATAAAGATTTTAGTACACTGATGGCTAATTAAAAGTTTCCACAGATTATTTTTAGATTTAGACTAAATGCAGCTACAACAAATAGACGACAATAAATTCTAAGTAGGTACAAATATTTTGATAGAAGAAGATAGAAAAAATCATAGTAATACATATCCTCAATATGCTACTAAGGAAAAATACCTCATGTACCTAACTACTATTTAATCTTAGAAATGATATCTCCTGTGGAAGAAGGTGAAAAAAACACAGACAATCAATGAAAAACAGACTGATTCCGCAGCCGCTGCTAAGCATTTTCATTTTCCGCATTTTCCGATCTCTCAACTCTCAACTAACAAGGTTTTGAGTTTGCTTCGTAAAGCCCGTTCCACATGTAGTCAAAGCTCACACGCATCCGGGCTCGATGTACCGATTGTACACTCAGTATCACAAATGAATTTCCCAAACTTCAAAAAACTTTCGGTAACATAAAATATGTTACCGATAGTTTTTTGAAGTTTGGTTTTTATTTGTCTAAATCTTACAAGTATTATCAGTAGTTCATCCTGTACGAAGGCTCAATCATTTGAATCTGATTAAATCTAACGTCTGAGGTAGTAGAATGTAGAACTAAGTACTTTCATTAAATTTTTCATAACTTCCATCATTTAGTAAGTTCTCTAAATAAATAATTAAATTATTACCATTATGATTATAAATATAATAAGCCTTTACATCTATTGAAGATGATTTATACAGCGTCAGGAGGCAACCTATGCCTACACTTAACGGGACACTGTAGTGCCTGGGACAATGTTTAGATGGAGTAGGCTTGCCCAGCACCTATACCATCCTCTCAGCCTAGTCATTATGATTATCATCATTATTATCAGGCCGAGGCAGAACGAAGAAGCGTTGGCGTGATGACCTAGCTAGACGTATTCTACAGAGATGGGTCTTGCACAGGACCGAAAGCTGAGAAAAAAACAGAAAGAGGCCTTTGTCTAGCAGTGGGATAGAAACGGCTAAATAAAAAAATAAGAATAATAAAACAGCTTGTTGAAACTATCAATATTATGAAAATCATTTTCGCTAAGAGCGAAATATTGATAATGGTAATAAGGTGTATAATCCCCCCCGATTGTCTTATCATTATGATATTGACTGTACCAAATATTCATCTCTGATACAAATCCTGTAACAGCATTGGCAGACAGAAGCTCATTCATTCACATAATCCATCGAGACTTGAGATCCAACAAGTATACACAGATGTAGGGATGCGTGCGTATACATAGATTTATGTATACGCATGTATGGATGCTTTCATTAGGAAACGCGCCATTGAATATGAACAGATAGATACTTTACTCGTAGTTACTGCGTATTTAAGAGGGGATTATCGTGTCGTTATTAAACAATAACCGTGCTGTCTCATAATACGAATGTGTGATTGATGTACTTACAAGGACTTTCACTAATATTTGATCAACATCAGAAGGATTTCTCATAAAATATCACCAATATAGCCAAGCCAACCTTTGTAACTTTTATGAGATTCCAACAAAATCATAATGAGAGTTTTACTTTATTTTAATAAGAGAATATCCCGCAAATCAATCGCACCATTCTACAGTCTTATTGCTGCCTGACTTATTGAACTATTTGGAAACATACGGTTCAATAACACACCAAAGAAAAAAAAATCACCAACTGCGTGACGTCAGTGTAAATCCACTTAGTATAAGTATTATATAGTACGTTTTACTACGACTTTTCCCTGAGTAAGAAGGCCGTATTTAATTCATATTTGCATAGACGTAACTTCTTCTCCTTTGTTAGCTGTTCAAGCGAAAACCTTATAAGAGCGTTTTTAAGCTTCATGCATATTAAATTAAGTCGTTGGCAAGGCGAACGCTTTTATTGAAAACGAACAGCATGAAGTGAAATACGTATGCGTTTTACTTATTCATTTGATCGGTCTTTGAGAGTGGTAGACATCGCTCTCACATTATTTACTTAGTTGTGAGAAATGTTCACTCACATTTGAGTCAGGTACAAACTGATCAACGGATCTTCAGTAGAAATGTAAACGATATACAAAAAAAGCATCACCTTTACAAGGGTCAATCGAGCTTTTTTAAACGTTATTGCTAAAATAAAATTATAACCAAAAACGTTATTTTAGCACCGCGTTTTGGAAACTTTTATTCTACTATGAAAGAAAAAAATCTGCTGCAGTCTTTAAGTTGTTTGAATCCCGCCAAGAGCTTGGGTATTTTTATTGCGACAAAGTTGTGTTCCTAAATATAATCAGAATCATTTGTATCGTTTGTAAATGACCACTAGTTTAACTGAGGGTAGTACGAGTTTTGGTATGTAATTCTAGTGAAAAACGTGCACACAAGTGTGCGCTGATTTGTATGGAGACACTAAGCGGATTCTTTGAAAAGCTTGGTTTACACCAAGCCTGTACTCACATGTAAAGCTTTTCAAAGAATCCGCTCAGTGTCACCGTACAAATCAGCGCACACAGGTGTACTGGGCGTCAGACATTTTACACCAGACTTATATACCAACTAGGCCCTCAGTATTAATTTTCGAATATCTCTGTTATTAATATACTGTTCTCGATTGTTCCAGCCAGTGGGAATCTACAGAGGCAAATACGAGTGGGCCAACGAGAACAGCCCAGTCGGAGGAGACTGTTCGCTGTGGGTACGCGCTGCCACACTCCAGCTCGACGATGGACAATGGCAGTGTCAGGTCACCGCTAGCAATTATGATGTACAGGTAAATGAGAACACACCTTTAATTTTATAATTACAATACCCAGTTTACATATTTTGCCTGCAAGAAAATTACAAACTTGAGCGAAAAAAGAAATATTCATTTTCAACACACTTGCTCATAAAGTGGCTCTATGGTCACCGCAATTAGGCACATAATGACACCCATAATCAAACTGTGACTTTTTCATTGCTATAACTCACAAGTGAGTTATAGATTTTTTTTTTAATTTTATTGGTTGAGTTGCTTTGTTACTAAAAAAGTTTTTATTCAAAAAAAAGATCGTGTTCAATAGAACAAATAAATGAATGTTCCTATTGCTTGCTCATTTCATGCAACTTCTTATTTAAATAGATAATTTTAACTCGTACGTGTTTAATAAATAAAACTTTCACTCAAATATAACTTTTGTTTTCTCTGTAATAAAAGAAAACTTTAAATTCCCCATTTTTTAAGTGGCAGAATAGGCGCAAACCCTAAGCGCGGAAAATAAATAAAAAAAAAACCTCATCCCTTTAGTCTGTGGCCGATCGCAATGCGCGCGCATAGGAAAACTGATTATTTTTTCCCGCCATAGCGAAACATTTTGCACAACGCGTTTTCACTGTTGAAATTATTGTTATTTTATTCACAAGTGTGTTGAAAAACGTCGTATGATACACGTGTGTATTGGTGATTACCGTCCTCGGCTCTCTTAAGACCCTCGCCTACGGCTCGGGTCTCAATGGCACCTCGGCGGTAAGCACCAATGTACCACACTAGTACCATAATGTACTATTAAAAAATATTATTTATTCAAAAAATTTTTTTTTTACATCAACAAGATCAAAACATGTTTGTGACTACTTCAGTTACAAGGTGTGTTATAAATTGAAATATATCTATATTTATAGGTTTCAATGAATTGATGGGATACATTAGGTCTGAAGCATACCAAGTTCATACATTTAGTATTCTTAGGTTCACTTCACACTGGTGTTGGTATGTCAGAGTACCTATGTCCGATGTGTAAAGCGTGTATTGTGTCGGAGTCAGTCATAGCGGGTCTGAAAGTAATCGAATTGTAATATTTAGTTAGGCTCACAGCTCACAGATATGTCGGGTTATGTCGGGACGCTTTCTGTCAAATGAAAGGTGCGCCCCAACACTCTCCAACACAGTAACTAGAATCCACCTTTACAATTAAATTATTTGTATAGCACGTCGTTATTCAATTTCGTAAATCAATTTTGAACTTTGAATTGAATTGCCGAATACTCACCTGCCGTACCCAAAACAGAGATTTGAATATTAAAGTCAAATGCAAAAATACATACATTGCCGGAATCTCTGTGGATTACCGGAACAAATGCCCGATAAAATTGGTAGATAGGGGTAATGAACATTAAACATTCATTGAATAATAACTGCAGGCTAATACTGCAGAAAACACTATTGGTGCAATATTAGTGAAAATAGGCAGATATTGATCAAAACATCATACACTTACAAACAGCCTTCACTATGCAGCACTAAAAAGAATAATAGCATAACACAAGTCACCTTCCGCTCCACGGGGCTCGAGTTTGAAAATAATGGCCGATTTACACACTTATCAGTGAAGTGCTGGGTTACTCTAGCAGTAGTTCTACTGACGCGGACATGACGCGGGTAATACACTTGTAGTTCCGCAGTCAAGTCATCGCTGTAGTAATATAACATTACCACAGCTACAAATAAATCCTGAGCTTGATTTTACCCACTGCTGGGTTTAAACATATATAAAAAGACCACCCTTAGATTGTACATCACTCTGACACATCAAGCTGTTGAGTCCCAAGTGCCTATAATTGCACCGGCACCCATACCCTTCAAACCGGAACACAACAATGCGAGCTTCGCACACCAGACATAAGTACGTTAGTATCCCTTCCTCAGACGAGCTCTTCCACGAGAAGCTCTACTACTACTAAAACTACGTGCTAGTGTAACTCTGCCACTATAGCGACTGTGTAAATGCTCCCGAGTCATGCTCCAATGAATAAGATAACGAAGCATACGTACTCATTACCTACTTCCTTGAAAAGAGCACAGGGATAAAATTTCGACGACATTTTCACACATTGTTGAGATGCAAATAGGTGTACCTACACTCTTTACTTTCTTTCAATTTGTGAGTTGGTTTCAAATTGGAAGTAGGGAGTACTTTTATGCGACACATTGGCTGAACTCAATTACATTATTTCTTTGTGCACCGTACCTTATAATAGTACGAGTATAAAATGCTCTTTTCAATAGAAAATCTCGTTTAATCATCAACTAACAGCCTTACTGCGAAGCGTAATGGGTGAATAGCTTGGACGAATTAACACGCTAATAAATAAATATAGGTACTATCAATTATAATTTTTACAATCGTAGCAATATCTAAACCTTTTACAACAGAAATCCTTACCAGCCACTATTTTTGACTTATCAAATTTATCTTACAAACAAATTATTTTATAAATATAAGTGAAGACAATGCGTCTTTGAGTCATCGCCTTCTGAGAGCATCACATAAATATATTACAATTTTAAAAGTATTGCAATGATTTTCAGGATGCATTATCCAGTCCACCTGCGGCGTTAGCAGTGAGGGTACCTCCACAATCTCCAAGGATACTCTTCAACAGCACCCACGTCATGCCCGGGCAGAACATCACCGTGCCTGCTGGCTCCAGAGCTACTGTTGTGTGCGAGGCCAGATACGGCAACCCACCTGCATATATTGAGTGGTATTTAGGTGAGCTTTGTTTAAATTTTTTATAAGGTTGGAGATGCAACATACAAGCACAGAGCACGCACTTTATTTTTGACTATTTCCAAAATTTCTTGAGTAACGCGTAACGCAATAACCAACCAGTATTCAGTCGTAATTTTTATTACCATTGGTATAGTCGCTCACTTCTAAATAGCGCTTTTGTGTATTCCAGAAAAAGAACGTCTCACCGCATGGAGTCAGACCAACGCTTCAGAAGTCGAGCGACCAAGAGTATGGGCAGCCAGATCAGTTCTAGAACTTGGAGCCACCAGATCAGCACATGGAAGGCAACTAGCTTGCAGAGCACACCATCCATCGTACCCCTCGCCATATTACAGGGACTCTTACACGATGCTCGATGTAACTTGTAAGTATTTTAAGAAAATATAAGTAGAATTTAAATAAACTGATTCTTAAATAACTCATTTCATATTTGTAGTTTAGTTGTTAAAGAGGTCAAGAGAAAAACCAACATTAGCACGCTACTTGGTATTTTCTATTTCTGTAACATGTCTTTTGGTTCAATAAAAGCTTCTTTTTTGACCATTTGAATTCGCAGTCACTGTTCTAGTTTTTGTCACCAGAAACTATTAATATTGCCTTTCTCCATTTCAGTTGTCCCAGTAGTTTCCATCCTCGGCGGTGATGCCAGCACACTAGCTAACTTAGAAGAAGGTTCCAGTGCGCTAACATTGGAGTGCAGAGCTGATGGTAACCCCAGTCCGTACGTCTGGTGGACGAAGAACGGACAAGTTATAGCCAGTAATGGGCCAAAGCTGATACTGGCACCGATTTTGAGGAATCATTCAGGTATGTTAGAAATTTTTGCGAAAATTAATAAACATAATCAAAGAAAAATTCTTATGACTATACAAAGTCCCCAGGTAGGCTCCTCAGGTCTCTAGGTATCCACCTAAACCTCTCTAAGGACGGCTAAGGGTGGAAGTTAGAGCCATGTCCTATGACCGTTATATTTGGGCCTATATGCTTACATTTCGCACTATTTGATAATCTTCAAGTTCATAATTCTTACTAACTTATACTTTTTCAGGAATGTATGGATGTCAAGCCAGAAATTCTTTGGGGACGTCTGATTCCGTCAAAATTGAAGTCGATGTAAAATGTAAGTTCCTATATAATATGTTCCTGTCTTATTTCTGTCAAGTACTTTCCAAGGTATTCAAGCTTATTTTTCTGTAGAACCATTTTATAGCTCGTACTGTTCGATACTAATAGGTATTTCATTTTTTACTGATATTACTTCTCTGATTACAGATCCTCCGCGAGTAACCTGGGTCGGACCAGACACAGTGGTCGAAGCGAACCTCTTTTCTCAGGTGACCTTAGAATGCAAGGCTGAAGGAAACCCAGTGCCGAGCTACCAATGGTATCATAAGTAAGTTACAAATACTACTGGTGAGCTACTTTTGCTTTTTGAAAGGGTAGTGTTTAGATCACTCATGAAAAGGACACAATCACGACGTGGCAAAAGTCCACTCTTGTGATAAAACTCCAAGATACGAAGACATGCTTTTATCTCTACAGATTTCAATATACCATAGTTTAGGAGGATGAACACTTGAACATCCCCAACTCATCATGATGATGATGTGGGATCCTCCAAAAAGAATGATAATAGACTATGCCCTCTATGGATGTCCCTATGCTTTTAGTATAAAAGACCTAAACCATTCAAGGGTTTCAAGTGTAGGAGCGAGTTCGAGTTTTATTCTAAATAAAACAAATAAAGACTTTGCAAAAAGAGAAGAAATTTGAGAATGTGACAAACTTTTATACCCAGTTTTTATTCCAGCCCAATCACATCTTCCCGAATAAACGCGATCCAAGAGGATGGTTACCCGTTATCCTCTGCGCCACTGCTGCAGCTACATAACGTGTCGTACGCCCAACACGGGAGGTACACCTGCGTTGCTGTCAACCAGATCGGACTTGAGGATAGGTGAGTCAAAAAAGAACGTGAAATATCCTCTCTCGAAACACTCCAAATGTTCTGCGATTATCGCTGAACAAACTTTTGAACTGCTCAATGAGTGAAGGCACATAGAGTCAAGTACTTAAAATATACGTTTTTGCAATCAGTGGAACTAAAAAGTTTACTAATGAGGTAGCAACATTGTCAGTGTTGCAGGTGCAAGTATTTTTAGCAATAAACATTTACATGTTTAAAGCCAGTATGGGTTAATCAGGATCTTGGTGCCATATCTAAAGTCATAACCAACTTAGGAGAATTTCATTTACCCATATTTTTTTGTCTAGGACGCATCAATCAGAAGCGATAACCTTGAACGTGCTAGGCCCACCAGTGGGAGCAGAAACAGGCACTGCTCATTCTTGGAGTGGTGGAGAATCAAGACTGCAAGCAGTTGTGTGTGCTGATCCTCCACCAAGAAGAGCGGCATGGCTTTGGGGCAGTCTAAGATTGGAGACTCCTAATCATATTGGTGAGGACACATTACTGATTACTTACAAAATTTACAGCAGAAATGGTGCTGATTTTTGATTTGCGGTACGGCTACCTAATCATATCATTTAGTCAGTGTAAACAATTATTCTTGCCACCAGCCAAACCACCCGGCTGGGGGGCAGTCTAAGATTAGAATCTCCTTATCATAGTTAGTGGCAAGACATGACGTGAAAGGATACTTGAGGTATTGCTATAAAAAAGTCTGCTTCTGGACTTCAACGAAGTATTACTTCTAAAATATAATTTTTTTCCAAGGTCGCTACCGAGCTTTGGAACCAGTATCAGATAACGACTGCTACCGCTACGTCCTCCTCATCACGAACACAGATGTCGCTGACGCCAGGGTCTACGTACTGCATGTGGAAAATGAAAGGGGATTCTCGTCTCATGCTGTCTCTCTGACAGTTCATGGTATGTGTTTATCTATAGTTTTTATCAAAATAAGTATGACGCACCTATTAGTGGTTACCTCTGCTTATGACGATGCATTTCCTCATAACCATAACGCACGTCCACTAAGGATAGACTGATGTGTAATATGATGTGTAATAGCACCGGAACCCACACCCTTCAAACTGGAACACAGTAATGCTCGCATTACTGTTTGGTGTTACAAATAGGTACGGTTATACGTTATTTTGAAAAATATAGAAGTTTCTCATGTAAGCCTATACACGTACCACACCATTAGCACCATTATTTTAGCATACCATCTTCCACTGTCCTTGTACTTTTTTTACTTGTGATCTTTTTTAATTTCTTGTTATTTTCACCAGCCAATTCATGCATGAGTCATACATAAAGTAACTATTTCTTTACGCAGATAATTTTTCGCTAACAGAGACCGCGCACGTGGCGCCTCTAATAGCAGCCGCGTTGGTCATCGCAGCATTACTCGTCATAGTGCTGTGTCTCATCCTACGGTGCAGGCGACGAAGAGGTGAGTGAACCTTAGTAAACTTGAAATAAGGTTTATATTTGAGAGGCGAAAAGATCTTATCACAAGTGAGATACTTTATGCGCTTCAAGAAATAATGTTTATTTTTTATTTTTCAGAAAGCGTGGAGTACAAGACTGATGATTTAGATAGGTAAGTTTTTCAATGTACATTTTTTTAACACACACAATCAGTTGTGCACCTGCCTTATTATGTTATGGGCTTAACCTTGCATCCTCCTAGATTTAAAAAAATGTAGAGTTTCAAAAGGGTTGGGGCATTTCAGGTCCCGATTTGCATACATGTAGTTAGTTTTTGAATTAATTTCGTTATTTATAACTTTTGTTGGTTTTTATCAATAGCAGTCACAAAAACGCAAAATAAAGTAATTATTTTTACGTAAACAACTGTAAAAATTGAAAAAGACGCATTTAAGAAGTAAAATGTCTAATAACTAATGATTCCCGCTGCTTTATAATGACATTGTTACATTTCTTAAAACTGCTTTGTAAGTGTAACAAACAAACAAAGTTCCATTATTGCAAGCTTATAAAATATATGGGACCTGGGCTCCATCCAATTTGCCCCAGACCCTTTAAAACTACAGAACACATTCAAAAGAATTGAAAGATAGACTCACTCCAGCTGGGCACTCTCTACTCCATAGAGGTTCTTATTTGTATTTGTGTTGTAACAGTGAGAAGGCAGTCCTGCCGGCGGACGCGGTGTACTCCCCTACCCGGCCCCCGCCCCCGGAGCGCGCGGGGAGCGTGCTCGGCGTCGGCGCCGTGACGTCACGCTACTCGCCCGGCGCGCTGCAGGTGCGCCGTGCCGCCGTCGTACTGCAGCCTCCCACCACCGTGTGACGTGTGCCCCCCACAGGTGTGATACTAACAGCACTACTATACACAATGTGTGACGTCACGCTACTCGCCCGGCGCGCTGCAGGTGCGCCGTGCCGCCGTCGTACTGCAGCCTCCCACCACCGTGTGACGTGTGCCCCCCACAGGTGTGATACTAACAGCACTACTATACACAATGTGTGACGTCACGCTACTCGCCCGGCGCGCTGCAGGTGCGCCGTGCCGCCGTCGTACTGCAGCCTCCCACCACCGTGTGACGTGTGCCCCCCACAGGTGTGATACTAACAGCACTACTATACACAATGTGTGACGTCACGCTACTCGCCCGGCGCGCTGCAGGTGCGCCGTGCCGCCGTCGTACTGCAGCCTCCCACCACCGTGTGACGTGTGCCCCCCACAGGTGTGATACTAACAGCACTACTATACACAATGTGTGACGTCACGCTACTCGCCCGGCGCGCTGCAGGTGCGCCGTGCCGCCGTCGTACTGCAGCCTCCCACCACCGTGTGACGTGTGCCCCCCACAGGTGTGATACTAACAGCACTACTATACACAATGTGTGACGTCACGCTACTCGCCCGGCGCGCTGCAGGTGCGCCGTGCCGCCGTCGTACTGCAGCCTCCCACCACCGTGTGACGTGTGCCCCCCACAGGTGTGATACTAACAGCACTACTATACACAATGTGTGACGTCACGCTACTCGCCCGGCGCGCTGCAGGTGCGCCGTGCCGCCGTCGTACTGCAGCCTCCCACCACCGTGTGACGTGTGCCCCCCACAGGTGTGATACTAACAGCACTACTATACACAATGTGTGACGTCACGCTACTCGCCCGGCGCGCTGCAGGTGCGCCGTGCCGCCGTCGTACTGCAGCCTCCCACCACCGTGTGACGTGTGCCCCCCACAGGTGTGATACTAACAGCACTACTATACACAATGTGTGACGTCACGCTACTCGCCCGGCGCGCTGCAGGTGCGCCGTGCCGCCGTCGTACTGCAGCCTCCCACCACCGTGTGACGTGTGCCCCCCACAGGTGTGATACTAACAGCACTACTATACACAATGTGTGACGTCACGCTACTCGCCCGGCGCGCTGCAGGTGCGCCGTGCCGCCGTCGTACTGCAGCCTCCCACCACCGTGTGACGTGTGCCCCCCACAGGTGTGATACTAACAGCACTACTATACACAATGTGTGACGTCACGCTACTCGCCCGGCGCGCTGCAGGTGCGCCGTGCCGCCGTCGTACTGCAGCCTCCCACCACCGTGTGACGTGTGCCCCCCACAGGTGTGATACTAACAGCACTACTATACACAATGTGTGACGTCACGCTACTCGCCCGGCGCGCTGTACCTCATCACGCAGCTCATTCTCTCCCTTCTAGGCCTTAGCCAGTCATCCACCCGAGTCTTAAGACCTGGCGGCGTGACGTCATGCTACCCTGCCAAAGCGTTGCACAGATGTGACTACTAACAACAAAGTCCTCACTCCTCACACGCCCAAAAATTTGTATTGGCATGATCACGTGACTCTTTTTTTGTTTGTGATGAACTTCATGATCATCACGGTAAGAATCAATCATTAGAACCAAATAATCGTTTTTAAATAATATCACTTTCGGGTTATTGGATTAATTGGATTAAATTGGTCGTTAACTTTATTGCAGTAGCTAAAACACTCCCTATACCCATCGACGTTTTCACATCGACTACAACATAACACAAACGATATCGTGGGGTGTCTCCTACAATAGACGCTTCACACTGTGCCGTCGACGACAACGATATTTTTGCTTGAGCAATGACATGTCGGTATCGTAGTCGGGCCAACAACGCCCTATGTTATAACAATAGCATTAATTTTATGGGATTTTTATGAGTGACTATACTCAGCCCGCAAGTTCATACGTAGATTGTAGTGGTTAGGAAAAACAGACGCCGGTAATGGTTTTAGAAATCCTAACAACCAAGGTCGAGGCTTTCAAATTTTGCCAAAAAAGTTCTATAATCAACTTAAATTCTTCTTCTTCTTTTTTTTTATGGCCTCTGTCCGTCATTTCGACAGACACTTTTCTACAACAAAATAAAACTCAGACTAGGCTCTGGGCGTAGTACCAATAAGTAAAGATCGCACGACACCTCACCCAAAGCTCATTGGGTGAGGTGACGTGCTTTCTTTGTCAGACAGAGGCAATGAACTTACCATCTTTTTGCTTGCACCAATTACTCACTATCCGTAAGTAGCTACATTACGAGCCGTCTGGTTTAGTTATTTTATGAGATAAGTTTTAGTGAGTTGGCCTTGTCCGATCACTGTGAGTATCATCAAATAAATATCAGATCATCCGAATGCTTATAGCGCAATAAAAATATCGAAAAACGTTAAACATTTTATTGTGCTACACTACAAGATAGTCAGTGGTGCACAGTGTACGGTGTACAGTTAGCTAAGTTAAAACAAGGAAATGTTTGTTGCAGGCAGCTTTGTCGTCGCTGGAGAAAGAAGCCAAAGAGAATGTATATGCGGTGCTAGACCCCCATATACAATACGATATAACAATTAGTAAGCACGGAGAGCCGCCTAAATATCTCTCTCTATCTAAGCCTTTAACGCACCAAAGAACGCACGCTTTTAACCCACAAAATATAGACGAAATCAACAACAACGATTTCACCACTTTCAAAGGACCCCCCATACGCAGATCCAACAAAAGCAATAACAGTAAAAAAAACAAACAATCATACATCTCGCAAACGAATAACGATGTAGAATACTCCAGAGATCCTAAATATAATCCAAAAGAAGAAACAAGCGCACAAGCAAAGCACAACGAACACAGAACTTCCAAAAACTATACGAGAATGTATGAAAGAAATTCGGGACGAAGAATCCACGATAGCGAAGATAAACTCGAAGATAGAAAGAGACAGACAAACAGCTCGAGAGAGACAAAAAAAGAAAATGAAAACCAGAAAGTTGATGAAGATTTCAGACCGCGTCCAGGGAAAGTTAAAGAAATAGCTTCAAGGTTCAATAGAAATAGTGAAAGTGTAAAGTCCTTGAATGCAAAAAGGGATAGACCAAAGCCATTACAGAGTTATGGGTATCAAGCGTATCTTGACCACGTGTTCCCTGATGCTGTAGAGATTTAAGATTGAACTACAAGTCGTGACAGGCGTCGCATAAAGTGTGCTAGGACTTTAAGTGTCAATTGTGAATTAAGACAATTTTATGCAAAATGATTAGATCTCGCGTTAGTGTAATGTTTGTGTATACTATCGAGTTTAAGAGGTTCGATTTGACTATGGTTGTTATAATGCTACTAGTTGTAAAAGTCAATTCAGTTGATGATTTGAGCCTGACACGGCCACACACGTATCAATAAAACGAATCCTTGGAGCTTCATTCAATTTATTATAGAGGTGTGATCAGTTTTACTAGAACATGTGTGGCCGGAATTATTAGGCTACTAATTTGATCATGTCTCCTTGTATGTATCATATCATCAGTTGCTAACACAAGATTGCGAATAATCTTCAATAGCAATAAAAATAAATTGAAAGATACAATTTTCAAGTAAACTATACACCAGAGGGCCTAGTACAAGTTTTCAGTGCATAGTGTGGGTGTGAAACGTCTGACGCCCAACACACCAGTGGGCGCTGATTTGGTGTGCTGGGCGTCAGACGTTTCACACTAGATTTACACATCAAAACTCGTACTAGGACCTCTGCCTTGGTCTAGTTTAAGTGTTTTTTTAACATCATTGGTTTTGACCAATCAGAAAGTCCTTGTTATAAATCACGTTATCAAAAAAATCCTAGTTTCAACCAATACTTTTACTGTGTGGGTGGTCTTTTTAATAGACTTCAAAAAAGGAGGAAGTTCTCAAGTGAGCTCAGAACTCCGTCATTTATAAACAAATTTGAAAATTTCATCACAATCGATTTGGTTTTTAAAGGCTGAAGCAGACCGGATGCGTATGCGTAGACGTAAGCGTAGACGTGCACGTACCACTGAGTTGTAATGTATGAAACTGTATGAGACAGAACACACTGCTTGCGTAATGACGCGCACGTCTACATTACGCAAGCAGTGTGTCCTGCGTGCACGTCTACGCTTACGTCTGCGTATACGCATCCGGTCTGCTCCAGCCTTAAATAAGACTGAAAAATACGTCATCCACGTACACGTCGTACACGACACTGCGTAATTTTTTTCCTGTGACTTTTCAGTGGTGTTTACGACCATCAGCAGGTAATTAATAAATATGTCTAGTTGGTTTTCTAGTTTTTAAAACTTATAAATTATGTTCAAAATTTGACTTCCACTCACACACGTTCAAATAAATTCCTTGCAATCTATGGACTAGATATAGGTACCATCTTCACTGCAAATAATAGCTGTCATTTTCAAATAGAGCATAACAACCTCTATTATCTAATTGAGTATTACTTTTTAATAAAAAAAAAACGTTTGATGAATGGTCTCTTGGGCCGCCACGTATTATTTCAAAAGCTACGAGTACATTGCTATTAGATAGCTTGCACGCAAAGTGCAGCTGTAAATGTAGAGTCAAGTAGATATTGAACTGCCCAAAGTAGTCAAATAGATTTTAAGACCTTAAAGTTTAATTCTGATATCCATGCACGTATTTGACCATTTATGTATAAGACATCTAATTTGTACTTAAAACGCATTTATTTAAATTCATGTGTAAATCAGTGGCCAGTATGTATGATTTTATTTTAAGTTGTATGGTAGTTGTAAAGATTGTTAAAGTTAATAATTCTGTGTATAGTTTCTATTCCTTGCGTTTTATATTGTTGAATTTTAACAGTATTAAAAATATCCTTTTGTATCTATGTTTTTTATTCCCTAGACCTTTCACGTGCAATAATTAAAATTGCATTTTTTCATAGAGCATGTGCTAGTGCAGACTGTTATTCTGCAGTCCAGAGCTTATACTCTCAAACAGCATACGTGCCCAGAGCCACCTATTAGATAAGTTCCTATATCTCTGTGTATCATTCAGTGCAAAAGCGTTACGCGTAGGTACAACATCACGCGAGAATGTTGCGAACACTTTTGCTCTTATCTATCTTTCTTAATATCAACTGTGACGTGCAGAAAATTGAAATTCGGGGTTCAAATCTTTGTAAGTCGAATTGTGTGAACAAGTGTTGTCCGATTGGGATGGTGTACACTAAGCAAATGGGGTCAAAAGGTAAAAAAGGTGGATGTGTGCCGATGCGAAATGAAACAGATTTAATACTGGAAAAAAAGCATTTTCTATACCAGACTGAGTTTCTCAGCGATAAAGATTATAAAATGGAAAAGGGTGAATCAGTGTTCTTGCAAGACCAGTTTGTGGTAAATTCTGGGGTAAACTGTGGGGTGAAACCAAGGAATCTTTATAAGACAACTCGACCTATCCACATTCTTGACGTGAGTATTTTCACCTTTATTACTACTCTATGATCCTAGATAGTTTAGGCATAAAAGCATGTACCTAACACGATGTCATCAGGTTTGTCATTAATGTGCCCCATCATTACATCTAATTAAAAAAAATATGTGGCAGAGGAGGCTGGCATAACATGAAGGAGGCCTGTACCCAGCAGTGGTAATAGCAGGCTAAGATTATGATGATGATGATGATGAAAAAATTGGGTTCTTAGAGAACTTGATAAAATCGGCATATTGCCCAAATGAAATTGACCGGTTTGGTTGTTAAAGTACCTCTTTTAAGTATATTGTTACTCGATAATATTTGGTGAAACAATTAAATTTCCCAACAAAATGTTGGTTGAGCGGTTAGATAAGTAGGACCTCAGATTACTAACCAAAGTTCGGTACGATTATCTTTATTCCTACAATATTTAAATTTAGACACAACAAATCAATGTTATCATTTTATTATGCACAGTTCGAGCATGTGTTTTCAAGAATAACCAGATGCCGAATTTATCAGGTATTGATTAAAACCAGAGTAAATTAATTGTTTTAGCCGCTATCTATTCAGCTTTAAACTAAATAGCTAACACAGTATCTATGATAATTAAGTTAATTTTACCAAAAAAAAAAAACCATGAATTTTAGATGCTCTCCATCATTGCTGGTCATCATCAGGCCTTGTAGAGACTCCAGTTTATCAAATCTTTATCACTAACTTATATTACTGTACCTATAAATACTTAGCGAGTTTTAATTTTAATACAGACCCGCTGCGAGAATTGAGTTCGCACTTCTTGCATCTCAGTCGGCTAGTTACCAGCTATGCCACATAAGTAGTGGTTAAACTACTACATGGTAAAACATTTTAATGTGATTATGTTATCGATGCTACCGTCCTGTTTGAATAGCGATAAGACGGACAGCGTAATTAATTCACCGAAAGCATGGCTTCGACCCCATAATCGTAAAAGCATGCTCTCCAGCCCATAGTCTGAGTTTTACTATGTTGATTTGCGACAAGCGAGAATCGAGAAACTCGCAGTTTTTGTATGGAGAAAAATAGTTTGCAAATCTCCCGCTAGAGGCTAATCGGATTTTCATACAAAATATCTCGCAAATCGCTTCTCGATATGCGTTTCGATCAACAAAACAAAACTCAGACTCAGACATTACACTTACTACAAACGCCGTAATGTAGCTGGCAAACACTGAATGAGCAGAGTAAAGACCGCGGTCAGTAGCGCGTGTTGGAAGACTTACGTCCAGCAGTGGACTGATAGGTTGATGATGATTTGTTATGTGCTTCCGCTGAACCAGAGAGTGCACTGGACCAGAACATTGCACACATTGCACTGCATTGCACTGCATTGCACTTTGCTAAATGTATGACCCATTACCATTTCATACATTTTACAAAGTATAACGAAATACCCACATTCTGTATTTCTCACAGTCTATTATTACTTCTACTGTATATGTTAATGTAATAAACACTTATCTTTTATGTGTGGGTATTTTCTTTGTCATAGCATAGAAAAACTGTAGCGTATATAGTAGGTAAGATATATATGTATAGAGAGAGGCATCGACAGTGGCGCCCTCGAGTGAACAATACCAGAACCATCGAAGGAAAAGTAGAAAGTATGCGTAGAGGTACGGGCGAAGCTATCGTGGGCGTAGCACGTCGTAGCACCGTAGCATTGTGATAGAGCCGATAAAATATTCAGGATTAAAAATCGATCTACGCTTTTGCAAAACCAAAAACTACTCTTGTGCAGTTGGTAAGTAAACTTTATCAAAATAAACACAATGAACCGACTATATTTAGATCTCCGATTCGTCAAAACAAGATGACAAAAGAAGGCGGGATTCTTGCAAGCGAAAGATATGACTTAACAATGCCTCACAAACTATCGTCGTGTTTATAATACTAATAGGATATCTGCCCCCGTATCGTAACCTCTGAACTGCTTTCACTACCCAGCATAATGTCAAGCGATGTGGCTACAGATAAGTATATGAAAACAAGAAGCTTTTGACGGCAAAAGACGCGCTGAAACGCGCTAATGTCACTATTTAATAACAGAATACCTATGATTTAGCAAGAAAACAGTTCAGAAAACCTGCCGGTTTTTATGAGACAACGATTGCCTCCCTGACTAGGGCCCATATTCCGATTTACCGTTCAAGCACTGATGCGGATTCAAGCATATATTTTTGTATGAGAATCTATGCTTGAAGTATTATATGATCTGTGCCTATGCTATACATAGGTACTCATATATCACTCAAACAATGCAAATTATAAGAAAATGTCGTCTGCATTATGATTATATTAATACTGATTTGGACCAGTTGAGCTATCTATAAATCGTTTGCAACGGTTTGTAGATGGCTCAACTGTTTCATGTGTATTTTGTAAATATTGTATTAGTTGTAATTTTCTTTGTGAATAAATACTTTGGAGAATTATATTAATATATATACCATTTATTTAAATTATTTAGAACTGAGTAACCCCTTCAACTTAATTATGTAATTCCACGAATGACCGTGCCTATGGACACGATCACAACTTTTACCGGTAATTACTGTTGGTATGAGCAGCGCTTCTTCTATGACGTCCCCCTAGACAGACAAGGTATAAAAAAAAATACGCTTTCACATAAAAAAAAATGAAAACCAAAAATTATTTTTTTATGGCTTGTAAGGGGGCCCCACCATCTCGTCTCCCAAGCCAACCTCACCTGCCCGTGGTACACCCTGCTAAATTACCAACGAGGCTCTGGCGACTCACCAAGACGCACTGGACCGAAAAGAATGGCGTAATAAAGAGGAGGCCTATACCCAGCAGTGGGTGCAAACGGGCTGAAGTTATGATGATGATGATTTGGTTTGGGATGTTTTTATATCTGTGTTTGAAGAAGAGAAGCATTTATCGCATTTATAATATTAGTAGGATAGAATCCATCCACTGGCTCAAAATATGTTGGTTTTCTAGTAATAAAATGATCGGTTGCCAGTTTTATATGTGATACCATTCTATAAAATTAATTATGTAAAAGGCTTTTCAACTAATGGTGTTGAATAAGCAAATTGTTAGTGGTTTTGTGGTAGGTATTTTTAATTTTAATACTTAAATAGGTAGGTACTATTTTTTTGAATCATTCGAAAAAGCAAACCGCTTTTAATGTTAACTTTAGTAGAAAAAGTACAAAAAATAGTTTATATTGAAGAAACAATGTATCATCGTGTTTTTTTTTATTAAACTACACGCTCTTCATATAATACAATTTAATTTACTATAAGAACTATTTATAGATGTTTGTTCTGTGTCTGGGTGTTACTATGTATCATAATTATGTATTTACAAAAAAAATATGTATATAAGTGTTCTACCAGCAATCTAGTTCCCATAGTACAAGCTTTGCTTAGTTTGGGACTAGAGGGCGTTGTGTAATATGTCCAAGAACATTTTATTTATTTATTGACTTTAATTTCATTAAATGTTATTTCCATACATTTTGATTAGTTTTCTATTTTATAGAGATCGTAGCACGTAACTTGGCTAGGGCCGTCAGGGTTACTATCATCAATATAATATATTGATGATAGTTTAAGTAGTAAGAGTTTTATATTATTTATTATATAAAACTCTTTTGAAGCTGACAGAGAATCAACGCACAGCCTTAAGGGAAAAAAAAACAACGTAAGACTAGGCGGTATGGTTTGAAAACTATTGCCTGCTCTGAGGAGCGAACAAAAAAAAAAAAAAAACAGCCTAAACCATGAGTCCTAGAGGTATGAAATTTGGAGGGTAGTATCCTTATATAGTGTAGGGGTGCACTAAGAAAGGAATTTCGAAAAGTCGCACCCTAAAGGGTCTAGAGCGCGAGCAACACGAAATATTTAATTTTTATTGTAACTTTCTACGAATATGCCGAGTAATAGTTACGTAGGTTACCAGTACTCCCTTGGGAGTGGTGCGTGTGAAATTACTTTACACCCCTGATAAATTAGAACCACAAATGAGGTATTTTTTCCAAAATTCAAGCCACTTAACCGATTAAAACTACACTGGCCTGCAAAAATAAGTATCACACTTTTAAAATTGCAATATCTTTTTAAGTACACAAGATATACTTTCGAAACAAAAAGGACTCGATAAGGAGTTTAATTAAGGTACTATAGTTTCAAAGACAGCTGATAAAAGTTCCTATAAAACGTTTTTTATTTTAAATCTCTAACTTCTATAGTATAGAAAAAATTGAAATTTTAAAAGTGTAGTAGGTACTTATGTTTGCAGGTCAGTGTATTTAAGTCACCAAACGGTGAAGGACAAATATCTGACATCGGAGATGGATTATCCGAGTAGGTACGTACTACATACCTACCTATATCATAGATTCTAATAGTTACTCCACTTAGCATTCAACGCATCGCCACGAGTCGATCACGAGTTTACACATAACCAGTCATCTTATTTGAATAAAGAACCTGTTTTATAAAATTCACAATGCATATTTACCAACTTACGGAAAAGGCTAAATATAAATATTAGAGCTATTATAAGTAAAATTAATAAAATACAGGTTGTCTCTGACTACATAGATTTAGTAAAAAAAGTATGTTCAAGTGACTGGTTTCCATTTGGAATACAAAATAATACGATAAAACAAACCACCATAGAGACAACAATTCAATGTAACTCGTGGCTGAGGGAACCGATGCGACGTGTTTGCCTACCAAGGGGTGGGTGACACCCCTAAGCAAGCTTGGATATTGAACTTTTAATCACTCTAACCAAATCCATTTAAAGCTCAGACAAATTAAATACCACTCGGTCCTATCGGACAATCGCATTGCTGAACTTAATGTCGTGCTATGCACACGCACACAAACATTCGCAAAAATATACTCGCGTAAATATGATGGTACTCATCCCAATCTTTTTTATCATCGTCAGCGGCCAGCCTTGCAGTGATGTGAACAGTGTTGATATAACCGATGGACAGGTTTACTCAGAAGCTGTCGTGAAAGACGGGGTGGTGTACCCTCAGGAGTTTGTGTTTTCGAAAAACGTGAGCGGCGAACTCAAGACTTTTGGATGTTTGTGTGAAGTGAAAAACTGCTTTCGGAAATGCTGCCCGGCCGGCTCTGTGATGAAAGCCAGAAACTGTGTGGATTTACCAGATGCTGATTTGTTAGCGAAGAATGGAGTTGACTTGCATTTCTTCAACTCATTTGAGAAGAATGTTGGTGTGAGCTCTTCGCAATTTGTGCTGGTAAATGGGAGACCTTGCAAAGGCATGTACAGAGAGAATGCGAAGTGGTACGTCCAAAAGGTAAGTTCACAAACCAATTTACCACACTCATACATTTTTAAAACTGTTGCTCAATGTTAACTATGGTATTTCTAAAGTCCCTTGTAGACTCTAGAGTAGATGTTTGACTCTAGAGTAGATTTTTTTGAAGATATTTTCGTTTTGTTCCTAACGTGTAGTGTAATCGTGCTCTTGAGATGAAAAAGATGAATGACCTAAAATGATAACTAAAAATAACAACAAACGTGGGTTGATCTCGAAATTGTAAGAAACTATATACTTATTTTCTTTTATTTAATAGCTTCTGCCACGTTGTCATAATCTTTGCCAATTAAAAAAAAACATAACACAGTCGTCTGCTCGCTTGTTATAGTCATCTTTATAACACGTTCTTAAAATGTACTGATAGTACTAAGAACAAAAAAACTTGTTTACGGAATCCCAGCATGCTAATACACATTGCGAACACATATTTCTCGAAATGCAATGAGGTTTATGTCCAATTTAGACAGCCTAACGCGACGACTTTCACCATAAAGTAAGTAATTTTTTTAAGTGTTTAAACTAAACTACTCGTAGTAGTTCGCCGCGAACTGAGATCTCACGATGTCCCCAAAAAAAATCTTTAATTCAGACAAACTTACCAGTCCTACCTAAACTATTACAGAGTCATTGAAACTCTTACAAATAGTAGCTCATGTTAGGTATACTGGTTTTGCATAATTTCCATATAGCCCTATAACTTTACAACCTCTTGAGCGAATCACCAAAGGATCGAGTAGTATTCGTGGACCTAAATTTATATATGAAGGTAGGATAAGCGGATCCAATGTAATATACGCTGATTTGTCCCTATATAAAGTTGACACTAAAATCTTTGTTCGTTTCCCTCACTCGATCAATAAGACGGTGGAATGCATCTATCAAAAAGCAAGCATCGATTGAAAATTATCAATTTGGATAGAAGAGCAGGTGCATAGATATATTATTATGTACTAGCCGTCGCCCGCGGCGTTGCTCGCGTTCTACCCTTTAAAGTGTGACGTTTCAAAATTCCTTTCTTAGTGCACCCCTACACTATATAAGGATACTATTCTCCAGATTTCATACTTCTAGGATTTATAGTTTAGGCTGTGCGTTGACTCTAAGTCAGCTTCAAAATAGTTTTATATATATTGATGATGATAGAAAGAAAGATAGAAAGAAAAACTTTTATATTTTAGATAAAAAAATCATCTGTAGTAAAAGTTTCGTATAATACAGCTTTAATAACAATAACATGGAATTGTTTTTAAAATCTGACATTTAATGGCCATAATCAACAGGATGTGACAAGGAAGCGGATGACGAGCAGTGACGGTCGAAGGATATCTCTTATGAGATGACCTTCACTAATGTAAAAGCGTGGATCAGTGTATCTGACATATTTTAATCTTCTTTTTTTTGTCAGACTTTTTGTCATTACACACTAAAGATATTTTTACATAGAAGATCTTTATTTTGTCATTTGGCATATCCGACAATTATCCGCCTAAAGTAACATCAATAGGATGAACGGAAAGTGCTAAATAAATATAATTTTTATCCCTGTTCATCCCAGTGCGTTGAGTATATTGGTGGGACGAAACCACTTTCTTTAGTCTCGAAACATGATCGAAATTGATTCAGCCTTAAGTTACATTCTCTCGTAAAAGTACGGCGAGCAACATAAGTTGCATAATTAATTTTTCAACACACTTGCTCATAAAGTGGCTCTATGGTCACCGCAATTAGGCACATAATGACACCCATAATCAAACTGTGACTTTTTCATTGCTATAACTCACTAGTGAGTTATAGATTTTTTTAAAAATTTTATTGGGCGAGTATCTTTGTTACTAAAAAAGTTTTTATTAAAAAAAAAGATCGTGTTCAATAGAACAAATAAATGAATGTTCCTATTTCATGCAACTTCTTATTTAAATAGATAATTTTAACTCGTACGTGTTTAATAAATAAAACTTTCACTCAAATATAACTTTTGTTTTCTCTGTAACAAAAGAAAACTTTAAATTCCCCATTTTTTACGTGGCAGAATAGGCGCAAACCCTAAGCGCGGAAAATAAATAAAAAAAAAACCTCATCCCTTTAGTCTGTGGCCGATCGCAATGCGCGCGCATAGGAAAACTGATTAATTTTTCCCGCCTTAGCGAAACATTTTTCACAACGCGTTTTCACTGTTGAAATTATAGTTATTTTATTCACAAGTTTGTTGAAAAACGTCGTATGATACACGTGTGTATTGATGATTACCGTTCTCGGCTTTCTTAAGATGGCACCTCATCGGCACCTTCAATGGCACCTCGGTGGTAATCACCAATGATACACACTAGTACCATAATGTACTAAAGTCTAACTATGTTTTGGGTCTAACTCTGTCTAACTTGTCTAACTCGATTGGGCTGCTTTTGGAAAATTGGACGACATTCTTAAGTCCGCCGAAACGCCACAATGTCTGAAGGCCCGCCTGTACAACCAATGTGTTCTGCACACCATGACTTACGGTGCCGAGACGTGGACTCTCACGCAGGAGGCCATGGAGCGTGCCATGCTCGGCATCAAGCCTATAGACCGTGTTCCCCAACGTTACGATTCGAAGTCGAACAAACGTCCAAGACGTTGGGAATCGCATAACGGAACTAAAATGGAGTTGGGCAGGACACTTGGCGAGGCGAGGTGATGACAGGTGGAGTAAGGCGCTAACTGAATGGCGTCCAAGAACCGGTTACAGAAATGTCGGTCGTCCTGCAGCAAGTTGGGCAGACGATATCGCTGTCATAGCGGGCAAAAGTTGGATGAGACTGGCACGGGGTCGTAAGGAGTGGTACATCAAAAGAGAGGCCTATATCCAGCAGTGGGTGAAGTCAGGCTGTGGATGATGATGATGATGATGATGATGATGTTTTGGTATTTTTTAACTTTTATAAAAGTTTTATCTATAAACTCTCTGCAATGATAGAACAAATTTTTTTATTGATTTTTACTGCTGCGTGTACCTTATAACTATAAGCTGTTTGTGAATAATTTGAGATTCAGTCACGTAGCGTTTTTTTATAAATTTACCTATTATTTTTCTCAGAAATGTTTCTCATAAATCCAGACGTCCTCGTCGTCCTTCACCTCAATTTCATGATGTCGTAGTTTTCTGAAGTTCGTAGAGCTTTTTCCTTGTAATGCAGAGTGTTTATCAATATGAATTATACGGTTTATTTGGTCATAATAAAATTCTAATAAGAAATTGACCCCACTCAAGCTAAAATAACTGTCAAAGCTTCACTTGCCCAGTTAACAGTACAACAATACTAATTATTAATAAACTACATAACTGTTATATAGTGTGGTATAACTGTATGTAATGTAATCTAATTATACATTTTTGACAACTACGTATTGCATTTGCATTTTGAGCAACAGACTTTTTTTTTTCAGGCACGCTGCTGGTTTTATATCGATAGTTATTCATATTGATACATTGGTTTATCATCGTTTTATTAACATCGTTGTATTGATAGATACTTTATTGAGGCTTCCCTCATAAAGCCACTTACATAGACAGGCGTCGCAGCTCAGTATTATTATAGCTCTGCTTTCCGTGCTGTGGGTTCAGGGTTCGATCTCAACCAAGAACATTTCTTCTTCTTCTTCTCTTCAGTAATGGCCTGTGTCCGTCATTTCGACAGACAATTTTGCCAATGTCAAGTGTTAAAATTGTAATAAATAAGTCAAGTCAAGTCATTTGTCAAGTCGGCTGTCGTTTGTTTTCAAAAGAAAATGGTGGATTTTCTCTTCAAAACCTAACACGAATTTTCACATTCAGAAAAACCACTTTACACACATTTATTCCAATGGCTCACACTTTATGTTACGACCTAAGTATTATTGGTTAAAATTCCACCAAAATTAAACAACAATACTCACAATAACACAAGAAAAACTATTAAAATAAAAGTGCTATGTGTCGTTTCAAAAAATGTCAAAACTCGTGTCGCCAAGAACATTTAATTTTGTGCGATGGATGTTTGCTCTGTCATGTATTCACAAACAAAAAATACCTACTAGGTATAAGTAAATAAGTAGACAGCTATATAGCTAACTGTGCTGTCAAACTCTTTGATCTATGTAACTGGGATGGAATTATGTAAACTAAGCGCCTGATATAACATTCAAGCAATCAAACTAGATTGCTTTTTTATTAATTCAAGGCAGAACATCGAACTTATCTAGGACTAGCCGTCGCCCGCGGCGTTGCTCGCGTTCTACCCTTTAGAGTGTGACGTTTCAAAATTCCTCTCTTAGTGCACTCCTACACTATATAAGGAACCTACCCTCCAAATTTCATACCTCTAGGATGATTATTTTCGCATGAAGTCTTTCTATAACATTATGTACTTAGGTGATTTTATAATAATTATAATTATGAGGAAGTGCTCATTTGGCAACCAAACAAACAATTAGCCTTTAGCGTTTGTTTGGTTGCCAAAACAACGTGAAAATCATAAAATCTACCGAAGTACATTACGTAACTATTAATTTGTTGACGTAAGCTACATAACTCCCGACAATTATTTTGATTTCAGTATAATTGCATTTTATTTTAGATTTATTTATAATTCATAATGTTCTACGTTGCTAGCGCCGTCATACTGAGTAAATAGCAGAGATTATCAGTAGGTAACTTCAGACGCGGCTAAAACACGCGACTTTTAAATTTTTTCGCAAACGCTGTGATGAAGCCAGAGATTTTTCTGGCTCTATACAGTCTGTAAAACTCATAAGTTTTCAGGAGTATTATTTTTATACCAGCTAATTTGACGATACCATCGCTAAAGAATAAAAAAATTCAAAACATTTTGTAACCCTATCATTTCTATTCGTTTACTATTGTATTTCTCTTGTTTTTTCTATATCCTTAGCTATCAATACTTATATTTAAAATTTTAACTGTGGGTTCAACTCAATTATGGTAATTATGGTAAGTTTTGGTAGTAGTGGCAGATCTAAACCCCTTGATTTTTTTATTTTGTAATTTTAATCTTAATATATATAACTTGGATAGAGCTACTCTGGGCAAAAGCCAAAACGGAAAAAAAATTACACTATTATACAAAAACGTTCGACAAACCCTGAATAAGTAATCCTATTATTCAGATGAATACTTTCCGTCCTTGTTTTTGACAAGTTTAAAGTAGAGACGGATAGTATTTTATCAGACTAGCATTATTCTAAGTTGGCCGATCCCGGCCTAAGTAATAAAATTGAAACTATTTTTCGCGGTTGTTGGTCGCGTCTGATGGTTTTATTTATTATATAGGTGCAACCTACTATAAAACTTGACTACTTATTGCCTCGTGCAATTTATGCAGCTCTTGGTTAATTCATTAGACCGCACTAGGGTATTCTGCATTTATTATGGTTTGTAGATGTCTAGCTAGATTGATATCCCACGTAGTGCCTATCAATACCTCAACAAATGGCTGTGCCTTAACAGGGTTTATGTTTGCTACACTACCTTTTGTACAACATCTATATAACAACAATAAGTGAAATGACGATCTGAGACATGTAGCTGGTAAAAACTGGATGAGAAGAGCCGAAGACCGGGCTCAGTGGCGCGTCTTGGGAGAGACCTACGTCCAGCAGTGGACCGATATAGGTTGATGATGATGATGTTGAAGTGCAATGAACGATTTGAGATTGGTATATTCTAAGATTCGCGTTGTCTCTTCATTATCTTTAGGTATACCTACCTCGGTATAAAAGTAGAAAGAATAAAACTTTTTGTTTTCTTCAAAACTTTTGATAAATTGGTACTTAGTTATAATTTTCATTTTATTAAAAAATTAGTTAATACAATTGTCTTTATTTTTCAAAAGTAGGTACCTACTTTTCCTATGCTAGGATTTGAACAATCCCCTTATTCATATTCAAGTGTCATTTTAGCGCGGCTTTAAAAATTGCTCTATCATAGTCACTTGCATGACACTGAAAAGAGATGACAACAGATTTAACAATCATTTTAGTTAGCTCAGCTTTAGAAGACCAATAATATACATTTTAGTTTATTAATCGGTTTTACATAATTACCGACAATGAACGGAATTGAAGTGCGTAATCTCCAGATGGACATAGTGACGCGTGAAATGTGTCATTCATGTATTTTACTTAATTCTTATTTATTTTCTATTCCTAGCGAGGACAATAACTGCGCATCAGAATACGGCCGATAAAAATAATATTAAACCCTTATCATAATTACTTAGTGATCTAAAGTACGTCCATAATGATTTAGATACTTAGTTGAACCCAAAACCCGAGCTTATAGCGTCAAATACTTAGGTAGGTTAGATACCTACACAATATATTTTCACTGACGTAAACACAAAACGAAAATGGATTTTATCTTGGTAGGCCTACCAAGCAATCGTCGCGTTTCGTGAACCTAACATATTCCAGTTATATTGCGCGTCAACGCCACCTCGACTGCCGAACGTTGCAACGTCACCGCGCAATGTATCTCGTGTACGCTACAGTTACGATACGTTAACGATTATCACATTATTCGTGCATATCTATTCGTCCAATTCAGTAGTATTCAGGCCTAGGTATAATGAGGGCGGGTTTTTCTCTTGGGAATAAAAGTATACCAGCATGAGGTTGGGCTGTTGATGATGATGATTATGAATACCAACGAGACCCGCCTGTGCCGGTTTTGTTTAAGTGATTAGCATAAAATATCAGGGGTTAATTCTCTTAATTAAATCTACTAATATGATTGGAATTTTCGGGATGTCAGAAAACGCTTGAATATTGAACTTGACGATGACTTGACTTTTATTATTTCAAATGTCACTTGACACTGGAAAAATTGTCTGTCGAAATGACGGACAGAGGCCATAAATAAAAGATAAAGAAGAAGAAGAAACGTCACTTAGAGTTGCTCTGCCTTATTAATAATTTATAATTTAAGCATGAGCTTAATCTAAGTAGCGTTTCAGTATTCGGGCATAAGTGACTTATTATATCATACCAACAATAAATAAACTAATTTATTTTCTCTACACAAAAGGTTAAACTACCTAAGCAGGCACAGTGTAGTAGGTGGTATGTAAGTAGGTAACCTGTTTTGCAAGAGACATAATTATGCCCGACATTTGGAAACCTGTATGACCAAAAAAAATCCGTATTATTTACTGGATATTTATTAAGAATTAACCTTCAGTTCGGAATATTAGGTATTTTTAGACTTGTAAAGTTCCATCAGATTGGAATCACTAGTGGAACCAGTTATCAATAGCTGTGAGTTGATCAACCAGCGAGGGAAAACCTCAACTCTTATTAAAACCTTGTTATGTTACTAGTTTCCGCAAAAAAAAAAACATTTTCTGATTTATTTATAAATATTAAACTAGGCTCGATCCACTAGCGTCTTTTTCACGGCGCTAGTCTCGTCCAAGATGATTACAGGAACGCTTTGTGTACATAAATAAAAAAAAAGATTTAAAAAAATGATAAGTAGGTATACTTGGCTACTGCACCGGACGAATAGACGTTTATTTTCAAGCACGATTTAATCCTCCATGCGACAACCACTAAACTTTTTCTACTGAACTTTCGTAATAGAATTTGTACCGTGGCTTCAAAATTATTATTTTTTGGAAGTAAGTTCAAATATAAGCTCTCAAGTAGGAAATAATAAACAATTCTTTAGATATATGTATATTTTATTCACAATTAAAATAATAAATAATACAAAACCAAACATACACGTTGACGCTGATTCTTATTAAAAGAATTAGAAAACCCAAAACAACAAAGTCACGTAAATAAGGTTATGTACGTAATTATGTGCGTAAGTAAAACTACGCTACGCCTATATAGGTATAATTTAGTGTTACTTAACTGAATATTAAAAATATATTTAAATATTGCGTGCGGTCGTCGGAATTCCCTCAACGAGTCATAAGAACTGCTCTTGAAGACCAGTCGTCCCGCGACCAGCGCCAACGCCGGTGTACCTCTCGATAGCGTCACTGACAATCACTTATATCAAAAGATAAACAATGCAAGTGTTATCTTCCAACGCTGCTTATAGGAATCCGCGCTAAATATAATCTTCAGTGAAAAAAGTGAAGGTGATAATGTTATCAAAAGTGATTATAATTCTAGCTGTTCTCACAAGAACGCTGTCGCATGTTTGCGATAAAAAAGACGCCGTGGACATAAGCAAAGGAAATCACTTGAACAAAGTGATCTACCACGAAGGCGTTCGATACGAAGAGAGTGAATACTTTCTCGATGATAATGGGAAAGCAATGGGCTGTATTTGTCTTAAAAAACAATGTGTATCGAAGTGTTGTCCGTTCGGGCAGGGATACCACATGACGAAGAAATCATGCGTCGATATAAACAAAGATTTCGATCCACCGATTTGGGATAAGTACCAACTTCAGGATCGGAAAGCAAATGATACATTTCATTTTACCTTTGGGAAGAAGAACTGTACGAAACCTGAGTTGAGGATCGTGATTGGAAAGGCGACTACTGGATATCATCTTCAAGAGGTAAAATCTTCAGAGACTCTCTGGGAGAAACTCACAAAACAAACCAACACTTCAACAAAACTCACAAACTTCAGAAACTTCTGGGAGTTCTAGATTTTTTTTTACTTTTTGCGCTATAAGTTGTTTATTGAAGTATTTATCATTTAGCTCTTATCTATATTAATATTTTTGAAGGTACAAATGGTAGAATGACAGACACCTATTCCTAAAAAAATGGAAGGTCATCCAACCAATCATTTTATTAACTTATATCGTAACTAAAATAACCGAGAGTATGAAACAATTTATCAAAAGTAATTTACACGCCTTTATACTTTGCAGTAGAAAACTTAACCTAGATGAGGATAAAATATGATCTCAGTTTTTTATATTTACCTACAACAATAAGATGATAGTAGTAACTACAATAATTAAGCAAACCGGAAGCGAATCTCCTGAGCCATTAAATTGTATGTTATGAACATAACCACAGAAGCGTAGGTATATGAAGATTTTTTTATATCTCAAAGAATTCTTACAGCGAAGTCTAATAATTATCTATACTAATATTATAAAGAAGAAAGATTTAATTGTTTTTAATTGTTGGCATTGAATAGGATCCAAAAGTAACGAACCGATTAGAAAAATAAATTCACCGTTGGAAAGCTACACTATTATATTATTATATTTTCAAAAAAAATAGGCATTCTTACTAGAATTCCAATAATGTAACCCAAGGTGTAAAAATAATACCTAAAAAATTCCTTCCTTAATTTGTGTTAAATATCCGCGCGAAGTCGGGTCATGCCACTGGTAAATTTTAAAATTGGAATTGTTTTGGGATGTCACCATCAATCATTATCGGCCTTTGCGTATTTTGCAGACGATTTTGGGATGTTATAAACGCGGCAAAATGTCAGCTTGTGACTTTTACGATATCCCAATAAAATTATAACGATATTTTTCATAGTTTTCATTAGGAGAATTACCCCTCTGGTTATTAATCGTATAAACAGGTTTTTACGGTCATACGGTTACCTTTACCTAAGTACTTGTGTTTTTGGTAAATAGATTCCAACTTAATTACTATTTGTTAGGATTTTTTATAGCATCCTAAAGATTATATAAAAAATGTGTTGTCTTGCCAGTGTGCATTGAGAATAATTGTCTAAGTAAGATCTTAACTATTCCTAGGGATTACAAAATCTTGATGCTATTGTTAGGTTTTTCTCAATCACTTAATCATAGATAATAGGGTACTTATGCAACTTGTGTGACAGGAAAACTAACTGGTCTGGTAAATGGCATGGTCTACTTATTATTCAATAACCTATATACCTAAGATCTTACGAAGATTATCAATGGTATTACTACTTACTTGCCTATAATTGACTTGCTGTCGATTCGGACACAATATATTGGGACACAATGTCCCAATTGACACTTTTGATTTTAATATTTTTGTTACTGTCGATTCGACACCATTAAAAGTAGCTGCATTGTACACTTTGTACAGTCAGTTCAAACAACAGGTTTTAATTATGATTTTTACGTCTGATAAATTAAATTAGCCTCTTTTTAGTACCTAAGTAGATACCTATATAGTTTGGATTTAGATGATATAGAATAATAATAACCGAAACCGGGTGTTTTAAAATTCTTCAAGGGTCGGCGACGCGCGTGTGGCCTCTCTGGGGTCCAGAGGTGAGGGTAACCTCTTCCCATCAAAAAAAAGGTTGCAAATATAAATAAGTACTCATGGACATGAAACAACGATTTCAATAATACAAATAAATATTTAACATTGTACCTACTGAAGTGCAAAAAACTAAACTATTTTGGGAAACACAGCATGAGGAAATACAGGAAAGTTATTGCAAGGAAACATTTTTAATATCCTTACTTTACGTATAGGAAGAATGCTAACGCGCACTCGCGTCCCCCGGTAAAAGTGCCCGACGGTCCGTGAGGTTTTAGTCAGTACAGTCTGACATAACCTACTGCTCTAGCAAGCAATAGGTATCCATGATGGATTTCCTCACGAAAAAAAAAAAAAGGCTATGAGCATACAATGAATTTTTAAGGTTTTTTTTTTGTAAAAATAAGCAATGAGCTGAATAAATAAAGGAATACCAAGCAGTAGTGTGGCAGTAGTATAGTACCATGGCGGGTACTTGTATGGGGGTTTGACCCCGATGCAACATTTTTTTTAACAACTTCAAAAAAGAGGATTTTCTCAATTCAATTGTATTCTTTTTAAAGGTCATAAACGTAATTTTTTTGTCTTTACCTACGAATTCTTATTTTGTATAGCTAAGTATCTACTTAATTATCTACCTACCTACCTACTATCTAATTATGTGGCTGCCATAATACGAATGTTGGACCTACCACGGAGGCTAGACGCCAACATGAGTGTGTGAGATTGTAGATGTCAGATTTATAAATAGAAAAGAATGATCAATAAAGAACCTAACAATAAGTATATTATACTGTTCCATAACAAGCCAAATCTCCAATTGACGAGCCGCGCCAATTAGGGTTGATTAACACGAAGCGATTATATGTAGTAAAATAACAATGAGACTGACTCAGTTGCATTTAATTTTCCTAGTGCCTATGCTATGTTATGTATTACGTAAAACATAAATAAAATGAAATGAAATATATTTAACCAACCCATTGGGTACAAACACACAGATACAATAGAGAGAAATGAGAGTAAGTCGGACAGGAAGGAGCAGAACAAAGTATAAGTGGTAGGACCAGTAGGTACAAAAGTATAGCAAATAATAAGTATAAGAACACAAAAAACAACATAAAAATGATGCTAGTTAGTCCTGTCCTGTTCTATAAGTACCCTTGTGCATAAATAGTTTTTTTTTTTCTAGGATGGCCAACTCTTCATTGAGCTACCGAACGCAATTCCGCCCTGGACGCTAAGGGGTCCCGATAAGTACTGCATCGATACCTTTGTGATTGAGGACCCTGTCACTGGGGTCGAAACCTCTCGTCTGGACGCTCTCATCTGCTTCGCGGGAAAACAAGACTCCCCTCATTATGTACTAAGCAGCACTTGTAAGTACATATTCTGTCATCTATCGGGTCGCATAATACGAACCCACTTTAAACTACTAGAATGAAAATATCATCGAAATAGGATAAAAACAAAATATTATTAAAAAAAAAATGATTTTTTCGGAATAATAATGAACTGTGGGGTGTAGCCTCTGCCTTCCGCGTTTGTGGGTCGTGAGTTCGATCCGTACTAAGAACTGGCATACTTAGATGTTCGTTCTATGTCTGGGTGTTTTAATATGCATTGTGTAGACAGGTACCTACTATGTATTTACAAAAATCTAGTTTCCATAAATTTGCTTAATTTGGGCGTTGTGTAAAATTTACATGAATTTAATATTCATGTATTCATACCTAATAAAATTTATTTTATTATCTATTTAATGTCTCGTCTCTACTTATATTCCGCTCTATACTCATGATTGGAATTAAAAAGAAATCAATAGGTACCACAGAACTTAGATTAGTAAATTGAAAAGGACTGTATTTTGTAATCACAATAGATATTAGAGCATCTGGTCCATCTGGTCTAACGATTGATGCAAAATCATTAAACAATAGAGTTGTCTGGTAAAACTATCAGAACCGATACTTTTAATAACCGTTATCTGGCATGTTTACACCTAACTCCAACATTCTGCGTGATAAATTTAATCGGCCTGCAAACCTTAAAGCACACAATGATTCGCCGAAATTGATGGTATTTGGAGAGATATATATAGTATAAGTGAGTAATTTGATGGTATTTGGAGAGATATATGTAGTATAAGTGAGTAATTTGATGGTATTTGGAGAGATAATATAAGGTATGAGTAAGTAATTTATGTACTAACTAACCCCATTATTCATATCTAACTGTAATTTTAGCGCGGCTTTAAAAAATGCTCTGTCATTGTCACTTGCATGACAACGAAAAGAGATGGCAAATCAAATATTTAACCCTTATTTAACAATCAGTTTTGTTAGCTCAGTTTTAGAAGACCGATATGAATATACGCCTAAATACATACCGCATAATGATATTTGATTTTTTGCAAAGAACTCTTCCTTTACTTGCGACTTTACAAGAGTAGGTGATGAAACAAGCATGTGGTTCATCTGATACTAAGTGGTAACCTCTGCCTATAATAATGGACGTGCTCATTGGCATCACACTGCGTCCATCACTCTGAGAGTCATGTATACTTGTAATTGCGCCTCTCTCATTTTTTTTTTTAAACAGAGATTTGCATTCTCTTATGGTATGCCTACCATCCCAGTTTTTAAAGAGATCTCAGTCCATACTTTGTTAGCTACACCTTCCTGCTGAAGATTTGATTTAACATTTATCTATAACACTGAACTATACATGGTCGGATATCATTGTCAGACCCTGTAGTTGAGTGTTCTCCAGCATGATAAGTTGCACACCAGGGTCTGCTGAAGGTCAACAGATGATGGGGTTGACTGAGAACGTAACTTAAAGAGGAAGGTACCCATTTTATTTGTCTCTTTCTCTTCCAGGTATGGTGATATCCTGCGTGTTCATTCTCGCCACAGTGGCTGTATACGGATGGCTGCCAGAGCTCCGAAACCTCCACGGCAGAGTATTGGTGGCGTATCTCCTTTGCCTGTTCGTGGGATTTGCAGCCTTATCATCTATGCAGATAATGCTCAATATCAACTACATCTTCCCGTTGACGTGCGTTAGTTTGAGTGAGTATCGTTTGCGTTTTTTGTTAGAAGTTTAATCTAGCTGTTTTATCACTAACTTCTACCAGCGACTTGTAATTGTATCAATTTTTTTTAATTAATATGGATTAGTTACCTCCAGGTACGCTATTTCATGAACAAAAAGGTTTTATGCAAATTAGCCATCCGAATCCACACACAATTACCTAGCAAAAACTAAAACTTACCTACTTACTAAAAAACAGAAGTAGGTGCCTAAGAAGATTATTTTTTGTTACTAAGAAAACCTCCTTTATTCTGAAGTCAAATGAAACTGGTTCTTTGAATAGTCCAACTAAACCCGCATTTTCAATAAATCAATGTTTTTTGACCTTCTTGGATTTACCAATAGCAAATAACTAATTTTGAGGTTGTCTTGTTAGCTTATAAATTATTCATTCATGCGGTTTTGTATAAGCATAGTTTCTTTACAGTTGGTACAAAGTTCCCAGTATTTAATGAGGCTCTTTAAAATACTTTAGTCACATAACTACATACTTTACTTAGGTAGTTGTGTAAAGTAGACACTCTTAATCATCATTTATCCATTAGTCTTTGGCTTATTTCACCATCACATGATTGTACCTATCAGAGCCCGTAGTCTGTGCATTTGTTTTGACTTTCGACTCGAGTATAGCACACGCAAACGCATTCGCAAAGCGAGACATTTTGTTGGGAATCGCACAATTCCCAAATCTCCCGCTAGAGGCGCTTATTCGGTTTTCATACAAAATTTCTCGCTTTGCGAATGCGTTTGCGTGTGCTACACTCGAGTCGAAAGTAAAACAAATGCACAGACTACGGGCTCAGAGATTCTGAATCATAAGTAATGTCTCTTGAGTTTTCCTGCCGTATTAATTAGGTAATACACAGTGCGCCTACTAAGTAACAATCAACATAGAATATAGCTTTGTTGTTTGGTTTATTTTTCTTAGAGCTAACAAAGTTGCACACGTGACTAGGTCCATAATAAGTAGATTTTTTACATTCAACACGCATAGACCAGAAAGTGAAAGTATTTTATTGAAACCGGACGGAATACTAAAAAAAAGGTTATTAACACATGACCTCAATGAAAGTTTGCATTTTAATAGTTTTTTTTTTACCTTTTTTCAATGTTATGAAAGTTTACATTTACTCTGAAATTACAATATATGAAATATATTCTTATTCATTATTAAGATAAAGAAGAGCCCACTTATTTACTAATAATAATATAATATATAGCCCTTCTAGTCAACAAAACCACAGACAAATCAATAATTTCATCGCAGGGTTACCCACGCCACCCAATGAAATAGAGAGCAAGAAGAGAAAAAAAAAGTAGGATGGGTTCTAATGATAACACTGCTCTATGCTAACACTGTACTGGGTTCTATTCTATGATTATACTTATATTATACTTACGAAAGTTTCAATTGGCATTTATTTTTAGGTACAAAATTGCTTTTAAATACTCGTTGTATCGTAAATACTTGCACTTGTTGGTTTGTACTGAGTTTATTGTGTTCAAGTTTGACCCGGACCTCTCGGCAAGGAAGTTTAATTCTTAAATGTCATTAGCCGCGTATTGACTGAACTCATATTATTATGTACAGTCGCAACGTCAATTGAATAATGATTTTGTACAGTCCCAGTAAATTTATTGAGAGATTTTCCACAACACAACGTTATAGCAGTTCAAAAATCTACCTTTTATACATATTTTGACAAACTTAATTAGAGTGAAATAGAAATAATTCCTTTACAAGGATGCTCCTGAATGTACAGTACATTTTGAATAGTAAGTTGAATTGTACGTGACTGAATTAGAAATTTATGTGTATGTTTCAGCTATAATAATCTACTTCGCGTTGGAATCTGCGTTCTTCTGGCTCAACGTCATGTGCTTCGACATCTGGTGGACATTTAGGTATGTAACCGTTTTATACAAGTGTCAAATAATACTATGCGATCAAAATGAACTGACTGAATTTTAAAAACTTTTTTGGTAAAAGTGCCCGACGGACCGTGAGGTTTTAGTCAGTACAGTCTGACATAACCTACTGCTCTAACAAGCAATAGGTATCCATGATGGATTTCCTCACGTTAAAAAAAAAAAAAAAAAAAAAAAAAAAAAAAAGGGGGGTGTTTGAGAATCATTTACTCCATCTAAACATTGTCCCAGGCACTACAGTGTCCCGTTAAGTGTAGGCTTAGGCTGCCTCCTGATGCTGTATAAATCATCTTCAATAGATGTTTATTATTATTAATAGATGCATATTTGTTATCATTGAGAATCAATATCATCATCTATAAGTATAATTATAGTAATAGCAAAAACCAATATTAAAATGATATATCACTTCTCGAACAAAATCGGAGAGCGCGTTGAAATCTTTTGTATGACGAAACAGAGAAATATTCATAAAACGTCCGTAGAACTTATTTTAATTCTATTTTTACCAAGTCTTAAAACAAATTCTTACGCAAACTTGTTAAAACTCCTACTTAGCTCTACCAAGATGATAAACACTACAGTTAAAAGTTATTTACTGATGTAACCCATTCCAAAAGCATTAACTGAGAGTGTTGAAATGTTTGCACTAGTAAATATATCGCATCTAACAAGACTTACGACAATAACAATCTTCGTTTTATAGCATTATGTGGGTCACACACATACCATCACAAAACACTATAATAGTTCTAAAAGCAGAACTAGGTGGCGCTGCTAAGTTTTACAAAATCCTGAATCGCGCTGACGAAAACACACGGCTCAGAATCACCTCCCTCCGGCGGCGCATAGTAATCATACTTACCTGGCACAGGGGACACCGTGATCACAAAGGCGGTTCCCCCAGAGCGAGGCCTATTCATTGCACTGCGAATTGGGTTGACCTCTGCGATTATCCCTAATGTGGATAACTCGGGTGCGTTATTTTTGGTAGTGGGGACTGCGTACGCGCTGTCCCCCTTATAAAATCTAACATTACCGAAAAGCCACTCATTGATGTTGACGGGTATTGCTTTTGTTTTTTACAATATAAAAATACCCAAAGGAACATTAATTTGGCTGAAATTAGATCAGACAGGCCCTTATGCTGACTATCTGTTCAAGCACTAACCCGGACTCCAGCATAGATTTTAGTATGAAAATTTCTTTTCAAATCTATGCTTGACTAACGATTTCTGTATCAGCAGGCCCCAGAGTGCGATGGAATGATAATAAAGTACATAAATACTCTCTGAGCTAAGTAAGTTGCGTGTGCACTGTGTAGTCATTTGCATTGGATGCTATGTTTCCTCTCACTCATTATCATTGGCAATACTGTTGAAAGAATCAATTCAGGTCAAACCTCACAACGCTAGTTGCCCAAGACTGGTTTCCTTGGGTTTTCCCGAAGCGGCCATTGGGCGTAATGATGACTATTTCTACTAGTTTCGCGTCAGTAATTTATTATTTTTTTACTAGGTATAGCAACCCGAATGTGATCCTGTACTACAATTCCTTGTAACAATGTACACACTTAATTCAAATTGTCTCTACACTATCCCTGAGGGCCACACCTAGTCGAATCGCAGGTAGGTATATTATTATAGCTAAGCCCTACGACGGTGGTACTTATGCAAAACAAGAAGTACACTGCTGAATATTTTTTAAACTGTAGATTCGATTTGTTTGGTGAGACATTTATCAACTAAGATTGAGCTTATTAGAGAGATGATGTGTAGGACAAAAAATTTACCTACGAGAAAGTAGAAATGAATATACATATTCCTTGAGAATTCCTTTGAATCTATTCTGGATAGTGTCCGGGGCCACTTTTACCAACGCCCCTATGAACAGGAGGCAAGTACACATTGACAATTAAGTTGGTACATAATCACGTTTGTATGTGCAAAATTGGAATACCTCGCATAATGAAACCGCTAAATGAAGAGTAACGATCTTGACCATTTCCACTAAGTAGGCAATTTAATTTATAGTGCTTATTCCCTCTTGAATTGTAGGTAAACTGTGTGTCACGTCACGCTTCAGGCTAATCTGTGGCTAACTAAGCTTAGCTCACTTTCTATTTATATCCAGTAGGTACCTACCAATCCAATTTTCAGGTGAAATTAATGAAATAATTAACCTCCTTTGGCAAACAAATTAAAAACTACCGGGAGCTAAGTAGAATCATAGTTAATAACATCGGTGTGCTATTAATTATTTTACTGAATTTAACTACCGTTACTCTAGTGCCATTGGGTAGGTAGACAGGTATTTCGATAATATGAGAATGTTTCGTTTTTTTTACCAAGATTATCTGGTTAAAATTAAAAAAAAAAGTTAAGTCGTGTCGGTCTCCACTTTCACTGTCTAGGGTCGGTTACTGATTTACTGCTGATACGGACTCAAGCATAGATTTTTGTATGTAAACTAGCCGTCGCCCGCGGCGTTGCTCGCGTTCTACCCTTTAGAGTGTGACGTTTCAAAATTTCTTTCTTAGTGCACCCCTACACTATATAAGGATACTACCCTCCAAATTTCATATCTGTAGGACTTATAGTTTAGGCTGTGCGTTGATTCTCTGTCAGCTTCAAAAGAGTTTTATATATTTTTTTATTTTTTTTAAATAAATATTCACGGACACTTAACACAACGCCTTCTAGTCCCAAACTAAGCAAAGCTTGCACGATGGAAACTAGATGGCTGATAGAATACATACATACATTTTTTTATTTTTTTGTAAATACATACTTATAATACATAGAAACACCCAGATATATTGATCTCTACTCAAATTTATGCTTGAGCGCTTGAGTAACGATTTCTGTATGGGCATTATTGAGCATAATTATGTGCCTAAGAGTTAGATCATTAGAAAAATAGCAAATATTTATAAAAAATTGCCCACACTTATTTTTTCTTCCGCAACATTTGGTACAAACTGACAAAATATATTAAATTTCAGCGGCAAGCGCGGTCTCTCTGACCGGCTGTCCTCAACCAAAGCCCGGTTCCTGGCGTATTGCGTGTACGCGTTCGGTATCCCCACTGTACTCACGGTGTTACTGATCTCGCTGGAGTTCTCTGGTCTGCCGCCGCATCCCTTGATGCCTATGATGCGTCACCAAGGATGCTTTTTGTATGGTAAGTTTTCTTTTAAAATACTGAGTACTGTTTTGGGATAGCCTCAAGCGAGTAAGAGTCCTAAATAGGTACGCCACACAGAAGTTGGACTTCTCGGCACAAGTGCCCGAGTATCGCTAAACTAAAGAAACACACTATTTGCTGGTAACACAAAACGTGGTTACACATAACTATCATTAGATACCTATTTTTCTAATATTTCTATAGGTATTCCTGAGCAAAAAGCTGTAAAAATAATTACATTTCATTTAATTGTATTTAACTAGCCGTCGCCCGCGGCGTTGCTCGCGTTCTACCCTTTAGGGTGCGACTTTTCAAAATTCCTTAGTGCACCCCTACACTATATAAGGATACTACCCTCCAAATTTCATACCTCTAGGACTTATAGTTTAAGCTGTGCGTTGATTCTAAGTCAGCTTCAAAAGAGTTTTATATAATAATGATTGGTGATGATTTCCAGGAACAAGCAAGCTGATATACCTATACAGTCCAATGCTGCTGGTCTGCCTTTCAAACATGGTGTTCTTTGTGCTGACGGCGCTGAAGATCAACGAAATCAAGAAGCAGACGTCGGTCCTCAAGTCGAAGGACAACGGCACTCATGACCAGCACAGAAAGGATAGACAAAGGTACCTATACCTATAGAACTTAATTGAAAAAGGTTCTAAAGGTGAAATCAACAGCTGAACCTAAAGATTTCCAGGATACACGAATCAAAACCAAAAATGCAGAGTTGTACGAGTTTTGGTGTGTAAATCTGGTGATTCTGCGGATTCTTTGAGAAGCTTGGTCTACACCAAGCCCGTACTCGCACATCAAGCTTCTCAAATAATCCGCTCAGTGTCACCATACAAATCAGCGTCCACTGGTGTGCCGGACGTCAGACGTTTCACACCAGATTTACACACCAAAACTCGTACTAGGCCCTCTACTTTTTTACAACACCGTCATTGGTGCGTAAGATTATTAGTATGAGTCTGTTTTATACAACTAGAGAATGAAACAACCCGATGACGCACATGATATTAAGTGGTAACCACTGCCTATAACGTGGCATTGGCATTAGCTCACTGAGCACGTCCACTGAGGACATGCCCTGTGATGCATTCCTCTGCGCCCACCACTCTGAGGCGCAAAGGTGCCTGCAATAGGGCACAACCCTGCACCCTTCAAACAGGAAATAGCAATGCGAGCATCACTGTTTGGCGGCAGAAATAGTAACGATAGTATGTATTTCCTCGGACGAGCTCTACATAAGAAGCTCGACCACCACTAGAAAACACAAAGGTCTTAAAATGTCCCTTTACTTTAATTTTATTATAAAAAAACCAAAAAAAAAACCATACACCCGCGGCTTAGTCAGCTCCGCACGTATTGACGATGTCTTTCCTGTGGATATGGCTCACTAGGCTGGGAGGATAGTAAACATTGTCCCAGGCACTACAGTGTCCCGTTAAGTGTAGGCATACGCTGCCTCCTGAGCCCTAACGCTGTATAAATCATCTTCAATAGATGTAAAGGGTCTTGCATTGTTCCTACTACGGTTGCACTTACAAACTGAGACACCATGTAGGTACATTCGTTTCAGGCTAACCCTCTACATAAAGTTATTTATGGTGATGGGTATCAACTGGATCCTGGAGGTGATCAGCGCGGTCTACCCCGATATCACGGGCCTCTGGAACTTCACCGATGCCTACAACGTGCTCATAGGCGTCGTCATCTTCATCATCTTTGTCTGCAAGCGAAAGATCTTCAGGCTAATCAAGAAAAGGTTCGTTGACATCGCTGATATCAGTTCACCATAATTTTCCATTATCATTACATCTTCATTATTGATAAAGCTTATTTAAACGTAGACTTTTTTATTAATTAAAATACCTGCCGCGGTCTATTTTATTTTTATTTTAGAAAACTATTGACCTAAAAGTTAAATTGCTGTGAGAAGAAAATTATAATATGTGTGAGTACAGAGCTTTGTGACTAATCAAAAGATTATATGATACTAACATTTAAATTAATAAAAAATATTGAGAGTTGTATTATATTTAGGATCAAGAGCAAGTTTAAAATGACTGGCAATGAAGACGTCGACGAAATGAAGGAGTTCGACAACGCGCAGGCCAAGAGACAACAGATGATTAATCAAAGAGCTAGTCAAGAGACTATCCGAACATCTATAGGTAGCGGCAATAGCAACAGGATAGTTGCCACTATAATGGAATAGAAAATAATAATAACACAAAACCATAAGACTGAGTTCATCATAGTTATAATAACATACTCATAAAATACATGACAAAATAAATCAGCAAACTCATATAAAAGTACAAACTAACCAGACGACATGGGAATTAGTCAAAAAACAGCTCAAAAGGTTATAGAGGAGGACAAAGGATCAACGACTAAGTTATAACAGAGACAAGAAAAACCAAAAAGAGATTAACATAAAAGATGAGAAGATTATTCTCAACACACATTAATCTGCCAGAAGTGAATCAATACTGCGAAAGGAGACAAAAATGCTAAGAAGAGACGTCTCATAGAAGAGCAACTTCAGCACCTAGCTGATTAAAATATAGACCTTATCACGATGGAGAAAAAATCATCTTTGCAAAACAGAAGTCAGTTTACCTAGGAATGGCAAAGGCCTGATGAAGATCTGGGGACAAAGACGATGGAGGTATGCTGAGTTCTTTGGGTGGTTTTGGATTTATAAATAATTTTATTATAATACTGGGTACTAATAAAACTTACAGTAGACCTAAGGCTGTTTTTATTTACACTATTTTAACATGTCAAATAACTCTTGACTATTGATTGTCCCATGCTTATCTGTACAACTGCACCGCATAACTGCACGATATATTTGGTATCTACGGTAAATTGGCTAAAAATAAATTTAGAATATATTTTTGGAAAAACTAACGGTGTTTGTATTTATTGTTTTTTTATAATGCACATATTTCATGCTACTTATTCGGTAAAAAAAGCAAACAAGCACTCACTGGTGGGTATGCGTAGTTGGCTAAACATGGCTACAGAGCATTTGATAATAAGTAGATAGGCAGGACTTCTCACACTACTACGTAGCCTACCTAACACTCCTTACAATTTATCATTGGTCTTCAGTCGAAGTCAATTTTAATTCATAAAATCACAATAATATTTTAAAATCGTCTAGAAGACTCAGGCCTGTATGATACAGAAATTGTTACTCAAGCGTAGATTTGGGTAGATATTTTCATACAAAAATATAATGCTTGAGTCCGGATCAGTGCTTGAGCAGTTAATCAGCATTCAGGCCTAACCTACATACAAGTTTTTACTTAGTTAGAGCGAGGAGTCAATGTATAGACTCCACAAAGGTTTAGCTATAAAGCAACAAATATATAAACAATTACCTACTTAATTTAAGTGCTTTATTTTAGTTTGCTTTGTAAACCATTTTATTGAAAATAAATATTTTTATTTAATTAAAAAAAACCGCCAATTGACCTGTTCCACTAAGATCAACCAGTTGAAATAATTGCACAAAAAAAAACCAGTTATTTCAACTTTGATGCCCAAATCCTACGGATACTTACGGAAGACTCAGAGACAAAGGCTTAGAATTTAAAAATCTTTTGGACATAATGTTTCAAGATATATTCAATTTATATTTTTATTGTCTAGACTGAGATCGCAAACTGAACCATCATCAATGTTTACCTCGGAGAGATCAGTGAATGGACCATCTCGACTCTATCTTAAGTATGTTTTTGGGAGTTGTGTTTGTCCAATTAATTGTTTGTGAAGTCCCTTTGTGGTCCAAAATGCTTTAATTTGTTTCGGTGAAAATAAAAACAAGAAGTAAGTCCTTGTTGTCATTGTTCTGTTTTGGGTGGAATTGAGAACATTATTTTGAGATTTTTTAATAAGTGGTAGTTTGCCATAGAAATGTAAATTTGGATGGTAGAAAACATTCGTCTGATTCGTCCAAGTAGAGAACAGATAGGCTGGTAAATTGGCTATATACTTTGCTTTGGCTGTAGGTAGGTACTTCTCAATAAGCACATACCTCCTATTTATTTATTTTGATTTACTGGCCGAGAAATAGCATATAAAAGACATTAATAATTATTATTCTAGATAATCAAACCATCATTTCATTAAATAAGTTTATTCACGCATACATGCAAACACATACCTTGTGGTTTCCTTAGTGCTATAGTACAAAATAAGTTATAATGTATTTTTAAAACAATAAATAAATAAAAAATAAATAAAAAAAATATTTACATCCAATCCCAATCAGCTCTCCGATGATATAAAGTTTCTTTTTATCTTTACAACAAATACAAATTTATTTAATTATTAAATTTATTTGAGTTTTGTCTATAGCAACGTGAACACAGCCGTTGGATTTGTAAAGCTTTTAAATAATGTTTTCTATGCCTCATTCACAGTCATCTTCTAGTAATCTATCAGTCGTGAATCTATTAATCTAATCTTCCAGATACAAACAGCTACGTGGAGAGCCGATGTCTAGAACACAAACCACTATATCCTCCCGAACCTTATCCTCTCGTGACAAAGAAGATGTGCCTATGGGCGAAATGAAAAGCAAGTTTTAAACTTTACTGGCTCCTGGCTCAACCGTAAGGCTACATCCACACAGGCAGGCAGCTTAGAGCCTAGGCGAGTCACTTAGCGAGTAAGTAGCTTAGTAAAACGAACGTGCTATAATATTCACGACCGGCCGCACTGCGCGTTTGGCGTCTTTGCTTCCATTTTCAAAAGAGAACCACCTCTCAGTGCGGCGACCGTGTATCCTAGCAAGTAGCCAGAATCCAATCCACTAGGCTCTAGGCGCTAAGCAAGCCGCCTGTCTGTATGCACGTGGCCTTAAAGCTGTAAAAGAAGCTGACATCTCTTCACGGATGACTGCAGGGAAGGGAACTGCTGAACGAGTCTACTTCATCACTTCTCAGAGCTGACTGGTAGGAATCTCTTCCTACCGTAAAACGGGCCTACACGATAGCGACATCTCTGTTGCAAGAATAGAATTAACGCATTTGATAGTGGTATCGATTCTCATGCTGCATTTTTCTAAACTAACCTAATTTGACAGATAGATAGACAGATAGAATAGACATAATATAGAGAATAGACAGCTCTGAAATTATAAGTCTTTGTCGTTTCAGTTTATAAGAAAGGGACGGCATTATTTTTAGTGCTGTCAAATTTAGTTTAGAAAAATGCAAGAAGATAATCAATAACATCGGCTGTTATTTAGATACTAGCTCTCTGCCGATATCGGGTGTCGTGTCGAAAGCAATGTGGAATTAAATTTTCATTTTGGCTTTCCTAGAAGGAACCTAGAAAAGTAGGTACCTAGAAGTGATCGTAAACATCTTTATTTTGTACCGCGTAACATTGATGAACTTCTTGATTGTCTGGAACCAGGCCACGCGTTATCCCGTTTTTCTGAATACCTATGATAATTATGTTAGGGAACAATGTTTTAGGAAGTATTTAAATAATATGAGTAGTAAGTATATAGGTAAATAATGTTAATACTTACTTATCAAGTCTCTGCGTTTAATACCAAACAGGAAAAAGTAAACCAATTATCCTGTAGGCCATATTTTCCTCGAGATTAGGTGAGCTACATGAAACGTTTTTAGTCAAATCCTGTTCTCCACTGCTTTTATCATTTCTCCTGTTTGCGTCCATTCGTGTCTTTTTGGGCCGAATACTGAAACGTCACTCAAATTTAAACACCACTTAAATTGCTTTGCCTCTGTTTGACATTACTCATTTGTAGGAGATGGCAATATAATAAATAAATAAATATTCACGGACACTTAACACGACGCCTTCTAGTCCCAAACTAAGCAAAGCTTGTACGATGGAAACTAGATGGCTGATAGAATACATACATACATTTTTTTTTTGTAAATACATACTTATAATAGGTACATAGAAACACCCATACACAAAACAAACATCTATGTTTTACAACACACAAATGTTTGTTCTCGGTGAGGATCGAACCCACGACCCAAAGCACGGAAGGCAGAGCTACTACCGACTGAGCCATGACGCCTGAGTAGCGTTTGAGTATTCGGCCGTTTGATGCTTACAGCTTTTACACAATCAATAGCCTTGAATAGCCTAGACAATAATTATTGGTAGCTAGATAGCTAATTGTAGCACTAGCAAAAAGTATTTATTTCAATAGTCGTTTTAGATCAAGCAGAGATGAATACCTAAGTTCTTATTCTAATTGTTCTAAGTATGGAGTGGTAAAAGGTAGCTCATTCCAAGAGAAGGGGTCCACCCACACACAGCAGTACATTCCTTCCTCCATGGACCCCTTGATGCAGGTAAAAAGTTATTTATTTTTGTAATACCGCGTGCACACTATGCCCATGCCGCTGCCGGAATGTATGGCGGCATCAATGTCGCGGACTTATTGCCACAGCAACATCGCCTTTATTCTCACTAAGCGGCATACATACCGGCAGCGGCATGGGCATAGTGTGCACGCGGTACCTATAAGGTTTATTAGGTGACGTGGTAAACCTACCAATTGGACTAAATGAGCAACGCCAAACAGATTTGGACATAGTTTTCTGTACATACTTAGTGATTGACAAATAGTTAGCGCTTTAAAACTGATGACTGAAAACATTAGAAATAAAAAAAAAAAATAAAAAAAAAATTGTTTTTAATGTTTTGAATCAGACAAAATTTTTTTCTTTATTTTTTTGTATCTTACATACATTGTAATTTAAACATTTTGTAAAATTGATAAAGTAAGTATAAAAAACTGCAATATGAATAGGTAGGTATAAGTACTATGGATCAAAATAATTAAGGATACCTACACCTACTAGTTTCAGTCTAATTATTATAAGTACATAATAAAAAATAAAAAAACATGTTATTCCCTAAGGTCTCAATCCAGAACGAAGACTAAAGAAAGTCAAGGTTTAAACGTACGTCAACATAAAGGTCAGGCGTCATGGCTCAGTCAGTAGTAGCTCTGCCTTCCGTGCTTTGGGTCGTGGGTTCGATCCCCACAAAGAACAAGCATTTGTGTGTGGCAAACATAGATGTTTGTTCTGTGTCTGGGTAAAAAAAATGTATATAAGTATTGTATTAGCAATCTAGTTCCCATAGTACAAGTTCTGCTTAGTTTGGGACAAGAGGGCGTTGTGTGTAATGTCCAAGAATATTTATTATTTATTAAAGGTTTATGTCAAGGTAAACCATGACTTACTTTAGTCTTCGTTCTGTAATAATACCGTAGATGTTTTTGGCGTAGCACATATTTGTGTTTTCGCCATTTTTGCTATGTTCATTGCTAGATAATTCAAATCTTAGAAAGTAAGGTTATACTTTTTTTTTATGAGCACTTTTCCAAGGGCAGATCTACACACACTCGCGTTGTTACAAGTTCAGAGCCCGTAGTCTGGCATTTGTTTTACTTTCGAGTCGAGTATAGCACACGCAAACGCATTCGCAAAGATCGCCTCTAGCGGAAGATTTTGGAATTGTGCAATTCCCAACAAAATTTCTCGCTTTGCGAATGCGTTTGCGTGTGCTATAATCGAGTCGAAAGTAAAACAAATGCACAGACTCGGGGCTCTGTGAGTTATTCTAGTTTCGGATTCCTGATATCGCGTCCTACTGGGACGAAACCATAACTTTCATTTGTATTAATATTCCTGTTTCGTCCCATTTGTTAGATGATGATGAATAACATAATAAAACAACATAAATAATATTATTTTATGTTATGAGTTATGACGTATGTCAGTTCCTGGTGACTTATGTATGACGTCAACCTATGTTTTCATACAACACTGACTCGTAAGTAGTTATTGAGTATGTAGTAGTATGTACAGTTAGCAACATAAATAGATGAACAATATAAGATTATACAACTAGGTATGTTTTGAGAGCTTATTTTTTTTTTTTTTTTCTAAAATCATTTAGAAATTAATTAATGTTTCTCATACTTATTTACCTATACCTAACTACATTGTTTATAATTAAATTATTCATAAGTTACTATATTTAATTTTAAACATAGGTGATTTTATTAAGCCTCTAGTCGTTAGAATAAAGTTTTACTCGTATCAATAAATAGCATTTCAATGTATAACATACACAGCAGTTTTTTTTACATCCTACTTTCGTATCTACCTACCTACCTACTACGGATGGTCTTGGGTCTAAAGAACTGAGCCCAGCGGATTGACATGGGTTATTCCCATCGAGCCCACCGGCTGGCCCACTGGTGGGCCACATGGGAAAAAACTTTTTAAACCAAACAACATTCGTTTGCTACGAGGTTCATTGTTGCTAATGACAGATGTGTTGGTGGAAAATTTCGCACGTGTACGTAGTCGCGGGTATCAGCTAGTCTATTTATAATAGTCTGCTAGACATTGCCAAACTGAAATACGCGGATAACAAAAGAATGTTGCCGAAATAATGAAAATCTCTGACATGGTTATCATGCTTGGCTTTCTTAGCGTAGCGCGTAGGTGTGTGCACCACCATTGGGTTGTTGTAAAGGTAGGTAGGTAGGTACCTACTAATTTTGAAAAAGGCAAAGTAGGTATACCTAATTGGAAATGTTCCACTGGCATCAACTATTTATAAAATAAATAGGTAGATTACTTACATATAGGTAAACACATACCTAAATACCTAGATGAAATATTACCTTGTCACATTTTCCGGGAAGAGTCCCGGTATTACGAGTTCACAATCAGTACTTCTATAGGTAGGACGTTGAAAATGAAATATATAAATAACTTAATAATTATACATTTAATTATAATCAATACTATTGATTGTGTCGATAAAAATCTGGGTTTGCTGATGCTGAACAAATGCTGTTCTGCACATCAGATTGTAGGGAAAAAAAATAATATAGCAAAACAGTGTTTTGACCGCCCAGACCTCAGCCTAGACTACTCAAGCTTCCCAATCTACAACTTCAAACAGGAGATGGAAAAAAGTGACAAAAAATTCGACGATATTTTCAGTGTTGTTCATTATAAGTTTGCAGATGAACAATTTCATATAGCTTCAGAAAACACTGCGTCTAGAACTTTTAAGAAATGCAACATTTATTTAACTGAGGTGAGTTAATTACAAGATTTATGTCTGGTGCACTGTAATAAGAATTACAGCGTGATTCGTATCGTATGGAGAGATAAGCAGAGCCCAAGTTTCTCAAAGAATCTGCTGGTCTCTCAATCAGCGCATGCTGGCGCGCTAGTCGCCAGGCAAGGCACTTGACACCGGTTTGGAATAGTAACAGCGTTTTATCTCTTTCGATCGAATTTGAATTTGCTTGTCAATGCAAAAGACAAAACATATTCCAAGCTTACACCGAGCTTATTATTAATAGGGGCACCATATTACTGTACTTTTTTGTGTGTCACACTCTAGTAAGTCAAGGTCTAGCAAGAGCTTGAAAATTCTATTAGAAAACCTTCGAGACAATGTATCCTTTTACCCCTGCTAGCTAAGCCTAAGATTGTGCAAAAAGTTTAGAACCTAAAATGAAAGTGTTACATTAGTAGATAGGTGCATAATTATTAAATTGATAAATATTAACCTTAAATTAACCCAATAAACAAACAAATTTTTTTCACGCTTTTAAAAAAATATGTGATCATTTTACAAAAAAAAATATTATATTATATTGTCTTTACTTGTATTGACTTGTATTTTATTTATTTTACCCTGTATCATCCCAATTTATTTATTTTTCAAACCCTTTTCCCCCCATCTCGATCTTTAGCCATACCTAGTGTGCAAGTGTCATGGCTATCGAGATCGTCCCGCCGCCGCCTCGCCATCTTCTCCGGGGTCTACCCGACCGGGGTAGACCCCGGGGTCTACCAATATTCTTCCAATATTATAATTATGGCCAACAACAAATTTGAATTCTATAAACCTTGAAGTTTTCTAGAGTGGTCATTAAATCCTGTATAGTATGATATATACTTTGTAAGTAGTTCTCTCTAACAGCATATTTGCTACTTTGAAATATTACTTACTATACAAAAATAAAACTTAACACTTTTTTCAGACTGGATATATTTACCTTGAATTTCCTAACGCATACAATCGATGGATGAAAATAGAACCTACACACTTCTGCTTAGATTTTTACACGTCAATACTCGTAAATAAAACGAGAGCTAGCTTTTGGCTGGAAGTGTCACCAAAGCCGCAGGACCAAAATGACGAATACTTGACCGTCGGTAAGTATCGAAGGAGTCATTCCCTGCCTAGTAGCCCACTATCAAAGATTTTTAATTTGTTTTTATATTTAACGATACATTAAACGAATAAAACAAGAAAATTAGGACAAATGCAGTAAATACTTACAAAATACACGTGAAACAATTGAGTTATATTAAGATCATTGCAAACCTGTGTTGCAATGCAAACGATCTTTTAATAGTTAAACTGATCCAAATCAGTATCAATTTTAATAAAAATCTATCATTAGTTTGTGTAGTAAAAAGTGGTCCAAGAGTAAAACTCATCAAATTGTAGTGGGTTCCGTACTGTGTTATCGTGTCTGTAGGTTTTGAAAACCAAAACAAGTGGCTACTTTTTTCAGTCACAAACATTTCACAATCTACCCAACGACAACTTAGACCTGGAAAATTTGCCAGGTCAAAATTGGTCAAAATCAGTTTGTAACCGTTTGTTCGCAGCAATGGGCATCTCTTGCTGCTTCCTGATAATAGTCCTGATGGTGTACGGCTTCCTGCCTGAGTTACGGAACCTCTGCGGGCTCATTCTTATAGCTTACGTAGCAAGCCTGTTTATGGCATTCCTGCTTCTTGTCATTATCAGGGAAGGCACCTTCACGGATGTTTTATGTTATATATTAAGTGAGTTTTATATTATTCTTTACTTACGCCCTCATCTTCGTGCACGTCCCGTTTGCTACAGTAGATTTTTCGAGATGAAAAATAGACTACTCTTATGAGTTCATTCAGGGTATATGAACCACTAGCCGTCCCCCTCGGCATTGCTCGCGTTCTACCCTTTAGAGTGTGACGTTTCAAAATTCCTTTCTTAGTGCACCCCTACACTATATAAGGATACTACCCACCAAATTTCATACCTCTAGGACTTATAGTTTAGGCTGTGCGTTGATTTTAAGTCAGCTTCAAAAGAGTTTTATATATTTAGAGAAGATATATGTTCAAAGTTTCATCCAAATGGGATCAGTAGTTGCAGCGTGATTGAAAGCTAATCTATCGGTCTGTCGAGCGATAGATAGTATTCAGTTTTCTAAACAACATAAACCACATAAGTCATATGTGAATGTATGATGAAAAACGCTAAAGATCTGCGTCCCTTGCCAACCTTATTCAAGTAAAAACCGCTAAAAACTTAAAAGGGTTTGTTTTTCAGCGCTGGCTATATACTACTTCTTCTTGGCGAGCTTTTGCTGGATGAACGTTATGTCTTACGATATCTGGTGGACATTTAGGTAAGTAGCTTACCTTGTTCACCTAATTTGTTGAAGGGGCAACTGGACAGACAAAAAACATAACTCATTAAGTACCTACTAGCTTGACAGGCGTCATAGCTCAGTCGGTATTAGCTCTGCCTTCCATGCATGTGGGTCGTGGGTTTGATCTCCACCGAGAACAAACATTTGTGTGTGGCAAACGTAGATGTTTGTTCTACGTCTGGGTGTTCCTATATGCATTAATACATTTGTAAATACATTTGTAAATACATACTTATTTACAAAAAAAAAGTATATAAGTATTCTATCCACAATCTAGTTCCCATAGTACAAGCTTTACTTAGTTTGGGACTAGAAAGCGTTGTATAAAATGTCTGTGAATATTTATTTATTTATTGAAAAAAATAATTAAATCCACTCAATTTAATTATTTGTATTAATTTCAGAGGTTACGCAAAGGCACGACCAATCCATCGTCGTGGAAAGTCTTTCAAGTACATGATGTACTCTATTTTTGCGTGGGGACTGCCTCTGGCGATGACGATCATGTTGAGTTGGATTAACAGCACAGATCTCAGACACAAGCCGTGGTTCATCAAGCCCAACCTGCCAGCTGTGGGCTGTTTCATTTCAGGTTATTTATAATACTAATGAAAGCTATGTTTAGTAAATAAATAATAAATAAATAGGTATCCTTGGACATTACACACAACTCCCTCTAGTCCCAAACTAAGCAGAACTTGTACTATGGGAACTAGATTGCTGATATAATACTTATATAAGTACATTTTTATGTAAATACATACATATAATACATAGTAACATCCATACAGAGAACAAACACCTTATGTTTGCCACACGCAAATGTTTGTTCTCGGTGGGGATCGAACCCACGACCCACAGCACGGAAGGCAGAGCGACTACCGACTGAGCCATGACGCCTGTCATGTTTGCTCTCATATTATCTACGAAACAACTAGGTACTTGCATAAATAGCTATATTTATTTAAAAACAGAAACTTTAGAGATACTAAGAGTGACAAGTAAACAATGCTAACCACAACAATATAAAATGGTGCAAGTATTTACAATGGAATTTGCCTGTTATGTATGTTATTCTAGGCTATGAATGTATAAGTACCTACCTACTTACATAGTTGGTGCAGTCGTTCGCCGTGATTAACAAAGTTAATTTTACTAAAATTTAAAAACCATGAAAATCTCCTCAGACTCTCTCTATTCAATCCCCTTCTTGAAACCTAGGCGTGTGGACTCCAGTTCATCCAATCTGAATAAGTACATTGATGTGAATTAAATGTTTCACACTGTAATTGCTCCTGTAAATGCTCCACCAACAAACATGGCTAAGAAAGAACCATCCCAAATAAATCAACTTTTAATATTCAAATATAATATTCAAATCGGAGCTCTACTGAGCTATGAGGCCAAAGACAAACAAACGAACAGACAGACTCACAACACCGTCAATCTTATAACACCCTTTCCGTTTTTCGTTCGATAGTTAAAAAAAGAGTCAAAAAGACCCATTGACTGGGCCATAACCTAATAAAACACAGAGTTGTCCTTGACACAGTGCAATTGTTTTTTTATTGACAGTTACCTAGATAGATAGATAGATAATACTTTATTGTACACAAGGGTAAGGTACGTACAAATCTTAAAAATAACTTTGGATACACAGATGGCGCTAGCTACCTTGTAGGATGATTTAGTTACAATAATCTGAACATACCCGTCCACTGATCTAAAACACGATATTACCAGTAACGTTTGGTACATCACAGTAAACTAAAAGTTTTGATAACTTCAAACTTTTTTTTTTTTTTTTTATGAACTGTAGCTAAGCATTTGGCTGCCAGCACACCTGGTGGTAAGTGTAGCTGCAGCCTAGGGTGGAGCACGCTTAGCAATAATCCACCTATTCGCTCTTTTCTTGAATATTCCTAGTTTGTATCTTTCAGGAAATACTGAAGATGGCAGAGAGTTCCAACTTGCTGTATCGTAGTCCCCGGACCCATTTTTTTTTGGACATCTTTTAATAACAGGTGGTGAGAAGCTGCTGTACCTATACATGCCGATGCTGATCCTGATCTGCGCCAACTGGCTGTTCTACTTGATGACGGCGTTCAACATCTGGCGTCTCAGTCGCGGCACGGCCGTGCTGGACTCAGCAGCGGCAGGCACACCGGCTGCACATCGCAACCATCGACAAAGGTACATAATACATCAGAAACCCTAGAATTAGTATAGTATTAAATAATCTGTGCAGTATTATAATATGATAGTCTAGTTGACTTTTATCTGCTGGACGACGTCAAACCTCTTCTCGCTCGCACAATATTCTGGCAGGCGTCATGGCTCAGTCGGTAGCAGCTCTGCCTTCCGTGCTGTGGGTCGTGGGTTCGATCCCCACCGAGAACAAACATTTGTGTGTGGCAAACATAAATGTTTGTTCTGTGTCTGGGTGTTACTATTGTTACTATGTATTATAAGTATACAATATATTTACAAAAAAAATCTATATACATACCTATGTATTAATAAAATTATAAGGTATTATATAAATTTATAAGGTGATCATATCAGCAATCTAGTTCCTTTCATAGTAGGTACAAGGTGGTACAAGCTTGCTTAGTTTGGGACTAGGAGGGCGCTGTGTGATATTGTCCATCAGTAAAAAAATATTTCCAATGAAATAGAAATATGAATTATTGACATATGAGTAAATTTAAAAAACAGGCTGCGACGACGGTCAACAAATTCTACTAACAAAATGCTTAAAAAAACGCGTAGGTATATACCTAGGCTCTGTGATTTATATGGGTATAGATATATAGGTGTGTACTGTGTACATTTATTTTTAAGATGATTAAGTAAAAATCCGATGTCTATAAATTTCAGATTACTAGTTTACCTGAAGCTATCGATCGTCATGGGCCTGAACTGGGTCCTGGAGGTGGTCAGCTTCCTGATACCACAGTTCAAGCTGTGGTTTATCTCTGACTTCTACAATGTGCTCGTCGGAGTGTCTATTTTCCTCATCTTCGTGTGCAAGAAAAAGATTCTGAGGAAACTGAAAAAGCAGTGAGTAAAGCAGTGTTTTATGGTTCATACTTTAGTATGATTAGAATAACTAAAGCGCACTCTGTCGGGACGCTGAGTTTTAGTAATATAATTCTCTCTTTTTACTAATAACTCTCGCCCCGACACAAGACTCTCAAGAGACTGGCGTACAAGAAGAACCCTCTCTCATTCACTACACACCACATACCCACACACACCCTCACATACTTAAAATCCGATTGAAATTTAAAATAATATTTAGAGTACTCTACTCTCATTTCTCAAAACTGTTTTAAGTTAGGAACATATAAATTATACCTTCATGTCCTGGATGGAACGTGAGCGTTGGCAATTGCACCAAAGTCAATATAACTAGGTATTGCAATTTGCCTTCGTTTCTCTCTACCTTTGCTATAGTTTCTTTGATCTAATAAAATAAATTTGAATTTGAGAATATAATTCCGGCTTTAGTCAGCTCCGCACGTTTTGACAGCTGGATATAAATATGTCTTTAAGGCTGCTTTTCCACCAGAGCTAAGCTAAGCTACGTTGCTAAGGATGTGTTTGACATCCACCAATAGAGATCGTTTGTTTTCATATTAACGATTCCTATTGGTGGATGTCAAACACATCCTTAGCAACGTAGCTTAGCTAGTTTTGCGATACCTGGAAAAAGTGATTATGTTGTAAAGTGTCTCCTATAGTTAAGACCAAATTGTAACACTTATTTAAGCAAATAAACATCTTGTATCTTAGATACTTAAATATGCCACCTCGTGCATATTATGTACACCTCAACAACTTGCTGTGCCCTAACAGGGTTTATGTTTGATACACTACCTTTTGTACATCATCTTTAAAACAACATAAGTGCAATAAACGATTTGAATTTTGAATTTTTGAATTTTTAGCTCTGTTGGAAAAGTACCCTAAATGTGTTGTTGCGTAAAATAAATAATTTCTATTTGTATAAATAAATAGCTAGCGATTTCTAAGCATATTTTATTTCTACTAAGTATATTTATACCTCACAGGTACTTACAATACACAAACAACTCGACAAGTACCACTTCTGGAAGTAGTCAGGAGATGCAGACGCTGCAAGTCTGCCTCAACCCGAAAGGACCTATTCGTAGATCCGTTCGAAATGACTTCTAACATTATCTGCGCAAGTTGGCCTCGGGAGTTAGAACGAACCAATCTAGTAGTCGGCACGTACACGTTACGCTAGCGTTACGTATTCGAGTTACACTCGACTGGCGAACGTTGTATCGTCACTACAAAGTGTATCTCGAATAAGCTCGTTTCCATACGTTTACGATAAAAAAAAATCTTGCTAAAAAGTCACCCTTTATTCATTTTTAAAATGTTATATTCTCTCAATTATTTGTTATTTTTAGTACAATAACATCCTCAAATTGTTTTTATATGTAAAGTAAAATTATTATTAATACCAGTGACAAGCAATTACAAATGTAATTATTTTGCTTGTCTCTGGTAATATAGGTACCTACTTGCTAGGAACGCCCAGTATACTATCGGACGGCGATCAGCTACGGCGTAGAGGGTCTACGAAAAGTTATTAAAAGTAAGCTATCTATCTTCTATCTATACTATTATAAAACTGTAAAACAGCCAAAAACTAAAATTAAAGAAATGGAAAAACTAAATAAATATCCAATTAATCTACCACATAAACGATTCTGATTTCAAAAATCGAATTTAATTTTATAAGTTGGTAATAATTTAAGTAACTTTTTTAAGTAATATTTTAGATTTTGCTAATGTCAAATTGACGTCCATGTCGAAAAGAAAGCAGATCTGCCAAAATAATATGCAAAATCATGTAAAACTCCACTTGTGTTAATTGTGATAAATCAATAATAATATAATCCCTACACCTGCTATTAATAAATTCAATGTAAGATTGGAATAGTTTCATTATGTTTTTCACTTTCGATTGAATTTGAATCTGAGCCCGTTAGTTTTGTTTTGTTAATTTTGACTTGAGAGATATTTTATATAAAAACCCGATAAGCGTCTCTAGCGGGAAATTTGCCAACTATTTATCTCCATGCAAAAACTTCGAGTTTCCCGATTCTCGCAAAACTAAGACTCAGACTACGAGGTCAAAGGGCAACTTGCCAGTCACCTATCCCTATGACACAGATCATATACTTGTTTACCTAGTACTATACAAGTACCTATGGTGACGGAAAAAAACATACCTATAGACTAGTATAGCATTAATTAATGATCTGTGCTATAGGTATAGATAGGTACTTCAAGTAGCATTAGAACTGTTTTACTTCTACGAAAAGTTCATAATTATTCCGTTCTTAATAAATATACCTACTACCATCTACTACAAATACTGTGTAGGAACCAATGAGTATATAGATAAATCATTTACTGTAACATTTTCCTGTAAGCTCTACGAACAAGTCAACAATCCACCATCCTAAAGAACAGACGTTCAAAATGAAACTTTTTACCATAGTTTCAACTTTATTAGTTATAAAAAGTCAATGTGACGCGTCAGGGTTGCCGATGGTGAACAAGTGCTGTTCTACTAATCAGATAGTAGGACAAAGATCTGGAGTAACAAAATTATGTTTTGACGCCCCTACTGATAGAAACCTAAGCCTATCAGACATTCCAATCTTTAAGTTCAAGGGAGAGATGGAAATGAGTGATAAAATGTTTGATGATATCTTCAAAATCGTGCCAAATAAGTTTAAAACAGATGAAGTGTTTCATACGGTGTCTAACAACACTGCTATTCTCAGATCATTCAATGTGTATTTAACTGAGGTAAGTGTAATTTTTTAAATCGAACATCACTTTAATTCCCCGAAAACAGAATCCCTTATTGGTAGATCAGCAGTAGATCAGCATCTTTACTCTTGGTATTTGGCTTTCTTACAGTTTTATATTAGTGTGTATGTATAAACAAAACAGATTATAGACCATACAAACTCATAAGACACACTCATTCAGAAATTCTTACATTCTTTGACGTAATTTCGCAAACCTCAAAATGCGTATAGTTGATACGCTTTTGAGTCTACGCACCTTCTGTACCTACGCTTGAGTATTTTATTTTTATTTTTTATTTTATTTAGAATCACAAAATGCACAGATCTTAAAGGCGAATTGTTTAACATCTTAAAGATAAACCTTACATCCAATAACGGATTTACTTTATATAAAAAGATTTAATATAAGAGAGCAGTTATACCAGGTCATAACAATAACTTAGGAGTATACGCTAGCTACATTTAAATTGATTTTATGATCCTTATCTTAACCTTTTGTCCGACGGAAGACGCTAAGAACCGGGATACAGATAATTTAGTCCGACTCTTGACGCTCCTAACCTAATATAGTTTAGTATTTAACTGCCTAACTTAATACTTGTTAATAAAATATTATAAAAGTAAGTCAGCAGTTTAGGTAGGTACCCTCAGTACCTACTGTGTTGACTTGCTTACTAGGTTAAGCACATCTTGATTTTATTAACGGATTGTTGCTAGGCATGTTTTTGTACAAATTTATAGTGTTCAATAAACATTATTTGATTTTGATTTGATTTGATTTTACTAAACTTTCCCGATTCATGATCAGTTGATGATGATGGCAGTTCATTGTTTTTTTTTCCGTTGTTGTTCTAGTGTAAACAAAAATTTTTGATGTAATGTGTGTAGTAATACATTGTAGCTATAGAACAAACCTCTTTGACCACACCAAGACCCACAGCACACGGAAGGCGAGCTATTGCCGACTAAATACTTCGAACACGAAACCTACACACATTGATGTTAATAAAATATCCATATTATCCATCATCCATCCATCATCAATCATCATCATCAATATATATAAAACTCTTTTGAAGCTGACAGAGAATCAACGCACAACCTAAACTATAAGTCCTAGAGGTATGAAATTTGGAGGGTATTAGTATCCTTATATAGTGTAGGGGTGCACTAAGAAAGGAATTTTGAAACGTCACATTCTAAAGGGTAGAACGCGAGCAACGCCGCGGGCGACGGCTAGTGTCTACATATAAATCTTTTTAGTTAGAAACTGTATTACATCGAGAAATTTTTCAAAAGATTTCCCTACCTATCAAACCTAGGTCGATACTTTGGTCGAATAATCGCCAAAATTACCTCGCCTAATTTATTGATACGTGCAAGTCTAAGAACAATTTTACTGTTTAATTTTTAAAACGTCTTAAATAAATCCATGAGCCATTTCTGGAGCTATTGTTTTGCTCAAGCTATTTCCTAGTAAACCTCGGTTAATACTTAAATAGGTTTTATCACTGTGATGTGTCACATAGTAGGTCATAGCCGACCCATTTACTTTTTGTGTTCAATTAATTATTCATCAATAAAACAGTTGTGGCTAAAAAAACTATTATTATTTGTAAAATAGGTATAGTACCTAATATCCTGTTAGTCTGAAGGAATAACGCACTGAGGTCGATAGTGATGTAATACTATTTTGTACCAAAGAATATTAGTACCGTTGTACTAATATCTCAGCCGATACCGACCACGATATCACAGAACAGATATAGTACTACGAACACACGATGCCACACGCACGAACAAAAAATTACGGATTATCTTTGATTATCTTTCAAACTAAACGGTTTTTTTATTTTTATAAAATTGGTTTCAGGATGGCTTCCCATACCTTGAGTTGCCACACTCATACAACCGATGGACTAAAGTAGACTCTCAGAATTTCTGTGTGGACTTCTACACCAATAAATATGGCATCACGAAGCCAGGGTTTTGGGTGAGACTGATACCCCAAACTCAGGACTCAAACGACGGATACTTGACTACCGGTAAATATTTTTTGTCTTACACTTCTACGGTTACTCTACTAGGTTCGACGTGATCATGGCGCACGCAGCTGTGCCAAAATATCGAATTAAGTTCTACATACCTACAAAACACGTAGATCCGTACATCTAACTAAAGGTAGATGCGGGTACTAGCAGTACCTACCTACTAACACCCCTTAGAGTCCCCTTATACCCAGGCTAGGGCACAGATTCACTAGCACTCATGACGCCGAATACGGCAGACTGCAATGGGTCCTACTAAAATCATAGGGGCTCTTTTAGAAGGCGCCCTCTAAAAGATGAGAAAAATGTGTGGCTTTGTAGCAACTGCCCAGTGCCCACTGTCGAATTTATAAAAAGTCAAATGCAAAAACGGACGAACGCACAACGCTGCGGTATGCAGCTCAACGCAGAGTACCTACCGCGTTCGCTCCTCGCCGCTGACGAAGACTGCGACGAGACGTTTTCAATACAATTATGTGTCCAGCGCTGCATGTTGAGACCAAAGCTTTACGTTGATAAATGCACGGTAGAGCTAATTTATACCATGAATTTGTTTGCAGCAATGATCGTTTCCTGCTGTTTCCTGATAGTAGTCCTGATTGTGTACGCTTTACTGCCTGAGCTACGTAATCTCTGCGGCCTCATACTCATGGCTTACGTGGCGAGCCTGTTAATGGCTCTTCTGCAACTGGCCATCATTAGGCAAATCGATTTTGGTGTTGATGCCTGTTATAGATTGAGTAAGTTTAAGTTTTATTCATTACCTGCAGCTTAACTGGCTTAATTTTTTTATTTTTTTTTTGTAAGTGTAACTATTTGTAAAACTGTATTCTCATCTGTTTCAGCGCTCTCTATTTACTACTTCTTCCTGGCTAGCTTTTGCTGGATGAACGTAATGTCTTACGATATCTGGTGGACATTTAGGTAATTATTACTACCCAGGTACCTAGTCTAGGTACTGTTCTGATAAGCCTAACAACTTTAGTTTATGTTACGATAAAACAATAGGATAATTTGAATATCCGACTTATTTCAGAGGTTACGCGAAGGCCCGTCCAATCCATCGTCGCGGAAAACCCTTCAAGTACATGATGTACTCCATCTATGCGTGGGGGCTGCCACTGGCAATGACGCTCATGCTGAACTGGGTTAACACAACAAATGCATTTGACAAAATGCCGTGGTTTATCACGCCCAACCTGCCAGGTGTGGGCTGTTTTATTGAAGGTACCTAACCGTTCTTTTAATAAATATGGACGTATAATAAACTGTTCCATATAAATATATAAATAAGTATAGGTACCTAGGTAATAAAATTTAAGTTGCTAAAAGTATAGAATGTAGGTATACCGTATACCTTCTAACCTATAGAAATCATTCAGCTTTTGGATTGGTATAAAAAGACACATGCAAAGGAAACAAAAAAAAACATGGAGAAAACACAGCCAGGTCATGTACTTGTCAATAATTTCGGTAATATTTTTGTTCATCCTTTGTTCTGCGGCTATAACAAGGACTCTGGCTCTACTTCCTCTGCGACTCCAGAATTTTGTACATCAAATATTATGTTTAAATAGGTGGAGAGAAACTGTTGTACCTATACATGCCGATGCTGATCCTGATCTGCGCCAACTGGCTGTTCTACTTGATGACGGCGTTCAACATCTGGCGTCTCAGTCGCGGCACAGCCGTGCTGGACTCAGCAGCGGCAGGCACACCGGCTGCACATCGCAACCATCGACAAAGGTTTGATACATCTAAGGCGTGTCGCTCACTCGAGCAAGAGTCGAGGCAGCGTCGAAGCCACGGGCGCACAATCGCGGCCCGGGCACCGGGGGTCGCAGCGGCGGAGGCGGCATTATCATTTGGTTTCTTATGTAGCTACGTAGAGACTTGTGAAGTACCTATAGTGTTTGTGTTGCTTTTGGCCGAATACTCAAACGCCACTCAGGTACCTAAATTAAGTTCACGCTTAAATTATTGCCATCTCTTACAAATGAGTAATGTCAAACAAAAGCAGAGCTATTTTAAGTGGTGCTTAAATTTGAGTGACGTTTCAGTATTCCGGCCTTTGACAGGTAAACCGTCTTACTTTATATCCGGCATACCTATTTGGTAATCTAAGATTGGCATTGTAGATATTATGAAGAAAGCATAGCCGCCCGCGCCTCTATATAGAGACCACGCCTCGACTCGACTCCGCCTCGACCTCGCTTCGACTTACCAGTGAGCGACGCGCCTTAGCACCTACAGGTGCTCTGTGATTCTACCTTTAGATCTTATTTTTGCTGTATTATTTTCTTAACCAAATACTTACCTAGTTAATTCTCATAGATTCCTGGTTTACCTGAAGCTGTCAGTCGTGATGGGCCTAAACTGGATCTTGGAGGTGGTCAGTTTCCTGGTACCTGAGTTCCGCTTGTGGTTCATATCTGATTTTTACAATATCCTCATCGGAGTATCCATATTTCTCATTTTCGTGTGCAAGCGAAAAATCTTGATAAAACTGGAGAAGCAGTGAGTATTTAAATATTCTAAACATAGGGGGCCTGTAGTTTTACATTAGTCAATCTCGTCTCAGGTAATAAAGAACTATTCGTAAATCAGCCAGTATTGATTGGGTCGATGGGGTCAATGACTTTTTTAGAGCAAGATGAGTACCTAGGTATTTTCTATTTTCTCTACCAAGATTTGAAGAGAAAATGTCTACCGTAATATCATTCGTCAGCTTATTTTATCATCAACCTTTTTTAGGTAGACACCAGTCTGTTTTGTCGACCCTACGCCATGGATTTACAAAAAAAAATTTAGGCGTTCTCCATACCTATCAACTTTATATTATTATATTTTACCAATTTTCATACCTAACATATTTATTCATCCTACAGATTATCTCAATATACACACAAGTGGTATCCTAATAATTCGACGCGCAGCAACAGCACCTCTGAAAGCAGCCAGGAGACACAGGCGCTGCAAGTCTGCGTCAGCCCCAAAGGACCTGCATATATACAAAACAATTTCTGAATATAAAATCATTCCTCAATAGGCTAACAACGATGAACTTACCTAATTTTATCAGCGTGCTTGTCTAACCTGTCCCTTTGAGGACGATTCCTGTTTTTTTGTTAACGGGAGGAATTCTGCACACAGACATACATACTACCTATTCTAAATAAAAGATAATGATTATTTAACTTAGGTTGTTTTATTACCATAGATCATAATATTAAAGGTACCTACTTTACCTTATGGCTACTATCTTAGCTACTGTACCTACCTAGGTAGGTACTAGGTACCTAACCTACCAGTTACCTTGAACGCTCGTCGAAGGTAAGGACCCCGAAAACTTCAGCCCGGATCAGCTTACGGGCGGGCCTTAGCGTTCCTGCACACGATGCCGTCACCACCGAACACTTATATCCTAGCGGAGCCGTCACCGCGCCGTCGTCGCCACGCCGCTCCATCTCGCCGCGCCGCCGCCGCCGCTGTCTTGTATTTGAACTTCGAGCTTTTACAGTGAAGTGAGCGCTTTTCATGGGTGCGTTGCGTTTCGTTCGTTTTTTCCAGGCAGTGCTTTCCATGGTTGTACAATAACCAGACCGGGGCCCACTGTCTTGTCAAATGAAACTAATGATGTGACGTGTAGAACTTTTTCGATTTCGAGTTAATGGAGTTGAATGTCTATTGACTCGAGTTGCAATTTGTGTGCAACGTACTCGTAAGTTAATGAGTTAACGTTTGGCGTTTGATTAGTTTTTCGGATAGAACTCAACTTGACCTTCAAGTTGAAGCGTACGACGAACACCCAGATTCAAGAACAAGGCATTTTTTTTATACAACTAATTGATGGAACAAGACATGTTATGTGGTAACCGCTGCATTACCTCACAGAGCATATCCACATAATCTATTGATTGTACTCGATAAATAGATTGAGTAAAATAATTATATTTTCATGAATTGAGTCAACTCATTCCAACCCAACTCGAGTTATTTGAGATAATTAACCTCAACATCACTAATTTCTATTACATTTCCAGCTGAGTGAGTATAGGTACAGTAGGTATAGGTTACAATCGAGCGAGCTGCATCGTCTGGGTCCGACTGCACTGCGCCTGCCTGAACTCTATTCACAATTTAGACAATATAGCAGAGATCCCGGCCAGACTTAACCTTAGACCTCACCCTTGTAGTGTTCCCAGACATGTCGACTTCTTTGGAGGAACGGTACACTCCGGCCCTAGAGGAGTCCTGTCGGGCTACCTTAGATGAAAGGTGTGTTTTATGTGATAAAATCTAAAGATCTAGTGATCCGAGCTAGGTATTTACGTGTGCGTGTTTCACAGGGTGCGCGAGGAAGTCGAGACCTTGAAATCTATATTGATGGACGACGTTATCATCAAGAAAGGAGAGCATAGGCCGGAGATCATTGAAACGGTGATCCGGCCGTCTACAGGGTGTGATGTGGATCAGCAGTACGTGTGCGTGACCCTTGAGGTGACACTGCCAGAGCGTTATCCTGATCTGAGCCCTATTGTGATGCTGAGGAACCCAAGAGGACTTGATGATCGACTGTTGGAAACTCTTCAGTTGAAGATAAAACAGATGCTGCGCCAGCACATCGGGAGGGTTGTTATCTACAGCATTGTTGAGGTGAGTACTCTGATACAACAATACCTGAATCAGACAAATATTATAAACGGAAAGGCTTGTACGAATGTATGTTTGCTGTGGCTTATTAACTGCTAGGGCTGAGACCAACAGTTTAACATGCCCTCCGAAGCACGAAAGCACTCAGATGTAAATGCCACTATACTGGAACTTCTAATTTAATTCAAAGCTTGACATTGCTCTAATTTCAAAACTCTTAACAATGTTACCACATTCAGTATGCTAGTGATGTTACCTGACAGATGTGTAATATGATGTGGCCGATTTTGTTATTTTTATAAGTTTACTTTCACATGAAAATTATTAGTTACATTGTAGACATACTCACACAAGGATGCTTAGCCAAGCTCATTTTGGAGTTTTGCATGCACTAAATTGAGATTAAAGCAATTGGGATAAAAATCGGATCAGTAGTTTTTGCACGAAAGAGACACATTTGCATTCATAATATTAATAAGATAGTAGGATTCTAACACACATAACATTCATAAGAATTTTATATAATTCCAGCTCCTCCGCGGCTACTTAACCAACAGCAACCTGCCAAGTGGTTGCTGCACCATCTGTCTCTTCGGCTTCACCATGGGCGATGCCTTCACAAAGACTGATTGCTACCACTATTTTCATAAGCACTGCCTCGGTAACCACCTGGAGGCATCTCAGCAGAGCTATACTGAGGAGTTGGAGAAACTTCCCAATTGGAAGAGGGTTGAGGCAGCTCCTTTTCTGGTACCTATCTATGGGAAATAAATAAAATTATAAATTTTTTGACATTAGTAAATTATGAGTCAAAGTTTCCAAGTTTTTGTATGATTAAAAAACGAAACTAAAACGGAACGAAGACAAGAAAGTCATGGTTTACTTTGACATAAACCTTTATGTTGACGTACGTTTAAACCTTTACTTTCTTTAGTCTTTGTTCTGTAATAAGACCTAAAATGTTTCATTCCAACTAAGATTTTGAAGTAAAAACTATTTTGCTTTCCTCTCTTCAATGTTTATTAAAGAATATTCTACACAGCTTTGGTTATTAATGTGCAAGTAATTACTAAACTTTAATTACTTTCTTACTTACGGATTTTTTTATTTAATTTAGCGTACTTTCTTCTTCTTATTTGTTACACTTTTGGTGGTCGTTATGTATTACATTTATCAATGGCTGTGGCACGCCTTACGATATCTCAACACTTCTCTCTATTTACAGCATACTTTAAGTTTCTTTTAATATCATTGTTTATGTTCACAGCAAACATGTCCAGTGTGTCGATCCACTGTGTACTATGACGTGGGTACTCTAAAGGAAGCCCCGCCGCCAATCGAGTCTGAGAACGCAGCGCCTTTTGAACTGACGCCTGAGATGAGGGTAGGTGACAAACTTTGCATGACATTGCTGCTTTTGTACTGAAGATATTTAGTTTCAGGTTTAAAAGGCGCAATGGAGACCTCATAATTACCGACCTGTTTAGGTTATTACTTTTTCCATTACTACTTGTTTACACAGGTCATTTGAAATAGTGACTAGCAAAGTCAAAATTAATGATAAACTTGCATCATAATCATCAACCTATATCGGTCCACTGCTGGACGTAGGTCTCTCCCAAGACGCGCCACTGAGCCCATATAAAAATATAAATTTGCATCAATCATCAATATATATAAAACTCTTTTGAAGCTGACAGAGAATCAACGCACAGCCTAAACCATAAGTCCTAGAGGTATGAAATTTGGAGGGTAGTATCCTTATATAGTGTAAAGGTGCACTTAGAAAGGAAGTTTGAAAAGTCGCACCCTAAAGGGTCTAGAACGCGAGCAACGCCGCGGGCGATGGCTAGTAGTGCCATATAATTGTGAAAATATCTTTGTGATTAAAAATCATTGAATGTATTCCAGGCGTTGCAAAAGAAAATGGCGGCTCTGCTCAAGAAGCAAGAAGCGAAGGGCGGACTAGTTGGCACTGGGGACAATGGACCACCACCATTGACCATCACCACAGCAGCTGACTTTGCGGTTAGTTGTATAACAATAACACTATGTTGTTTGGATAGTAAACTGACTTGAAGATATCAAGAAAATAAAAATTTTCAAGTCAAGAGTTTTACATCTTCAATTTCCATGAGGTATGATACCAGCTAGACGTGTTATCGAAACAAAAAAGTTATTCAGGTCTGTCATTAAATTGGCCATTAGTTTGGTTGAATCTTTACAGATTCCTGTATTCTTTTGTCATTCTATTGTATAACTAGTTCTATTGTATAACTGTCTAACAGCTAGACTCTAGCTGTTAGTTAGTTACACAATAAAATGAGGTTAAAAATTAGTTTTTCTGAAATTAAATAAAATTAGTAAAATTTAATTTAATTATTAAATAAAATAAGCTTAAATAGGGAATAACCTAAAAATTCTTTTTTCTGTATTTGCAGAACGGCCCTGGTACTTCGGGCAGCCGTGGCAGCAACCGACAGCAAATGAATGCTTCTCCAGTACGTAGAATATTCTTATTATTTTCACAATCATATTAGTATGAAGATGTCTATTGCTGGACATAGGCTATCCTTTCGAGCAAAAACTATTTTGAAACTTTTCCATCTGACATACCACTACAATGTCTTTTATTTTTGTATTTTGTTTTTTTTTAACCTTTTTTCTTTTCCAAAAGGATGGAACAGGCTTCGGTCGAGGCTCTGCATCCAAACGAGGAACAACCCCGCTCCCCGGACCTCAGAACATCGCATCAGGCAACCCTCGCAAACCGAACAACACACGCGCTAACCGCACGGTCACACCGACGCCGGTCACTCCGACCATATCTCCCGTGGGGATATCTCCTAGTAACGTGTTGTATCGTGCTAATGTGCCGTTTAACCGTGGAGCGATTGCGTCGGCTAATGCTGGTCGAGGGGTCATTTCGACCGCGCCGCCTGTTGTGCCCGAACCCGTCCCTGAGACGCCGGCGTCGCCGAGCGGCCAACCGGCTTATCGCGGACCATACCGGTAAGTGTACCATTTTTATTTATTCTCTGGCACAAACAGTCATTAAGGTAAATAAACTCATTCAACAGTAAGCACCTACTAAAAAAAAACAAAATAGTGCCCAAGGGATACTAAAGGTAATGGCTTAATTGCGGGCTAAATATTATACATAATTCTGCGATATTTTTATATATGACCAGCCGTCGCCCGCGGCGTTGCTCGCGTTCTAAACCCTTTAGGGTGCGACTTTTCAAAATTCCTTTCTTAGTGCACCTCTACACTATATAAGGATACTACCCTCCAAATTTCATACCTCTAGGACTTATGGCTTAGGCTGATTGCGTTGATTCTCTGTCAGCTTCAAAAGAGTTTTATATTTATTGATAATTGCTTAGTTACGTGATTTATCCGGACTTTCACTTACGCCAATCTTACCAGTAGGCACTATACATACTTACTTATTTTATTTGTAGGCATGATATAACAGAGTTGACGAATGATAAGAGTGAGTGGAAAAAGAAAATATTATGACCGTTGTTGGCGTGGGAGCCATTCGAATCTAGGTTTTATGATAATGAACTTAAAGCTTATCTTACTATACAGGGGCTTCAACCGCCGCGCTAAACCGGGCAGACGCGGTCAAAACTCACGGTGACGCAAACGCTGGGAAACCACACGATGCGTTAGGTAGCCTACCCACCTACTCAGACCGCACTGGCCACAAACAGGCCTTAACACAATCACAATAGAGTCCAATTTCAAATACACACGCATCTCGAATACCCACGTGTGTGAGTATCTGAGCTTCGACTCTATATCTGTGCGGCCTGTGAAATCCTTTTTGAATCTTGTGCCAATTAGAATAAGGATGAGTGTTCATTGTAATGTAGTTGAAAAGTATGTTTTTGTGGGAAACGTATACGTATCGGAATCTTATAAGGGGTGTTGCCCTGTTTACCCAAGACTGACGGATCCTAGCTGTATAAATGAGATTCTGAAAGCGTCTCAAGTGATATTTAACATATTTGGACTGAAATTTCATGAATCATATAAAGAACTGAGATTTCACCATCCATCCTCTACATTTGGACTGTCACCGTCATACCTACATATCCTGGCAACTGTACGAATTTATTTATTAGTTACTTCGACTTGTTACCTCGTCAAGGTTGTGTATAATTTTAGACTAAAAGTTAAAATTAAATTTAGTTGTCACCTTAAGGATTTCTTTAAAAATCCGTCTTGATTTGAAATCAAATTGTAAGTTTTGGGTCCAACCCTAAATTCCATATTCCAGATCTGAATTTGCAATTAATCGTGAGAGGAGTCATCGAATGAAACTAAATATAACATTTTATATTTACTATCACTCAAACTATAATTCTGAATAGAAATATTAGATTTTTGTTCAAAACGCACGATGTAAGGGTCCTTTTCCACCACAGCTAAGCTAACCTAAGCTACGTTGCTAAGAATATATTTGAAATTCACTAATAGGCATCGTTTGTTTTTATATTAAACGATCCTTATTAATGGATTTCAAACACATCCTTAGCAACGTAGCTTAGCTTAGCTCTGGTGGAAAAACACCCTTATACATACAAGAACAATACCTGCCTCTCTTTCTCTAAGCTGTATTTTAATGCGATAGAAAAAGCCAGCGATATCCCAGTTCCGTTCTGGAATACGTAATTTTGTTTTATTATAATATCTCGTATAAATCGTTTATATTTATAAAAACCTCGACGATGGTAAAACATAATAAGTATTTACCTGCATTTATTTTATTCATATTTTCTATAAGTACTATTATAGGTATCTGCTTAAGGCTTAATACCATAAAATCTGGATCGAATTTGATGAAACTTGTAGTTTTATCAGGGTCATGGAAGGACACGGGCTGTGGATAGTATAATAGAGTAACAATTCCACATATTTTTACATGGTTTTTTAGGCTTACACAATTTAGCCATCTTTTTGCTTAAAACACAAGTAAACAAATTGCCCCCTAATTTAGTCCACCGGCACAAAATGGGTAGGTCCAAAGGCTGTCTGTATTTTGTCACAAAGCTTAAACATGACTTAAGACTCAAGCATAATATAACATTTATTAAAAAAAAATACTGTGGGACTTATGTAAAAGTGTCTCTCCGATCTATATGCAGTGTCATTCAGCCTTAAGCAAGTAGACGAGCTTGCTACTTATTCATTTACATAGTACAAGCTTTACTTAGTTTGGAACTAGAGAGCACTGTGTGATACGTGCAAGAGTATTTATTTATTATTTGATTTTAATTTTACACTTGAGTCTCAAATTCATGTTCAAGCATTGTTTAAATACATGCCTTAAACAGACGTGTACCTAGAATCCTTATAAGATTCCGTATGTAGTAAAATGAGACGCAACTTACGCGTGACACGATAAAACCAACGTAATTTCAACATTAATAGAGTTGACATTACCATAGCCACTCAATGTTCTCATCGCTGATATACAATTCTATTTCAGGAAGGCGGTTTGGCTATGTTTGTGTGCGTAAGATCCGTGCACTCAGATATACCGAGATAGAAAGAGAGGGGGCGTACGAGTACGGCGTATGTGTAAAACACAAACACATAGCTAAACCGCCTTCGTGAGCTAGAACTCTTATCTTGGAACAAAACATGGTAATGGTCACCTACAAACGTTTTCCACAGAAACAAGTTAAAAGAGAATAAAATAATGAATACAGATTTAGCTATTCGTTATCTGCGTTCAACATGGATAACTTCTCTAACTTGGATAACTAAACTGAATTTGTTCAATGAACATTCATCTTAGCGTAGTTTATTTAACAAATGGGACCGTGCCTAGATATTATCAAAGTAGGTAACTATTTTTTGTTCAAAAATGTAACAGATATTTTTTTGATAAATGTAATTTTAATTTCTTTGAAGACAACCTTTTTCCACCATAAAAATAACCGTACAAACAAAAGTCAAAATGGCAACTAATTAATTAAAATATTTATTAAAAACCGTGACCCACTCACTGTGTTATAAACATATCTTCAAACGAATAAATATGGCATGTAAGTAAACATTCTTCCACTGACATAAAAATATATTTCAACTATATCTTCTATGTATCTTTGAAGAGATGTATAATACCAAGAAATCGTTTTGAATATCAACTCTCATCACAATATTCTTATAGTTTGATAAAAACGCACGGTCCATTTTGTTACTCGCAAAGCTTACAGTATTTATATTTTGCTATAGTACAAAGTTTGCTCTAAGGTGTAAATAGACTAGCCCAGAAAACTTAAGCTTTCTGAGCACTTTTGCACCTTACAGAATATTCATGTAAGGTACGTGTGATTATTCTCAATAGTTCCATCAATATTATTGATCGAACTACTGAGACTCAAACTCAAGAATCTGTCAGGGTTTAGATGTACTGACTGCGAAGCGATTTTGGTAATTTCCAATATTACAACTGTCTTGTAGTCTTTGCCTTCGTAAAGCTGTGATTACTAGAGTATATTGCTATAGTAATCTTGTTAAGTAAGCTTATTTGGGCAAAAAAGAATGGTTTTGACGCAAATCGCTATCAAACTTTTACCAAGGGTTGAATTTTGGAAATGTTACGTACCTTTATTGAATGTTACGCTAGGCCAGGCGTATACTGCGATGCTATACTATAAATGATATTAGAGTAGACTCACTTCCGCATATTAAGTTATACCAATAAATCAAATACGTAATAGTAGAAAATAATAAAATGTGTGTAAAAATAGATAACACACTTAAATTTATTTAGCATAAAATTAGTTTGTAGAAATTTGCCAAACAATGTTTTATTAGCAACATTATGTTCTAACTAAAAGATATAGTTTGATTATTCGTGTCTATATTTTTTTGTATCAAATGTAAATCGAAAAACGTTAACCAGTGATCATTGTTAACATATCCACTGTTGGACGTAGCTCTCTCACAATACGTACCACTGATCTCACGTGGCTCTTACTCATTCAGTGCAGTACCCAGAGATAATAAAAATAGGTTGCAGTTTGTAGTTTTTTTTGTTTGTAACTGAGTGGGTTCTAAAATGTTTCGCTGATAGCTAGCTACATTATTTCTAAGTGCCGTAGGCTATGTTTTATTGTGATAATAAATGTTTACAGTACGCTATCTCATTGGTTGTAAATCAAGCCGGAGAAACGCAGACAATTTTGCGAGTGGGTAAGCTTATGCGTAAACTTAGTTTATATCGCTGTACGCCTGGCTATAAACAAACACTTATTTTTAGGTGGGAAGGCACAAAGATTTTAAATTTATTTATAGTGCGTAATCGTAGATTCCTTGTGACAAAAAACTAGTCATTGCTGTTAGAATTAGGGTGTTTGGCCAATTTACTGATGTATTACAGATTAAAACAAATATGAATGTATATACAAAGACAAAATACCTTACTTAAAATATATTATAGTTTGGTATATCTCAACACTGGAAAACATACTTTATACTAAATTGGCTGAGCACTAATATTTATACTCTCAATCATTACTTGGTGTGTACTTTTAAATGTCGTGTATTGTAATTTCACTTCAATCTTTATAACATTATTCTAAAGCGATATTAAAAATTATAGTGTTATAGAATTCAATTTTCGTCGTCGTCCTATCTTTTTATTATTCTTCGTAGTTTATTTAAAAATGTGTGTGACATTTGGATTATTCGTTATTCTGATTTCATTAGCAAGAGGCGTATTCTGAATTTCACTAGATTTATATCAGAACGAAATCCATATTATTATGTCTCCTCTCGTGCGCTTTATCTTGCGCCATTTTTAACGCTCGCGCTTAAATTAAAAGTACTATAACAATACAAAATCATTTGGAGTTGATACAATCAATCTAAATGAATGACACTCGCAGCTATACTGGATTCATAACAATATTTTACCATCAATTTCATTAAAAAAACCATTTGTATCATAGAAAGTATAGATTATTTAATAAATACTTTTAGTATAACTTTATATCACGTTGTTTTAGATTAATAAAATTAATTTGAATTATATTTTTGTGAATTTATTTAATATTTTTGTTGTATACTTTTACAAATAGATATAGTTTTGGTAGAATACCTATGTACATTCCGTAAGTTAGGTTTTTTGCTGCATTTATTTATACCTACACAGATTTAGATACTAAGTTAAGTATTCTGTAATACTATGGAATAAGGCTCATTACACACTATCTAGAAAGTTATAAACAGGGTTATGATTAATTATCAAACAGTAATAAACTGACTTTATAGTGTGAACTGAGTTTGAAATGTGTAAATTTAAATTATATACTAATAAAGGCTCCAGAATACTGAAACGTCACTCTTTAAACACCATTTAGAAGAAAAAGATTGGCCTGCCTCTGTTTAACATTACACATTGGTAAGAGATGACAACAATTTAAGTATTGACCAGAGCCCAAGTAGCATTTCAGTATTCGGGCGATAATCTGACATAGTCATAATGAGTCTTAACGAATCATCGTTCCCAGTAATTACCAGATTGCAATATAATATAGAAAAGCCCCCCTGAATCCCGTAAGACTGCGCCATAAAAAATTCTGCCGACTTAGTATCGTGCGCCTTTCACAGCAAGTTATCTACGAAAGATTCAAACAGTTTTTGTCTCCTTTTAAAACAAAAGAATGGTTATTTATTTGTCTTCTCTCGAAAAATAAGCGATATCGTTAGTAAAAACTGGCGCAGCCAAACCTACATTCAGGGCGGCCATTTTGTTTAAATAAAAAAATGGCGGATCCACAGATAAATGAAATGGCCAGTATTAATTGAAAGAGCTGTCTGCACAAAATTGGAAGTGTTGCTTGTATTTTTGGTAGGTAGGTACTCGTAATTTTGCATTTTGTACTTGTTTGATTAGGGCCTTCTAAAGTTGGCTTATAGTAAGTAATTATAACCAGGTGAGTTCGTTTTATCTAAGATTTTAATGACGCAGGGTTGTCAGATCACTAAAATGTTGAAAAATATTTGTCTAAAAACGTTACGCACGGAGGATTGATGTGAATCTCCAAAATAGATAACCTGTGTCTTGATCACGAATAAATCTGACAGTCGCCGCGTTAACGTATTCGAGTTATATTGCGCGTCAACGCCAGCTCGACTGCCAACCGTTGTAGTGTCACCGCGCAGTGTATCTCGGATACGCTCGCATTACGATACGTTTGCGATTGTCACATTTATTCGTGATCAAGGCACAAATCTTAATCGGTTATAAATTGTCTCCGGTGACTAAAATAATCATAGATGATTAACGTCAGAGGGCTGTCAAATGATAACGCTGGATGATAAGTCATTACCTAGTTTTTTTTCCAATTTCTGTCGAGGTTGTGGTTGATGATTCAAACTGCGTTCATAATAAACTGACAACCCTGCGAGCATTAGGGTACTTTTCCACCACAGTTAACCGACGTTGCTAAGGGTGTGTTTGAAATCCACCAATATGGATCGTTTATTTCCATATGAAACGTAGCTTAGCTCGGTGGAAAAGCACCCTTAGGTTTACTTGCCATCGTCGTTGTGTAGTTTTACCCTTTTCGTAGACGTTAAATAAATTCCTTACCAAAGAAAATGTTTCTCATTCTACCCTCATTCAGCCCAAAGCGCCGAGTTTGTGTTTTTTTTATGCCATAGCTAGCAGACGAGCAGGCGAAATCATGGGTCAAATTCTGCAAATGGTTCGCAATTTGCTTGCTACTTTGTGACTTCATACGAAACCCCCCTAGATGATTAATTTTTTGATCTCAATATCGAGATCAAAACTAATACTCGTCACTCGGTGATTATGAATCGAACAACCGATCTAAACTCAGGGGTTGAGTCAGGTTTCTGGTGTAGTTTAAACATTAAAGTTGCCAAGCGAGTTTGGATTCTGTTCGTATATCAGAATCAGTAGGTACCTGCTGCCCTTATCTGTAAGTGAGGTCGGCATGCAAATAACTTCTATCGGAAGACAACCAAGGCTACCCCTTAAACGGAGACTTTCAAATAAGCTCGGATATCTATTAATCTGTCATTTTTAAGGCCGTTAAGTAACTATCGGTCTGTAATTTATCTATCTTACCATAAATCTTAAATGCCGAAATTTAATGGTTGTTCTTATTTGTTTATTTTTTGTTGCTTAACAAATGGCTGATCTACAAACTTTACGTTTTTTGGTTAGCCCATTTTTGATTTCTCGGATTCTCGGTAGAAGCTTTATTTAGGTAACTAGGTATCTACTATGACCAATTTTTTTGTTGTTTTTATTTTAGTAACAACCCTGATCAACATTAATGTTCTATTGGGAGTCCTGAAATTCTTCATGGTCCTACCTACCTATCATGTTCGCTATGTTGGACATCAAAGTCAAAAATCTTTCATTCAGTAAAATCCCAAAGATCATTTAGAATCTTTGGATCTTAGGACTCTCGGCTCACATTTTCATTTTATAATTTATGGCCTCTAATGTGTTAATTTTTGTACTGACAGTAGGAATAAGTAGGTTATAAGGTGGCCAGCCTATTTTGTGTCTAAAAAAAAAGAGCCAGCTATAGACACTCATTTCTCAATATTTTACACCTACTAGTAATGAGATATTTAAATGACTTATGTCCTCAAGTGACTCAACTATCTTATAAGGTGAAAACATTCGAGGGCATCTCATGTTTTGATGAGTAATTTGCAGGCTGCCATTTTTAGCTCGGTAATGTTTCTAGGGTCAGGCTGGCTTCTGACCGATAATTTTGCAGAAGAGATGAAGTGGATTGAGAGACAATAGTCATGGAGGTCAAACGATTGGTTAGGTAAAAGTTAGAATTTGGTAATTGTGGTTGGATTAATACATAAATAAAATGTATGTATGTATTCTATCAGCCATCTAGTTTCCATCGTACAAGCTTTGCTTAGTTTGGGACTAGAAGGCGTTGTGTTAAATGTCCGTGAATATTTATATTTATTAAGGACGAATGGTCAATAGCAAGTATTTAGGTGACTCTACCGACAAGTTTATAAAAAATCTTCAAAGAAGTAGATACCTACCTACATCTAGACAGATCTAGACCTTGGTAGTGCCTGGTATAATAGGTAGGTATTTATCAATGTAACCTATCTAGGTAGGTATAATATGTATATAGGGTACCTAGTCTATCTGAATAACTCATCTACTGGCACTGGCTAAAAGGTGGGCTGGACTAATATGAAACTTTTTGGTAGCATCGATATCTAGAAGATCATTGGTATGTAATAGGTACCTAGGTACCTACGTAAGAGTTGAGCACGAGCTTGTTCCGTTTTCTGAGTCATTCATTTCCTCTTTACATGATAGCATGTCGTCAGTTTGAAAACAGAACGCGAGATCGGTAGACGCGCGCGAATTTTTATTTAATTTTTGTTTTTTTTTTTATGTCTGAAACTTTTTGTGATGAAAAAAGTTTGTGCTTTAAAATGGCTGCTCTATTGAAAAACGTGACAAATTGCATCTGGCATGCATTTGAATCCTTGCAGAATAATGATGTGGTCCACAAGTCGAAGCTAAAGGTAAATACACAGACCATGTCAAATGTAAAATCCGAGACAGGTAGGTAGGTAGTTCCTAGGCCTACCAACCTACGTCTTGAAGACAGAGGTTTAAAATAGTTAAATTAGCATGGACTTAATACCTAATACGTAGGTACCTACCTATTTTATAACAATCCTAGATTTTTAAAACCTGAAAACACTAGAAAAGGGCATTGATACGCTATTAGCTATTTCAGGAGGGCGTCAAAATTTTATTGCCATTTCAACTTAAATGACAAATCAAATGGGTCGTGAAAAGGTCGTAAGTAGATACTACCTATAGGTAGTAGGTATACCTACCTAAACGCATAAACGGTAGGGGAGCCGTGACCCAGGCGAGGGGACAATATGGCGTCACCCTTATTGTCTAGACTGGATGTCAAATGACACGAACGAAAACATGATTGGTAAACACGAAATATACAATGTTTCAGTTTCACTTAGGTAGGTACCTACTAGGTTGCAAATCCAAAAATTAAGTTTTGTCGCACTAGATATGCTTATTAGAAGACGTTGTAAGGATTTCTGGATTATTTTCCAGAGAACTCCACCAACTCTGCCCCACTGGGCCGTTACTCTACCAAACTCCTGGGTGAAAAGAGAATACCTACAAGAGGGGGGAAAAGATAAAGGAATTTAAGAAGTGTTCCACAACTGGCACCAGCATTGGATCCGTTGTAAAACACGCTAACAGTAATAAAAACTGGTGTTTAAACTATAATTAATGGCAATTATCTTCATTAAGGGCACACTTTCTCGCCGAGCATTCAACGCCTATTCGGGAGCCAACTTTCGACTGAAGATTTGGTAGTGTCGTTTTCTGTTACTTTTTTTATTAGGTACTGCTACAGTATTTTGGTCGAGTTTTCTTTCATGCCCTCTTAGGGCTCTTGGCACAGTTAATCTCTACAATTTTTAAAGACATATATAGACCTACCTAGGTACGTCTAGGTCTTTAAAAATTGTAGAGATTGTAGGTACCACGTGTTAAAAAATCCGATTGCTAGGAACTTTTCTGGATATTTTATCTATTCTACACATAATAGAAAATAAAAATAAAAAATAAATATTTACGGACACTTAACACAACGCCTTCTAGTTCCAAACTAAGCAAAGCTTGTACGATGGAAACTAGATGGCTGATAGAATACATACATAATTATTTTTTTTGTATATACATACTTATATAATAATAAATGATAATAATGTAATACCTTATTAAATATTATGTTTGTTATAGAGCAGAATGACCACAAAGTTCTGAAACAACACTATTTTTTTAATTTAAGTAGATACCTATAGGTACGTGATCCTGAAACGTAGTTGCAATTAAGTAATGTTAGGTACCTAGGTAGGTGCCAGTTTCATTAGGTAACCAAATCTTACAGGTTTGATTACGAGTGGTTAACATTTCATCAATATGTCAGCTTCAAAATTACGCACATTCATAACGAAATAATTATAAATAATTCTACATTCGCGACAGCCCTGACGCAAATTGGCTGAAAATGTCAGCGTAAGCCCGCCCTACTTTCAGCTTTCAACATGGGCTTTCAATGTAGGTACTTTGACACGGATCACGTCAAAATGTGACATTTATGTAATTAGGTACCTACAGGGCTGACAGATCACAAAATGAAATTGAAAGGCGTACTATGTATTTATAAACGTTACGTAGGACACGAGTTTTGACATTTTTTGAAACGACACATAGCACTTTTATTTTAATAGTTTTTCTTGTGTTATTGTGAGTATTGTTGTTTAATTTTGGTGGAATTTTAACCAATAATACTTAGGTCGTAACATAAAGTGTGGGCCCATTGGAATAAATGTGTGTAAAGTGGTTTTTCTGAATGTGAAAATTCGTGTTAGGTTTTGAAGAGAAAATCCACCATTTTCTTTTCAAAACAAACGACAGCCGACTTGACAAATGACTTGACTTGACTTATTTATTACAATTTTAACACTTGACATTGGCAAAATTGTCTGTCGAAATGACGGACACAGGCCATTATTGAAGAGAAGAAACGTTACGTAGGGACACGAATTTTGACATTTTTTGAAACGACACATAGCACTTTTATTTTAATAGTTTTTCTTGTGTTATTGTGAGTATTGTTGTTTAATTTTGGTGGAATTTTAACCAATAATACTTAGGTCGTAACATAAAGTGTGAGCCATTGGAATAAATGTGTGTAAAGTGGTTTTTCTGAATGTGAAAATTCGTGTTAGGTTTTGAAGAGAAAAGCCACCATTTTCTTTTCAAAACAAACGACAGCCGACTTGACAAATGACTTGACTTGACTTATTTATTACAATTTTAACACTTGACATTGGCAAATTGTCTGTCGAAATGACGGACACAGGCCATTAACGAAGAGAAGAAGAAGAAGAACGTTACGTAGACACATAACGAAATGACCTACTACATGGCAAGTTGCAAATCTGAGGTCATCACACATTTTGTTACTGTAAGCAAGGTTTGGACAACTCATTTATTTTATTATAATTTTGTTTAACAGTCCAGTGTTATTGTGAACTTTAGTCACGAACACAACGTGCGGTTGTGCAAAATATTTTTGAAGTAACAACAAAAAAAAAAGTATGCTCTACAACTCTACATCACTCTGCCGCCGCAGTTACACTAAGTACATAGAAGCACAGGATATTAGTACAATACAAGCTTCTGAAACATGGTTTTAATGTAACTATGTACTACTAGGTAGTTGTAAATACTGAATTTACCTAAAAAATACCTATCTAATTCCTTCTTTTTGTAGGTGTAAAAAACCTAAATTATATACTATATGAAATTTAAAAAAAAACTATTTCTATGTCTAAATTGTTATTTAAACATTTCTACCTACCTATTAATAAAAAGTTAAAAGCTTGATTAAATTGATGAATCGTAAAAAAAACTCTAGTAGCCATAAATACAGGCACGTACCTACCTAGGTACCTTTGTCATAATCAGCAATACCTCAAAACAAATAAAAACAAGATACCTATTGGTATAAGTATTTGCGTAGGCGTTAAATATAGTGAAACCTTATTATTATTCTGCGCCATAGCCCTAAGGCCATTCCTCTCAGTCAGCGAAGAATAAAATAAAGCCATCTACGCAATGAATAAATAAATGAATCTAGCGACTAAGATGACTCACTGATAAACGTGTCTGGTAATAAATGTTTGTTGTATGACCTTTTAGCATCCCTTTTAGCGATAAAATTATAGGTAGGTATGCATTTGTTACTGCTTGTTCAATACGTACCTACCTATTATGTTCCGTCTAAGAGAAGTACCTACCTAAATAAAGATTGTGAGCCAATGGACCAACGCTTTTGTGAAGATCATCAAGGGAGGTCGTTCCTTTTATATCTGAAATTTATACCTAAGTGGAAGAAGGTCCATGTTCAAATTGTTGTTTAAATTCAAAGTATATTTATGTTAGGAGGTAATTCACTGATAATCTCTGATTTCTTTGTCTACAAAACTAGAGTAGATCGGCTATCTGGTTCCTATATTTCCTCATAAAGTTTCACTACTACCTAATTTACTTTCAAAACACCGCTATCGTGTTATTGTTGTTAGGCCTACGTTTGGCGTGAATCATTCTACAAAGTCGCTATCGGTTATTACACTCAGAAACCGCGGAGGAGTGATACCTACTTCATAGCCTCGTAATTACTCGTATGGTTACTCAAGACTTTGTCTAATGTAACCATACTGATGATGATAATTTGAACAGATATCTACTTGTATTTCAAGGTGTCATTATAATTATGTGGAGTCATAGACCACACCAAAATCAGTGCGGCCTAATAGAGTTACTAACGGATTATTAGCCTACAAAGGCAATCTTATTCTATACTTATTATTAAGTCTGGAGTAACTACAAACTGTAGGTTCTATAGACTAGATTTGATAAGGTACTATATTACTGATTGAGACCTTTTGTTTCAGGGACAAATTGAAACTGAATGTAATAATGAACCATTTCCAAATATGAAAGAATATAATTTGACATGTTGACTTTAGTGATTTCATCATATCTTTGCTTAGGTAGATATAAGGTAGGTACCTATCACGGAAGCTAGTAGGTAGGTAGGTATTATGTTTTACCTATAATACTAGTAGGTACCTATAGTATATCTTTGCCTATAGGTACCCAAACATTTAGAGCAGCGCCAAATGGGAAGAAAAGAAAACAAAATATTTTCTTTGTTATTTCAATGGGATGAACGGGAAACAACTTTTTTTTTTAATTCTCGTCCATTCTTCCAATGAGCTCAGTGGGGCCCGAATATGTAAGCTAATCACTGGGGCAAAAAATATGTCGTTCGTCCCACCGCACCGGTTGGGCAGAATGAACATGTTTGTTTACATACTGTGAACAAAGAGGGCGTGACAGTGTCACTAAACAAACAACAAACTCTTTGAGAAGTCTACTCATCGTCTTCCGTCGTTTTCCTTCCGCAAGCATTAGTATTGTTTACGCGTGTTGTTTACTGACCACAAATGGCTTTTTCATTTACTTGGCTACCTACGAGGAGGTAGGTAGATATAGGTAGGTAAGGTACATATTTAACCAGTCTTCGCCTTGCATTTTGAAAGAATCAAAGAACAAACAAAACCTAGGTACCTCCCTAGTGATTTTAGACGTTTGGATTTCATATTTTCATACGAATCAGTTTTTATAAGAACAAGAGATGGTATGTAGTAACCAATAGGTTTTTTGATTTGATTATAGGTGCCTAGGGAGGTCTCGGTATAATCAAAAGAATGAGGTTCGAAAACGCAGAGCAGGTCACATATTGCCAGACAAATTGTCTTATAATGAAAAGAACTTACAAACGCTATTCCAGGTAGAGATCGGTTTTTATGCTTGGGACTCTTGAGACTCAACCAAAAGTCTGAAGATTTCAATAAAACTCTAACCGAAGTTCCACTTTCCAGGTGCTCACAGCGAACATCGGAACCCTCCTCGACCTATACGGGGTAGAGAAGGGCCTGGACCACTTCAGGTCCTCTCAGGAGCTGTCATTCGATGAGTTCCGCTACTACCTACAGCATGAGGTGTTCAGTTCGCTGCCTAAGACCGTCACCCTTCCCACTGTGCGGGAGTATGAGAAGAAGATCAGTGAGGTAGGTTGTGGAGTCTGCAAAGTTGCATGCCTATCAATCTTTTATAGGATACATTTCGGAGAATGTGCTCTGGAACTGATCTGATACCACCATCGCCTTTCCACCATAGGTAGAAGAACAAGCAGACGCACGGTACAGTACCTACCAATATTTAGTTAACCATTCCACCCATTCGCACCAAGCGTTTTGGCTCTACCTACATTCATTAGGCGAACTGGCAAGGAATGGAACTCGTTGCTGTCTTGTCTTTCCTGAAAACTACAATCCGGGTCTTTTTAAGGTTAGAGTGAATAGGTGTCTCTTGTCTTCTAGACTGTCCTGCTTTATCAACGGCTTCATTTTTACCATCAGGTGTGGCCAAATGACATATTACTATCTCTTATAAAAAAAAACTTTAGGTGCTTAGGACAATATAGAATTTCGATATCGATATCATCGCGTCGATATACGAAAGTCCCACAGGTTTAGCGGATCCAGGACGCTCAAGGCCTTTCTAAAGCTCCTGCTATAACCAATAGTGGACCAGGATTTGACAGCGTAAACCATAAATAGCTTAAATAGCTACTCAAGCCTCTCTAAACCGAAATTCCAGATCAAGCCCTTCCAAAAACGAAATCCTGAATCCGCTACTGCACAGACGCATGACTATCATCATCATAGTGTTACCAGTATTAGGTATATAATCTGTGGTGTTACGGAACGAGGATTATACATAGGCTTAGCTTCATCGACTCCTCTTTTTAAACTGAACCTGAACTAGGTAGGTACAGCAATAGATAAATTCTGAGGCAATACGGAGTGTATTGACTACTAGATATTGAAATGTAGATAGGTAGGTAGGTAAGTTGTTTACCTAACCTATTATCCAAGCTCAGTTGAGTGGAACTCCGCTGGCGCTTTCGTAACCTTGGATTCATTTATCATGACATGTCTAGGTTTCTAAGTTTATGTCACAGTAGTACCTATTGCTCACTAACTAAATAATACTGGTTACTTACATTTCTCACCTAGGTACCTATAGTAGGTAGTAGTAGTAGTATAGGCACATTAGTGTCGTTCTTTTCAGAAAAAATATTAAAATGTTATAATTGATACCTTACTGATTTCTGAGCCCTTGCAACCATTGTTTTCCAACAGCGTGTCCTTTTGACACATAGGCCTTGTCCAGTTCTTTCCACTGTTTTCGACCTCAAGCAGTTCTTGTCCACAGCGGGCCTGCAGATTGCATTGTCTGCCGAGCCAAGCTTTGTTTTCGTTCCTACTTGAGAGGTCCAATCCAAAATTGTGGCATACCTAGATATTTTTACTAAATCTTGGACACCTTAGGTACCTAGTTGACTTTTTAATTTGGCAAAAAAGAAACTGGCCATAGTCATAGTTCAGTTCTGAGTAAAAGTGATACGAAACACAGAACTCCGCTTATTCAGCTGGGGTTAGTAGGCCAATGATAACTACTACCTACTTATGCATGATAATGAACATGTACCTAGCAATGAAAGTTCAACTCGAAAATACAGTTTTAAATAAGTTTTCCGAGTTGTTTCCTGTGTAAACAATAGGCATCGCAGTAGACGGGTTCAGTTTCCAAGAAGAAGGTCCACACAAGAAGGTCCACAGCACCTTACTTGGCGACTACAAGAGCCCCATATCAAAACCACTTAGAATTTTTAAATAATGTCTTCCACAATGGATCCTGCTTGTTATATAAAAAATATTGGACCTAACTAAGCTTTAGCATTGCTTCAGTAACTCGTAGCAACTTAGGCTTTCCTCTAAGAGGTTTAATTCGGAGACTGGGGTGCTTCCAGGTCTGCTGGCTTGTTTGCCGAAAGAGTTTGCTCACGAGGGACAAACCAACCTTCGCTGATGATTCTGTCTTCAAGCTGTTCCGGATATTCTGCCTTCTCGGGGATCTGGTGCAAGACGTTGATGACACCAACCGCTACGTGGTAAGTCCATTGACGAATGAATTTTATAGGTAAATATTGTTAAAGCAATTTGGAATTTTCCCAGCGTTTTGTAGGTAAACATCGCCCTTCCGACATCGTTAAAACACATTGACCTTTCTTAGCCCTACCCTTTCTACAATAAAACAATGACCTTCCGTTTGCGGTTGGCACAACCTTCCAGTCTAACTACCTATACCTACAACTTATATTCACAAATCTAAAAATAATTCTTATTGCAATGTTGTGACGGTCTTAAGATATCTTCAGACGTCACTACTAAAGCAGAAAGACTATTGATCTGTCACATTGTAACTGAAAACTTGAGAGTACCTAGGTACCCACTTGTTTGTGGCAGGAGACTGCCCAAGACGCAAGTTAACATACAGAGCTTCTCTTCGTGTGCAAATTATACCATAGTAATAGCCATTGTTTGTACAATGCAATGTGTTTGCAAACACTTGTGTTGGCATCTCAATCATATTTTACACACATGTGCACCAGATGCCACCCGGATGAAGAGGTCATGACATCATCAGAACAACACATCTCTTTGTGTTTGTACTTTTTCAATCTTCGAGATTCAGGCCTATCGGCCGGCATGGGAGCCGGCCGATAGTACAGAAATCATTACTCAGGCATAGATTTAAAAACTAAATGACTATCGAACATATTAACCCTCACTCGTTGGTTAAAAATAACTTCATAAAAGCCTTGTTTTGAGTAGGTTCCTACAAGGGTCATAATCGATCCGATTGAGTCATCTGCCAATTTTAGCAGGCACAGCCTCCCAGAGGTTATACAGAGTGAGTTCATTGTCCTAGTTAAAACAAAGGCCTTCGGATGACCTAGGTAATCGTATATCGGGTGTAATAAAACGATCAGTCCACGTTTTCTATGCAATTTACCGACCATTGTGAGCGCGAAATAAATTCTACACAAAATTCAATAAGTAGGTACAGTCAGTAACATCACTAGGTAAATGACGATGATACTTTCAAAAATGTTTTAAGACTGATAACTATAAATGTTTCATTTTATTTTTCTAATTATGATTTTAACGAGTAAAAGCTCTATCCTAAAAGTAATTTAGATAAACAATTATGATAAGATCCAACAGTCCACAATAAAAAATTCGGAAAAAGTGATCTACATATTATTATGAGGCTGACTGTACCTAGCTTGGGAAAAATGTATGGAGCAACAGATTTTTTTGAAGCATTCCACTTGCTACAAGTTAAATAAATAAGTTAATTTCACAGATCACTAAGTGACACTCTTTTTCCTTTAAGGAGTGTGGTTGAACCCTAGTCTTTATTCCAGGTGGTCCTACAGCCCTCCGAAGCAGGCATCGTAGCAGAACAACTTGTCCTCTGCCTGGGCCTCCGCTGGGACGCCGCTGACTGGGAGGCCTTAGGTTCCTCCATCGGCCACTTCAAATGGGCCGCATTCCTCGCAGTTCTTGAAGCCAAGTATTGCGGAGACCAGCAACTTCACACGGCAGCTTTGGTTGAGGCGGTGGATGAGATTTACGATGTTTTTATTGAGGATATCATCAAGAAGGTACCAGTTTATTTAGGTCTTCGGTGTTTATTTTCTTCTTTGAAGTTGCATAGTATCAAACTACCAAACAAGAGGTCTAATAATCATGGTCTATCTTATAAAAAGTTAGTGTGTATATGTCTTGATTATTCATCTCCAATATCTCTGTACCTATCTCAGGGTTACCTCTTCAAACGGGGTTACCTACTTCCCACAATGCGAGAGTACTGGTGCGTCCTCCAGCCCTGTGCCCTCACATACTACAAGAGCTCATCGCAGAAGGAGCAATGCGGTAGAATCGCTATCGATGAGTACTGCTCAGCGGAAGCAGCTGTGGGTGAGGGGAAGATACAGAAGTTCCAGCTGATCACGCCTGATAGGACCTTCGAGTTCGGCACTCAGGATCACAAGTAAGTGTGTGAAAGGGTAGATTGGAATTTAGAGATAGAAACTTACAGAACATAGAGGTTAGATTGATGTGATGGTGATGAAGTAGGTACCAGGCTCACAGATGTGGTAAGATTTAGATTCAAATAAGCGTTTTAGAACATTGATGGTCAATTTGAAAAATAAAATGATGGCGAAGCTATTCAGTAAATATAAGAAACTGATTGTATTTACTTTCGACGATCCCATAAACATTGTTCTAATCTGATGATTTCTAATCTAGTACATACCGGGTGGAACTCTACCTAGTAAAGCCATAATTGGCAATAGTTTCAATACTGCAAAAGAAAACATTCTTCTAGGAGTCGCCTCCAATGGATATCCGCATTACGCCAAGCAGTAGCAGTGACCGGCGGAGCTGAAGGGTACCAGCGAAGAGCCAGAGCTGGTCGTCGTGGTGCCGGCGCGAGGAGGGAGAAAGAAGTTCGCGAAACCAAGGCCAGGCTGCAGCACGAAGTCAGGGCCAGGCTAGCTGCTGAAGCTCAGGCACAGGTAAACAAACGAGAGCTTAGACAAAGAGAGAGATTGCTTGTACACGTCAAAGAGGGAATGAAATGAGACATTGCAGAGCTAATAATTAGGTATGCTGATAAACAATTACTTGGCGTAGAATAAATAATAAGCAGAAACTATAGGCGAAAGCATTACTTAGTTTCATAGTGAATTTGATAAGACTTCATTCAAGGAATAGCTATAAGAAAAAACAAGAAACAAAAAAGTATCGAAGCATATAGTATAGCATCATAAAAGTCATTTGTGTTTTAGGAATTAGTAGAAATAGCGCAACAAGACAACAAGAAATTAGAAGAGCTAAAGCATACGCAAACTGAATTAGAAAGATTACTTCAAGAAGAAACACAAGCTAAGAGAGACGAGGAAATAGTACGAGCACTTCAGGCAAGGTTAGTACCTACTAAATTACCGATGAAATTTAACTCAGAATGAAGGAAAACATCACATTCAAGGCGTCTAAAATGCCTTGTAACAATGTATCAAAAAGTTATTATATTTACATATTTACAGAGTGTTAGCTGAAGAATGGGAAAGGAGAGAAGAACTAGAGAGACTCCAAGAAGAACAGAATAGAATGTTAGAAGAAGAGAGACTGAAACGAAAGCAGTTTGAAATTTTACAAGCAGAAAAAGAATCACAATACAAAGGTAAATCTTATAATGCTAGTAAGAAAGTACCTACTATATTTATGATAATAATGTGTTTTAATACAAATGTTATTACAGAAGCAGCAAGAAGATTAAAGGAATTGGAAGAAGAAAAGCAAAGGTTAGACAACGAATTAAAGGTAGCTCAAGAGAAAATATCCAAGACTGAACATACCGCACAAGCTTTACACGTGCAACTCAGGGTAAGCTTTAGCACTACAAAAATATATTCACCAGTAATGATAATATGCTAGACACGTCTGTGCATGCTAGACACGTCTGTGCATGCTAGACGACTTGTGGGCAAAGAGGACCACAGAGTGGATCCCACAAAAGGCAAGGAGGCGGCGTGGACGACACAGAATGATGACGGCGGGACAAGTTTGACTCGCACCTGAGCGCATGGCCTGTCACAGCGTTAAATCGCGAAGAGTGGAAAGAGGGAAGGGAGATCTTTGCCCTGCAGTGGGACAGTAGCGGCTGAATAATAATAATGATATGCTAAAAATGTATTCATAATATGATAATAAAGATTTTTGTATAAATGTTGTGATATTTCAGGACATGAATCCAATCAGAAATGGTGAAAGAGCACGCAGAGCTTTATCGTTCGTGCCCACATCCAAGAGTTCTTCCGACACACTTATTGATGTGAGGGCTATACGGCATCTTAAAATCATTGATGATGAATAAATATGAACTGGATACATGAATAAATAACAACATACTGCCCTAGAACCTGCAAGAGATAATGTTGATAATTTGAAACGTAAGTAATCTGATAAGAACGAAGTCATAGAAATCGTAGCAACACAATTGAACAGTTTTAATATTGAAACTATTCTTCAAATCAATTAAATTGAAGAATTTATCAAGGCATGTACAACGATATCAGGTACAAAACGCATTGAAGATGGTAAATTGAAAGTAGCTAATAAACTAGAGATCTGTAATAATTCAGACTTCGAAATGCTTAAAATGTGTTGCTTTATAAAAAAATAAATGGTAAGTATCAAAGATGTACAATGCAAATATAAATAAATGAATTAGATAAAACACCGATTTTTTATTCCTAGAAATATAATTATATTAAGTAAAATAAAATAATGGTAATAAACGAAATGTAGGAATAGGAAGATACATACTTGTATAAAATAGATAGGTAGCTAAGTGAGGAGGAACCATTTTATTTCTTTCCTCCTTTCTTCGCTGCAGCTTCGGCGGCAGCTTGCATTTTCTTCTGTAACTTCTTGAGCTGTTGGAAAAGAATTACTTTCAAAATACGAAGTATTTTTTTTAATATCTCAACTATCTCCTAATCATCTCAACTGTACTATTTGAAGTAAGAGCACATTATTCAAATAAAGATTTAGAATTATGTCTCCAATATTCCGTTTGAATAATCTAGTCTAGTTCTATAATTGACATGGCAGGCGTCATGGCTCAGTCGGTAGTAGCTCTGCCTTCCGTGCTGTGGGTCGTGGGTTCGATCCACACCGAGAACAAACATTTGTGTGTTGTAAACATAGATGTTTGTTCTGTGTCTGGGTGTTTCTATGAATTATAAGTATGTATTTACAAAAAAAAATGTATGTGTGTATTCTGTCAGCCATCTAGTTTCCATCGTACAAGCTTTGCTTAGTTTGGGACTAGAAGGCGTTGTGTTAAGTGTCCGTGAATATTTATTTATTTATTTATTTATAATTATTTTGTTCACAAGCTCTGATCACTACAATAACATAGTTTTCTATCCATTACCATCTTCGTGTAACTAATCTATTAACGTTGACGCCTTGACTTATGCCAGTTATTTAGCTTTAAAAGTATATTTATTTTACTATACAATGATATTTACCCGTCTCTTCTCAGCCCTGTTAGCCAGCACTTCACGCCACGAAACTTGTATGACTCTTGCTGCGTGTTCAATCAGGAACTTGTTTAACTTATCAGTCATCTCCTGGTGGTATTCAATCTCTCTTTCTTCCATAAGTGGGACGTATTCTTTGTCTTGCTCTGCTAGTTTTTCCTGTGGACATAGTTTTTTAACGCAACGATTAATTCTACCATTAATATGAATATTTATCTACTTAGGACGTCGGCGTCGGCGTCGGTTTTTGCATTAGGTATCTCTGATAGCATACGATTTACCTCTAAATCTTCAACCTTCTGGCATTCATCTTCAAATTTTGCAATGAACTCGTCCAATTCCACCTGCTTGTCACCCATTTCAATATCGTACTTTTGCAGCCATGAGAGCAACTGTGTTTCTACTTTGCACCTAGACAATAACCACAGTAGATTTATTAAAAGTTATTTAAACTTTTTTTAAGTATTTAAAACACAGCTCTGATGCAAATTGTATCTGATCATTAGGTAGACATGAACAGAATACCTTACTGGCTGACGTAAAGCTCAGCCCCTGTGCAGGTCAAATCACCTAAACTCTTAAACCATTTAAAAATCCATTATAATAACTGAGGTTCGAAGTTTAACAAGGACTTTATATGGATCTAAAAAGTGGTCGTAATACCTCCTTGCGCGTTGGTTTTTCTCGTCAATAAGATGCCTTCTAAGCACTGTTTCATATCCCTCCGTAGTTTCGATCTCTTCTTCCTTCAGTATTTCGTACTTGACGTTGTGCGCTCGAGTCGCCAGCACCATTTGACGATCGGAGTCCAGGCTGGAAAACCCCATCATTTTATATAGGAGTACAGTTAGGTATTTGACAAACTATGCTACGCATTGGATAGTTTAACAGAAGTGCATACATTGGTCGTAAACTCACTATTCAAGTTTCGTCTCCAAAATCCAAAGTAAAACTTACTACCAACATTTATAATAATATATAGATATAGGTACTCTCAAAATAACTACTACTTGAGGTCAATACTACCAATCCGACGTTTAATTCTGTTAAAGTTCAAGTTCTTTATTGCTTTCATATCAAAGGCTTGCAAAGGCAAAGGATCTTAAATAAATTAGGTGATGACTTCCAACATGAACCCCGATAGGGCACGAACAATATTAGCCGTTTGTGTTTTACTGTGAAACGTCCGCTGACTTTAACTGCCATTCACTTTTTAACTTACTTTCTAACAAAGCTAATGATAAACCAAACTCACATTTTCTTCTTCAGCTTAACACCCGATTCGAAGCGATACACGGATACCTCAAACTCTAACTTCGCAATGATATCCGATTTCAAAGCCATCGTCTCCTCAAACCGTTCGTTCTCTTCTTTTATCGTCGCTGTGCACTCTGTTGATTTCAAAAGCTATAATAGTCTAAAACTAAAAAGAGAATGATGATATTGACACACACTGTAGTTCCGTAAATATTTAGGAATCATTTTCATCGGGATTTCGCAAAGTAAAAATAAGTTACCTGAGTATAACCATCACCTAGTAATATTTGGCCTGACATTTTGTGCACGACAGGAAACTAGAAATTACTTATTACTTAGTGACAATGAGCCAACTCTTCAACAAAATAAAATAAGAACTATAAACAGACCTTCAATCATGCTTATCAACTTTGTGTTAGACTCTTCCACTTTCCGCGTTTTGATCTTAGCGGCCAGCACATCAGCTGCTGTGCTGGTCATCTGCCTCAGGAACAGGTCACGAAACTGCTCCAATATCGCCAGATACTCCAGCCACGGTTCTGGGGGCTTCGACTGTCGAAAGAGGTTTCAGGCCTCTTAAAATTCTCGAGGAAAGCTAAGTAAAAAACGTCAGGATGGTCACTTATTGTATAGAAATTAGATAACCAACTTACTTCATACGATTTGTAGTTCGCCCTCATCTGAAAATCAACAAAATTGCTGAGTTCATTCCGTAAAAATTTTGTCAGGCGATGCTTGAAAGAGAAAAGGTGTTAGTGAAACTCATATCAACAGGAAATTCCTCAAGATGGACTAAAAGTTAACATCTACATTGCATACCTCATCCATGATTTCTTCAACAGTCTCCCTAAGCTGTGGATAGCTATTCAAAATGTAGAGCAAGTGTCCCAATTCCGGGTTTAAACGATTTTTCAATGAGATGTCTCCCTGTAATCAGAATTCAGAGTTCGTTATCTTATCTTATATTACTAGGTCCTGCGGTCTGGCAAGAACCGTTTAGACAGCAACCAGTAACTAAACAAGGTCTAGGAAGAGGACGAATTTGATGGTGGAACAGAAGGAAACGTGTCATCACTAAATAAAACGTGACCTTTGATTTAACCTGTGACCTTTGCACTCACCCCTTTGATATCCTCCATCGCGCCCATATCCACAAGGCTGGTAGAAAACAGTGGATTATCATACTGCTCAAATATGACCACCAAATCATTCATATGTTCCGATGACAAAATAGAGTTGAGGGTATTGAACTCGTGCACCATCCTTGGCAGACATATAGACAGCTTGGTTTTATAGATGGCCTCGTCCAGGAGTTTAGTGATCCTTTCAGCTTGGATGTGGCATTCTAAGTCTACTGGTGATGCAGCTGTAAGCAACAAATAAGCAAGAATAATTCTGATAGCAGTGTGAAGCCGATTGTTGATCAATGATAACTCGAGCGGTCTGTACAAATTTTAAAAATATAAGAAATATTATTGGTAGGGCCGTGCGTCTAGCGCAGTCGTTTTTGTGAATGATGGCTGCTGAAGGCGCCACCAAGCTGAAGACCCTGAAGACCATAGCCTGCGCTCAGATGATAGCAGCAAGTAATTGATGTGAAGTTGGCGTTAACACCAAAACCTATAAGGTAGAGACGGACATTGTAAAATTGGTAGATATAGGTAGGTACATGTCTGTCGCATATCTAAAACTAAGTAAACCAATACGATACTAAGATGAAACTATTATAATACACCAGTGATTATCAGGCAATGACAAAGAAGCAATCTTGTTAAATCTTCTGTTTCCAGTGTATGAAGTAGATGCAGATTTCAGAACTAAGCTGTCATACAAAGGCCCTTACCATTATCCTTAGTAAAGTCTTCCTCCTCCCGCTGAGTGCTACCACCAGACTTGCTGCTTCCAGTTCTTGAACTCTCGGAGTAAGTCGATGGCGACTGCATGGTACCAGACGACTGTGTATCCATCTTTCACGCTGATTCTTTTCTGCTTCTACCTTATCTTAGTACGTACCTACTATAGTTGTGAAACAATACAAGACTGCACAAGACGCACCGAACACCTATATCCTAACCTAACACAAGACGAAAAGACTAAACGAAATCACAAAAAGCCTCCAAAAGACTTCTAAGAGCAAAAACAAACAAAAATACATAAACTGACGCCAAGAACTTTTTGACAAGAAAGAATGAAAGAAAGTTTTGTTGATAAAATTATGTGGATATACGGACTCATTCGAACTAAAATTGCACCTCATTTTGTTTGACTCTTTTGAAAACTCTTTGTCAGCCTTCCTAACCAAAACCTCTTCTAATTTTCTCTGATTAAAACCTATTTTTATAAGTAGTTTTCAACGCAAGCGCAACACACCTAGGTCTCTGTTTTTCATTATGTTTCTGATATTGCTAACTTATAAGTAGGTATTCTTTTTTCGTGAAATATAATAAAACGAAAGCTTCATGGGTAAATAAATTTAAATTGTTGTTAATTAAATTTTAAATTACAAAATAAGAATTAGGTAATAAATGTTTAAAACTAAACCACTCTAAATCAATATTATTACAAAAATATACTAAAAATATGAAATAACTACAAGAATCTAAACTGTAGTAGGTAACTAGCATCTATCGGAAATTCGAATATTACAAAATAACAATAATATAAACTTTTAAAACTAAAGCTCTCTAAATCAATATAATTAAAAAAAAAAGACTAAAAGGTTCTATCTATTCAGTTTTAGCAGCTTTCTTTTCTGCTGCGGCAGCTTTCTTCGCTGCTGCAGCTGCTTTCTTCTCTGCCGCGGCAGCAGCGGCAGCGGCAGCAGCTGCAGATGCCGCAGCGGCGGCTGCAGCCGCTTGCTTTATCTTCAGTAATTTCCTCAGCTGATGGATAGGGAATGGAGTGAGGAACGGAATTGGAAAAGGAGATGGTAGCCCCGGCAAGAAGGAGGACATTTCAGGAAATTAAGAAATTGGAAACAGGAAGAACTAGAGCGTTTCGAGGAATATAAAATTAAAGGATATCTAGGCTTTTTTCTTTCCTTTCTTACCCTTTCCCTTCTGCATGAAAAAGATGAAAATTGGATACATTCTCAAAACAATCTTGTCTCATCCAGGCTTTACAGGTTAATACAATTTCAATAAAGTTCTTACCCGTTTCTTCTCAGCCCTGTTAGCCTGAACCTCTCGCCAGGCGCACTGGATGACTTTCGCGGCATGCTCCATCATGAACTTGGTCATCTTCTCCATCATTTCCTGGTGGTACTCCTCTTCTCTTTCCGCCATCAGAGGAATGTATTCTTTGTCTTGCTCAATTAACCGTAACTGTAAAACCAAATTAAAATTCTTCAAATTAGTTACCTAATAGGTATACCTATCAATAGAAGCTATGCCATTAGTTCCTAACAGTGATACATCTAAACGATTGTTACAAAATTGTTATGCTAGCCAATTTCCAATTTCAAGGGATTTTTTCCATACCAAATGTATCCTTTTCTGACAAATAAGTAACGTTTCCATGGTAATCTACACATCTGCTAATTGAATATAGAAACCACGCAGGAATCTGACCTCTAACTCTTCGCACTTCTTGACTTCATCCTCATACATCTGAGTTAGCTCGTCGAGCTCCGTCTGCTTTTCAGCCATTTCAAGGTCATACTTCTGCAGCCAGGACATCAACTGAGTTTCCACCTTGAACCTATATTAGGGTCTTAGTTATTGCTAGAGTTTTATCACAAAAAAAAGCCTTTTGATTCGACACGATTAGGTACCTATCTGACCTAGCTGACTGAATTAATCTCTTCTCTAAAAGCTGTCTTTATAATGTACCTAGTAAGTAGCTACCTAGCATATTTCAGGTACCTATATAGGTGACTTTGTTAGCACTCTAGAAATAGGCTCACAAAACAACTCTAGGTATTTAAATACTTCTGTGGTTGGTTGCTTCTACATAAACTTCTCTTTCAAAGAACCTCTAAGATCCGACTATGAGAGGAAACCAGAAGTATATACAAAAGTTTAGTGCACTTAAACACCTGCGAGCCCGTTGACTCTTCTCATCAATCAAATGCAATCGAAGTACTTGTTCGTACGCTTCTTTGCATTCCACCTCTTCTTCCTTCAGCATCTCATGCTTGACAACATGGGATCGCGTTGCTAGCACCATCTGACGGTCTGAGTCCAAACTACAACCAAAAGTTAGAGTGAACAGAGCCACCCCACCCCACTATCTTTGACAATGCCCAAAGGCACTTAAAATCGATGGGCGCCAAAGCGGTAGCCAGATGCCAATACCTATAAGTACCATATAGCCTAATAGATACTTTCTCAAAGATTGGAAATCTAGCTAGATCAAGACATTTCTTACATCTTCTTCTTCAGCTTGACATTGGCTTCAATTTTGAGAAGTGCCAGCTCGTGCTCCAACTTGGCAATAGTATCCACTTTTACCGCCATCGTTTTCTCAAATTCCGCACTTTCTTCCTTTACGTTTTGGGTGTACTCTGATGATTAGATCAAAACTAGGGTTTATAGAGATAATGAACATAATGGGGACAAGTGTTGACCCTTGCGCTACCTACAAGGCAAGTACCTATTAGGTAATAAGTCGGTTCCTTCTTTAACTTCGACCAAAAATTTACTCAATAAGATAGCGTAAACCAGTTATTTATTATATAAGGTAGGTACCAATAGCACGTTATAATTCACAGAGAACTTTGTAGGTTTTTGTAACTCAATCGAAAGCCTCCAAAAAGTCAAAATAAATGTAATTTTTGACATTTCTGAAAATTTTCGCTGGAATGTAAAGGCTTTATTCAGTTTAAATTAAATTGTCTCATGATTAAATGGATTATGAGAATTTATAGAGTTATGCAACTTACCTACCTTCATCTGTAAGCTTATGAGAAGTAATTTCTCAAATATCTCACCTTTAATTTTGTCAATAAGCTTCGCGTTTGAAGTCTCCAGTTTCCTGGTGTTGATTTTAGCAGCGAGTTCTTCAGCAGCTGTCATCTCCATCTGTTTTATCATCTGCTCACGGAACTGCTCCAACGCGAAAAGGTATCCCAAGTTTGGCTGTGGATCCTAGACCATGCCGCAATTTACGAGTAGGTACAACTTTGTAGATTGATGCAGCATAGAATACAAAAACATAAAAAAAATACTACTTACTGCGGTTGCTTCGAAATTTTCTTTCATCTGGAAATAAAAATATACAAAACTTATTACCTACTCGATGTTTCGATTATAAGGTCATAATGTACCACTTTTTACTCTACCACTTTTGTCGTTTTTCTTTAACTTAGAAGGTTCTTCTAAATGGATATTTGCTCGTGGCGTAGCTTGCTTAGTCAATCTTCACCGATTATCTAAGTTAAGCTACGTTCTGCGCGGTCACTATTTAGATGGGTGACCGTTAGTGGCATTAACATCTGAGCGCTTCTGTGCTTCAGAGGGTTAAACTGTCGGTCTCGGCGCCACGAGGGAGGCTTTAAAGCAGCCTAAAAACTCCGTCACCAAAGTTGGCCACTAACTCATACACTTACTCGCTTGCTTTTTAATGGATACTCCCAAACGACCATTACTAACCTCCTTCACCATTTCCTCCACCTTCGGCCTCAAGGCAGGGTAACTGTTCATGATGTAAATTAAGTGTCCCAGCTCTGGATTCAAACGGTTTTTCAATGAGATGTCTCCCTGGAAAAGAATGAAAGGTAACCTCAAACGAATTAGAAGACCTACCTCGCGCGGTAATAAAACCTCACGTAAAAATCATTCAGATCGTGAAAGAGAAATAGGTTGGTGGTTAGCAGTTTGAGATACCCAAGTTCGGGTATTAGTGGGTATCCATGCACAGGTTGCAAGTTCCCTAAAAATTGCAGCGTCGCCGGTATAAGACATTATTATCTCAGAATCCTTATAGGGATTCATATTTAAAGTCTCTTGATTCGTTTTTATGTCAGCCGTTTGAGCTGCCTTCGTCTCTCTGATAGGTAAAACTTTTTGCAGAGCTTCAAAAACCTTTGACAATGGACATAGCAAGCCTTACCGCTCTGATATCATCCATAGCTCCAACATTCAGCAGACTGGCCGAGAACAGCGGATTATCATACTGCTCGAAAATAAAAACCAGGTCATCCATATGCTGTACGGAGAGCACAGAACTGAGGGTATTGTACTCTTGGACTAGTTGCGGCAGGCATAGCGCCAGTTTGGTCTTGTAGATGGCTTCGTCGAGCAGCTTCGCTATGCGCTCGGCTTGAATCTGGCATTCCAGATCAATCGGAGATGCAGCTGGAACAATTCAATGAATGGATAACCATTATCAACCATGGATTGAGGAAATGGGCGATAAAGTACCTATCTAAATGTGATAGTAAAATACCAGCAAAATACTTTACCAAAGAATATGTAATACGTAGTTCCTAGGTAAGAAGAAGCGGGACTCCCATGTCTCCCATTCTACTAAAGATACACACTAAAAATCTCGTTTTGTATGAAACGTGATTCAAATTTTGACCCCCGTTTCATACATTGTTCGATTTTCGAAAGCATACCACCTAAGTCTAGTTAGAGAGTTTCGCCAGTCTGTACTCTACGAACACACAGAGGAATAACGGGAGAACCAACACGGTGACCTTGGTCTGTGAGTTCCATTCCATCGGATTTTGGAACCATGAACAGATAAGCAAGTCACACAAACCTACCATTGTCCTTCGTAAAGTCCCTGTCTTTTTCGTTGTCTGTGCTGATGCCAGATCGACTGCTGCCGGTTTTAGAGCTTTCGGAGAACGTCGACGGCGACTGCAGGGTGCCCGAAGACTGAGTATCCATCTTCAAACGGATTTAGGATAAAAAAATACAAAACTCTTAAAAAATAATACAAAAACCTACACACTGCTGTCACAACATGCACACAGGACAAAATGGGACAAAATTACATGACAAGGCTTGACAAGTAACGAGTCAATTGATATGGTTTCCATAGTAACGGTATCTATATTCATGATTAAAGGAAACTATAGATGTCCGTCTAAATAAAAATATGTAGTTAACTTATTTACAAGATTTGACCAAATAAAAGCCCGCCTGGCGCACCTGAAGCAAAGCGGTAACAACGTCTATAATTATTCGTTACCTAATTGTCATCATTTACAGCGCAGTTGATAAAACATAAATAGAATCTTTGCGGCAGCCAAAGACGGTGTTTGTTGGCTAACTTGTTTTGAAATAAAACCTTTTTGCTTTTGCAAATAAACTTGCAGAGTTTATGAACCAAACTCTTTGGCGAATTCACTTGTTGCAATAATCGTGTGTGGCTTGCAAAATAAGAGTTTAAAGAGTGTGATTGCAGGTTCGATTCTTATAGAAAACCACATAGAATGGTCAAAGAAATAGTCAGTGTTATTACACTTGTGAAATATTGAAGTAGGTATACCTATACCTACCAAGATACTAGTAGATATAATAATATACCAAAGTCTACCTAGGTATTGATATTACGATATTTTCTCTCAGAGGCTTTAAATATCCCGCCTATCAATGCATATCATTTATTTAACAGACCGATAGTTGCTCGGTTACCTACTACAGTTTGGTCAATAAACTATTCCTCACCTTTGAAGATAGCTACCACTACCACCTTCTATCAACGCACGTTAGTTACACACAGGCTCGGGTGACGAGAGGAGATATTTTTAACTTTCGTGTTTGAAAAGGTAGTACCTAGATACGTGTTATTTTCTGATTATGTCATTACATATGTAGGTAGGTACTTAATATAGACAGATTTTCTAGATCGGATCAGGTAGCTTTATAGCATGCTGTGATGCTCTTGTATTGCCTAAAAAAACATTTAGGACTAATTCTCTAGTCTAAGTTAGATTACCTGGGTTCCTAGAGTCCGCATCAAAATGTAGGTTTGTCAACTAGAGGTTTCGGGAACAAGTGGTATTTTTCTTTCACCTACGTAGTTTTATCTATAATTTAGAGACATTTACCTCTTATAGGAAACCCCGAAATATATTTTTTTTTAAACTACCATTTATACTTTTCAGTTTGAAGCACCAAGATGGGTAAGAAAAGCAAAGGCAACAAGTTGGCCAACATGTCTGATGAAGAGCGCGCGCGCTACCTTCAACATCGCGCGGATCTAGAGGAGGAAGCCAGGAGACGCAAGCAGCAGCTTATTGCTACTTTCATCAAGGTTGGTAACCCTCGCTGGGTAGTTCAAGTTCTTTATTGCTTTCAGTGGCGCGTCTTGGGAGAGACCTACGTCCAGCATGGACCGATATAGGTTGATGATGATGATGATGATGATGAGGATTGCTTTCATATTGTACAAAGGATCTTAAATAAATTAGGTGATAGCTTGCAATATGAACCCTGATAGGGCACAAACAATGTTATAAGTAGTACCTACCTAACCATAAGTGATGTAGAGGCTACTCGAGGCGAATTCAGTCGCTGCGCTGGACGAATGCTGGTTGAAGTACGATTTGAGGGACTGTTCAGCTTTTGGTTTATAGATTCGGGAGTAAAATACCCGAAGTAGGTAATTAGGGGTTCTCGATTGCATAAATGGTGCAGCATATTTTTTTAAGCTAGGTACCTACTTACCTAGGTAGTTGGGGAACGACTGCTTTTGATGACATGTAGACAGGATATGAGACCATGCTGAACGATAAATCATAGAAATATTGGGAAAGACTTGATATAGGTAGTAAGTATACCTAGTATTATTTGAAAGAAGCCAGAGATAAAGAACCTCACCGATATTACCGGTGCTAGCTAACCATCTTCAAAGATAGATAGCATTACAGTGTAGTTATTACAGTGTAAACTCTTTATAACGTATTTGGAAATTTAGCATATTCCAAATGAGTAGGTACTGGTTTAGTACCTAGGTAAGTTATGTTTTTGAGCGAATAGCAGGCGATCTAAGTAGGTAGATAGGTAATATTTCAAGCCGCATGGATACCGTGAACGAGTCGAACGCGACTGAATCGAACCAATGCCACAGAATATCAAAAACTACCAAATACTTGAAAGCCTTTATGTAACCCATTTTTGTGCAGAACAAATTGGATAAAGAAGAGGCGTACAGTCGCATGAACACGGCGAAGATAAACCAATCCTGGCGCTACATCCTCCGAAAGATCAAGTGCAAGCAGATGGAACTGGATATCAAGGTGAACTCTTAGTTTTCAAATTGGACTTGGCCGATGTCGCCAGCTTGGCTAGGTAGGGTGACGATCTGAGACATGTAGCTGGCAAACACTGGATGAGAAGAGCCGAAGACCGGGCTCAGTGGCGCGTCTTGGGAGAGACCTACGTCCAGCAGTGGACCGATAGATATAGGAGGATGATGATGATGTCCCAGGGTATTCGTTAAAGACACAAAGGTTAGATTTTGATTCGCGTAGGAACCTAAATCTAACCTCTAGCAAACGAGAGTTAGGTAACCTAACTCCCGTGTTGCCAGATGTTATCTAGCTCTTCAAAAGATGACTAGCTGTATAACTAGTTTAAAGACGTCCTTGACTTGGACAGTCAAGCTGATCTAATTTTTTTCCAAGTGACCGAATCAGACCTAGCGACATTTATATGGGTGTTTTGTTCAAAGAGCCTCTTTTCCAGGGCATGATGGGCAGTTTTAACTTCATGGTGGATCGGAAGGACCGTCTCCTAGCTTCTCTGATGAGGGCTTTGAACGAATCTGATGAGCAACATCGCCGGGCATTCCAAGCGCACACGGAGTGCGTTCATTACTTCCTAAGTAAGATTATTTCCACTAATAGGTAGATAGGTGACTTATATAGTGATACTGCCATTCACTGATTTTTAAACTATCTAACACGTCGTCGGCGGCGTTGTCGGGGTCACCAATGTGAAACCAAAAAAGTAGATACCTAGGTCGGTACGCATTACCCATTTTCGATACCCACAGTTTCGATATTCGCAATATGAATTTTGGGGGCCGTATGAGAACAGTTAATAATTATATTCTAGACATTGGAACCCAACGCTTAGATAAGCTCCAAGCAGAATACGACTACCAAAAGAACACGTTACTGGAGACCTGGGATCATGATGAGATCGAGCTGACTGACGGACAGGAAAGAGCTGAGTTCAAGCTGCTTCTCGTGGCGTACATCCAGGAGAGAGACTTCAAACTCAACAAGAAGGAGAAACAGCTTCAGAGAGCTACTGCGAAGAATGACGCCAGATTAGAGGTAGATAAAAACACTGGTTGTGTCCTCGAAAAATAATTTATTGCTGAAAACCATAAATATAACTCGCTTACAAAATAAATACAATTCGTAAAGTATTAGAATTTTAGATCATCTTTCCAGTCATCGCAGTTTTCTCTTCCTTTCTCTGACAAACACATCAACAGGTTCTTCGAAAATGCACACTTATCTTCTGTATTTTCTGCAAGGAGAAAGCATCCCTTAGAAATATACCTTCGCTTTTCTTTCAATCTAGTTTTTTATAAGTTTTACTGACAAAATCTCTTAATATGAATTTCCAATTAAAGTTCGATTTATTTAGTAAGAACTTACCATTGTCCAGTATTTGAAAGCACTCTTCGATGGACTCTTGGAGGAAATCCTTCAGGTCTTCATTGTTTACGTCTTTGGTTAGAGAGTGCGTTACCAGGTAACGATCTGGCATGCCATCTTCTGCAGTCTGTAAGGTAAAAATACCTATATCTAATTATCTATACCTACAGATAGGTACCTGCCTACTTTCAGTTTTAAAAGATTCTTTATTTCTCTAGAATTTGGACCAAGATGTTGATCAACATGATTTCGCATACCTAGGTAGTTTTAGCTTCTCAGTGACGTTAGGTACCTGCCTATAAGTTACAATCGCAGAACTTACCATTTCAAGATTCTCCAAAAAGCAATGTAACGCGCAAGCTTTTTTGTCATCATCTTGACTCGTATTTTTCTCACTGGAGTTTTTCTCGTCACTGCGATTAGAGTCATGATATCTCTTGGGATTTGGGTTGAATTGACTTCGTTTACCAGTGTTTTCTTCCTTCTTTTCTCTCTTATATCTTCGGGAAGATTGCGTCGACTGGTATCCATATTGGTCGGAAAACTCCTGAAACATGTTTCCATAAGCTTACCATACTCACATCAAAAAGATCTGATAAATTTTTACTTACATTTCCAAAGTCATGTTGGAAGTCGTTTCTGCCGTTTACATTGTCTTCTCTGCCATATCTATTAGATCCCATTGAATCATCTCGTCCCCCAGATCCAGATCTACTATCACTACCCATTCTACTGTCTCTGCTGCCCATTCTATCATAGGACTCAGACCTGTCGTCATAACTACCTATTCTGCCATCGTGGTTACGCATCCTATCATTCTGTTCACCCATTCTATCGTCAGCACTTCTTCTTTCATTTCTGTTTCCCTTATCTTTATTCCTGCCATTATCATTGTCCATCTGGCCTTCAAAATCATTTCTTTGATTCCGGCGATTCTCCTTCCATTCGTGATCTCCAGAGTCACTCGAGTTCTTTCCATCTTGCATTTTTAGACATTTTGTGTAAATGGCTTTAAGTTCAGACTCTTTAGGGCCGCCATCTGAGCGACAGGTGAGGGCCTAGAATTAAATAGGTACCTACCTATAGAAATCATATTTGGTGAACGAAAAAGGTCTGAAAACTTTCGAAGTAAAAACAAACATGTCCGTAGCTTGAATATACCTACACCTATTTATAGAATATGTAGATTGAAAAACTTACATGTGTATCGAAAATCAAAAAACTCAACACTAGGGCGCTGATAACCAGGTTCATTGCGGAGAACCATGTGACAATGCTTCATGTGACACTGCACCTTCATTTATAACGGAGACCACGGTTCACTTCACAACAATAGGATCAAAACATGACAGTTAAATTGCGAGATTGGATGATTCGGTTGTTTTCGTTACACCTAGTTTAATGCAGTAGGTAGGTAATCAGATCAAGCTAACTGACGACCCAAGCTTTTGCATTGGAACTGGCCATACCTAGGTAGATACTTATCATGTGGAAGACTGCGTTTTTTTCCCTGTAATAGGTGCGCAGCAAGTAGGTACCTATAGCTTATCAGATCAATTACCTACATATGATCGTTAGATCTATTGATTCAGACTTACCTATATGCAAAATATAAGTCTGATAGGTAGGTAGAGTATAATAGAGTCGTCGGTGTAGGCCGGTAGGTATGTTCTACATTAGATAGTTATCAAAATAATTCCAATTTTTGTAATCACGGTGATGCTGATGAGGCATCAAGCGATCGTCACGCTTGTCACGCCGTGACAGATCCATGGTTACCATCACAAGCCATGAAGCTGGGAGTACGCGGGATGCCTAATCACCGGAAACCGAGACGTGGCCAATGGGAAATGACCATGGTGACCGCTGGTCCACTTAGCTCCGATCAGGCTACAATGAGCTATGACTTTTGAGTGACAGGTTCCTGTGATATCAAGTTAGACAGGCAAGTGTTTAGGTACTTTTGATAGAAGATAGGCCTGGTAATCGCTTTCCGTCTTCGGGTATGCCCAAGCGAGTGACCATGTTCGCCCACCACTCAGGTAGAAGTCCTCTAACAAAAGAAGACATTGTCGAGGCGAATCTCGAGCAATTTAAGCCTCAGGAGACTAGCTTGGATTTATGGGTAGATTTACGATGTGCAGGAAAACCTCCCTACAAAACCTTTAAAAGCTTGTCATTTGATCAAAATTCACACGAAAATTTCCGTCTCTGCTTATTCCCAAGTCACTTTTCAACCATTCATTTAAAAATGCAAGCCTTAACATTTTCAATAGCATCAACATTATCCAACAGCACGAGGAAGAATTGCGTGCATTCGGCCGCCCGAAGCAGATGGAGCTGGAGTGGTACTGCAGCCAGCTCCGGGCAGTCTACACCTCGCATTTGGAGCTGCACCGGCCTATCATGGCACACTACCACAGCCTTCGGGAGAAGGACGAGTTTTACCAGCGGGATATCGCCAGGAATGAAGCAATGATACAAAACGCTACGGTAAATTATTTAACTACCTAGGTAGGACCATAAGCAAAACTAAGCGAATATAGAGGGCACAAAACAGGGAGCCTACTAGGTACCTACCTCAAAGACTAAGATGAACACAGACGACATAGATAACAGATATCTCATGGAAGTAGTGATGAGCATGTCCAAACATTACTCTTGCCCACTTTTTGTAAGAGAGCTGCTTCAATTTGCAAATTCAATCTTCTACCTATTCTACAGGAAAACCTTCTAACCCTTCAGCGAGAGTGGGTGAAGATGACCACGAACATGCATTCAAAGTTGACTCGCATGAGCAAACACAAAGACGATCTGACACAGAAGTATTGGCAGATGAAGAAGGAAGCCAAAGCTGTCAGGGGGATGGGCAATAAGCGGTTGGGGATCATGGTGAACGCTAGCCAGGATGCTATCTCGGTATGTGTTGATGACCATCGGCCTAAGAACCCGTCTTGGTGTCTTCATAGAATATTCTGTGGGTCTCTTAGTTATTTGAAACTGATCTTCTATGTGCAACTGAGTTCACCGCGCTCGGTTGGTCTGCGCTCGGCAGCTTACAGTCAAGTTAACGTAAATAAGCAGTTGGACCAGGAACTGCACGACTGAAAGAAAACTGTACTGTCGGTCGGCAGATTGCGGCCGGTTTGCACCTAGATCCATGAATTTGAATGCACACACCCACAGTCTTATTTAAAACTGAGTAGGTAGGTACCTAGGTACATTGAAGCTTCAGAATGATCCTGTATGGTGGTGTAGTGTAGTATACCTAGGTACCTGCCAATAGGTCCGTAGGTAACATTATATTTTAATTCCAATGGGCTGAATTCCTATGGGTTTGTACCTAAATCCAATTACCTATGATATTTCCAGCGCCTAGAACAAGTTAAAGAGAAATTGAACAAGGTGATGCAAATAGCAGAGATTTGCAAGAAGTATGAGCATGAGGGTGACGAGTCCTTCCTCAAGGATATAGAAGACGACTCGGAAACCGTTGACTATGAGAATCTTGATGGTGCTATGATTGTAAGACATTGTGCTAGCTTAAACCTAGGTATCCTACTTCTAAGTGTTGTTTAATGCAACTATTTAGTACCCTAGCTACTTTGATGATTCAGGGTAGTAGTATCTAGATACTGTAAGCAAGCATTCTATTCTAGGCATACCTACAGGTAGAGGTAGGTACCTAGACAATGGTCTAGGTTAGGTTATATGTCTGGGTGGTCAGTGGGGTGTTATAAGTACCTAGGTATGTTTTTATAAAAAAAAAGTATTCTATGAGTAATTTAGTTCGCATAGTTAGTTTTAGTAGATAGTTAGGTTTGCTTAGTTTGAGACTAGAGGGTGTTGCGTAAAATGTCCAAGAATATTTATTGATTTATTTTTAGCAGCATATTTATAACTTTCCAGAATGAATGCAAAGAATACAGTAAAATGGACAAGTTCATGCTCAAAGTGAACCGTGCCCGTGTCCAGACGATGTGTCTCCGAGCTGAGAAAGCCAAACTGGCTAAGGAGAATGTGCAGTTGAAGCACTACATCAAGCGATACTTGACCGACCTGGCTCTGAAGAGCAATCGCCCACAGAGTGTGAAACATGAGGTGCAGAAGATCGATGCCTTTGGAAAAATGCTGTAAGTACTGTATTTTACTCGGAACTGATAATCTTTGTCCATGGATTAAACACTGATTATTTTTTTTTGAAAGCTGTAATAAGGTACATTGCTGGTAGACTTTTATCAATAATACCAATAATACTGCAACCTTTTATTGCAGGAATCGTCCAGTCACTTGCATAGAGGGTGCTCTGTCCAATGCTGTGATGCATGAGAAGAGAATGAAGACTTTTTACAAGAAAAGCAAGGATGCTGACATCCGGGCCTACCCTCGGATTGAATGTTGGATGTGATGTGGTTTTTGTAGAAGAGAGTTATAAAATCAATGTGTACATTATTAAAAAATAAATCAACTTTTATTATACAATGTTTTGCCTTAAAACTATTTCTAATGTGTATAAACACTAGAATAAACGAACTTTAGAACATAATTATCCCTCGTTTAGTACCTACTTTAAAAATAAGTATTGATAGGTACCAAACTTAATACTCTACCAACTGAATTTAACAAGGCCTTAGGCAATTTATAGCAATTCATAGGCCAGCTGGTCAAATTCTACAGAGCTAGCTTACCTACTTTACAAGAACAATATAGTTTTATAACAAACATGGGTACATTTCAACTTCAACACTAGTCCATCGGCATAGCCCCATTTGCAGCTGCATCATCTCCAAGGTTCCATGGGTCGTCCAGCGCCACCAATAGTTTCGCCAAGCCTTTATGCCCCTCCGTATCGATGTTCCTGGTCATCTCATCACTGAGTGGAATGTATTCATCACAAAGTACGCTTTTCCCCTGAGACACACCCGTTATTTCATACCAGCCTTCCAGTGCCTCGTCCAAGGGCTTCTTCAGCCTGATGAGAACTTCTTGGTCGTCTACAGTTTTCACGTGGAAGCCTTCGCTGGCAGAAACTTTTGTAACTTTTCCCCAAAGAGTTACTTTCGCGCCATTCTTCTGAGCTAGGTTACCGGCCGTAACGTAAGGAATATACTCATCGTTGTCGGGGAATTGGCTATCTTCGAAGTCGTCGTGATCACCCATCGTGTTACCAAAGTGATACAGAAAGAGTAGATAGAAAGAAATTAAATTAAATTTTCAATCAGAACGGTTTCTTGGATGGATTTTGATAATTTTCAACCATCCATCAAACAAAACAGACTGTCAAATTGATTGACTTGACGTTTGATTAGTTATACATTGTGACATTGACATTTGGCCTAAAGGTGTAGTGTACAGATGAAAAAAAAAATTGGAATAAATGTGTGTAAAGTGGTTTTTCTGAATGTGAAAATTCGTGTTAGGTTTTGAAGAGAAAATCCACCATTTTCTTTTCAAAACAAACGACAGCCGACTTCACAAATGACTTGACTTGACTTATTTATTACAATTTTAACACTTGACATTGGCAAAATTGTCTGTCGAAATGACGGACACAGGCCATTATTGAAGAGAAGAAGAAGAAGAAAAAAAAAATACACTTTTAGTCGATTGTACTATCGATTATTTTTAGCTTTATAAACTGACTGCCTTTGCGTGGCCACTACTAATTACGGTGTAATTTTGGCACTTTTTTTTTTAATTTTGAAATCAAGAGTAGACCAACAAATCTCTTAATCCCCTTGAAGGGGATTATGAGACTAACCCCTACTGACTACCAGTGGACGTTTCTTCTCTTTCACAGGGTCCTGTGAAGTGAAGTGTACATACCCACTCGGTGAGTATTTTTTATCTATGATCCTAAAAAACTATGGGCCGAATACTGAAACGTCACTTAAATTTAAACACCACTTAAAATTGCTTTGCCTCTGTTTGACATTACTCATTTGTAAGAGATGGCAATAATTTTAAGCATGAACTTATAAGCAGCATTTGAGTATTCGGCCGTATAGAAGTCTGGCGCCTATTGCGAAATTCTAGCAAAGGGTGGGTTACATATTACAAAAGACGTCTTTTCCGGTACCTACCAAATAATAAAACAATACAAATATTATTACAATCGAATTCCTTTATTAAAATTATCTCTTATTTTACATTTTCCTTAATTCAAACACTGAGTTATCAACCACGGAAACGTCGCGAAGCTCAAATTATGAAAGTGAATCATAATGTCTATGCGAAATGGTCTTCTCTGTCAGCGGCTAGAGTGGGTGCAGTTGCATCCTCCATAGCCGCGAAATTCATGAAGTGAGCCGGTCGGTGTACTTCGTGGTAGAACTCACGCGGGTTGCCGAGTTGCACACCGTACTTCATGTTTGGATCGTGACGGACACCTATGGGATAACGTTTTATTAGTTTACTAGGTGCCGCCCGCGACTTCGTTCGCGTCCCCTTGGATCCCGTTGATTTTTCGGGATAAAAAGTAGCCTATGTATTAACCCAAGTCACGGACAATATATATTCCAAGTTTCTTCAAAATCGGATCGGTAGTTTTTACGTGAAAGAGTAAAAACTACCGATCCATACTTACAAACTTTCGCGTTTATAATATTAATAGGATATCTAGCTAGATGACTACAACTACAATATGAAAAGTGGGACTGTTGCCTTGCAGTGGGATTGAATAGATGTCAATATTTCAAACAAAATCGTTTGTCACATCGATCCATCCCGACTGCGCCAGATTTTATATATTTTTTGATAACTCAAAGTAAAGCCACACTTCAAGATTACAATCTAAATCATCTAGCTAAGTATGAATTGAAGAATTTTCTGGGATCAGCGCTAGAGAAGCAAAACGTTGGTTTTTCATTTTAGTACTAAAACTCACCCATAAAGTTGTAATTCCAACTGCCCTGCGATGGAACCATAAAGTATCCCAAGAACCGATCTGAAAGCAACATCTGCACCCTTTCATAATGACTGGGCAGGTAACCCTTGGGGTTATTGCCCCTGTCGGTATTCTTAGCTCCCCACTCGTATCCGCTCGGCGTCAGTTTGTAGGCGGTGAGGGAGCATGATCCTGGGGTAAAGGAACAAGTGATGACGATTGTCTTCTCGCCGTCCCAGGCCGGGTTTTCGGACATTATTTTGGCGTGTGTTGTTATGTCCTGTGGAAAGACAAATGGACATGAATACTTCCCTAAATAACTGGTTTGTCAATAATGTTCAGTACAGATGTATTAGATCAGATAGCGTATTCTCAGACACGTGACGTCACACACAGCGCGATCAGCGAGTATGTGTGACGTCACGCGCCTCCAGAGCACACATACTCTCTGGTTTCAGGACCCCTACGCAATTCATCATTTCTAATACAGTAAGGAAGTAATGCAGTAAGGTAGCATAAACCAACAGGTTATGTGGTTGTAATTACACTGGGAACTTTCTTCAAACCAGAACAGAGCAATACGAGTATCACAAAGAGCCCTACTAATGCCTAATAGTCAGTATGTATACCTGAGGCGACAGTTGAGGCAGTTCATTAGGCTGCGTGTGCATCCACCCGAGCGGCTGCAAATGCGCCAAAGCGGGATGCTTCGGCAACTGACGCGGTAGATGCACTTGCTGGTGCGTACCCCACTGCGGCGCGATCACCGCGCATTGTACCTCGCGCACCATCGGATTGTCGGGCGGAGATACACCGTAGAGGTAGCACGCGATCTGTCAACAAATAATAACTATTGTAGAATGCTTTTATGTCACTTCATTACGCTTCATTTGCTGATAAAAGTGCTATTGAAGGTGTATCTAAAACTTGAGAAAAACCTTTTATTTGAAAAAGTGTGGCAGGAAGGGTCTTGATCTTATTACTATGTCCCACATCGTACCATTCTGCAATTTGATTCAGAATCATTAGCCTAAAATCGAAACATGTTCCCAATAATCCAGCTAAAGTTCAAAACAGACACACCTGAGTTTTGTCTCTTTTGTTTGAGTTTGAATACCTGGGAATACTTGTGTTGTCTTTTGCATTGACAATTGTATTTGTCAATGCAAAAGACAACACAAGTATTCCAAAGTGGAATGTTTAATATAAAATTATCAAGCTATACCTGTGCTCTCAAATCGGATATAGTGACGAACTTCTTGAGCAGATTCTTAGGCAGTATGTATGTGTAGCCACTCTCCTTGATGTCATCTGAGCTCACGTAGATGTGATTTGTACGCAAATGCAGATTTGTAGCGGATATCGCGCGCACTCGCCATTCCGTTTTTGAACTGAAAACAGAACATAAAATTCAATTGTTTTAAATTTTCAAACTAATATACCTACTTCGGTTGACATAATTAGGAATATCGTATAAAGCACCGGCTCTAATTTACCTGGAGGGCTTATTTGACCAACGAGGATCACAAAGCGCAAGCTTCTTTAACTATAAACTAATAATTTATTAGATAATTCGATGTGTCTTTCTTTGTACCCCGAAATTCGTGGGACATGTACTTTTTAAACTCCATGAGGACTCGATATATCGTGCTGAATGCTGATTGACAATGTCGACTGTTTTTCTCAAGTAGATGTTGGAACTAACCTGAAGGTCTGAGACTCGTAATTACTGGTAGTAGATGTTATGATCTCATCGCCGTGCTTATTGACAGTGCGGGTGGTAGTGGCCGTCAGTTGACTCTGTTCCTTGCTCTGTTTCTCGATTTCCGCGATCTGTTGCCGCTGGGCGGAAGGTGCCGAGATCTCCATTCCGAGAATTATATCGCGGATCTCAGATTGGGTGAGAGATGCCACGTTTACGCTGGAAAAAAATATTCAGTTAGCTTTGTTGCCCGCTATGTCGAAAGATCTGTCCAAGAGACAAATAAATACAAAAGGTCTGGTAAGGTATCAGTTAGTAATAGAAACATTTCTAGTGAAATAATTTTTACACCGCCTGAAGACATCCTGTAACCTGTTGAATTGAGATACCTTAGCCTTGGTCTTCGTGAGTGGTACAGACGTAGCCACTCCCAACGGAATAAAATTTTCACAACCAATCCCAAAGACAAAACTCCTCGCTTTATCTTACCATAATCAGTCAACATTCTATACTTCAGCTTGAATAAGACTTGTGCATTCTGTGTTCAAACAGTGATTACATTTAAGATTCCTTACTTGTTCTTCTTGCCATAGTCAGCGAGGATGAGATCCTTTAGCTGAACCTCCACTTTGATCCAGTCATCATCAGTCAGAGTCGGCCAGATGTGATGCGGCTCAGTGAGTGTTGTCTTGTCTGGTTTGAGTAGGACCTTGGTGCGTTCTGTGTTCACGTGCAGTGCTCGGAGTATGAGGATCAGACGACTGAATGCCTGTTATAGAAAATTTTAATCAGTATTAGTAAGCGAGTTTTGTTTTGGGTGTGTATGCCGCTAAGAAGTAATGCTTGGATAATTTTCCTTTTTCAAAATAAATTTACGTCTAGGACACAGTACAATGCCACACTCGTTCTCGTTCTCGTAGCTGTTCAACATTCGGTGGGGAGACTTATTGTTCACATACTTGTCGTATAAAAAACTCAATTCTTTGGGAGATTTAGATCAGATAGCGTATTCTCAGACACGTGACGTAACACACACCGCGATCAGCGGGTGTGTGTTACGTCACGCGCCTCCAGAGCACACACACTCTCTGGTTTCAGGACCCCTACGCAACTCATCATTTCTAAAGCCCCCATGATAAAAATAAACCAACCTTTACACATACAGTCATCGACATAAGGCGTACTACGACGTGTTCAATGATATTATGAGGACCGTGGGAAATCGATAAATAAAGAAGGTCTTAAATGGTCAAAATGGTCGAGGTTCTTTCTGGAATCCTGTGAGGTAGACCTATGTCCCGTAGTGGACTTCTAAAGGCTGATAATGATGATTTTGATCTTACAACCTTATAATCTGGAACCAGGCCTTCAGTGCTACTACTACTAACACAACCACAGCAATATCATTGTCTGGAGTCAAAATAAATACATTTAGGTCAGCACTAACCGTGTAAGACGAAATGGTCTTCAGCCAGTCATCGTACAAGTTGAACAGCACCATCTGTGGTTCGGTAGCCTTCAGGATAAGGTCTCCGAACTTCTCCACTTTGAGACACGCTTGGAAAGGCAGCTGCAGTTCTGACCCCTTGATCACGATGTTGGGGAAGTCGAGCAAATGGACCTGTCGGAGAGAACAATTTGAATTTGTGACATTATTCAAGGCTGCCCATTATGAGGTGTGTTCAGAGATAGCGTATTGTCAGACACGTGACGTCACACGCACCGCGATCAGCGAGTGTGCGTGACGTCACGCGCCTCCAGAGCACACACACTCTCTGGTTAGATTGGAGATATAATTACATATTAGCTTTTTTTTTTGTAATAATAGTGGTAGTTTACCTCAAGAGGATCCAACATGCCTTTCCTAGTGACAATGATCTGTTTTGGCTGTTCTTCCACTGGCAGAGATCGAATCAAAGCTGCCACTTCTTCAGCTGTCTTCCATTTGGCGAGCTGGCGAGAGGATACACGTTTTAAATACAAATTCCAACATTTGTACTTGTTTGAAAGAAACTTTGGTGCTTTGCACTGCCTGGGCCGATATCAGAAACTTTCTAAGGAGATTACATACCTGTCCGAGACGCTTCTGCCCCGCCCACACACTAGTGTGAATAATCTTCAAGAAAAGCTGTCCAGTCCTCGGGTTGAAGATGAAAATAGCGCCGTTGATCGGCTTCGTCGTAAGATTGCCTTCAAATGTCTTGTGGATCGTCACTCGGTACACATTTGTGTCGTCTACGAACCTGTTACACAATAGAAAAGATTAACAGTTTAAAAAATAACGATTTGCACAAAATCTCCCGACCTTGAAAAACTTTAATAGATCTCTTCAACATTGCTGGTCATCATCAAACCCTTAATTTGGACCTTAATTTGCCTACATTATGTGCATTGCTTGTTTACGTATTATATCAGCCATCTAGTTCTCATAGTACCTGTTTGGCTTAGTTTGGGACTAGAGTGTTGTGTGATATGTTCAAGAATATTTATTTACTAGCCGACGCCCGCGGCGTTGCTCGCGTTCTAGACCCTAGTGCGACTTTTTAAAATTCTTTTCTTAGTGCGTCCCTACACTATCTATGGAACCTACCCTCCAAATTTCATACCTCTAGGACTGATAGTTTAGGCTGTTATATATATTTATATTTATTATTTATTTACTTACCAAATGATCTGGTTAGAGAACAGCTCTCCATAGTTCTGACTGGAGAGGTAAGGCTCAGTGGGCTCGGAGGAGTACAATTGTAGCGCCTTCCGAATGCGTTCGCGTAACACGTACAATGCGGGGTTTGCTTTCATTATTTTCGCCATAGCTTGCTGGATTAAAGGCTTGCAGCCGGGGAACCAGTTTCCGTAGGCACTGTGAAATATAATTTGTAAGAAATAGTGATCCAGACAGTCAAAAGCTTTAGACATGACCATATATCCGCCTGCACGTCTGCCAGCTACGGCATGAAAAAAAACATATAAGGCACATATCGGAACTCTTTTATCTACACTCTAATAGGCGAAAAGGAAATTTTTGGTTTTTATACTGTTCCGCGCGTGGTTTGTTAGTTCTTCTAAGACAGGACTCGCATGTCTCCTATACCTAGCGCGTATGTTTTCACATTGCGAGAATCCTAGTCACGTAAACTGGCGACGTAGAACATAGACACCGTGCGTTATATTGATGAAGAAAAGGGCAAGAAGCTGTAATTACCTGTGCAAGTTGTAAGCCAAGTCAATAGCGATGAGAAGTCCAGTAGGCGATGGGTAGATACTCATGTTGTCGGTCGTGTAATCAAGGAACTTTGCTCGCGCGTATCTTTCAACATCGTGAGAATCGTAATCGCCCCAACGAAGCTGAATGTCGAGCCAGTATTTTTGTGTCGTTGTGTTATCCATTGTGTCTCTGAAAAATTGAAGGTAGATCAATTCTGGGAGCACAGAAAATTTAACAATAGCAATCTTATCATAACGGAAAAAAAAGAGTATGATACAGCTGGAAATTTGCAAGACTAAGTAAAAACTTAGTCTTGCAATGAAACTAGTGTTCTTTTTCATGCTGACACTATTCAAAGACCCAAAGTTTTTGAGAACGGGTGAATATTGGTTAGCCAGCTAGATAATACGCACTTGGTGTCAGCGAGCAATGATGGTCGAGAAACGTTCCACTTGTAGGCCGAGAAGAGTAAAATATCGGCACATGAAGAGTTCATTTTGTACGACTTTCGGGGATGGATGGTCTCCTTTTGCACTGTTTCAATCTCGAGAGCGTCCAATTCTTGATCGAACACCTGGAAAATGCATTTTAGTACATCTATTGCAACAAACCGATAGCAGATCACGTTTTAATCGTAAAGTTGCAGTTTTACCTGACAAAGATCCATGACAATAGACTCGTGCACCTTCTGCCATAAATGAGCCCTGAAGATCTGGATGAGAGAGATCTTCAGTGTCGGGATTTTGCCGTGCATGAATATCCCCGTCAAATCCAGTTGCACCTAGAATAAATAAGTGTTGCTGTTTCAGACATAGTAGTAATCCCCTAAGATATCTTGGTAAATACATAAAGGGGTGTTGCAGCTGTAAAGCAGATAAGAGTACTCAATAGAATTCTTAGTGAGGTACAACATTACAAGTTTGATCTCTATTATTTTTGGCACAGAAATAGATTACATTCTAACATTTTTTGGGAAAATTAAATCAACACGAACAATTTTGCCTAGGTGCAGCAAAGTTTTATAGTAAGGAAGTTATATTTACCTGGAAACCGACGTACACATTAGCTCTGTTGATAGTCGGCGACCACCATAGGGTGAAGCGACGGTTCGGAATCTGGTTCAAACCGGATCGCTGTGCGTTTGTTAGCTTCTTGTATTTCATGGATTCTTCGAAACCGGATGCTTTCTCCCTGTTATAATACAAATGTGATAATGAAATAACCTAAAAATGTTCTTCTACTCATGTAAGTTGTATTGATGCGCTTAGTAGATTTTTATGGTGCTGTGTTTTTTATATTATTAAGTGGACAAAAAGTTTCAATTACACCCTGTATTGAAGTAACTACTAGTTCGCTCCGAACTGAGATCTCGTGATGTTGCCAAAACATAAAACCTTGGAGTATGAACTCCAAGGTTTGAATGATTTCACAGTAAACTTACCAGAAAAGACCCTCCCACGTCGGGAAATAGGTACCCTTGAAGAGCGTGTGCTCTAGGATTCCTTCCACACCTCCGAGCGCTTGTATCATGTCTGTTCTGTAGTTGTTCAAGTTCCATAGTTTACCGTCGTGACGTTGATGCGTCCACCAGAAGGGATTTTGTTTTAGGACCTGAGAAAATAATATCCAAAGGGTTATTGCTGTGGATGAGATATATCAACAAAGAAAATAAGCAAGTATTAGAAAGTAAACATGATATTACCTGATACTGTTTGAACTCTGTACGTATACGCCATCCCTTGTCGTACGCAAGCGTGTGACGATCTTTCTGGAACAGCGTGTTGATGCGAGGAATGCCTCTGTCCCAGGAGTCCTCCAAATCTTCCAGTGTCAAACGTCTGTAATATGTTTACTCACTATTATCGATGGGAATAGTTGTAGTTTAGAAAAAAAAGATAGGTATTCTTCCCTAGCTCGTTTTGTACTCAAGATTCTTCCGGATGAGGATGCCATGTAAGAGTCAGAGAAAATTACAACCAATTACATTTTTTCAGATGCTGTAGCAATTAGTATAATGCCACAGAGACCAATGGAAACGCATCGCGAGGGCGAGAAACGTATTCTAAACCCTTCAGAACGTACTTAACCAAATTTCTCAGCGATATCCTGCACCAAGGTAAATGGCCAAAAGTTTCCACTTGACTTTTATTTATCACTTTTGGGATGTTATAAAAATCGTTGTCAGCAATAAGTGTAGCAACTTTGCGCCTGCTAGAATATGGAACCTACTGTTACCAGTTTTGTATGTATTAGATCAGATAGCGTATTCTCAGACACGTGACGTCACACCCACCGCGATCAGCGAGTGTGCGTGACGTCACGCGCCTCCAGAGCACACATACTCTCTGGTTTCAGGACCCCTACGCAACTCATCATTTCTAATACACAACACTTTAGACACACTTCAGAATTCGGTCACGTGTTGCAAATGCCACTACTACGCCCTCTGCAAATGTGATAATACATTCGGAAGATATTTAGCGCTACACAATACAACTTCTGATAGCGTATGTTGCTGGCTGGAAGTTTTATGAACTGCATTTAACAGATAACCATGTTTCTTCCGTTCTCCCAGTAAAGCATCACTATGGGAATAAATCAGTAAATAAACTGAATCTGACCTGCATTATTCTGAGAAACTAATTCCCTCTGAGTTAACGAATCAATTTCCCTATTTTGAACAGTGATAGCGAAGAAACCGTCATGTGACGTAACTAACCTGTTCTGAGCATTAGCTTCCTGTCTCTTCAATGCGTATTCTGCCCAAACACGTTGTGAGTCTACAAACTCTGCCTCCCAGGGTTGGATGTAGCGGTACAAGTTGGGAATAAGCTGGTCCTCGTCATGCGACATACCCGAGCGGAAATGGGTGATGCCTACGTCGGTTTGTTTTGACCACCGTAAGTCAGACTGTGGGAAAAGACAGATAATGTAACCTTCGTAAGTGGCTGCTGGTTGAACTCAAATACATAATTTTGGCTGAACTTGCATACATACTTGATTTACACACACCAACATAATATTTACATACAATTATGTAGGTACGTAACAAAATTACTTTACTAAATATTAAAGTGAACTCTGATTTCTATCTATTGGTAGTTACAGGTAGAAAACAGAGTTGAAGATGAGTTTCTGCGAGATAAAATTGGGACTTAGACTGTTTTTTTGCTTATCTATGTTGCAAGATCATCACTCTTTGTTGTGAATTTACTAATAATTACTAAGATGTGAATTTACCTGAGGAATCAACACGTGTCCCATAGACAGCATTCCCAGACCACCAAGCTCCTTAGGCGTGTAGAACACGACTGGCGGGAATCGCGAAGGCATTTTCGAGTTCAGACCGATCTTGATACGGGTTTGAATCTTGTTCTCGCATTTGACTAGCAGGTCGAGAAGCTCCTGTGTGTTTACTACTGCCTCGCGGAAGTACGTCATTAGACCTGTTAAAATAGGATGGTATAACATGAGTATTTCGAGACGCTTATTAGTTTACTTAATAAATAAATCCGAAACTTTTCATACATCGTTTATAAGTCTTCAAATAGATTTATTTTCTTACATTCATTGGAATCTGACTCACTCTGTTGTAGAAACAAGCCAGCGATTCGTTGCCAACCCTCATATACCATTTATATGTATCTTCATTATTCTGTAGGTATCATACTATGTGACAACTACATCTAATACTCACCAATAAGCGCTGTGTTCCACTTATTAACAATCTTAGTGAAGGTGGTAGATCCGGATGCCATCAGAATCTGTCGCACTCGGTTGTGGAATCGCGCGAGAGATTCGTCATCGACGCGCAGGTAACATTGCGCTGTGCGTTCTTTGGTCACTTCATTTTGTAAGTTCCATACTCCATCACGATGTGATAGCTCTTCGTGTTGGCTTCGGCACTAATAAAGTTGAAAATGTTGTACAAATGGTTTCATTTATTGATTCCACAAGGTATTGCACACTTTTTATTTGTACAGACTTTTTGAGTTACACTGCGCTGGGTACACATGACTTGGCCCGTTGGACTTTGCCGCGCAGTGTGCAGTCGACCTTGTAAGGTTCTGTTCTTGTTGTATTTTGACACACTATTTTCTTAGTACTTTGAACCTAAAATTGTAGATTTATACAAAACATTCAAAGCACAATTTTATTTATTTACCTTGGGCAAGATTCGGCACTCAAATCCAGCCATATTGAACAGCAGATTGGGATTGTCCTTGGAATAAGCGGAAACAAAGCTGTTTTCCCATTGGATGGTGGTCACTGATCTCGGTAATCTGTTCTTTATATCCCAGAATACTGCGCGACCGCTGTAAAAGACACGTAATGTTAAAAAATTAGTAGAACCGACTATAAATAGCCCATACAAACGTACTACCATAATAACTTAATTCAAGACTTCTTTGCTCATGAATTATGTTCTAGCAAAAGCCCATCGTAACGCATAGACAGCTCAGATTAGGATAGCAATGATAATTCTGAACAGGACAAATAAGGAATAAATAATTATGGACTCAATTCAGTAATTTTTTAACAATACATCAGTGTTCAATGGTAGGCTGTACAAAAGCTGTGCATATTGTGCTTTAATATGCTTTCCCAGAGGAAAGCATATTGTGAGCCCAGATGAGCTGAGAAACCTCACCCCTAAGAAAATCATTCAGTTATTAGCAACTGCAGGGTTTAGTGGTGAACTGTGAACGCCCCGAAAAACATGGCGACATCTAAACAAGTGGCGATCACAATAGGCCATCTAGGCTGCAGCGATATCATGGCCGCAAAAAAGCTATTAAAAAAAATGGTAAGCTGCAAAGAAACATGATAAAATCCCTCAACTTACAGATTAACATCGTGCTTCATAAGCCGCATCCTCGCGTCTCTCGGCCAACATTTTTTATTGTTGTAGCCGACAATGTTCTCGTTGTTAGGATCGGGATGTTCTGTTAGGTACCGCTGGATGAGGTCTCTCGCTTCTTCTGCTGTGAATCTGGGGAATAATCCACATTTTTTAAAACCATAGAAGTAATATTAGTTCAAGTGTAAACCAATCATTGAGATGTCAAATGCAATTTTGTTAACTTTTGATAAGCCTAAACTGATTGAATTACTTGGTGGATCATAATAATGTTAAAATGCTGGATCTGCCAACTAGAATAAGATACATAAAATTCCCGTAGATTCTCCTAGTTTTAATGTATATTTCGTAATCTGGGATAAGGTACTTTTTATCCCAGTTTTTCCCAAAACTCAGTCACCTATCACTGCATAGCAGCTGGACCATTCCAGGTGAAACTTGGATTCCACATACAATTCAAGTTACATAGATTACAAGTACATTTCATCAAGGTATTAAACTGAAGACGACGACGGTGGAAGTTAAAATCAAGCTATACTTTTAAACTGAACTAAAGATTCTAAATGATCATTGTGCTTTTACTGGATAAAACATTTTTGGCATTTGACTAACCTGAAGAAAATGTGTATTCTATCAATATATCTGCAGTAGAGCCTTATAGGATGCGCCGTCTCTGTCTGCCTGTCCTGATAAGATAGGAAATCGTTCGGCAGTTGCGGCGGCCCCGCCATCTCGCTCGCACGTTGTAAGCCCAGCACTAACAAGTCTAGTACTAAACCGTAGTATTGGACAATGAATGACGCGAATTGAAGACCTCGTATGATGCCGTATGAGTTTGTGTGGTTCATGTCCTGTGGAAAATAATGAGGTGAGATATTGAACTCAATCTACTACGTAAATCTCCAATTTATTTGAGCATGAAAAGTTATATTTACCTTGTAGTTGATAACGACGTTGTTCTTAGCTGTCATGTAATCTGCGATGTTGTGATCGACGATTAAACGCAGCAATCGATTGAGTAGCGTCAAATCGATCTTCTCGTATAGTTTCTCGAATTTGGACTCAAGTAGCACATTGCATTCTCCTTCGCCGACCTCCCATACGTCTTGTAGGTTGTTTATTCCTTTTTAGAAAAAAATAAGTTCCTTCATGAAATTTCATTCACCCTCATATTTTGCCTATATTGATATTTATAAACACATTTTGAATGCTAAAATAACTAGTTCTAAATCAATTGGAACTTTTCTTCATTTTCTTGTTTCAAATGTTGATTGTACCATCAACCAATGTGAGGTTTGCAACAAGGGGATGTATTTTCATACTGATCACCTTAGCCACAAGACACACAATGGGCAAAAGCATATTTTCTATCAGACTTCTTTCTTCATAATTTTTCTTGATTTTGAAACACATCTAGCTAGTCCAGCTGTCTAGCTGGTTCTAAATAGTGTACAGCCACTATCTCTGAACACGGACTTCATAATTTTTAAAACTCTGATTAGCGCTATAGTTAATGAAAAATGAGGTCACCATTTGAAGGTAATTAATATACATAAATAATACATGAACTTGAATCCTATTTTCATCCAAATGAAATAAAAGAGTTAGATATACTAGGATTAATTAAATAAGAGGCTAATTTCCAGATAAATTTTACACTACCTGACTGCATCAGTTATATATTTTTTTTTATTTTTGTTTTTTTTTAATACAAATCAGGTTTAATTTGATAAATACCTTGACACCACTTATACACGAGTAACGGCGACGGCTCTGTATCGGCCGGCTTGCTCCACGGCGGCAATAGACGTCGTTTGTCAGCCTCGTACCACAGGTATTGATCAAGATACGCATCTGTGATCTTTTCTAGAGGCTCCACGTCATAGACTGGGACTAAGTGAGAGTATAGGTCCATGAACTCTATACCGACCTATGGAGAAATCAGATTTCTATTACACTTTAGGCACATAGAGATTAAATAATCTCGGGAACCCGGTGAATGATGTGGGAAAATTTTCTGGAAATCTTTTGTTCAGCAGTATACTTCTTCAAGCGATATTGCATAAGTCCACTGCTGGAAGTAGCACTGAGCAGTACTTTTGAGTTTGACTGCAATGAAACAATGTGTGGATGTTTTCTCGAGTTTGTTCCCATTGCAGTACATAACCAGCAATGGCATTCTTATTTCGTTCATTTGATGACATATCGCACGCCTGCCTTGGGCTATTTCTTGATTTATCTTGACAAATGGTGACAAATCAAATTATTCTTGAAACATACCTCTCTGAAAGTCCTCTGGGTAAGTAAATGACGTTTGATCCTAGACAACGCCTCGTGAGGGTTATCATACGCCTGCTCAATCAGCCCCAGCTCCTCTCTCTGGCTTTGATTCAGTCTGGACTTCACGCTGTAAGCTTCCTTCAGCCTCTCCAAAGCCAGGATTAGGAGCTTTGTGTCGTGTTTGTAAGATAAGGGAGGGAAGGGTATGGGCGCGAAACGACGAGATTCCAGCCAGTGGACCGTTGTTGTGTAGATTGCTACGGCTTCCTCAGGCGAGATGTAAGGGCCATCCTGTTGAAGGTGATTGATTGTAGAAGGGAAATGGCATGACAGCTTTTAAACTTCTGGTCTTCTGGTAAAAACAGAAGACTAAATAGAAATAAAATCTTCTTTTTCTGTGTTTAATTTTTGAATACAAACCTTCAAATAGTTGTGCTGTCTCTCTTGCTCAGCCTTCAGATACAACCGGGTCAGTCTCCCTAAGTTCTTTTTACAAACTGTTTTGTCAACAGTGGCGCCTCTGCGGATTCGCTCGCGATTGTAATGGGCTGTGTTCGTCCACCAATCAGCCTTCATCTTGACGTATCGGAGAATCATGTTCTCGATTGGAGTGGGGAGGCCTGGTACCTGGTGAAAGGAAATTGAAGAGTGGAGAAGTTACTTAGTTTTGTCGTGCCATAGAAAACGTTCCGCGCGACAATTACCATACAAAAATAATCAGCAAATTCCTCACCTTCCAAGGTATATTAGCCTTCCAACACCGCCAGGCTTCAGAGAGATGCTGCAGGATGGTCCTGGCCTTGTTCTGCTTGATACCTTCCGGCATCATGTCGACTATGTCGTGCATCACCGACGCACGCAGCTCTAAGTCGAAGTGGGATTCAACGCGCTGCTTCGTGACCGTTTTTGCTACACCTTTAGCAAGAGAAATGTTTGTCACTGGTAATCCAGATACTTATAGAACACTACAACCTTATGTCTAATCATCATCATTTACCTTTGGAATGTCTGCCTTCAAACTGCCTGGACAGCAGGTTTCCAAGCCATCGCTCCAGCAATGGTGTGATTCCGCGCATGAAGAAAAGCCACACACGCCACCCTGGCGCCCAGAAACCACATCCTGGACCTTTGGATACTGGACCCTGATAAAGAAAATACACATGCTACACTGGAAAAAAACCTCATATTGCGTCCAGTGTGTTTTATCTAAAGTTATATCATTCAACTGATCACTAAAAGAGTGTAGTACAAATTACTTACAGTATTGAATCTGTAGTAGATGAGATGCTTGAGGTCCTTGCACATTCGGATCTGCCTCATCAGTTTGTACTTGTACCGGTACATTCCGGTCAGTTGGCCAACGTGAGCGAATATGTACTGAAGCCCGTCAGCCAATTGGAAGGAATCGACGTTGTTGAGACGGTATTGTACGTGCGAGTCGACGATTAGTTTTGTGAGGCGGAGGATTTCTCGGCACAAGTGGAATGCTGTGGAAAAAGTGTTCATTTTTAATCTTTGTAGTCTGTTGGCCATCTCAGAGTTGCTAAAGCATTATCTGTCTTTTGACGACTTTTGGAGTAATCATACGCAGCGCAGTTTAAGAGGTTTTATCTACATGACTAAAATACATAATGCGCAAAAAATTTAGAGGGACATAAAAAGGGTCTTTCTTATCTTACCATTTCCAAATCTAGATTTTTTTCTTTCCTTTGTAGTCAAAGTCTTCACCGGCTTCAAGTTAAAGTTGTAGTCCAGATGCAGGTAGTTCAAGTTCTTTCTGTGGATGAGGAGATTCAGCATGTTGTATCCCTGTCTGCAGACTTGCAGGCCAGCTTCCACCCAGTCGAGGGTCGTGGTTTGGAAGAACTTGGTGGACTTGAATGAACGGAATAGGTACCTGGGGGAAAGATGTGACAATAAAAATTGCTAGACAACATTTGAACCTTCTAAAAATGCGTGTTGTTAGTTCGATTTTATAACATTAGGTATTAGAAGCAGTGATGGTGTTGGGAAATTACCTCTTCTTCTGAGGCTTAGGAGGGCGATGCTTCAGAGCGTTGAGGACATAGTACTTGAGCAGTTTCTGGTAAGACACCCTCACTTTGACAGGCTGGCCGGGCGGGCAGTGCTCCTTGTACCAAGTCTTTACTAAAGGCACGTCAATCGCTCGTCTGCTGCGACCTAAAACCAATTCATATAAGATAAATAAGGTTACTAAAAGGCCAGTTTACCTTTGAAATTGTTGGGTACCCAACATAAACAAGTACTACATAGTGCAAAATATGTACCTGATCTCATACTGAAAGGCCTCGGAGCCCACAGCAAGGATATTCCATTAGCTGTGTTATCAGTGTACAACGCTGTCTCTTGCAAGAATGGAGACACTTCCTCAGGAAGCACATACTCCTCGTCATCAGGAATTGGATCTAGAGACTTGACTGTGTGGCGATGCGAGATGGGGTTGATCAGGGGGTCGAAGTAAAATGCTGGGAGGTCAGGATCTTCTGTCTTGATGTAGACTACGTTCGGAGTGTGGTACCTAGAGAAAAATTAGGTATATAAATATGTATGTTTGAACTTCAGGTTTGAGCTTACAAAAAATAAGTTCCTATCATATCGCAAAGGGCGGCCATACACTTTTGTGTATTGCTATGAATAGAAGATTTTAGTTCACCATGTAGCCTGACTACAGCTGCTGGTGTATGGCCGCCCAAAAGTAGCTAACTCTGCACAGTGTAAAGAAAAGTTGCACAAATAAGAACTCACCAAGACAATTGCACGAAATGCGGGAGATTGTTGTACAGATACGGGAAAGCGATCCTGTACTCTGTCCTGATTGGCTGGCGGATGATGATCTTATTGATGTCATTGAACTCATTCCAATCTTCATCTCCAGCTGAGTTATCCTTCACTAAAGGCTCGAACTTCGGCCCGCCGGGAATGGCCATGTTCAGAGCTTTGGCAGTGAAGAAACTCTTCGAATCAAAAAGGTAGAAGTAGTTGTCATCTACCAAGTCAGTTAGCAGCTGATTTGCAAGGCGGTACAGTGTCGCCATCTGTGGTAGAGTCAAGTTCCACTTTCTGTAGGTAGAACCGTTTACATGTCTGGTTCCTAGCAGTGGTTTATGATCATAAAACCATTGTGCAACTGCTCCGTCTTCATCCGGGTCTAATTCAATCTGAATTGGCTCTAGAGGCTCGACATCCAAGATGTTGTCGGCGTAATCTAGAGGCGGTTCTTCATCGTCAAACGGCGGGAACCTCATTCGCTTGAAATGTCTTCTGTCACGCTTTTCACGTCTCATCATAATCCACATTGTACCCCACTGGGCGATATACACCGGTTCAATGACCCAGGGTATCTCATTGACGAAAGTTATGGCGCCAGTTATGTGGTAGAGAACTCTTACATCACGGATTTGCTCCCATGGCATTGGCATGTTTTCTAGAAGCTTCATGACAGCATGAGGCATGTATTTTAGGGCTCCCAGGTAGACTCGTTTATCGTGGCGATATTTCCTGCTGGTCATGTCACCATGGTCACGAATAATCTTGCGAATGTGCTCTGGAGGCATGTCCTCTTTCTGAGCATCGACAAAGCCGAATTTGCGCTTCTCCGCAAAACGCTTTGACTGAAGTTGCAGCCATTTTTGAGCTAATAAAAAAAACTTTATTATATTGTGGTAATTAAAAATTATAAGAAGCCTTGAAAGTTGTTGAAAGATTTTATCACTCTCAGACCTGTATGGCAAATATGGTAACAGACAGCAACCATTAATTAAAGTAATGAGTATGTATGCAATCACAGCATTTTCCATTAGATACTAGCCTGGAAAATCATATCCATTGCTCAATAATTTCCCCATAGCTCCATAAGTTTGCTGATAGCTTTAACAACAATCTTGAAAGTATTTGGGTTTAAAGTTTAAATAATGTGCCACAATAATTGTTATAATAAGTTAAAATTTTCCGGCAATAAAATATAACAAAAAGAAAGAGCTCAATATTTTTAGAAGAAAATAACTTTATCATGTTTCAAGTACAAAACTGCCCAAAATGACAAACATTACACAGGTGTAGATTCCATTGTAGGCAGCCATTACAAATAATGCCAGAGGGAAAACAATACAAAACAGATAACCTCAAAATTTCAGAAAAAAAACCACTACTCACCCTTCTCCTTGATCTTTTCTTCTGGTATGTGGTGAGGTTTGGGAGGCTGGGAGGGCGGTACCGGAGGCGCAGCAGCAGCCGCTGCGGCGTGGGCTTGGAGAGCCGCTTGCTGAGCAGCGGCTAGTTGCTGCTGCGCCATCATGGTGGCCCAGGGGTTGGGCCCCAGGAGGTACGGCGGCAGCGACATGCTGACCGCTTTCTACAACAATTCAACAAGACCTCCGTGAAGCTACAACAAACAAATCTTTGGCAAGAAACGTAGTCAGCGTGTAGGACGCCGCCAGCCAAGTATTACCCCAAGACCAGCACGACAATACTCACTTTTTACCACTTCACGGCTAAGTTATTTGTATTGAATAACCATCCATGCGAAACTCTAACATTTCTTTTAGCAATATAAATTTTGCCACCAAATTAACAAAAAACTAACAACAAATTATTTCGCTTGGTGGCATCCATTTGCAATTTTTTTTTATTTCCTGCAAGCAAGTAAGCATTTTTTTTTTCTGTGTTTCCTCACCGCAGCGTAGGGGCTGAATCAGGCTCTCGAAAAGTTATTGTCTATGGATTATTATGAGAATTAATCGACTAATTTGGAACTTAGGACGTTCTATGCTAAGTAAGGTAAGGACTAAGGACGTGGGTGGGCGGACAATTAGTGCATTGTATTATATATTTTTTCAACACACTTGCTCATAAAGTGGCTCTATGGTCACCGCAATTAGGCACATAATGATACCCATAATCAAACTGTGACTTTTTCATTGCTATAACTCACTAGTGAGTTATAGATTTTTTTTTAAAATTTTATTGGTTGAGTAGCTTTGTTACTAAAAAAGTTTTTATTCAAAAAAAAGATCGTGTTCAATAGAACAAATAAATGAATGTTCCTATTGCTTGCTCATTTCATGCAACTTCTTATTTAAATAGATAATTTTAACTCGTACGTGTTTAATAAATAAAATTTTCACTCAAATATAACTTTTGTTTTCTCTGTAATAAAAGAAAACTTTAAATTCCCCATTTTTTACGTGGCAGAATAGGCGCAAGCCCTAAGCTCGGAAATTAAATAATAAAAAAACCTCATCCCTTTAGTCTGTGGCCGATCGCAATGCGCGCGCATAGGAAAACTGATTAATTTTTCCCGCCATAGCGAAACATTTTTCACAACGCGTTTTCACTGTTTAAATTATAGTTATTTTATTCACAAGTGTGTTGAAAAACGTCGTATGATACACGTGTGTATTGGTGATTACCGTTCTCGGCTTTCTTAAGACCCTCGCCTACGGCTCGGGTCTCAATGACACCTCGGCGGTAATCACCAATGTACCACACTAGTACCATAATGTACTATTTCAACACACTTGCTCATAAAGTGGCTCTATGGTCACCGCAATTAGGCACATAATGATACCCATAATCAAACTGTGACTTTTTCATTGCTATAACTCACTAGTGAGTTATAGATTTTTTTTTAAAATTTTATTGGTTGAGTAGCTTTGTTACTAAAAAAGTTTTTATTCAAAAAAAAGATCGTGTTCAATAGAACAAATAAATGAATGTTCCTATTGCTTGCTCATTTCATGCAACTTCTTATTTAAATAGATAATTTTAACTCGTACGTGTTTAATAAATAAAATTTTCACTCAAATATAACTTTTGTTTTCTCTGTAATAAAAGAAAACTTTAAATTCCCCATTTTTTACGTGGCAGAATAGGCGCAAGCCCTAAGCTCGGAAATTAAATAATAAAAAAACCTCATCCCTTTAGTCTGTGGCCGATCGCAATGCGCGCGCATAGGAAAACTGATTAATTTTTCCCGCCATAGCGAAACATTTTTCACAACGCGTTTTCACTGTTTAAATTATAGTTATTTTATTCACAAGTGTGTTGAAAAACGTCGTATGATACACGTGTGTATTGGTGATTACCGTTCTCGGCTTTCTTAAGACCCTCGCCTACGGCTCGGGTCTCAATGACACCTCGGCGGTAATCACCAATGTACCACACTAGTACCATAATGTACTATTACGCAGTATTATATATTAATTTTTTCTCATATATTATAATAATAATATTCTTTGAAGCATTCTAGTCGGTGATTCCACCCAGCCTGAAGTAGATTTCAGCAATATTTATACCTACCAACTATTTAGGTAGGTACACATACCTATTAATTAGGTACCTAGGTAAGGTACCTAGTTAAGTACCTACACGTAAGTAGTAAGTTTATTACCTATGGTGGTTAGTTAGTTCAGTACCAAAAAAGTAAGTACCTACCTAGCTAGCTACCTAGATAACTTGTTTGTCTGTGCACCTAGGTAAGTACCTTCTTTGTATTTTCATGTATTCTTTCTGTTTAAATAAAATCAATAGGTAGGTACCCATGTACTTACTTAAATAAACAATTTATTCGTCTCTAAACCCGAAAGGAGGAGTCAACACAATACCATCAATAGTTCCTGTTTCACTTATGAGTTCTTCATTTATTTCATCAATAACATCGGCTAAGAATGTTTCGTCCAAAGACATGCTATCACTGCTCATATGGTTGTCAATCGAAAATTCTTCTATTACCTGAGTAACAGCTTCAGCAATATCTGAATCATCTGAAATGTCCATTTGTTCATTACTTCCTTCATTGTCTTCGTTGGGAATTAAGTTTCCAGAGTTTGTTGTACCGGTATTGCTTTGGTGGTTTGCTGTAATGTGCTCATTCATCTTCATTTCTATAACGTTTCTGCTATCGGTTACCGTGTTTTGATTACATAGGTCACTGGTATTGTTCGCATTATTATTATCGTCTGAGTTCCCAGTTTCAATATCTATTCCGTCCGTACTTTCTTTGTGTAAGACCTTGTGATCATTATTTGGTATTTTATCAAGAAACACAATGCTGTTGAGGAGTTCGTTTGACGATTTAACGAGGCGGTGGCTTTGGTGGACTTTATTCTGTGTTACTTTATTTTCTGATGATCCCCTTGCTGATGAAAGATCGTTTGAGGAAATGTCATTACTCTGGTTTGTGTGAGGAGGTTTCCTGTGGTTTACACCATCAGAAGTCAGTTTTCTTGACATTTTAGAGTTTGTTAAGGTATAGTTAGCACTGCAGTCAGTTTTATCATGGCCTTGATGAACTTTTAAACGTTCGATCAGAAATAGATTTTCAGTTTTGAACTTTTGTAGCATTTCTTTCACTGTATCTGAGTTTCCGTGTCTTCTTGATTCCATCTGTATATCTGCGTTCAGGTTATAGAGAGTCTTTTCATCGTTGATTTCTGGCGTTCTTACTTCTAGAGGCTGAAATTTTTAGATTTGGATTAAAAAAGATTTGTAATTTGTATCCGAGCTAACAATGTTTGAGTGCTTATCATCAGACTATTTTACATACCGTTTCATTTCGTACAATAAGCTCCGAAAGCTCATAGGCTAGTTTGACAGTGTCTTCTGGTAAGTGTGTTTTGGCAGCTAGAGCTAGCCCATAATTTCTAACTGAACTGGTACCAATTTCAATCTTGTGAGTGTAAATTAATCTCTTTTGTGGATTTTCAGTATTTTCAATATCTTCCTCAGTGACGACTGTGTGACTGCTGAGGAAAAAATATTTTGGCTTAAAACAGATGTCTTCAGAAAATACAAAACAAATATTTTAGCTAATTTATTTACTTCACGACATTGTAGTACAGTTCTTGTAGTCTTGTTAAATACGTGAAGTGTGTGGTAAAGAAAGTAAACGCATTACTGTTGATAAGTTCTTCACACATAGCCCACGCAATACTTGTTCCTTCTTCATCACTTGTGCCCCTAAAATAAACTCTTAGATTAAAGGTGATCACATTAGGGGATAATAACTTTATCTAGGCAGTAGAGTTGATACCTGCATAGCTCGTCTACGATAACCAAACTTGATTTCGTCAGACCTTTCATTATGTGCTGCATTTCTTTTATCTGTTGATAAATAGGTACAATGTATATAAAGAAACATGCTTATTAATTATTAGCATAGAAAAAACTTTGATCTAAACTTATTTACCTCGTACACAAATGTAGACGCATTTAACTCAACGCTATCGTTAAAACCAATGCGTGAGAAAATCCGATCGCAAATCCGCACCACTGCATTAGTTGCTGGTAAGAAACAGCCAAGCTGCAAAAGACAAACATCAAACATTTAGGTATCTATCTAAAACTACTAACAATAAGTCCACAATCATTGCAAGATCTATAAGTTTGTTACCTGTGCCATGACTTGCAGGATGGCAATCTGTTTGATGTAAATGCTTTTACCACCCATGTTGGGACCAGTGATGATAGTGAAGTTATTTTCTGGGCTTGCGAACTGAAAATATAAGACGTTTAAGAACGAGTCTATGTGATAGATATAACTTTCCTTAAATCCTAAGTTTAATTTGTTTGAAACTACCGATAGTTAATTAGCTACATTTCTGTATCCGCATACATCCTACAGAAACGTAGGACGGCCGGCAGCGAGATGGCCAGACGCCATCGTCAAAATAGCAGGCCGTAAATGGGAGAGACTAGCTCAGGACCGCAGTGGATAAAGTCGGGCTGTGGATGATAATGATGATGAAAAACTAGCCTCTTACTTACAACATCATTAGGCACTGGCATAACATGGCTGTTATAATCAAGCAAAGGGTGCACCCCATTTCTTATATCCAAATAGTCTCCGAACTCTGGCCGTATGTAAGATCCTATTGTGCTGGCCTATAAATATTGAAAGATGTTAGGTAGGTACGAAAATAATAATTAAATTCAGCCAGTAAAAATGAAGTAAATATGAACCTGAGCCAAAGCTACTAAGATGTCTAGTTCAGCAACATCTTCGCAGAGTTTGTAAAGACTCGACATAAACGGTCTTAGCTCCTTTAGTAAACTGGAAATAACGCTGTAAGAGTATTGCTGATTAGGTACAATAAAATAAATTGAAAACAATATTAATGTACCTAATAGTATATGAAAATAGATTAGATAAGAACTTGACAAACATGTTACTCATTTTCTGTATCTCATTGAGTGATTCTTTGGCTTGTTGATCAAGAATCACTAGTTCTTCAGTGGTCATTGTTACACTTGCTCCGTTATTTTGAACCTAGAACACGTACCTTGTTATAAAAACGTCACGCTAAGATATGTTTATTTGTTTTATGTTAGTTTTCTATTGACTGTTTGATTAACTACCTGTATGAATATAGGAGGCAAATCATCCACGTTGAAATGTCTCCTATTCTTCGGAGCAATTGGCAAAACTATATGAAACCCTTTCATAACATTCTGATTTAACCGCACAGGTAAATCATAAGTTTCGCTCAACTGTTCAACAATCTTCTGTATGTCTTCAATAAGTTCTGAATAAGTTCTTCTGGCTACGTCTAATAGACCGTTTATATTGGGTTTAACGGCGAAACACCTTTGCAAGCTTCCCATCGCTCCTTTCTCTAAATGAGCATCGTCTTGTATTATTTTTTGGATACGATCAGCAATTTCGCTATAGTGGGGATTCTCAAAGTCCTGTTAAAATGATTATTTATACTATTAGTATACCGACCTATTAACTATTTCAATAATTAAACCGTACGTTGTACCATTTGTATATTCTTTAATCTTCCACAATTAGCCGCGTTTAGACATTCAATGAGCTTTGGAACCATGTTCATGGTAGTTTTCAGTAGTAGTGTCTGGTTAAGCTGAGCCTCGCCCATTTTATCCATATTCTGGTTAGTAGATTCAACGCAGAGAAGTAATATTTTATCTACATCGGATAGTTTTTTGATCACATTCTGAAAATCGATGTAAATAATATTCGTATTAGGGATCAAATTATTATTCATTCTATTCAGTATTCGCATTGATTCACCTGTACATCGACCATTAGCCCAGCTTCACTATCAACCAGATCTTGAATAGCATCAAGTCGGTTTTCAATAAAATCTTTGTTGCACGAAGGCTGTAGAATAGACGCTCTGAGAGCTCTGATACCACCAATCGTGTACATTGGCCCTAAGACACCTAAGAGACAGCACGAAGGGCCGGCTGATGGTACTAAAGGCTGAACTAGTTCTAACTGAGTCGCAGTTCCTACATCTAGAAAATAATGTTCTGGGTAGAGTAAAGAGAGACAATATGAATTTTAATACAGATACAGAGAGCATTTATTTTTTTACCAATGATCATAGTATTCTCAGACGAATGATATTCAATCTTCAAAGACTCCCTTGCGAACACAATGCATTGAATGTATTCCACGTATTTTAGAACCGCTGATGCAGCAGTCAATGCATAGAATCTAACAAAAGATATTATTCAAATAGTTATTACGTTTTACGTCATCAACGATATAAATAAACAGAATAACGCGATGGGTAAATTGCAAATTAGATCAATGCGCTATCTACTGCCAATGAAAAACAAGATTGTGTATTTTTTACTGTGGATACGCACTTGTGTAAGATTTGTAGATAAACAGCGCTATATTGGGGCGCACACAGTGTTTGTATGTTCTGGCGACCTGCTGCGTCATTGAAATACCTCCGTTGAACTGTTGTCAAGTTAATTTGAGGATATTGATCTTTTATCAGTTGGTATAGCTGATTAGGTTGCACGCCTTCGCAGAATGTGTGTGGAACTATTATCTGTAAACATTTCCTTGCGAATGAAGATCTTGTGACAAACATAATAATTAATATGAAATATTTATACTCATTTTCTTCTATAAAAATGAATACCTAGGTACGTTAGACTAGAACAGCAATGAACCCGCGACTTAGTCAGCTCCGCACGTTTTGACCTTGTCGTTCCTTTGGATATGGCTGACTAGGCTGAGAGGATGGTATAGGTGCTGGGCAAGCCTACTTCATCTAAATATTGTCCCAGGCACTAGTGTCCCGTTAAGTGTAGGCATGTTGCTTCATGACGCTGTATAAATCACCTTCAATAGATGTAAAGGCCTAAGTTAGAACAGCAATGCCATCTACTGGCATTGATGTGCCTAGCTGACCGCAGTGAATGACCTTCAGGCCGAGTTGATCTATCAACATTGCACATTTAATTACAAGTCTCTATACCTCGATTGGATTGAAGAAATTGATTTTTGTCAGTGTATGCGTGTATAGCAATGTATCGCTGAACTGACAAAGCACTAGATGAGGGTGTCTCAAGTCGACGGCAGCTATTCCTATTTCCCCTTTAGCCATTCCTCTTCCTTCAGATATTGCTGGAAGTGAAATTCTAAGTTATCTTTTAAAACCTAACTTATTTTGGTGTAAGTTTTTCATGTTTAAACGAACCTAGTATAACGCTGGCTTCTACAGTTAGTGTACTCGTTGATCTGCCTGATCTTGTACCACTGTGATTTCCTGAAATTATTATTTTTTTGTTCCAAATATCTGTAGGTTAACCGTACCAATATATTTATCTAGTCTGCTTGGTTTTTGATGTTCTAGGTAGGTACATAGTTTTACATACCTCTACTGCTGCTGCTAATGTATCTCAGAATGGAGGGTCTGTTTCTTGGTGTCATGAAATCATGGGATGTATCGAGCACAGCTGAGTCGCTAGCAAGTATTCTCGGCAGCACCCTTGGTCCACTCGATATTGACTCTGGTTTCGATGACGTTGAATTTGTGAAGATTCTATGAATTTATTTACATGAATTAAGTAGGTAGTTACCTATTTATTGCTTTTTTATAAGTCCAAAACTGTTTTTATCATTTTTTGAGCTGTAGTGAAAGTTAAATAAAAACCAGTGTAGGTAGGTATCTATCTACCTACTTAGTTCAGGATTATGTTGTTCAGATACCCTAAGGTTTTATAGCTAAATCGCGATATTTTATTTTTTTCTTACGGAACATTTCACAGGTTCGGCGCAAGCATAGTTAATAATAGTAATGTCTTAGGTACTGACTTTCGTTTCAAGCTACGCAGTGGACCTGCTGGAGGTCCCATGGATGACCTCTTTGTCTTTGCAGACTCATCCTTGTTATCAAACAGATATTTTGGAGTATTATTTGTCGTTGCACGACTTGCATTAGTGGTGTAAGATAAAACTTGCAGAGCACCGCGTACGCCTAGAATAATGACAAAGAAATAGAGTAGGATTTCAGATAGGTAGGTACCCGAGATCTTAGATAGGTACCTAAGATCTACTAAACTATTTGAAGGTAGGTACCTGAATAGTCTGGTTCAACAACAGTCATTGTTTTTTTCATTTCGTACATACATTCGTACAAAACAGGAAGAAAGTGGTACCAAGTACGTACGCACCTACCTAGGTGCGGACTCACGTATACCTAGATGGATATAGGCGGTCCCTAGTAGGTACCAAACCCACTTGAGAAACCGATTTAGTTAGTACCTAGGTAGGTAGGTAGGTACTCTAGGTACAAATTGAAATTCTGCCTGTATTATGGTACCTAAGTTAGGTGTAAATACTCACCATTAGTTGTATCTTTTCTAAGTAATTCATTTCGTAACTTTGAATGATTTTTGAACTTTGCACATTTTTCTCTTTGTACGACATTCATTGTAGGTACCTACTTACAGGTATCTAATTATTTCATAAATGCTAGCTAACTTTAGCCATCGATGCCTCCGTTTTATTTTCCCGCCAAACAAACAACTCAACTAAAGTGAGGTAGGTTAAAGTTAGTTTGCTGCCGATTTTAGTCGATTATAAATACATGCAAGGCAAAGGTTACTTTTTGAGCTTACTTTTTGCCTACAAATAGTGGACCATAGAGTACAGTACAGACTGGACTGGGTAGGTTTTTTTTCTAGTAAGTATTATAGATGCTAGCTTGACCTAGTAATGATTTGACCTACATAATATTTTTGGAAAAAAAATATAGTAAAACACCTGTCATGTCAGAAAGACGTCAAGCAAACGTCAATTTAATTTGTTTTTGTTTGTTCGTTCGTTCGTTTGTTTTTGTTGTGGTTTTGTGGCGGCGTGGCGTGTGCGTTGGGTAATTTTTTGGTGAATTTATTATATTTGTGATTCCCCAATGTAATAAATAAGTTTGTTTTTTCACGATCGAACTCACATTAGAAGGGCTGCTATCTTTAAATCAAGTTCCATTCAAAAACTGTTATGATTATCTACGAACCTTGAACTAGCCTAGCATAGCATCTATCTTTATCAGTTCGTAATGAATCGTGGGGTTTATCACTATTATCTTCTGTTGCTAATCGCCACACCACACTTTGTGCAAGGAAATTCAACGGAATCGATGTATGTATGTTGCATGCTCCATATTTTTAGCAAAATTCTACCTAGAAATTTTGCATGTCACATAGATAGAAGCATGTCACTAACAGCACTGACTTGCTGACCTTATGAGCCGAAGGTCATATCAATCTGCAGAGCATTTTCATTCATTGGCAAAGGCTCGGTCAACCTAGAAGTTTCTAATATCAAGTTCTATTGGAATAAAAAATGTGAAACATTTAAATCTATAATAATAAGTTCAGTGATTTGGTGAACTAGTGATTTCTAAAGGTAAATAATTAACAAATTTTACCACCTATAGGTATATAAAAGTCTCAATTATAAGTAGAAAACTAAAATTTAACCTTTATTCACACGAGCTGACTATCATCATTACAACAAATACAGTTTTCTAAATATGGCTTCAATTATTGTCAGGAATGTGTGTTTCACATCAGTAGGTAGACAAACCACGTGTTGAAAGTGTGAGTTGACAACACATGACATTGTGTTTGATAACCCAATTCTCTTTGGCCACTTTTCTCAAAATGATCGGGCGCAGTTTCTTTATTACATCATATTTGTTTTCTATTTGTTTTGAACCATCCCAGCAAAAAAGGGTTATTCAAGACAAATGCTGGGAAGATTTTCCTTTTTTTTAATCTTTATTTAATGATGGCATATCAACATGACTTTAATTTTTTGTAAGGTTGTTTGCTTGATTTGTGAAAAATTTATGGGTATGGTACCTAGAACCTACTTATTTTGGAATTATAGTGCATGAATGCATGGTGAAGCTTGAACAGTGTGAAGTAATGAAAATATTTGGCTACAATGCAACAGTAAACCCACTTACATAATATATTATTATGTATCTATTTATTCAGTTTACCTAATCGGTTGTAGGTATGTGAACTTGCTGTGTTAGCATTGGCTATTGGTTATTATTGATTTTTACGAAGAAATTTGGTAAACATTGCGTTTTTTGAGTATAGTTGCAATGTTTGAGTATAAAATATCTTACACAATATTTTATTTCAGTCTAAAATAAAAACAATCATAATATTTGACCTCATTAAAAAGTTGCTTTGCAACAGTATAATAATAAAAATAAGAAAACATTTTTTTAAACAAAACAACATTTTATCTAAGCTGTGAGCAACTTTTATCTGTTTTGCACTCGACGCAATTAGCAAAACAAGTCGTTCCACAAAATATTCCATGCGCTTCTATCGCGAGTGAGTGAGACGACTGTCGTTTCCACGCCCCTACTGCGAGGGTCGCTCGTGTCTGGCAGTAGTGTTTATTGAAGATGGCAGGATACGTCATTCATAGTACGTAGCTCTCAGATCGTGGTTCTGCGCTCGGCTTATCTCCGGGGGCTTGTGGATATAAAGGCGATAAAGTTTTGCGCGGGTTTACTGTTACTAGTGATATCACACTCGAAGAAGGCGTGTTCGCGGTATATCCCATCAAGTGGGCCTTTCATTCTCTTAACCTTACAGAAAGATAAGTAACGCAAACAATATAACTCGATTGTTGTGTTTCAAGTCATTGTTTTTCGGTTACTCGGAGGAGACACATCGAAATGGCTCTTTACAGGTACCTTTTCTTTTGAGATCGGGATTCTAATTGCATGTGTTACATCTATTATAGATTAGTAAATGCCTGTTTAACTTCATAAGGCGTAACGTAATTATTATTAACTATAATTAATTTATTAACATAACGAAACTAATTATGCTTTGATAGCTAGGCAGAGTTTAAACTAACTTGATAGTTCTTGGTCTAAAAATAACAAATCAAAATTTTAACCACATTGTCCAATCATATTATTTGAAAAGATGATGCTAAGATATATTTTATTTTCAAAAATGTCTTTGATCTTCAGTCTGACCGCCAACATTAATGGTAATGGTGAAATTGCTAAATTTTTAATTAATTTCTGACATGCCAACGTTATGGATTATAGTAACATTATGGTTAAATAAATGTATATTATAGCTAAGCGTGCTCCACCCTAGGCTGCAGCTACACTTACCACCAGGTGTGCTGGCAGCCAAACGCTTAGCTATAGCTCATAAAAAAAAAAAATTAAAAAAAAATACAAAGTTCATTAAGTATCATTACACTTGGCGGTCAGACCGCTAATATTAAAGTTATCTGTTTTTTTATTTAAATTTTCGCCAATTCTTTGATTGGCAACTGTTATTTCAATTCACAGTCAATCTTATAATGGGTAAATTGGTTGTTATTAAATGATATATCTAGGTACATACCTATCTTATTTATATCTCAACTCAACACAGGAAATGGTGCAGCTAATAACACGATTGGTTTGATAAACAGTGCTTCTATAATATCCTGCATAATATTTTGTCGAACGAGTCGCTACAGCGTCACACTCACGTATTATATACATATTGCAATAAGAAGTATCTGGATCCCATTTCCATAATGTTGTTTGTCCAAAATTTCAAACTGGTTTTTGTTTGCCGAAATTCCAAGGATATTTAACTTTTTATTGACTGCTAATAAGTTATTATTTCCAAAGAATTTACTTTAATAATAGGTAGGTAATGTACCAAACACGGTGCACGCGTTATAATACACATTAGGCCCAAAAACCAGAAGTGCTGATAAAATATTTTTTTTTTGTTATTTTTATTCACAATTTTTTGGACTCAGCGATCTATGAAACTCTCATCACAATTCACAAGATGTAGAAATAATGCTTGCGTAAGTAAGGTCTTGAGTGTGGTGTAACATGTAGATTGTATATTTGTGCCTTAAGCTCACACCGCTAGCACATCACTTCAATTTCCTTCCAGTTCTGGAAGTTTCCACTCATGAGTACATAATAATATATTAGATTCTTCTTGACACCACTATCGATAAAAAATTAAGGTCATTTGCACATTTTTGCACACGCAGTTTCTATCGCAAACAGCTTCCGTGTTAGTGTTAGACATGACAGCGATAGGTGACATTATATCTAACTAGTTTACTTTTTACCATTCTTCATTGTGACTATACAAAACTCGTTGCTATATAAAACTTGAACTATCAATAAGTTTTTCTTTTAAGTTATCAGTTCGTGTATTCAATAAAATGTGACATTAGTTTTTATTATTAGTTTTATATTTAACACTATTAAAACGAATAACTTTTTGCACGTTTTTCAACTGGTTGGTTCCTGTAATTAATACAACTTAATATTCTATTTGTATTTCTTTGTTCGGCCTTTTCAATTCATTCCACACTCTTTATTCATACGGTACGATTGCATTAATTACATTCCAACAATCGCTAGGTGCATCCACTATATTACAGAGAATTCAATTTACTTAATATTTAAATCTTACAGTCACAAATCAACTAATAGCGCATCTTGTCTGTTTTTAAAATGGCCAATACTGTTTAAACTTTGATATTGTTATAACAATGGATGCGATCAGGGTCTAAGTTGCAAATTCATAAGTTATTTTGCCTTTGTTTCTAACAGTACTGTTCACTCCACAGCTTGAAATCAAACCTGCAATACGCGACTCTAAAGACGCTGTCGCTTGCGTCGATCAGCGTAATGTCGCCGCAGCAGAGCGTCCAGGAGGTGTTCCGTACTGCTGATTGTGTGTGCTTTGATGTTGACTCAACTGTCATCCAAGATGAAGGCATTGATGAGCTGGCAAACTTCTGCGGGAAGGGGGACGAAGTTAAACGATTGTAAGTGAATTGCTCTTACGTAATGAAGATGACCGAAGAACAGAAATTATGGGCTTATACCCGAGACCAAATTCAGTATGACGAAAATTGAATTGCGTCGCGACATGTTATGATAAGCGCATTGAATGGTCACGAAATTGAGACTATTGCTAAGTTGTAAATTTTTAGGGATATATTCATATTGGTCTTCTAAACCTGAGCTAACTATAATGATTGCTAAATCTGTTGTCATCTCTTTTCGTTGTCATGCAAGTGACAATGACAGAGCATTATTTAAAGCCACGCTAAAATGATAGTTGAATATGAATAAAGGGGTTAATGTTATGTAATTATTTCAAGAAATTTCGTGTTATTGGTTCACCACTAAACAGTGTAGGTACGTACAGGTCCAGTTCATAGTATAGTGTCTGTTTTTATTGACTTCTTGCTTACAACCGAAGCTTCCAGAACATCGCTCTGGAACATTTATCGACCGGTTTCTACATTAACCTGTTTAGTCAGTTTTTTGCACGCACCGCGTTACATTCCAGATTTCTCTTGAACTCCATTCTTTGAAGATTACTTTGACATAGTAAACTGTGTAGGTCTTATTCGGGAGTTTTTCTTACAGTGTTTTACTTCAGGCCTGGCATTTTTAGACTTCACATACCGACTTTGTGAAAGAAATAGTATTAAAATAGTGCAGTTCAAAATAAACTGTGAAAGTACCTACTGGTAAAGCCTTATTTATATGTGTAACTAGCCGTCGCCCGCGGCGTTGCTCGCGTTCCAGACCCTTTAGGGTGCGTTTTTTCAAAATTCCTTTCTTAGTGCACCCCTACACTATATAAGGATACTACCCTCCAAACTTCAAAGTCAAAGTCAAAGTCAAAGTCAAAGTCAAAAAGCTTTTATTCAATAAAATCTCACTGATCACTTTGAATCGTCATTACGTTTTGTATGATTAGGTATGATTACAATTTTTTTTTTTTTTTTTTTTTTTATTGGATGAGTTAGAGCTAGTTCGTCCCAAGCTTGTTTGTCTTCTAAATAATCTGATATTTTATAGTATGCTTTTGAAATAAGTCTTTGTTTTATTACGTTTTTGAACTTGCCAATCGACAATTGAGACACATCACTTGGGATTTTGTTAAAGAAGCGTACACATTGCCCTTTGAAAGATTTACTAATTTTTGAGAGCCTAGTGGTGGGAACAGCGAGTTTGTCTTTGTTTCTAGTGTTAACATTATGATTATCACTTTTTTTGTTGAATAGATTTATATTTTTTTTAACATACAATAAGTTTTCATAGATGTACTGGCAAGGTACTGTCATTATATTTATTTCTTTAAACTTATTTCTTAGTGATTCTCTGGGACCCATGTTATAAATTGCACGAATAGCCCTCTTCTGCAACACAAATATGGTGTTTATATCTGCAGCACTCCCCCACAACAAAATGCCGTACGACATAATGCTATGAAAGTAGCTGAAGTAGACTAGTCTTGCGGTTTCCACATCTGTAAGGAAGCGGATCTTTTTGACTGCGTATGCCGCAGAACTAAGTCTCTTCGACAATTTATCTATGTGTGGGCCCCATTGAAGTTTATTATCTAGAGTTATGCCTAAAAATACTGTGGTGTCCACGAGATCTATATTATTTTCCTTGATTTTTACATTAGCATTTGTTTGTTTGACGTTTGGTAGAATAAACCGAATACATTTCGTTTTCTTTTCGTTTAGTAATAAATTGTTTACATTAAACCAGTTTACAACCTTAGAGATTGCATTATTTACATCGTCATAATTAGTTTGTCGTCGTTTCACTTTAAATACAAGTGAAGTGTCATCTGCAAACAGTACAATCTCATGATCGTTTCTAACTACTCGTGGTAGATCGTTAATGTAAATTAAAAACAAGAACGGTCCTAGTATTGATCCTTGTGGTACACCCATTTTTACCACTGACCCCGGAGAACGTTTTCCATTAACATCAACTCTTTGAATTCTGTTACTTAAGTAAGAATTAAGAAGTTCAAGAGCAACCCCTTTCACACCATAGTGGTTTAGTTTCCTGACTAACGTTTCATGGTGCACGCAATCAAACGCCTTAGATAGGTCACAAAACCTCTAGGACTTATAGATTAGGCTGTGCGTTGATTATCAGTCAGCTTCAAAAGAGTTTTATATATTTAAGAAGATAGATGAACCATTTAAACTAGTGAATGAATGAATGAAAATACTTTATTGTACGTAGGTAACGATAACGATGAATCGCGATGGAAGTGTTAGTTAGTCAGTTTTGTAACAAAGTACATGTAATAACTAATCAAGGCTTTTAATACTTTCGTTCCAACTGTTGCCTATTTTAGAAGTATCAGCATTGCTATTCAGCGCGGCAATGCACCCAGTGTCTTGGGCACGCTTCCGATTAGTACTGATTTGAACCAGTTGTGCTATCTATAAATCGTTTGCAACAGTTTGTAGATAGCTCAACTGTTTAATGTATATTTTGTTAATATTGTAAATACTGTATTTGTCTTCATTTTCTTTGTGAATAAATGTTATTTTACTTTTAGAAGACATAAGCAAGTATTGTGTGTTATATTCACAGAACAGCAGAAGCGATGGGCGGTTCAATGACGTTCCAAGAAGCGTTGAAGAAGAGACTGGACATCATCAGACCTAGCGTTAGTCAGATCCGAGAGTTCATCGAGAAGACACCTATCAGGCTTACACCTGGAATCTCGTGAGTTTCATTTATATACGTACAGCTTCCGCCCGAGACTTCGTTCGGGTCCTGTTGGATCCCGTTGATTATCCGGGATTAAAAGTAGCCTATGTGTTCATCATCCAAATCGGATCAGTAGTTTTTGCGTGAAAGAGTAACAAACATCCACCCATACATCCATACATCCTTACAAACTTTTGCGTTTACAATTATTCGTAGGAAGTAGGATTTCTTTCACCGCGATATATGCAAGGATTTGCCTACATGTCTTAGAATTTCACAGCACAGAAATCCAGATCAAGGAGCACATATCTACCGGATCTACTGTTGTAAGATCACGTTCAAGAAAGCAGGAACCAATTATTTAATATGTTATAATCAACCGTAACATAGTAATATGACCGACATAATTGGAATACCAGTTTGCTCCACTTCATAATTAGTTGAGTTATCATCGTGACCTTTCATAAACCGAGATATAGCCGGTTTTCTTTATATGTTTTGACGTTTTGTAATACTGCTGTAAATAATTACACAGCTGCCAGAGTTAGCAGGTACCTAAGAGCCTGTCCAGATGGGGCGTTTCAATTTTATTGTATGAGGAAACGCGTGGCAGGTTCTGAGCCACGCGTTTCCTCATACAATAAAATTGAAGTCTTAAGTTTTATTTTGTTGATCGAAACGCATATCGAGAAGCGACTTGCGAGATATTTTGTATGAAAATCTGATAAGCCTCTAGCGGGATATTTGCAAACTATTTTTCTCCATGCAAAAACTGCGAGTTTCTCGCTTGTTGTCATCATAACAAAACTCAGACTACGTTTTCTGGACGTTTTCTTTCACTTTTTGGCTTTTTTACAGTTTTATAATAGCATAGATTTCTCTTCCAGACAACTAGTAAAAGACCTTCAAGACAGAGGAGTGGTGGTATACCTCGTGTCAGGTGGCTTCCGATGTCTCATCGAGCCGGTGGCTGAGCTGATCGGCATCCCTAAATCCAATGTCTTCGCGAACAGGCTAAAATTCTTTTTCAATGGTAAGTTCTGTCAATAATAACGTCCTGAGCCGCGAGTCTGTGCATTTGTTTTGACTTTCGACTCGAGTATAGCACACGCAAACACATTCGCAAAGCAAAAAATGTTGTATTAAACACGGATAAGCGCCTCTAGCGCAAAATTTCTCGCTTGCTCTCTGAGTGTTCACTTGTGGTTCATCTTCATTATCGCTTCTAATTAGCAATCTGTTGCAACATATTAACTGATAAGATACAAACTTGCCCAACACGCGCGTGCAGAATTATGGCGTTGTATATTACTTTTTCTATCACGTTTTATGATTTTTTTATTGTAGCTATATTGTACAGAAAAAACTATTCATTTCGGTTTCATCCACTCCTTGGTTAGGTATGGTGTTATCATATGGGATGATTCAGATTATTCAAATTAAGATCGTTGTAGGTAGCTACTTGAAATCAAACTGTGTCACAATCTCTGCTTTTCTCAGCATAATTAGGTCAACGATATCGTATCTGGCTTTGTTTTGCATTGTTCGTGCAAAATAATGCAAGAAAAATAAACCTTAACGCTTTAGCAATACGATTGATATTACAAAGATATATTTAATCTTGCTTGGTGCAGTTCACCTCGAAATTATAAAAGGACTCGTTTTGCTTGTTGAATGAGGACAATAATAATGTGTTGGAGTGTAAACACGCAATTGCGATCTTATTGCATTATGCACTGATTCCAATAATAGTAGTAACCATAATATCTAACGGAAACAAAATGTAATTACCTTTCATGGTAAAAACGCTCGTGGCTAGGCTTACTTAGTCAATCTTCACCGATTATCTAAGTTAAACGACTTTCAGCGCGGTCACTATTTGGATTGATGACCGTTAGTGGCATTTACATCTAAGCGCTTCCGTGCTTCGGAGGGCACGTTGAACTGTCGGTCCCGGCTTTATCAGTCGTTAAGCCATGACGGAGGCCTTAAGGCGGCCTAAACACTCCGTCACTAGAGTTGGCCACTAACTCATACGAGCTTACTTACTTATGTTAGAGGTATCGACCTCTTTAGTAACTTTGACAAGTTTATAAAGAAGAAAAAGAATATTTTGTTTTAGAGTTGTCAAATTTTGGTTCTACTGTATAAAACGCTATAATTGTGATAAAATGCTTCTTTACTTTAGCAACTTATAGTAAAATAACTCGGTTATCTCATTGCTGATACTGCGAACGTTCTAAAGAGATAATAAGAGGAAATCTTTAATGATATCCTCATTGAAGATACGTGGTAGTTCCCTAGGCGGTACCTGTTTGGTCTTTCCCTCTGAGAATGCCTAAAGTTACAAAGTAAATAATAATTAAGTTGCGTACGAATATAAAACATTTTAGGTTCTTATCATAAATATGTACTTACAAAAAAAAAATTATACATATAAGTATCTGCTGATTCTATCAGCAACCAGTACAAGGTTTACTTTGTTTGGGATTAGAGAGCGTTGTGTGGTATGTCCAAGAATATTTATTATTACTTATTTATTTTAAAAACTTGATTTTTTCACCGCGTAATTTATCGATCAGGAGTTTTTGCTATACAAATGCAAACTTACAATTTTGGCTTTGGCTTGAGGGTCATTTATGCTGCATATATCCTAAAGTCATTATTACCATTCCTGGCCAACCATTCCATGGCCTTCTTTCGTCTTTTACAGACGATTTAAGTAGTGACTGTATTCAGCCGGGGTAAATATTTTCTCTGGTGACCGTGAGCGCACTGCACGGTTTGTAGTACCTATAGTCTATTATACTAATACACATTATAAAGTGGAAAGATTTGTTTGTATTGAATAGGCTCCGAAACTACTGGACCGATTTGAAAAATTGTTTCGCCGTTGGAAAGCTACACTATCCCCGGGTGACATAGGCTATATTACATTTTCAAAAAAATTAAGTGTCCTCACTAAGACTCCAATAATGTAACCCAAGGTGTAAAAAAAGTCATAATTCTATTTATATGCGCGCACGAAGTCGCGGGCAGACCGCTAGTTTTATAATAAACAAACTATTTTTGTCGTATCTATAAGTAAAGCATAGTTATATCAGCAACTATTATTCTCTTATGATTTCTTATCAATGTTTATTAACCCCCTCGTGATTCTTACCAATAATAAATCTCGCACATGACGTAACATCTCAGGGCCCGAGATCACCTTGTCTGATAGCATAATTTCAATAACAATTATTTCAGTCAGTGTCTTATTGATTAATAAAAAACATTTTTATTGAAGAAGCCAAGTCACTTTTTAATGTATTTTATATTATTTGTATATTTGTTTTATTGGAAGATATCTTCCGCGCGTGACTTCGTTCGCGTCCCGTTGGATACCGTTGATTTTCCGGGATAAAAAGTAGCCTATTTGTTATCCAGGTCACGGACAATATATTATATTCCAAATTTCGTCCAAATCGGATCAGTAGTTTTTGCGTGAAAGAGGAACAAACATACTTAAGCATCTCATATCTACAAAAGTCACGTTGTCTATGTTAAAAAAACTCACAAATTGTTTTAATTTTCATTCAAATGTAAGATTTTCTCTCCTTGGCGTTATTTTTGTAAATGTAATGATAATTCTATTATATGTATTAAACTAGCCGTCGCCCGCGGCGTTGCTCGCGTTCTACCCTTTAGAGTGTGACGTTTCAAAATTCCTTTCTTAGTGCACCCCTACACTATAAGGATACTACCCTCCAAATTTCATACCTCTCGGACTTATAGTTTAGGCTGTGCGTTTATTCTCTGTCAGCTTCAAAAGAGTTTTATATATATTGATAAATGATAAATAGTTTACTCCACGTGCAAGCGAAACTGGAAGAAAAAAGTTGTATAAAAAATATTTATCTTTGAAAGAAAACACGTTATAAAGTAGGTAAATGATTCATAGCGAGGTCTTATCACCACGAGGCGTGCGCGTGTGAACTGACTGTGTCGAGACGCGATGTTGCGTCGTTTGGCCACTGTGTATGGTGTTTGACCTTTTCTTATGAAAAACTTTTAATAAAAAGTTTGCAAAGTAAATAAACTTTGTAATATAGATTCGAGGTAAATAGGGAAATACCTACTAAATTATCGTTATTTATTGATTGCTAGCTTCTCCGCCCGCGACTTTGTTCGCGTCCCGTTGGATCCCGTTGATTTTCCGGGATGAAAAGTAGCCTACGTGTTAATCCAGGTCACGGACAATATATATTCCAAGTTTCATCCAAATCGGATCCGTAATATTTTCGTGAACAAACATACATACATGTGTGCATCCTCACAAAACAAACCCCTTTTTTAATTTGGAATATCCCTCCTATTTTAGTCGAGTGTAAAAATTTGTAATTTTGCAAAAGACCAATCGTCTAACATAGATTGCATTTTTTTTAGTTCTAACGTGTTTTTATTAGTAATAAGGTTAAGCTATGCGTCCACTGGATCGGAATCGAACCAGAGCAAAACGATCTGTTGCTTTGTATTCATATCTATGGTGCAGCGTGCACTGGATCGGCATATCTGCTCAATTTATTGTAAATATCGATGCCTCATACGCTGCGTACGCTACGAATTCGACGCAATGGACGCGTAGCTTTTATAATATAATAGACCTTTGTCAATAACATAGATAACTGTTAGTTCGTCCTTATACACCCGTCAAGGGAAAATAAATATTATTCAAACAATCTACGTAATATTGTGAAATAGAATTTTTTTAAAGATACCGATTAGATAGTAAAATGTTTAGTAGGTACATGAATAAATATTATTATAACACTAGCCGTCGCCCGTGGCGTTACGCGCGTTCTACCCTTTAGAGTGTGACGTTTCAAAATTCCTTTCTTAGTGCACCCCTACACTATAAGGATACTACCCTCCAAATTTCATACCTCTGACTTATAGTTTAGGCTGTGCGTTGATTCTCTGTCAGCTTCAAAAGAGTTTTATATACAGGGTGTTACCAGACCACTTCCGAAAACTTGGAGGTTCCAATCAGACCATGATACTGAAAACATTAGGCGAAAAAAATCGCGAAAAAAAAAATTTACTTGACTATCTCTTTTTAATTTTTTTTCTAGTTACATACACACAGTACAACATAATAAGACATATCTACCTAATTATCTCATTTAAAAAAGCAAAAAAACAAATAAAATAAATAAAGCAGCAATGTACACGCAGCACGCAGATTACGTCTACTACAGCATGAACAGCTGAGAGTTCATCGCGGGTCATTCAAGTATGCGACGTGCGAGCGACCTACGTTAGTACCTACCTACGTTAGTAGGCACTTACGACACAGAATAAATAATAGTACTACGCCTCGACCTTACCTACGTGAATGCGTACATTGCGGGCTGGCGAAATAAATACAAATCTTTAAACATTGTTTTCTCCGGCTATAATTATTTTTCAGGATAACTGATTTTTTTTTGGTTGGGTTTTGGTGTGCTGTAGCTCCCCCTTTCGTTTTCGGAAGTGGTCTGGTAACACCCTGTATATTGATGATTAAAAACATATTTATGTATAAGTCATGGAATTTACCTATATTTTCTTTGATAGTAAATTCTGTAGATAGGGCGGTTGGCAAGCAGATTTTTATCGTAACTATTTTATTATTCCTAGATCAACTCGCTATCTTGTATCTAGGCTACTTCTAAAACTGTCTGATAGTTCGAGTTTGAAGTATCTCGAGTTTCAACGAAACTAGAGTTTTCAGAAAAACAATTGCGATTTGAAGAAATACTAAGAAACATATAGGCCCATGTGTTTTTCGGGTCGGATATGTTAGATTGTGGAATCGAACCCACAACCCACAGCGATGAAAGCAAAATTATAGCAACTGAATCTTTAGAGCAGTCTTTTTTTACTTTTGTTGTAAATCAATGCAGAAAATATTTTTTTTAATAACTCGCGTGATAATTTTTTTTTTTGTTTTTAAGAATGAGAATCGTTTTATTTACGATATATCCGTACCTAATTAGTTTTAAGTATTTAATTAGTTTATGTAATACTGTTACTACATAAACATAAACTAATTATATACTTAAATTAACTGAACTGGAATGTATGTACTACATAATATACTAAAAACAGCCCATATTTAATCCAGATTTTGATTTTTTCCAGGCGAATACGCAGGTTTCGACGAAAACGAGCCGACATCTCGAACGGGCGGTAAAGGATTAGTGGTGAGAAGACTGAAAGACCTTCACGGGTACCAGAGGCTGGTCATCATTGGAGATGGAGCCACTGACGCGGAGGCTAGCCCACCGGCTGACGGATTTATCGGTTAGTTTTAATCGTGTTTTAGTTATAATGACTTTGTAGTGGCGTTCTGAGTGACTACAGTAAAAATCGATATACAACGGTTTTTCTTATCATTTTGAGTTACACTGCACAGTGACGCCCTCTAGTCTCAAACTAAACAAAGCTTGTACTATGGGAACTAGATTGCTGATAGAATACATACATAATTTTTTTTTTGTAAATACATACTTATAATACATAGTAACACCCAGACAGAACAAACATATATGTTTGCCACACACAATTTTTTCTTCTTGGTGAGTATCGAACCCACGACCCACAGCACGAAAGGCAGAGCTATTACCAACTGAGTTGTGACCTTCTATTTCATTGTGTTTCTACTTCAGGTTTCGGCGGCAATGTGGTACGAGAGGAAGTGAGAAAGAAAGCGTCATGGTACGTGACAAACTTCCAAGAATTGATACATGCGCTCACAATCCAAGCCAAATGAGAACGCTTAGTAATGTGCCTTATGCATTGATTTTATGTCATCTATTGATGATTGAAGGCTGGAGCAGACCGGATGCGTATACGTAGACGTAAGCGTAGACGTGCACGTACCACTGAGTTGTAATGTATGAAACTGTATGAGACAGGACACACTGCTTGCGTAATGTAGACGTGCGCGTCATTACGCTTACGTCTACGTATACGCATCCGGTCTGCTCCAGCCTTTAAGCTGGAATGGTAAACAATTTAATGACTTTTTCAGAGAATATTTGCGATTTACTGGTTAAATTATAAAGTGACTTAGTGAAAAATTCACACATTATTTTTAACGTCACAAATCATTTGAAAGGGAACTTCAAAAAAATTTTTGTACTTTTTTGGGAAGGTTCAGTTGAAACTGACCCAAAGCAAGCTCGTATGTGGCCAACTCTGGTGACAAAGTGTTTAGGCCGCCTTAAGGCCTCCGTCATGGCTTAACGACTGATAAAGCCGGGACAGACAGTTTAACGTGCACTCCGAAGCACGGAAGCGCTCAGATGTAAACGCCACTAACGGTCACCCATCCAAATAGTGACCATCGAAAAGTATTTTAACATCTACTCGTACTAGCAATTCTCTGAAAAAGAATTAGATTGGTGTTTGAGGTTGTGTAGGAAAAGAATATAAATAATAGGAAAATTATAATGTAATAGGTAACGAAAAATGGTGGGTTGTTGTGATGTGATTAGTGAAAAATTCGAATATTGAAGAACATCGTTCTATACTTTAGACTTCACTTTGTATATACCATTTTTGAAACTATTAATTTTAAATATACCGTTTTTATTCAAAATTATAGTTAAAGAAACTACAAAAATAGTTCCAAAGTTTGCTATTCAAAGAACGAAAAAGATTAAGGAATAAGGTGTATTATCGATGGGCATTTGTAATTAGTTGTAAGGAAATTTTGACATTTGTGATGGTACTTTGAGTACAAAATGCTAAATGGTTATTTTATGTATTTTGGGACTTAGTCCCAGTGTTTGTTGGTTTTGGAGTTTTTAGTTTTATTTAGTAACAAATAACTTAATATTAAGTTACTTAGGTATTTAATTTGTGTTGTTGAAGCATTACCTAATATGAAAAATAGAAAAATTATACTATAATGCAAGACATCTATGTGAACTTAACCATACATGCCCATATTCTTTAGTCGATCGGTACCTCGAAAAATCCTCGCTTCGACTCGACCTCGAAATCGTGCTTTGGGTAGCAAAGCAAGATTTCGAGGTCGAGTCGAGGTGAAAATTATTCGAATAAACAACTGAAGAGTTTGGGCTTTAGGCTCGTATGCTAAAGCAATGTTCAAGTCTGAATCGATTTTTGATGGAGAAGTGTCAAAAAAAATCTACGCTTGAGTTACGCTTGAGTCGTGAGATATGAACATATACTCCTAAGCCTATGTATGTATTTGATGTAATTTTCGCACAACAGCAGACTTCGACATAGCTATATGTCAAGGTGTGTTTTGGCGCAAAAGCTAATGTAAGTAGAAATCTATATCTGCCATAATATTTATGAATATAAAACATATATTTACTTATAATTAATATTTAATAGAAATCATGTAATTTAAGATTATTTTAGGCAATTTTAATCGTGTCAAAACGGCTGTGTACTTCTTATGAATAAGAAAATAAACGTTATTTTTAATCAGATCATCGCGGTATTTTTGCTAACCTTCTTTGTGCTACCTGTTAGGACATCCCTCTGACTACAACCCGTAGATAGCCTAAGCTCTAAACGATCTAGGCTGCAAAAAATCAAGAGGATCTCTGTCTACCGTGCGTGGGTGGTTTGTAAATAATACATATTTATCAAAAAATATTAGGCTCTTTAGTCTCGCCTGGGAAAAAGTAATATATTTTCTACTGTTTTATGTAAAAAAAATATGTTAAGGTGGTGCGAAATAGGACTAGAAGAGGCGTTGATCGCAGATTAGTTAATAACGGATCTTAGTAAAAAAATCGATCAACGCTCAACCTCTGTTCACCCTTCATCAGCCTTCAGTTGTGTGGTAAGAGGACAGCCTCTGGAGAGCAAAAGTTCTCAAATGGAGACTACGGAAGACGCAGCGTAAGATGATGGCCTCGGCCAAATGGACAAAGTCGATGGGACCTATTTCTCGAATTTATGAGGGAGTAAATAATGGGTTTCTACAGGCTGAAATGATGATGATTGATTTTCATGAAGTAAAATCCCTGCTTGAAAAAGAGTATTTTTTACTAGAAGCGTTGCTATCATTTAACCGATAGGCGTTTTTCAGTTATGTAGGTAGTGGCACGTAGTGGGTATGTAGGAACCTACTTGGTAGACTTGGTATAATTTTTGATGCGAAATTAACACAAAATAACCAACTACAAATACAAATATTTATTTCTTTACATTCCTAAACCTAGGTATTTAAATAAGTTTACTTTGCGGCTCCTGGCAGAGTCAGCTTTAGAAATACATACATTTTTCAGATTTTTCTAAAATTATTTTATAGTATTTCTCCGTGTTTACTTCTATAACCATAGCTGTCAAATAGAACATGAAAAATATATACTGTCCAATCTGTCCATCTATTAAATATTATAAACTTTGTTTTATTAACACAAATGTAGGTACTTTTGATGTACACTATACCACAGATCATATAATACTATACCTTTTTTTTTTTTTTTTTGTTTGTTAACGGGGGGAAATCTGCTTTCCCCCCCGCATTTGAGGGATGCGGCAAGGTAGTGTGGGGATGGTGACACTCACCGACCCACTAAAACCACCCCGGTGGCCGGCCTCGATGCTTGACAAGGGACTCTGGGACCTCGAAACGACCACGCCAGAGCCCTCACCGCATATAATACTATACCTACTACAACACAACACGAATCCAGAAAGAACAAGCATATTTTCCATCATTAGATTCGAAATTCTTGCGTCTTTCTTGATATCAAATCCGCACGGTAAAGTGGTAGAGCTACACGCTCTAGAATACTCTAGCTACATAATGTTTTTGGTAGTACAGCGTCACAGAATGTATTATTATCTGAAAGCTCCCACTGCAGGACCTTCCTCCGCCCATCGAGCGAATAAAAGAAATAGTTGTTTTTTATTTAAAAAAATAATTTTAAGAACTAGAATAGGTAGCGTTTTGGTATATTTTCTGTGATGTTATTTCTATGTGGAAAGATTAGAATTGAAATTAAATATTGACTCAGTAAAAAGTAAAGTAATTGTAGTCGAATTGTAAATAACATAACTAGATAACTTATAAATTATCTTGTAATTTTCCTCAGTCTACTCCGATAGTGGCCAATTTTACGAGTTAATTCTCTTCTGTGTTATAATTGCTGGTTTGTCCTTGACCGTGGATCATACCAGTAGGAAGTAGATAGGTATTCTGTGCTCGTAGATGATAGAAAGAATACAAAAGCTATATAGCTCAATAAAAGCACATGACCCAAGTCTCGATCAACAAGATAAACGCCCGGAAGGGCTCGCACTCCCGATCCAGACTAACCGCTGTATTTTGAACTTTCAACTCTAAAAATACACCATTGGTGACCCCGCGCGACTTGAGCGCAGTCTTGTCGCCTTCCGAAAGGTCAGACCACGCTGAACATTTCGTGTCCTATTGTCTAACAAATGATCTATAAATTCTATAAACTTCTGTGTATTCAAAGTATAAGAAACAGTGTTCGGGTGTTTTCAGCGGGAATTTCAGGAGATATGTGTTAGTGAAGTGTTTGTTGACTGAAAACATACTGAAATGGAATGTTTGTTTGTGATATTTTACAGACGGGTTTCTGGTAAAATCACAGTAAATTAAAATGGTTTTCGCGTTCCATCAAATCAGGCACAGTTCATTGGAAAAAAAACATATCTGTACGTAGGAGTCTGTTGGTAGTACCTATATTTTTTTATTTTTGACCTCATTACCTAACTCTAATTTGATGAATTTCTCAAGGAACCATAAAATTTGTAATAAAAATATTACTCAAGTACCTACTTATTCCTAACTAGCCGTCGCCCGCGGCGTTGCTCGCGTTCTACCCTTTAGAGTGTGACGTTTCAAAATTCCTTTCTTAGTGCACCCCTATAGTATATAAGGATACTACCCTCCCAATTTCATACCTCTAGGACTTATAGTTTGGGCTGTGCGTTGATTCTAAGTCAGCTTCAAAAGAGTTTTATATATTGATGATATTGATGATTAATTCGACACACCTGTTTAGGTATACCACGGTAGGTATATATCCTGTTAAATTTATCATAGAAAAACATTTATTTTTTCATCATCAATCTATTTTTGTCGCTCAATTTTTCACATACTCTTGTATATTTACTAATCCATACTTCGGCATCTTCCTTAGAGGTGTTGCTTTCGATCTTATGTCAATAGTTGGCCTCATATTGTTCATTATTTCCAATTTCCTACGTTTCCTTTTTAGTCTTGATTCGTAGTTATTGTCTTCCCAAGATTTTAAGTTGCTGAAGCAATGCGCCAGAGACGAGCATACAACCTCTTTACTGTAACTGTTCCGTAGCTGGTCTCTGTGCTTTTTCTGAAAGTTTTTGTATTCTTTTTTTGCCTTTTTGCCTTTGGGAGGCCAATCAAAGCTAAAGCTGTCGTTTTCCTCGGATTCAGCGTCCTCAATCGCCACCGACTCTTTGATCGTCGACGTCACCGTCGTCGTCGTTGTCGTCGTCGTCGTGGTCTGGTGAGACTCAGTGGTGTTGTTGATTGGGTAAACGAAAAATGGCATTGGAAATGGTATCATGACTAAGCTTGCAGGGACTTGATATGGTTCTACTTGATCAGGTTCAATGCGACAGCGAGTGCATTTTTTCTTGCAACAAGGTTTCGGCTTGTCGCATTTCTTACAAGTACACTTACAGTTTCTTTCATCGGCAGAATTGATCCGCCGATAATTCAAGGGTTCATTTCTTTCATAGCTTTGTTTATGCATTTGAACATCTGAATAGTTGTCCTCTTGAGATGAATGCGCTATGCACTTGGGAAGTAGGAATATAATCGTCTGTATTTCTATCTGCAAATGTTTAATTCTCTAGGTTTTCACACAATAAAATAAAAATACAAATACAGTTACTTTACGCACCCATAACATGACGATTTTATTTCAGTTAGAACATTGTTTTATACGTAGGTATATACCTACTTAGAGTACCTAGAATATTATTTCTGCGTATGTTTCACAACTTCAATAAAAATATTTTCTGTGTCGACATCATAGTTTTACAGTAGGGTTTTTTTATTTGTACTTACTCTAAATAGAATTAACACTCATCCTTGAAAACGTGTTTCATTCGGAATAGGAAAATCATTAGCATAAATTATTTGAATGATTTCTGTGCAGAAATAAAGTAAATTGAAGAGATAAGACATAGCGGTGCAAATACTACTACTATGAAATTCTTCATTGAAAATTATTTTTATTGAGTTGTATCATTAGTTTGTCGGCCAAATCATCTGGTATGGGAATTAATCCATACTTTGGCAGTCCCCTAATAGGCGTAACTTTTAAATTCTCTCTCGTTTTGATAGTTGGTCTCATTTTGTTAAATATTTCTAATTTTCGGTGTATTCTGTTTGATGGACTCGTATTACCTTTCATATTTAGAATTTTTGGGACCTTATAGTCGCATTTCCCTGGGGCCGAGCATTCAGCATCGTATACTAACTTCATTTCTTGTTTTTTATATTCTGGTTCGATGTAAAATTTGGTAGACATTGTCACAAAACTGAAATCAGGTCTTTTTAAGATTGTAATTATCCTTGGTTCCATTTTGTTATTGGGTTTCGATGTTGTGGTATTTGGTACTGCTGTCGGCTGGTTCAGATGGCTGGGGTTTTTGCTTGGGTAGACAAAAAATGGAACTGGGTAAGGTATCATAACTAAACTGGCAGGGACTGGTTGGAACTGTTGTAGTTGGCGTTCCGAACGACAGTTGTTGCATACAGTTTTACAGCAAGATTTCGGCTTATAATTGCATTTCTGACATGAACAATTACAGCTTTCTGCTTCATCAGAATGTGAATTGTATCTTCGGTAATTTGATGGGCCGTTGTATATTTCGTAGTGGTTCAGATAGCGATCATTATGGACTTCTGGATTCCTTTGAGCATGTTCATACGAAACTTCTTGCAAAAATTGGGCTCTGCAACTTCGTACTAAGAGAATGATGGTTTGGATTTTTTCAATCTGTAATTTTTCAAATTGTACTAATTTTGTAAAAGTGTTTATTTTTTTTTGTATAATAAGTATAGGTAACCGTTTGACCATAATCAGTATAGTTAAAAGCAATTCAAGTTTACTTACAATGTTCATCTCAAAAGTATTAACAAAGTCTGCAGAAATCACATTATTATCAACACCAGGTTGCAGTCACTGTATTTTCTTTCTTATATAAATCCAATGCTAAGAATTTTTTATCGACACTGTCCTACTCGTATTGCAATAAAACACAACTTTATGTTTTCCTTTTTGGAACGCACCTAAGTAGGTATTTGAATTTAGGTTATTACAAGCTTTAAAATTAAGTATCCAAATGTTGAGAAACTAAATGAACATATAGGTAGATAGGTACAAGTGTTACCAACAAGATAAAAAAGTGCTCATAATACATAGGTACTTTTACGCAATAAAAAATATAAAAACTAAACAATGTATGAAACTATTTTCAGAATCGCCTAGCTTGTAATTCTCTAACTTGTCTCAGCTGAGACATCAGCTTCTCCGCTAGATTATCGGGAATAGGCACGATACCATACTTTGGCTCCCAAGTCGGCTTCGTCTTCCTCATTGAAGTCAGCATATATTTCCTATCACCTTTCAAATTGTGACGAGACCTAAGTATTAAGTCGTTTATAGTTTCTGCGCTAGCTTTCTTCACGTTTTTTAAGTTAGACGATCGACCCGTGAAGTCTCCGGTATTGTCGTCTGATTCTGCAGAATTTTCTGTTTTCGATGTTGTAGAACTCGGCGGCTTTACTGTAGTGGTTGTAGTTGTAGAAGTTGTGGTAGTAGTCTTGAGTAAATTCGGGACCATTAGAGGGTAAGGGTACGGGACAAAAACGACGCTTCCTTGACCTTGTGGGTTTTGCATTTCTAAGCAGCTGAAACATGTTTCTCTGCAGCAGGGTTTTGGTGGTTTGCGCGTGTCTTTGCAGCGACTGCAGCTGCATTTGCACTCCTCTGACTCCTCTCCATCGTATTCATATTCTATACGTGGCAGCCTCCCACCACTGCTTCCGTATAGTTTGTGCCGGCCAGATCTTCGAGTATGCACGTGTTCCATCTCTTCGTAGTCCATCTCCTGCGGCTCAGGCTGTTCTTGATAGTACTGCTGGGGCATGTTTTCGTAGTATTGGTTCGCGTAGAATTGAGTTAGCGTTGTCTTCACTAAAAAGTTGATGGTGAGTACGGACAGTACCTGAAAATACATTCCTAAAATAAACAGTTTAAACACTACCTTCATAACGTTTACATTCAATGCTACAATGATTGAAGTCGCTAGTTAATACAACAGGGTGTCAAAAATATCTGCCCTACGATAATACGGTGATAAAAGTATAGTATAAGCACTACAATAAATAAGTCCATAAATAATATTTCCTTGAAAAAATGAATAATTACCACTTTAATCACCATTTTCCCGATTGCACGTGCGACGTAACTCTGCCACTCTCCTAACACAATAGTGGTCAATATTTCCAAAGCTACAGGTGTACAATTCGTTCCATTGTTCAGGGTTACGCTACGTTAGGTCTTTTTTCTTTGGTCTCCATTGACCACGTTATATAACTGTAGGTGATTCTTACGTAGAGCATAAGAGAATAATTTTCTGACTCTACATTTAGACCTACCTAGACGCACTTTCAGGTACTTATTAGGTTCTTATAGGCTTATGCTCTGGAACGCCAAGACCTTATAGAAATAACTACCTAATGTAGAGCACGGATGAATGAAAGAAAAAGTGCATCGGAGGAGTACTTTCACTTTCCTGTAATGTTATCAGCTCCCTGACTCTATGGCGCAGTGAGTGACTACCGGGTAAGCCACGGAAATGCGTGTTCGATTTCTGCGACTACCAGACATGGAAAGGGTGTTGTGTGGTGGTACCATCAGGTACCAATATTCAATACTCCCCTCGCGCCTCGGCCTACAGAAGTCATTTTCTGAACATAAGACTATTACAGAAAAATCTTGGCAAACAGGATGTCTTGTTTTTGATACGTTAGCCAATCCTTCTTCAACTTAGAAGCCTATATTTAACTTCCTTCTTAGATTTTGGACACTGCCAAACAAAGAGCTGTAAGTATACCGTGAATATGTCCCACTTAATCGAATTTATTTAGGTGCGTAAATAAAACCATATTATTATTGGTATCCGTGACGTGCTTGGCATGGTTCCATGTCCACTCGTGTCATGTGTATTTCAGTATCCGCCGGGTCGTGACCCCGCCACCTTCGCCCCGGTGGCGGCGACGGACGGCGGCGTCGCGTCGGCGCGGCGCGTCCTGACAATCGTCTTGCTACGAGTAAAACAATTAAAGAGGTTTTCAAATTCGGCTTTTACGTAGGTCACTTATGTTTTGTCATGATGGTAGGCACCTAGTCTGAAGCTAAGAATATTCTACAGACCATGCCATGGGCTGTAGAATATTTGTATACGCGTAGATCTGTTTGAGAGACTAGGTTCGGGAATGATGTCCATGCAGTAACTTCCATTGCTTCTGCTTCTACCTTCTGATAACAGAACGGAATTATCGCCACGTTACAAAAAGTTCTAGCTCATTGAAATGTTTGCAATCATATTAGCGAGCGCTCCAGTTAGAAATGAAGCGGGAGTAGTTTTATAATAAACTCAATACATCCCATGGTTCAGCACATGTACAGAAATGTCATTAGGCGGCAGTTGGCAGGCACCTGGGTGTGACGTCAGATCTAATTCTGGCGCACGAGGTCGTGACCCGGCGCCCTGCCACAGATGCTCGTACTAGTGTGTATGAACTGCGTACCCGCTTAATTTGTGTATTTGTGCATAGACAACGCAATAACTCTTGAGAACTCTTTAGGCGGATCCAAAGAAAACAGAAGTCGAAAAATCACAAAAGAAATGTACAAAATGGCGGTAGTTCCAAGTTTCACCATAGTCCTGACCTTTAGATAGTTATTTGACCTCTACGGTAGTCTACGAACAACCTCGCCGACCCGTGCAAGCGCCCGTACTATCTATCAGGTAGATTTCCCTTGAAACTGATAGGTTTCCTTTGTCCAAGTTATCAGTAGCGTTATCAGCGGCACGACTGCATGACCGGTCGCGACATCGTGGTACTTCATATTTATCGTGTACTTAGCTAACCCTGGCGATGCTGAAGTGAATATTCATAAGATTTTCAGACAGCGGTGTAGATACTGGTTTGGATAATATACCCTTGTACTGGTATCTCAGACGCGTCAAAAGAAAAGATACAAAAAGAAAATCCAGTACTATATTTGAAATGAAAGATTAATTTCACTTTACAGTATTTTTAGGTCCAGAAGATATGTAACACAACGTACTTAGGTAGGTACTAAAATCTGTTTCACAGCCTTGTTGTTACCTATACCTAATGATTTTATCAGAAACTAGCCGTCTCCGGCGGCGTTGCTCGCGTTCTAGACCCTTTAGAGTGCGACTTTTCAAAAATCCTTTCTTAGTGCACCCCTACACTATATAAGGATACTACCCTCCAAATTTCATACCTCTAGGACTTATAGTTTAGGCTGTGCGTTGATTCTAAGTCAGCTTCAAAAGAGTTTTATATATATCAGAAATGTAGTTACTCGAGCGAGATATCAATAAAGAATATTTTATTTCACTTCTTCAAACATACCATAATCATAGAGCAAAAAAAACATCGAACTTCCCTACTAAGTAGCTAAATCCTCCGTCTTCATATTTTGTATAGGTTACCACAACTTCATGAGCCTTATAGTGGACACACAGTATCCTGAAAAATCCTACGTGACCTGCCAGATCTAAGTTCCATTTTCCGGCCATAAGCCACGGAAGGTTAAGAGCCCGTTATCGGGTCTTATCAGCTACGTACCTACGCCCCATTTGCCAGTTTGACCTGACACCTCAGTTATCAGTTGTTCGTTGCGATAAACACCGTCATAGCTTACCTGTTGATTTTACCTTTTCAACTTTTTAAATTCTTTTTGTGTGAGTTTTAGTTCGTTTTAGTTCGTAAAATGGAAAATCGGTTCTCATTTCTAGTCTGCTAGTGTTTCTTGGTTTGTATCTAATGCAGCAGTGATTGTGTCAAATGCATGATGGACTTGTCTTTGTGAACCCTAAGATAGCATATCTAGGTGATCTAAGTATTATAGGTATTCTGTGCAGTTCTGGGAATAGTTTCAAACGACAGTGGCGAGCTTTTCTAGGGGTATCAAGCACGTCCTACATAGTTTTGCAAATAAGTAATTTTACTTATCTTTACTTTAATTTGCTGAAGGCAGGTTTTTATCTTCAGAACAGCTATTTCCGATCCTGGTTATAACAGCTGGTTCATTCTGTTTTTTTCATCAAATACCTGTAGCAATTACCTAGTACTTATCGAATTTTTTTTACTAAAAACTTCTACTATGTATTTAAAAGTAAATTTTTATCTTTAATCACACCAGTGTGATTCAAGCACCTATGCTATTGACTAATCCAACCTTTATCTACCAAGGCATCAAATAATGCAAAACATTCTAATCTTGACATTAGTTTTTTCTGGAAAAGCAAATAGGGGCTCAGATTAATAAATACTCTATAGCTGGGGCAGATCTATGTAGATGAGAACTCTCGATCCATCTAAATACATTCTTAGGAGTTAGGTATTCGTTTTATACCGGGTAGATGGCATAATCTAATTGGTAACGCATCAAGGAGCTCTTCGGTTTATTGAGTTTTACTTCAATGCCTGAAAGAATCAAGTAAACAATGGTAGCGCTTCTATTTACGAAAGCACGTAAGCGAGTTATCTGATAAATAATCGAATGAGCACGGATTTACGTGTTGAGTATCTATAACCTGATTGCAAGATGGATTGGTTCATCCACAACACAAGATTCTCCATCATTGTTTACGTCATCACATCATACATTTTAATGCAGGTATTTATTTTATGAGTAATTACACATAGTAAATTTTCATTACTAGGTTAATTTTACGGCTAAAAAGATTTAAGAACTGAACCTACAAGAATTCTACCCAAAGTGTGATTACATCCATGAAAAATATGGAATCAAACCTGAAAGACCAAGTTGAATGCAAGGGTGAAGTGGATTACTGTGATAACAGGGGAGAGGAAGTGTCAGTGAAGGTGGAATGTGAAGAGAGTGATGATGCCGTGAGGAGTGGCAGCCGGCTGACGTCCATCATCGACCAGCTGCGGTGCCAGAGTCAGCTGAAAGGTGAGCATTGAAGAACCATTGTATTTACTTATCAAATTAGGTATTTTCCTATAAATTAAAAAAAAATGTCAAAAGTTGCATAAATGATGACCACTATGGACGTGCCCTGTGAGGCGTAGCACTGTGTCTAATTATGCTTATAGCAAGCGACAATTTTAGTTGGATAGAAAATGTTTGTTTTGTGCCACAGTAAAAGAACTGTGTAACTAACTTGAAATAACTTGGTAAAAATCCATCTTCCTCCAGTTTTTATTACAAACAATCAGCTTCGTTTTACGAGCCAGGTGCTAGAGGCTAAATTAATATAATTGACCGATTTCTATTTTACTATCCAATAATAATAAATTGAACGTGTGTCATTATCATAACAAATAATAAAACAACTATTGAGCAGCGCGCAGGGTTACGGTTACTGCCGCACTAAGAATATTAATTAAGATTTGGAAGCCTGAAGGCTTACATCGCGTTGTATCAGCTTAGCGGAAACACAAAAACCGCCAAAAGTTGGAATATCTTGCCGTCTGTTTTTCCGAATACTAATATAGATGTTTTCAAAAGGAACGTGATTAATTTGACAGGCGTCATAGCTCAGTTGGTAGTAGCTCTGCCTTCCGTGCTGTGGGTCGTGGGTTCGATCCCCACCAAGAACAAACATTTGTGTGTGGCAAACATTGATGTTTGTTCTGTGTCTGGGTGTTACTATGTATTATAAGTAAGTATTTACAAAAAAAAGTATCAAAGTATCTACGTATCAGCCATCTAGTTTCCTTAGTCCAAGCTATGCTTAGTTTGGAACTAGAAAGCGTTGTATATGAATATTTATTTATTTATTTAATTATGTTTCTAATAGTAGACATTATGTGCTACACAGTCGACCGTATTATAAAATTGCTGTCAAACATTTCCTATTAGGTAAGTGTAAAAAAAGCAACTGCTTTGAACCGACACCTAAATGTACCCGATGCACAAAAGCGCTTTGATGAAAATTCTACAGACTCGAGACTAAATAAAAAGAGACTGCATATTAAACACCAATGAGTTTCAATTAAAAGATAGTAATCTCCCGTCGAGGCAGTAATTAAGCCATATTTTCCGAAAACTAGCAAAAAATTCTCACACAACTCTTTCTTGACGGTAAATATTCAGACATGTTGTAAATTCAAACCAGGGTTGTAGTCAGGGGAACAATTAGCCAAGCATAATAGAGCTTGTTTAAAAAAAAGGACAAAATGATTAGTTCAGTAATAAATATTCGTGTATAGTAAGTAGCTTGGTCCGAGTATAGAAGAAGTAGGAGTATGTAAGCTTTTTTATGAAGAGTGATAGGATTTTGAAAATTGAAGTCGTTTTCATTCTCTTCTTCGAGAATAAGCGAGTGGCCCGCCTGGTGCTAGGGTATCTACATAAAATTATCTGTTCTCAATAGGGGAAGGCAGAGATCACAGACCTCCATTTACT